>CM060912.1:790936207-792186207 GCA_030737875.1 Allium sativum
GCACCCTTTGTAAAATGAGAACTATACGCCGGCCCCCGGTGCCCCACTATCCTGTGGCCATCCTCACCCATAACTAGATAGCAATTATGGTCTTTTGGTGTTCTCCGCCTTTCCGCTTCACGTATCTCGACTGACTCAAGATGGATGGTAGACGACGAGTTGCTATCACAGGGCTACCGTTTTCTCGCCGAATCACGCCGGTCCATCCTAGTCTTTAGGTTGCCATATATATTGCAACCAAGGCATACCCCTGGTTCTTATACACAGACCTTAACCTCTATGAGCCCAGAAGGATCATCTGCAGTCTCACAGAGGGATACCAAGAGTACCCTCACGTCCCCTCAAAGCCTCGGGCTTCATAACCCAATTCGTTGGAGCCTTCTCGGACGGACATTCGCTCCTTCCCGTGTTATACTAAGAATTACTACTTAGTTCTCTTTCCCGTCAATTTGGGTTGGTTAAGTTTCATTAGTCAATTCAAGCTAACTTAACCCTCTTCATTTATCCTGATAAACTGGTTAAGTGTTATCAATAATTCATGTTGACTTAACCTTACCCTAAACCAGGTTATATTGGTTAAGTATTTCTTATTACTTAACCCTACCCCTTCACCCTGTATTGGTTAAGTGTTCCCTTTAACTTAACCTTGCCCATCTGTTTTAACTAACATGTTATTAATGGTTAAGTATTATCCCTTCATGTTTTAGACTTAACCCCATTCCTTTATCACAACCTGATGGTTAAGTGTTCAAGTTTACTTAACCCCTACGGTCTAACCCAGCTAACATATTAAATTGGCTAAGTGTATTAGATTTTACTTAACCCCAACCTCTGGTCTTGTTAACATGTTAATTTGGCTAAGTGTATTAACTTTACTTAACCCCAACCTCTAGTCTAGTTAACATGTTAATTTGGCTAAGTGTATTAACTTTACTTAACCCCTACAAATCTTGTCTTGTTACCTTGAGTCTGGTTAAGTGTTTCTATGGACTTATCCCTCCCATTCTAGCTTAACTGTGTTAAGTTAGTTAAGTGTCCCTATGGACTTAACCCTCCCATTCTAGCTTAACTGTGTTAAGTGTTTTTATGAACCTAACCCCACCCATCAGTTTAGTTGTCATGTTGAACTGGTTAAGTGTCATTGTTAACTTAACCCTACAATTCTTGTTCTAGCTTTAATTAAGTAGATTAAAGCCACGGCCACTCACATTAGACAGATATTGCTGCGAATACTGGATGTGCCGGTTGGTTCCGGGCAGGTTTACATCGCAACTCAGTCTAACCTCGGGTTAGGCATATTCGTGTTTTCTAAATTCAAAGGGTTTTGATTAGTTTTCAATTCAGGTTTTGAAAGTAACCATCCCGTCCGTCGAATCAGTTAGGGATAGCCAGGGAGAGCAGGAAACTTGTATTTTCCAAACCCAAGCCTAGACACTATCCTCTCTGTCACCCTAGAACTTTCTGGTGTGTTATTAAAAGAGATGTCGTTTAACAAACCTTTAATTTGTCTAAGTTTACATTTCTCGTTTAGAACAAATTCTATAAGTAAATTATTCCTAATTTACTTATTTCCTAATTCCCCTTTCAATGTAAATTGTCAACATTCATTCTTATGGCCCATTTTTTCCTCTAAATCACGTTTATGCTTTTTGGTATGTAAACTATACCAAATCAAGTGTCATTAACCATGATTTTGCTAAACCTGCCAATTACTCCCTATTATGGCCAATTTCAAATTTTGGCCAATATATTTACCGTTCCAAATTAGCTAATCCAATTCCAATTCAACATTCTAATTCATGTCAACTAGACTTATTACTCTAGTTCATTATTCATGTAAATGCTAGATTTACATGTCGATACTAGATTCAGGCTACTCAATCTATAGTTCATGTCAAATTTTTCCAACTTGCATTCTTATGAACATGCCATAATGCGTGTTCCCAATTTATGCCAATTTCCAAGTTAAACTACATTTTTAGTAAATTTCATATTTTGCCCAAACCGCATTCCCACCGTTCGTATAATCGTGATTCAGTCAAGATTTATAAATAAAGCTAGGTTCGAAGAAAATAGGGAATGAACCAAAGATGCTATGCGAAAGACAGACATACTAACTGGCATAAAAACGATTGAATAACGACGTCGGTTCAAGAACAAGGGTAGACCTAACTTAATAGGTAAATTCCCAAGGTCTAAAACCAAAGAAAACCAAGAATAGACAGAATAGAGACGTAGGTTCAAGAACATGGGTAGACCTAACTTAATAGGTAAATTCCCAAGGTCTAAAACTAATGAAAACCAAGGATAGACAGAATAGAAAGATCAGGTTTAGACCCAATTTCATAGCAACCCTTTCCTAGTCAGAAACCATAGGTGTATAGTCACAGTTGTCCTTGTTATGTCATAAGCAATAGTTTATGTTTCCAAATCAAAAGCATAAGCTTAGTCAAGGAAATAATTTTCATAGTCACAGTCACAGTCATAGGCAATGTCCATAGTCATAGGCAATGTTCATAGTCATAGGCAACATTCACAGTCATAAGCAATGTCCATAGTCATAGGCAATGTTCATAGTCGTAGGCAACGTTCACAGTCATAGGCAATGTTCATAGTCAAAGAGGCATACAGCCTTATTTGTCCTTGAATCATAACAGTTCTTGATTAGGTCCAAGAATATAGGCACTGATTCGAATAGAGAGAGAGAGATTTGGAATATTCTATTATTCTTTTAATTTCATGTCACGAACAAAGAAAAACGTTCAAATCTAAAAATAACTGACTTACGGAGATTAGATTAGAATAGAAAGGAGGCGTTGCTATGATTCGTGCGACGTTTAGCCTTTAATCCTTATCTTGAAGCTTTGAATCTCTTCTAGACAACTTGAGCAGCATAACCTTGTTTTGGAATTTTGTATTATCTTCTTATTTTTATATTTTCTCAGAGGCAGCATAAGGATAGAAAAGAATTGTGAATAGAGAAGAAGACCAGGGCTGTTTATATAGTGTTAGCCGGAAGAACCTGGACAGAATGGCGTCTAGATACAGAAGAACGAACTGGGTGCAGAAAACTGGATTTCGTGACCCAGGTCGACACCTATGTCGACTGGGCAGTCGACATGGGGGGGGGGTGTCGACTGCGCAGTAGACACCCCTATCGACTTGACCTGGGCGGGAATTTTCCCGCCCTGCCCCCTGTGTGTTTGAATTCGAATTTGGCTCTAGTTTTTAAACTGCTTGGAATTTTCTGAAAACTTTGACGGGCCATATCTTGGTCATACGAACTCCGATTTTCGAAAATTCGGACTCTATTTCACGTATTTTTCCGAGACGAACGCAATGGTATAGCCCGTTTCCCTTGATTTTGATTTTAACTCTTAATTCTGCCTTGATTCGTGAATCTTAGTGTTACAAAATTACGCGGTGTTACACATTGGCTGACGGAAGGAGATGAATGCACAAATTTTTTTTACACTAAAATGGCTATCCGTACTCAAATGAATAATAATTTTTAGTTGATTAATCCAGATGTTTCTTGGTCTAATGACAAGAACATAATGGAATCAGCAACTTTAAACTATTATTCTAATCTTTATAATGTCATTTGTGAAACTAACTTACCCCATATCCATTGCAGATGAATTGTTAATAAAAGCGGGAGGAGGATACTGGGTGATAGGGTCAGCGACACTGAAGTATGGGAGGCTGTCCGATACATCCCTGTTGATGCATCCCCGGGTCCCGATGGATTGGATTCCAGTTTCTACATAAGGCACTGGGAAGCCCTGCAAAAATATGTAACTAATTCAATTCAAGAAGCTCTTGACATAAGGAAAATTCTGAAGGAAATAAATCACACATTCATATGTCTCATTCCTAAAACCAAAAATCCCACCAGAATTGAAGAATACAGACCTATAGCTTGTTGTAATGTTATCTATAAAATTTTAAGCAAGGTGCTGTGCAACATAATGAAGAAAATATTACCAGACATAATTACCGAGCTCAGAGTGCATTTATCAAAGGGTGCAGTATTTCAAAGAATTCACTTCTGGCACATGAGATGGTAAAAGTTTCAATAAGCAAGGTGCTGATAAATTTTGCCTGAAAGTGGACCTCCACAAAGCATATGATAAAATCAACCGTAACTTCATCATACATATGCTTTTGGCTATGGGGTTTCCAAGAAAATTTGTTAATCTTATCAAAGAATGTATCGATTACCTACTTTCTCTATATTGATTAATGGTGTTCCTAAGGGACATATTAATTCTAATCGGGGTATCAGGCAAGGAGATCCTATCTCCCCGTATCTCTTCACAATTGCGATGGAATTTTTTTCTTTGCAAATGGAGTTACCAGAATTTGAAGGAAGCATTCAGCCTATCTATAAGTTCCATCCAAGTCTTACTCCTTTACTTTATGCAAACGACTTGATTATCTATACGAAGGCTACAGACAAAATTACTGGCACTATTAACAGAATTTTTGGTGAACTTGATAAGTTTGTGGGATTAAAAATGAATGAACAAAAATCCAAATGTTATTTTAATAAATTCTGCAAATGTAAAGATGCCATCAAAAGAATTCTGGGTGTTGAAGAAGGTGAATTACCGGTGAAATACTTGGGAGTTCCCTTATCCAATAATAAGATTACGGATAGAGAATGTGCAGCTCTGATATCTAAAATAAGAGAAAAATTACAAGGATGGAGCTCAAAGCTATTATCGTTTGCTGGTAGAATTGAACTGATTCACACTGTCATTCATCCGAAAGTTAATTTCTAGATGCAATCTTTTCAGATACCAGATGCTTCAATTAATAAGATTGAAAAGGTGTGTACGGATTTCATATGGAAAGGGGGGAAGCATTATATAAAGTTTTCTGATCTGTGCAAACCAAAAAAGGAAGTGGAGTTGGTTTAAGAAATTTTCGAGACATGAGACAAGTTTTTATTCTAAAACAGGGATGGAAAATTATTCAATCCGGTTGTTTATGGGCTAGATGGATGAGAGGGAGATGCTTAGAAGGAAACTTCTGGCATGCAAGTATAGATAATAATGCATCGGCTAACTGGAAAACGATTCTCAGAATTAGAAGCCTGTTAGCAAAAAACTGCGAACGCGAATAAGCAAAAGGAACGGAAATAGATATATGGATTGATCCATGGATAGATGGTGAAGCTCTGATTGATAAAGTGGGGTGGGACACTTACTCAGCTTATGGTTGTCTTGTTTCTAAGGTGAACGAACTCATAGTTAACAATGAGTGGAGATGTAAACAATTGCCATGTAATGCTGAAATAAAAGGAAAAATTAAGGGAATACCATTATTCTTTAACAGGGATACTGATATATGGAGATGGAAACATAATAAAGACGGTTTTACTACCAAAACAGCATGGGAAAACACTCGAAACAGAGGAAATGTGGTGAATTGGAGTTCAGCTGTTTGGGACTCTGCAATTAGTCCTAAAATGTCTATTGCGATGTATAAGGTGATACTCCAACGACATATCACCAGAGATAGATTAAGCAATTGAGGGATCACTAATGATAAGCAATGTGTTCTATGCTATAATAATGATGAAAATCACGATCACCTATTTTTTGCATGTGAGTATTCGAAGGCTGTGCTACACTATTGCTGTAGTTATTTCTCAATTACAATTGAAGGCAGTAAAATTAAGGAAATAGCAAGTTACCTGACCCTCGACAACCATGTTGTGAATCTGGAGACTAAACTCAAGCGATCCATCACTGCATGCACTGCTTGGATGATATGGAGAGAGTGAGAAATCACAGAATTTTTGAAAAGAAAGAAAGAAATGCATTAGCTTTGAGTAAATTGCTGGTAAATGAAATCAAAATTATGAGTAAAAGGAATAGAAAGCTTACCAATAGCTTGATACACAGATTAGATGAGTACGGGGCAGTGGATCATCGATCGGTAAGGAATTCTCAGAACCAGCTATATAAGCGTGGATCTTCCGCTATTAAAGAACGCTGGAGGTATACGAGAAGACACTGGAGTGGGTTAGTGGGTTAATGAATGGTTAGTGTATTAAAGGTATGTACAGTTAGTTTGTGCCACGTGGGCTAATAGTCGTGCTGTAAATATTGTTTAGCACTAGTTGCCTAATAAAGATAAACCCAATTCCATAAGACAAAAAAAAAATTCAGTGTTCAATCAATAAACCATTTCAATGTATCAAGACCTACCATCAGCAAACCCCCTTTCTATTAATAGGCCTATGCCTAGTATGCATTATTTATGAGCTCATTCTTTTCCTTCCTAACCAGATCATACTACACTGAACTATAAAATGCACATTGTCTGGTCCATACCTTACACCAGACACTCGGATCCCTGGGCTTAAACAAGCCATGTACAAGCTTGCATTGTGGTCCATGCCAAGTTGTTCATGTAGCCTTTCCCTAATCTGATTAGCCCTTAGTTAATTACTAAGTATTTTACTTGCTTTTTCCTTTACTTAATTCATTCTATTCCCCCTGAGTACCCTCAGCCCTTAGCAATGAATTAAATACACCAACCAAGTTCATCCATTCCCAATATTCATGGCAATCAACATATATAACAACCAAACATTTATGCAGTATGGCAGCCAATTCACATGTTAAACACCCATCAATGGTCGTGGATGTTTAGAAAAGGGCACATCCTAAAGCCAAACATTCTGTCTTCATTTATGCTTCAGGCTATCTCTCGTTTTATTTAGGAGAAGACTAAATCATAGCTTGTTATTTTAGGAATATTTTCTTAAGCATAAGGGATCAGCACATGGGACTCTGTTGGACCCCTAGCTCCTTCCTTTATTTAGGTATAGGACATAAGCAAGAGTACCCTACCTTGCTGCCCTACACCCTACTACTCACAGATCACTTTCCAATAGCAATACATATATCTATTCATGTCACACATAGTTAATCAGATATACAGTTTCCAAATAGATTATCATTTTCGGTGCATTTGAGGATCTTTACACAGGAAAAATTTACAGCCATTATATGAAAATTATCAATAATATATGACTAACTGATCACAGCCTGATGTTTTTGACTCTACATGTAATTTACCAATGAATCGTTAAAGTAATCAACGCACTCATTCATAGCTAAACATGATAACATATTCAATGTAACAATCTAGAAATTCTGAGCCTGTTTAAAATTTTTATTTTGGCAATTTTCGCGAATTTTGAATATTTAAAATGAATTATTTTAAATAATATCGACGAGAAATTTATTTCGAATATAATTCGAACGTATATATTTATTCGAATCGTCATTAGAATATAAAATTTTTATTTTAATTATATAACAAGCCTGAAATGGCATGGTAGTTCGATAATTCGATTTCAAAATTCAAATGAATGTACCGGGTGCAAAATAAACCGGATTTTAGCAAAACAAAAAATATTTGAATCTAATTGAGAATATCTTTCCAACGAATCCGAAAAATTGAAATTTCATAGCGGGGATAAAAAGTTATGTCCAGTTGAAAATTCAGAATAGTCGCTATGGAATTTTGGCCCTTGAAAATGGAAATTTTGCAAACGACCTCGGTTTTCGATGAAACCACTTTTTTTGGATCCGTGATGTCAAGTTATTGCTAGGTTTCAAAATTAGTAATTTTCTGAATCAATATGTGAGCGTGGCAAAGGAAAACGCATTTGACCAGTTTTAGTTGATTTTAATCGACTGGAAAATGGCCATTTTTCAAACGGTCTTAGAATTCGACGAAATTAGTTTTGTTAGAACCGTATCGTCAATACGAAGCTAGAAAATATTTTTCGGGAATTTTTCTAGTTAGTACGTGGCCCCGGTAAATTGAAATGTGCGTTCAAATTCAATATATAGTGTTATGTTTTGATTTTGACGAAAACCGATCGAATTAGCTTACGATACATATCCCATTGTGTTCGGAATGGGGGTAATTAGCTAGGAACGAAAGGCGGTGGGTCTCGTTTCGAGTTCGAATGAAAAAGTTACTTTTTAAAAAATTAAAATAAATTAAAATATATATTATTATATAACTTCCCCTTGGACTTCCTTCTCTCTCCCCGATCTATTCATTTCAGAATTAAAATAAAAAAAAAAGAGAAGGAGGGGGGAACCGCTCGTCGCCCCCCCCCCCCCCAGTTCGTCGAAGTTGACCAACCGCCGGCCCCCCAAGGTGGCGGCGCAGCTCGCAAACCCCCCCTCTGGCGATCGACGGCCCCAAAAACCCCACTATCTCCACAAAACCGCCACGTCTGAGCCCTCCCATCGCCGGAGCGCCGCACCCCTCAGCCTCCGCCCGATCCAGCTATCTCCGATCCCCTCTTTTTCCTCTCCTTCCCATTCGCAAGAAAATCCACACCCAACCCTAAACCATAGGCGCCCCCGAACAGCCACGCCGGGCCTCGTGCCACCACCCGCCGCCTCTGGCCAGACCCGCACCACCTGCATTCGATAGTGAGCACCCTCCTTCGACTGTAGCGAGGTGATTTCTATTTTTAAAATAACCTTTTACTTTTTGTTTCTTTGTTTTAATTCAAAAAAAAATTCATGTACTTATGATTGCGAATATCCATCGTTAACAAATATAAAGGTATAATTTTTAGGAATAAAAATATAATTTTTATTAACATAGAGTAATAAAAATATGATTTTTATTAATGTAAGAGAATAAAAATATGATTTTTATATTTTAGAAAGAATAAAAAAATTCGATTTTTAATTTATAGAAGAGATAAAGAAATGATTTTTATAAGAAATAGCGAAAAGATTATATTTTTCAAGTAGGAAAGATATGATTTTCATATTATAAAAATAATAAAAATATGGTTTTTATCATATGTGAAATATAAAAATATAATTTTTATAAAGTAGAAGTATTAAAAATATGATTTTTATATAATAGAGAATATGAAAATATTATCTTTATATGTGTAGCGAAATAAAAATATGATTTTTAGTGAAGTAAAAGTACGATTTTTACATATAAAAAATAAAATATTTATATAGAAAGAAGCGTTGTAAAAATATACGAAGTAGAAATAAAAATACGATTTTTATTTATTGAAATGAAGTGATAAAAATATAATTTTTATATTTGAACAACGTGAAAGGACTGTATTGGAATTTCGAACAGATCCAGACGGTTCAATAGTTCAAAAGCAAAGCACGGCGGAGTGGAACCCTCTGTGAGAACTTCTCACCTTTAATTTTCTTTTTCTAGTTAATAATATATAATAGGATGCAGACGGTGTTTAGTAGCACCCGACACCCGTCGTCCACAGACCATGGACGGCTTGTATGCTTGTTTGATGTGTTGTGAAGTTTGTTTGTGATGTTGGTGTGAAATAGATAATAAAATATTCGTGTGCTGAAATGAATTAATTATCGTTAAAAATATAATTTTTAACCTGAATGTAAATAAATAAATATTCATTTACAAACCGGACGGTTTGTTTATGAACACCAATTTGAAGGACATTGATTGGGACGATAAATTTTACACGTCGCCCAACTGCACAAATAAAATCTGTGTTTGATTGTTTGGAATCCCACACGGGTGTTGGGATTATATTTGGCGTACACTAATCCCAATTATTTAGTTGTATGTCGATCGATTGGTCGACAGACTAGGTGAGCGTTAATTATTTATATTTAATGCTTATGCAGTTGTGTGGTGCACTTTGGATGATGGTCGATTCTTTGTCGTTGCCATTATATACATGTGTTGTATGGAATCCATATAATTAACATTATATGGTAATTGAGTGGGCCTCATTCCAATTGGGAAAATAAAGAATATTATAAAATAAAGATTCAGGTGTTGACCGTACTCATTTGTTGAGATTAGTCATGTGTTGAAATAAATATAGATTCATGTGTTGAACGAAATATTTTAACAATAAAATTTACATCTTTATCATATATAAAATTAGAAACTAACCGGAAAATAGATAAGATGAGTAGTCTCCTGGGTATTGATCTGATGTTGGTTTCGGCCTTCGGGGTTAATATTTAGGGAATTGCTCTCTTGCTAATTTACGGTTAGAGTTTGATTAAAAATTTAACGATAGAAATCATAATTTTATAAAATATATTAAATAACAAATATAGTCACGTGTTGACAGTACTCATGTGTTGAGATTAGTCATGTGTTGAAAGAAATATAGATTCATGTGTTGAATAGAATAGATATTCATTTGTTGAATAGAATAACGAAGTTATTGAAAAATATAAATTCGTGTTGATTAAAGATGCGCTATTTTGATGCGAACGATATTTATATCGATTATATTCGTTTTTATAATGAATATTGAAAAGAGATTTAAAAATCGAATATTTAGAAAATGAATTCGAATTGAATTGAATATAAAATGAATTCGAATTGAAATGAATTCAAATCGAATTGAAAACGAACTGAAATTGAATTGAAATCGATTTGAATTGAAATGAAATTGAAATGAATGTAAAAAGAATTTATAATGGAAAATTTAATTTTGATTTGAATTTGAAATGAAAGTTGAAATTGTTTTTGAAACAAATCTGAAACGATTTATAAAATTCGGTTTAAAAGGAAAACGATGAAATATATAATATATATATATATATATATATTATATATATATAATGGCCTGAATAGAACGCGCCGCGCCGCGTTAGTTCGTGAATTTCGACATTGACTTCGAACGGACATTACGGGAGATCCGACCGTCGGATTCTCCTAAAACCGGAACCGTTGGGTTCGAATTGAAAAGATCTTTCTAATGAATACAAGAGATTTGAAATCTGACGGTTGGATTTGGAGATACGTCCAAATCAATTTCAAAAAAGGTCGCTGTAAGTGCAGTTCGATGGCCGTTGTTGGAAATCGACTATACGGGCCTTGATAAAATTATCAAAAATATCAATAATTTTTGTAAAATCATAAGAAATGATTCGTGAAGAACTGGGATGAAAATCCCACATTTGCAAAGATAAAAATAGATTTTTATCGAAATGAACTAGTTTTGAACTAAAATTAAAACCCAATTATTTTTAAATAAATAAATTGGATTTGAAATAGGTTTTAAATAACCAGAATTTCTAATATATTTAATTGGAATTGAATTAGAATTGATATGCGGGTTTATCGTGAATGGTGTTTTAAATAACACTTGTTCTTTAACCCGATAATAAATAGAATGTGATTTGGGTTTATCGTGAACTGTGTTTTAAATGACATTAGTTCTTTAACCCAGTAAAGGTAGTTTTAATGAATCTGTAATTAGATTGAAATGTGAATTGATAATTTAAATTATCAAATTTGGAAAGTGAGCAAGAATGGAGTATCACCAGTTTTGCTTCATGGGATAAATAGGTTGGGATTGGGAATTAAAATAAATAATTGCTTCGGTGTGGTTCGATAATCCCGACTAGTTTGAAATGATATTCAAAGGAAGATTAAAGAATAAATTTAGAAGAATTTATCTTTGATAAAATTAATGGGAACATTTCCCTAAGAATGTGAAATTTAGAAACTAACTGTAGGTTAGCTATGAAGGATGGTTTCCTTGGGTATTGATCTGATGTTGGTTTCGGCCTTCGGGGTTGATATTTGGGGAATTGTTCTCTTGCTAATTTACGGTTAGTGACTGATGAATTGTAATGAGGCGTATGTTGTGTTTGTTTGACATTTGTTTATTATATTCGCGGGTTATTCGGAAAGGCCGGGTTTATACCCATTCTGAATAACCGATTCGACGATAAGTCGAAGATGAAGACGGTGGTTGAAGACCGGAAGTCTTCACATCGTTTGAGTGATTACAGATGATCTTGATTGGGCTGTACACCTAAGAGGAGAGAAACAGTTGGTGATCGTCCAGACGTACTTGGAGATCGATGGATATGCGAGGAAAGTGCCTTCGGTTTCATTCAGACCCAGAACGAACTTGTAAGTGGACGGTGTGTCTGACATTGGATTTTATTCTGTGTTGATTGATCTCTATTAAATATACATCTGTTTGGCGGCGGAGAATTTATTCTCTTGCTTAACGCCCTTCTCTGAGACGTACGAGCTCAGAGGTTGTATATCGATGGACATCAGTCGCATGGCGTGAATTGCCTGTGTGGCACGCCTAAGTGGTAGTTGATCAAGGCTTCTGTTGAAAAGCAAAGTCTTGTGGTTGATGATCAAAGCACGACCTTTGTGGCATAGCTTTGTGTATAACGTGAATTCGCGAGCCTCACACCTCGGTAGAGTAAAAAAGGGATAGTGACTACAGGGAGAGCACGACGTTTCATTCTAGCTAGTGGTGGTGTAAGTGATTAAACTGGCTGACATTTATATACTTTTCACCTATGTGGTTGTTGGATGCGAGGCGCCTCGATTATAGGTCCGTAAGGACCGGGAAACGTGTTTTCAGGAATTGCCAATCCTCAAACGTAAGAGAGGACCGGCCCTGAAGATCCAAGGGTTGCCCAGAGTGTGTAGTCCTGAGACATTTGCTAGAGTGTCTCGAAGCGGAGAGGAGCTTGCCCCTTGCCTCGACTCATGACGGAAATCCAATTTCCAAAACGAGATATTTCGGTTTTATTTGTAGAACCTATTATGGCGACATAGTTGTATGGGGGCACTTATGCCATCTATGATTGATACTTATAATTGAAATTGTTTTGACACTATACACTTATAATAGTATCAAATGATTTGTTTTAAACGTATCAAGCATGTTTGGCTATTATAAGGGAAAACCCTATCCTCCGGCTTGTGTTGCATTGTGTGACGGGACCTGGGTCTTATAATAGCTTCATTTTTCCAAAAAGCATTGCGCTGTTTATTCTATGCACTGGTGTTCTTGGGAGAAAACCCGTTCCGTGTTATACGGCGTGGTCCCTTGAATTACTCTCTTTTAAAGTAAAGTTTTAATAACTGTTTTAGTTCTCACACCAGTCACATGACTGATCTAGAGTTTATTGTTTTAACCTAAACTCTAGGTTCCCCTATTTTCGACACAGGTAGCTAGTAGTTTTGGTTTTGCAGATTTATATTCACAGGATCCTGATCTATAGCTGGAACGATGCTCGGAAAGCTTTGTATCTGTGTATTACTTTCAGTTGTGTTTTGTATTGTTTTCCGCTGCTATGTAATTTATTTTAATCTCTGATATTTATCGAATGTACTTTATTCATTCATACTCTGTATATTCTTGTATTATGATGGAATTGTTGTAATAAGCAATGAAATGTTCTTCTGTTTGGGTTATGATTTGTCCTGTCCTCAACGCAGTCCGTGCTTTCCCTCACGGGGAAGTTACGGGTCGTTTCATTTGATATCAGAGCTTTGGTTTACAGAGCTCGAGAACAAGACACATTAGAACCAAATGAAAGAATTCATCAGATATTGGATTAGTAATATCCAATTAGAATGACTCGTTAGAGATGGGATCAGTAGTATCCTAGAACGAGTGTGAAGAGTATATTTTTCAAATGAAAACAATATTGTTTTGAAAATTTAAATCGTTTTATACGTATTTGAATATTTACTTGTATTGAATTTGGACAATCCAATATATAAAGATTTTGCATATGCGCGTCATGAACGTATATCCGAAGTTTTAATATACTGGATAGATATAGATTCGCACTCTAGTCGCTCGGGGATAATTCTGGTGATGTCCGGACATCATCAGTATTTATGTTCGTGTTTTGAAAGTGTAATATCTATATATTTCCATTAGACTGGTGTGAGAACCAAAAATTAGATAGAATTATTGTTGTGATTTGGCATCAAAAACATGATTTTATGTATATATATATATATATATATATCAATTTATGAATTTGAAACGTTAATCAACTAATTGATTGATGGTTATGTTGTTTGTTTATTTGTTTGATAATTTTGAACCATTTAGCCTAATTGAACCGAATTTTGAACTGTATTGAAAAAATGATTACAATCGCATGCTTATACATGTGCTTACATTGAACAGGTCATAGCAAGGAGGCTAGAGCAGAAGAATAATACTGTTTGCCCGATAAATAGGTACATGTTTACCATAATTTACTGTTTTGTTTAGGTGATGATGATTTTATGAGCCGATTGGCTAGCCGCTTGGCTTTTTCATTTTCTTTTGGGTTGAAGAAGGCCATGGGAGGCTATATGAAATATCCCGAAGTCCCTAGTGCAGGGGAGGTTATGGCGAATTTTTTTGAAAATTTAGGGTGTTAGCCAAATTTTTTAAAATTTGAAAAGTTCTTAGTAACTGAAAAGTTGAAGAACTTAAGCCGTAACGAAAATAATGGAAGTAGAGCGGATTAGTTAAACAACTTTCGGCTTCATTCCTTTTCGGGGACGAAAAGTTTTTAGTGGGGGAGAATGTAAAAACCCGGAAATTCTGAGCCAGTTAAATTTTTTATTTTAGCGAATTTTGAATATTTAAAATGAATTATTTTAAATAATATCAACGAGAAATTTATTTCGAATAGAATTCGAACATATATATTTATTCAAATCGTCGTTAGGATATAAAAATTTTATTTTAATTATATAACGAGCCTGAAATGGCGCGGTAGTTCGATAATTCGATTTCAAAATTCAAATGAATGTACCGGGTGCAAAATAAACCGGATTTTAGCAAAGCCAAAAATATTTGAATCTAATTGAGAATATATTTCCAACGAATCCGAAAAATTGAAATTTCATAGCGGGGATAAAAAGTTATGTCCAGTTGAAAATTCAGAATAGTCGCTATGGAATTCTGGCCCTTGAAAATGGAAATTTTGCAAATGACCTCGGTTTTCGACGAAACCACTTTTGTTGGATCCGTAATGTAAAGTTATTGGTAGGTTTCAAAATTCGTAATTTTCTGAATCAATATGTGAGCGTGGCAAAGGAAAACGCGTTTGACCAGTTTTAGTTGATTTTAATCGACTGGAAAATGGCCATTTTCAAACGGTCTCGGAATTCGACGAAATTAGTTTTGTTAGAACCGTATCGTCAATACGAAGCTAGAAAATATTTTTCGGGAATTTTTCTAATTAGTACGTGGCCCCGGTAAATTGAAATGTGCGTTCAAATTCAATATACAGAGTTATGTTTTGATTTTGACGAAAACCGATCGAAACGATCAAATCATCTTACGATACAATCCCATTGTGTTCGGAATGGGGGTAATTAGCTAGGGACGACAGGCGGTGGGTCTCGTTTCGAGTTCGAATGAAAAAGTTACTTTTTAAAAAATTAAAATAAAATATATATTATTATATAACTTCCCCTTTGACTTCCTTCTGTCTCCCCGATCTATTCATTTTAGAATTAAAATAAAAAAAGAGAAGGGGCAAACTGCTCGTCGCCCCCCCCCAGTTCGTCGAAGTTGACTAACCGTCGGCCCTCCCAGGTGGCGGCGCAGCTCGCAAACCCCCCCTCTGGCGATCGGCGGCCCCAAAAACCCCACCATCTCCACAAAACCGCCACGTCCGAGCCCTCCCATCACCGGAGCGCCGCACCCCTCAGCCTCTGCCCAATCCAACCATCTTAGATCCCCTCTTTTTCCTCTCCTTCCCATTCGCAAGAAAATCCACGCCCAACCCTAAACCATAGGCGCCCCCAAACAGCAACGCCGGGCCTCGTGCCACCACCCGCCACCTCTGGCCGGACCCGCACCACCTGCTTTCGATAGTGAGCACCCTCCTTCGACTGTAGCGAGGTGATTTCTATTTTTAAAATAACCTTTTGCTTTTTTGTTTCTTTGTTTTAATTCAAAAAAAAATTCGTGTTCTTATGATTGCGAATATCCATCGTTAACAAATATAAAGGTATAATTTTTAGGAATAAAATATAATTTTTATTAACGTAGAGTAATAAAAATATGATTTTTTATTAAAGTAAGAGAATAAAAATATGATTTTTATATTTTAGAAAGAATAAAAAAATTCGATTTTTAATTTATAGAAGAGATAAAGAAATGATTTTTATAATGAAATAGCGAAAAGATTATATTTTTGAAGTAGGAAAGATATGATTTTTATATTATAAAAATAATAAAGATATGGTTTTTGTCATATGTGAAATATAAAAATATAATTTTATAAAGTAGAAGTATTAAAAATATGATTTTTATATAATAGAGAATATGAAAATATTATCTTTATATGTGTAGCGACATAAAAATATGATTTTTAGTGAAGTAAAAATACGATTTTTACATATAAAAAATAAAATATTTATATAGAAAGAAGCATTGTAAAAATATACGAAGTAGAAATAAAAATACGATTTTTATTTATTGAAATGAAGTGATAAAAATATAATTTTTATAATTGTACAACGTGAAAGGACTGTATTGGAATTTCGAAAAGATCCAGACGGTTCAACAGTTCAAAAGCAAAGCACGGCGGAGTGGAACCCTCTGTGAGAACTTCTCACCTTTAATTTTCTTTTTCTAGTTAATAATATATACTAGGATGCAGACGGTGTTTAGTAGCACCCGACACCCGTCGTCCACAGACCATGGACAGCTTGTATGCTTGTTTGATGTGTTGTGAAGTTTGTTTGTGATGTTGGTGTGAAATAGATAATAAAATATTCGTGTGTTGAAATGAATTAATTATCGTTAAAAATATAATTTTTAACGTGAATGTAAATAAATAAATATTAATTTACAAACCGGACGGTTTGTTTATGAACACCTATTTGAAGGACATTGATTGGGACGATAAATTTTACACGTCGCCCAACTGCACAAATAAAATCTGTGTTTGATTGTTTGGAATCACACATGAGTGTTGGGATTATATTTGGCGTATACTAATCCCAATTATTTAGTTGTATGTCGATCGATTGGTCGACAGACTGGGTGAGCGTTAATTATTTATATTTAATGCTTATGCAGTTGTATAGTGCACTTTGGATGATGGTTGATTATTTGACGTTGCTATTATATACATGTGTTGTATGGAATCCATATAATTAACATTATATGGTAATTTAATGGGCCTCATTCCAATTGGTAAAATAAAGAATATTATAAAATAAAGATTCATGTGTTGACCGTACTCATTTGTTGAGATTAGTCGTGTGTTGAAATAAATATAGATTCATGTGTTGAACGAAATAGTTTAACAATAAAATTTACAACTTTATCATTTACAAAATTAGAAACTAACTGGAAAATAGATAAGATGAGTGGTCTCCTGGGTATTGATCTGATGTTGGTTTCGGCCTTCGGGGTTAATATTTTGGGAATTGCTCTCTTGCTAATTACGGTTAGAGTTTGATTAAAAATTTAACGATAGAAATCATAATTTTATAAAATATATTAAATAACAAATATAGTCACGTGTTGACAGTACTCATGTGTTGAGATTAGTCATGTGTTGAAAGAAATATAGATTCATGTGTTGAATGAATAAGCATTCATTTGCTGAATAGAATAACGAAGTTATTGAAAAATATAAAGCCGTGTTGATTAAAGATCCGCTATTTTGATGCGAGCGATATTTATATCGATTATATTCGTTTTTATAATGAATATTGAAAAGAGATTTAAAAATCGAATATTTAGAAAATGAATTCAAATTGAATTGAATATAAAATGAATTCGAATTGAAATGAATTCAAATCGAATTGAAAACGAACTGAAATTGAATTGAAATCGATTTGAATTGAAATGAAATTGAAATGAATGCAAAAAGAATTTATAATGGAAAATTTAATTTTGATTTGAATTTGAAATGAAAGTTGAAATTGTTTTTGAAACAAATCTGAAGCGATTTATAAAATTCGTTTTAAAAGGAAATTGACGAAATATATATAATATATATAATGGCCTGAATAGAACGCACCGCGCCGCGGCAGTTCGTGAATTTCGACCATTGACTTCGAACGGACATTACGGGAGATCCGACCGTCGGATTCTCCTAAAACTGGAACCGTTGGGTTCGTATCGAAAAAAGCTTTCTAACGAATTCAAGAGATTTGAAATCTGACGGTTGGATTTGGAGATACATCCAAATCAATTTCAGAAAAGGTCGCTGTAAGTGCAGTTCGATGGCCGTTGTTGGAAATCGACTGTACGGGCCTTGATAAAATTATCAAAAAAATCAATATTTTTTGTAAAATCATAAGAAATGATTCGTGAAGAACTGGGTTGAAAAATCCCACATTTGCAAAGATAAAAATATATTTTTATCGAAATGAACTTGTTTTGAACTTAAATTAAAACCCAATTATTTTTAAATAAATAAATTGGATTTGAAATAGGTTTTAAATAACCAGAATTTCTAATATATTTAATTGGAATTGAAATAGAATTGATATGTGGGTTTATCGTGAACGGTGTTTTAAATAACACTTGTTCTTTAACCCGATAATAAATAGAATGTGATTTGGGTTTCTCGTGAACTGTGTTTTAAATGACATTAGTTCTTTAACCCAGTGAAAGTAGTTTTAATGATTCTGTAATTAGATTGAAATGTGAATTTGTAATTTTAATTATCAAATTTGGAAAGTGAGCAAGAATGGAGTATCACCAGTTTTGCTCCAAAGCGATAGTTAAATCATTAATTAGATTTGAACGCGAAATCGTAATTAATTTTACCGATAACACCGTGGTGTTAGATATGCAGTATTACCAGTTTTGCTTCATGGGATAAATAGGTTGGGATTGGGAATTAAAATAAATAATTACTTCAGTGTGGTTCGATAATCCCGACTAGTTTGAAATGATATTCAAAGGAAGATTAAAGAATAAATTTAGAAGAATTTATATTTGATAAAATTAATGGGAACCTTTCCCTAAGAATGTGAAATTTAGAAACTAACTGTAGGTTAGCTAAGAAGGATGGTTTCCTGGGTATTGACCTGATGTTGGTTTCGGCCTTCGGGGTTGATATTTGGGGAATTGTTCTCTTGCTAATTTACGGTTAGTGACTGATGAATTGTAATGAGGCATATGTTGTGTTTGTTTGACATTTGTTTATTATATTCGCGGGTTATTCGGAAAGGCCGGGTTTATACCCATTCTGAATAACCGATTCGACGATAAGTCGAAGATGAAGACGGTGGTTGAAGACCGGAAGTCTTCACATCGTTTGAGTGATTACTGATGATATTGATTGGGCTGTACACCCAAGAGGAAAGAAACAGTTGGTGATCGTCCAGACGTACTTGGAGATCGATGGATATGCGAGGAAAGTGCCTCCGGTTTCGTTCAGACCCAGAACGAACTTGTAAGTGGACGGTGTGTCTGACATTGGATTTTATTCTGTGTTGATTGATCTCTATTAAATATACATCTGTTTGGCGGTGGAGAATTTATTCTCTTGCTTAACGCCCTTCTCTGAGACGTACGAGCTCAGAGGTTGTATATCGATGGACATCAGTCGCATGGCGTGAATTGCCTGTGTGGCACGCCTAAGTGGCAATTGATCAAGGCTTCTGTTGAAAAGCAAAGTCTTGTGGTTGATGATCAAAGCACGGCCTGTGTGGCATAGCTTTGTGTATAATGTGAATTCGCGAGCCTCACACCTCGGTATGAGTCAAAAACGGGATAGTGACTGCAGGGAGAGCACGACGTTTCTTTCTAGCTAGTGGTGGTGTCAGTGCTTAAACTGGCTGACATTTATATACTTTTCACCTATGTGGTTGTTGGATGCGAGGCGCCTCGATTATAGGTCAGTAAGGACAGGGAAACGTGTGTTGAGGAATTGCCAATCCTCAAACGTAAGAGAGGACCGGCCCTGAAGATCCAAGGGTTGCCCAGAGTGTGTAGTCCTGAGACATTTGCTAGAGTGTCTCGAAGCGGAGAGGAGCTTGCCCCTTGCCTTGACTCATGACGGAAATCCAATTTCCAATACGAGATATTTCGGTTTTATTTGTAGAACCTATTATGGCGACATAGTGGTATGGGGCACTTATGTCGTCTATGATTGATACTTATGATTGAAATTGTTTTGACACTATACACTTATAATAGTATCAAATGATTTGTTTTAAACGTACCAAGCATGTTTGGATATTATAAGGGAAAACCCTATCCTCCGGCTTGCCTTGCATTGTGTGATGGGACCAGTGAAACACCCCACCTCCGTTAGGGTCACTCACAAAGGGAATGCCCTAATTTTGGTGGAGGTTTTTAAGTATAAGTCACAGATACACAAGACAGATATAAATACACATATTTTTAAACATCGAAAAACACAGCAACTTTTATTTCCTCAAAATACGTGTCATACAAAACCATACCATAATTGTCTTACAATACTTCCAAAAACATTACATTTCCATAACTGTCTTGATATTCAAAGAAGCATAAAACATAAAATAAAGCAGCAAAATCCCCATAATGATATCCAAAGCCATGATGTAAACAAAAGAGATCCAAACCGTACATCTACTGTCTTCAAGCTTGTAAAAGCATCTGACTAAGCTGAGTTGTTTCCTCCCTGTGGACCTGGGGGGGGGGGACGAAAGAAGAGAAGACGAAAAGAAAAACGGGGTCAGACATGAAGCCTGAGTAAATCTAGTGACTTTTCAGTATATGAATAAGAAAAGGATATGATAGACATAAACTGAAAACAGGATAGTATCATAACTAAGGGAATGTAGTCCAGAATTGAATATACTATCGAACCCACACTATATCTCTGCATTTACTAGGATTATTCTAACTGGCACCCCATGCTAAGGGTGAAGTGATCCTTTTTGTTTTTACTAAAGATCCGCTCCTACTCGTACGTGTGTCTTACGGCTCCCCCAAGAAGTGTAGATACCTATGTTGGTCCCACCATGGGGTGTATCAAGACCCATGGTGGCGGCCCCGAAACAATTACTAGAAGACATAGGTTATATTACTGGTGCCCCCAGTGCCCTGCTTGTCTGCTCCGGAGTGCGTGCACGACCACACACCGTTAGACCTACACTGTGCACCCAATAATTGTCGTTATTTGACCGCTTACATTCAACCCAGTAATCGTGCCCCACCCTGCCTAGTTTCAGGGTACCGTTGGTACCTAAATTGGGTTACTTCTGAAACGGGTCCCTACGTTACCAGGGTTTTCTAGTCAAACATGTTAAGTGGTTAAGTGTCTGTATATACCTAACCCCACCCATCAATATTTGTTAACATGTTGAATCTTTGGTTAAGTGTTTTCAGTTGACTTAACCCTACCACCTGTCCTTAGCCTTTTAGAGCACCGACCACTCACATTAGACAGATATCACTACGGTTACTGGATGTGCCGGTTGGTTCCGGGCAGGTTTACACTGTAGTTCAGTCTAACCTCGGGTCTTTATTGGGCTAAATGTTTAACCACCCACATTGGATAGGTATTGTTGTGACTACTGGACAGCCGGGCGGGTCCGGGCAGATTTACGTCACAACTCAATCCAACCTCAGGTTAAACATGTCGTATTTTCTAAATTTACATTTCACCATTCAATTTAATATGTAAATATCATGTTCTTCATTTTTAGGTATAACAATTTATACCGCTATAATATCACAGTCGTTGGCATGCGCCAAACATGCCAACATATATATTTTTATCATGTTTCACACCCAACGCTATTACCCCCGTTTGAACGTACTAATGTTGGGTTCGACACAATTCAGCCCAACTTGATAAACGTGACAAAAAGGGGAAATCAAGAACATGTAATATTTCTATGTCACATAAAAGGTGTGTAGCGCATGAACTTGCAATTTGGCGATTCAACTAACATAAACATTTGATCATATGAACTTGCATTCAAATAGGCATATGACTAAGTAGGTGACATGTGAAATAGCATAACTTTGGATTTGCCTAGATGTGAGTTTAAACATATATAACTAGGCATAATGTCAAACACCAAACTAGCATGTTACATGTTCATAAGATGTCCACTTTTTATCATAACCCAAAGGTGTAAACTAACTTTAAAACAAGCAGTCCATTTTAACATGATACTAGCATAATTCGTGTAACCCAAATAATACTTAATATTAATCCAATTATACTTGTGATGAATCTAAGATGTATACATAGGACTTGAGTCATGTAGGCATAAAAGATCTCAGATTTATAACATGTTTACATAAGTATATAGTCCATGATATCAACATTAACATTAAGGGTCCAATCCTAGCCACAAACTTGCAAGTGATAATACTTTCATATACAATTGTCCAACAAACTTGCATCAATCGATTTATGCCACAAATATCAATACACAAAATCACGATAGAACATTACAATACATAGAATTTACATCATGGCGCAATAATACAATTCTATTCTCAATTACATCGTATCACATCATAATTTTATTCAGATTCTGAAAGACCACTATACTTACAACGTGTGACGAATTCTTGTTTTCTGATTTCTATTTTCTGAATTTGGAGATGCTCTCCTTTGGGTAGCAATTTGTTGATTGATTTGATTAGACTTTAGTTTGCTTCTTAGTTTGATTCTTGGCGGCTACGATCAACTCCTTCCCGACAGCATGACGACTCCTCTCTTATTTTCTTATGTGAATTATTTGAGTCTTAGGGTGTATTTATAGAATTTCAAATAGTTTTGAGCCGTCGGATGCAATCAGGGGGAAAATCAGACCGTACAGCACAACAGAAATCGAATTAGGGTTAGACCCATCTGGTCAGGCCGACCAGACAAGTCGACCTGCAGGTCGACACCCAAGTCGACTGCGTAGTCGGCCTGGGGGGGGGGGGGGCAGGTCGACTGCCCAGTCGACACTAGTGTCGACTTGGTCACTGGGCGGGACTTTTCCCACCCAGCCTAGTTTGAACTCGAAATTTCAAATTTTAAACCTGTTCTGAGCTGTTTTTGAATTCAAATTTATTCTGAAACTTCCGGAGGTCGTAACTCCTTCATACGGAGTCTGTTTCACGTAAACTCGAATTCTATCTTAACCAGAATTCCGAGACGAACGCAATGGCGTAAGCCATTTCCCTTAATTCTTTCATTAGAATTAATTATACTTTAATTTATGAATTTCACTGTTATAGAATATACGGGGTGTTACATTCTCCCCCACTTAAAAGGATTTCGTCCCTAAAATCTTCAAGTTAGGAAGAATGTATATCCTACCATCCAATCGTCCATCTACTCAACCGACAAACACAGGTGTCCATTGTCCTTAAAGACTTCTAATGCTTTTATGATCATATGCATGGTGTGTGTATATGTCCTTATCTAATGCGGAAATTAGGCGGTCCACTGATTCAGTTGACCTCCTAAATGCGAATCATGTAAGTGTCATGAATCCATCATGTATGCAAATTTTTCCTACTCATAATTCTACATGAGTGCACAACAATTCATACAAATGCGACAACCATATGATAACATATAAAATTTCAACCACATATGAACGAGAATACATATATGCATATGCAATATGAAGTGACTGAGCCGATCTAAAACCTAGAATGTGTGTATATGCATCCACGAGCAACCACTAGCAATCATTAGCAACCACTTGCAGCCATCATCCATAACATGTTTTCAAATACATGTTTGCATCCATTTGCTTTCTACCTAAAGAGTTAGGAAAAGGACCGAGGAGATATACCTAAAAAGATAGATAAAGCATAACTTAAGGAAAAAGAGGGATCAAAGGTGTACCCTCAAAAAGAAAAGGGTAGGCAGCGCGGATTCTGTCCTCAGTTTCCCAAGTCGCGTCTTCCTCGGCGTCGCTCCACTGAACTTTGACGAGCTTGACTTCGCAGTTGCGTAGCTTTTTCACTTCAGTTCCTAAGATGCGCGTTGGAACTCTTCTTACAGTTGCTTCGCGTTCCACTTCGGCTTCTTCTAGAATGCTAGGCTCCACTATTTCAGCAGACTCGTGCAAACACTTTCGGAGGTGAGAAATATGAAAGACGTTGTGAACTCCGGCCAGTCTCTCGGGTAGCTCTAATCTATAGGCCATCTTCCCAACCTTCTCGATGATAGGAAATGGTCCTACAAACCTCGGTGCTAGCTTTCCAGTGGATCCAAAGCGGACGACGTTCCTTAGAGGAGATACCCTTAGAAAAACCCTGTCCCCAACCTCAAACTCAAGGTCGGTCCTTCTCTTATCTGCGTACGATTTTTGTCTGTCCTGGGCTGTCTTCATCCTTCTCCGTATCAAGTCTACTTTCTCTGAAGTCTCTCGAATCATGTCTGGCCCAAGTATAAGTTTATCCGTGGACTCCCACCAACAAGTTGGTGATTTGCACGGTATCCCATACAATGCTTCGAAGGGCGCTATACCGATAGTGGCTTGGTAGCTGTTATTGTAGGCGAATTCTACCAAAGGAAGATGCTCTTCCCATGTCCCTCCAAAGTCAAGAGCGCAAAGTCTCAAGAGATCCTCTAAAACTCTATTCAGCCTTTCCGTCTGGCCATCGATCTGGGGGTGATAGGCCGTGCTCAAACATAACTGTGTGCCTACAGTCTCTTGCAAAATTCGCCAAAACTCGCTCGTGAAAATAGGGTCTCGGTCACTAACAATACTGGAAGGTATCCCATGGAGTCGAACCATTTCCTTGAGATAAAGAGATGCTAGAGATGAGGCAGTCCTTCTACTCTTGACAGGTAAAAAGTGAGCGCTTTTTGTAAGTCTATCCACTATTACCCAAATGCTAGTATTGCCTCTTCTGGACCTAGGCAGTCCATCAATGAAGTCCATCGAAATACTATCCCACTTCCACTGTGGGACCTCTAGGGGGTGAAGTATTCCTCCAGGCCTTTTCTGTTCCGCCTTGACCTGTTGTCATATCATACACTTGGAAACGAAATCTGCCACGTCCTTCTTCATGTCATTCCAAAAGAAAACTCTTTTCATGTCCTTGTACATTTTATCCCCGCCTGGGTGTATTGTCATCTTGGAATGATGTGCTTCCTCAAGAACCTTCTTTATCAACTCTCTTGCTTGTGGGACGCACAATCTTCCATCTCGTCTCAGCCAGCCTTTATCGTCGATAGAGTACCTATTGAGGTGACTAGAAGTCTCGCCCCTAATAAGTTTATCAATCACATCAACAAGCTGAGGGTCTTCACGTTGTGCAGCCCCTATTGAGTCCACTAGAGTCGGGCGTACTTCAAGAGATGCTAGCAAACCCGGTACAAAATCGGAGGAGGGCCTAAAGTTAAAACTGGCTATATACTCCAAGCTTTGCCTTTCTACAAAGAGCGGGCTTAGGGTCAGTTTCTTTCGGCTAAACGCGTCTGCCACTACATTGCCTTTGCCAGGAGTATATGAAATTTCAAAATCATACGAGGCAAGAAACTCCATCCACCTTTGCTTCCTCAAGTTAAGATCTTTCTGCGAGAAGAGATATTTCAATGATTTATGGTCAGTATATAATTCGAACTTCTCCCCTAAGAGATAATGTCGCCAAGACTTAAGTGCAAAGACGATGGCGGCTAACTCAAGATCGTGGGTTGGGTAGTTCTTTTCATGAACTTTTAGTTGCCTTCCACCATAAGCTACTACCCTCCCTTCTTGCATTAGAACGTCGCCTAGTCCCGTTCCACATGCATCTGTATAAACTGTGAACAGTTTGCTTCCGTCAGGCAGAGTTAGAACTGGGGCTGTTGTAAGAGCCCTTTTCAGGCGTTGGAAAGCCAACTTGCAATCCAAGTCCCAATTGAACACTAGATTCTTCTTTGTCAGCCTTGTGAGTGGAGCTGAGATTTTTGCAAAATCCCTTATGAACTTTCAATAGAAACCGGCTAGCCCAAGAAAGCTTCGGACTTCGGTTGCATTCTTTGGTGCCTTCCAGTCCTGCACCGCAACTACCTTTGCGGGGTCCACGGCCAACCCTTCTTTGGATACAACATGCCCAAGAAATCTGACTTCTTCCCTCCAAAAATGGCATTTTGAAAACTTTGCCTTTAGCTGATGTGCTCGGAGAGTATCCATGACTTCTTTCAGATGTTGAGCATGCTCTTCCTCACTCTTTGAAAAGATCAAGATATCGTCTACGAAGACTACCACAAATTTGTTGAGGAATTCTCTGAACACTCTGCTCATTAGGTCCACGAAGTATGCGGGCGCGTTTGTCAGGCCGAAAGGCATGACAAGCCACTCAAAGAACTGTCTGGGGTTCTGAACGCCATTTTATCAATACTATCCTCAGCTACTCTTAGCTGATGGAACCTAGTTGCCAGATCAAGTTGGGAGAAAACCGACGCACCTACAAGCTGATCAAACAAATCGTCGATTCGGGGAAGAGGGTGCCTATTTTTCTTGGTCAATTTGTTTAACTCCCTATAGTCAACGCAAAGGCGAAGTGAACCGTCTGCTTTGGTTGCGAACACCACTGGAGCACCCCATTCTGAAATGCTCCTTCGAATGAACCCCTTCTCGAGAAGTTCTTTAACCTTCTTACTGAGCTCCTTTATCTCTTTTGGAGCCATATGTCTGACAGGTAAAGCTACGGGCTTTGCATTATCCACAAGATAGATACGGAAGTCTATCTCCCGCTTCGGAGGTAAGCCTTTCACCTCCTCGAAGACATCCGGATATTCCCGGACTACTCTAACCGACTGCAAATTCTCATCGGAAGCATCAAGCGACTCTAGATAACTAAGCATAACAACATTCAAAGGATTACAAGAGATTTCTAGAGTGTTACCAAGCCGAGTCAAGAGCCTAACTACTCTTTTCTCACAATCAAGAATGGCACCGTTACTGGATAACCAGTCCATGCCTAAAATCAAACCATATCCTGAGAAGCCTAGGACAAAGGCATTACAACTAAACTCAACAATGAGAATAGAGATTTTCAAACCCAAACAAACCATTGACAAGTAAGCGGAGCCCCCAATTGGATTTGAAACTACTAAGGGATCCTCAACCATGCTAGTGTCTAGATGCAGAGATTCTACTAAAGCAGATGAAATAAAGGAGTGTGATGCACCAGAGTCAAAAAGTGTACGAACTGGATGACCATAAAGATAGACTACACTTTCTACAGAAATATTACTACCTCGTTCCTGTGGAGGTGCTGTCAGAGCATGAACTTGACCTCCTGAAGTAGATCCAGCTTTCTGTCCCTGCCCTTTCTTCTTTGGGCAGTCCTTAGCTTGGTGCCCAGTCTCTCCGCAATGGAAGCAGCCACCCATCTTTGCCTTCTTCTTCCGGCAGTCTTTCTCTATATGTCCAACTATGCCACAGAAATGGCACTTTCTCTTCTCACGAGACTTCTTGTTCTTTCCTCCTTTCTTAAAGTCTATCTTCTTAGCCTGTAAACCTTCTTTCTTTTCCTCCGCCTTAGTCTCTTTCTTGCCATGGTCTTCCTCGTGTAGCAACGCCATGTGTACCAAGCTTTCATAAGTCGCTCCCATGGATACATGGGTCATGTCAAGGCTGTGTATAGGCTCATTCAGACCTTTGACGAAGCGAAGCGCCTTCTTGTGCTGGGTATTTACTAAGTCCATTCCAAATCTGGCCAACTGATTAAACTGATTGACGTACTCCCTGACCGTCATGCTTCCCTGTTTAAGATTCAAGAACTTCTCTATTTGCAGGCTCCTTTCAGCTTGGGAGAGGAATTTCAACTCGAACCTTGTCCTAAAATCATCCCAAGTTTCCACTGCCCTCTGAGCATTAGTGATCTCCCACCAATAGGAGACCTCATCTTTGAGTAACCATACTGCTAGCTGTATCTTTTGCCTATCATCAACTCCGAAGATGTCAAACAGATCCTCAGTCTCCTTCAGCCAATTTATTGCTCCTACAAAAGGCTCAGTTCCATGGAAGTCCTTTCCACCCATATATTTGAAGTCTCTACATGTTTTGGCAAAAGCATTTCCAAGAGTAGGGGCAGGAGGAGGAGGAGGAACTGGTGCCACTGGAGGAGGAATGTTTGCTGGGCCCGCGTCATTGGCCCTTGCTTCTAAGTACCTCCTAAACCAGCCGGGTATCGTTACTCCTTCAGGAAGGTTAAGGTCTCCAGACATGCTGAAACAGAAAGGAAAGATTCAAAACGAAGGATAGAGAGAGATAGTACACATGGCTTTTGGGGGATCATGCCTTTTAAAATATAACATTTTTTCTTGAAAAATGCTTCTTTAAACTTTCTTATGAAAATAATTTCAAAAACTTTTATCTTATCTGGTAAACCTATGCTCCGATACCAAGTGAAACACCCCACCTCCGTTAGGGTCACTCACAAAGGGAATGCCCTAATTTTGGTGGAGGTTTTTAAGTATAAGTCACATATACACAAGACAGATATAAATACACATATTTTTAAACAGCGGAAAACACCGCAACTTTTATTTCCTCAAAATACGTGTCATACAAAACCATACCATAATTGTCTTATAATACTTCCAAAAACATTACATTTCCATAACTGTCTTGATTTTCAAAGAAGCATAAAACATAAAATAAAGCAGCAAAATCCCCATAATGATATCCAAAGCCATGATGCAAACAAAAGAGATCCAAACCGTACATCTACTGTCTTCATGCTTGTAAAAGAGTCTGACTAAGCTGAGTTTTTTCCTCCCTATGGACCTAGGGGGAACGAAAGAAGAGAAGACGAAAAGAAAAACGGGGTCAGACATAAAGCCTAAGTAAATCTAGTGACTTTTTAGTATATGAATAAGAAAAGGATATGACAGATATAAACTGAAAACAGGATAGTATCATAACTAAGGGAGTGTAGTCCAGAATCGAATATACTATCGAACCCACACTATATCTCTGCATTTACTAGGATTATTCTAACTGGCACCCCATGCTGAGGGTGAAGTGATCCTTTTTGTTTTTACTAAAGATCGGCTCCTACTCGTACGTGTGTCTTACGGCTCCCCCAAGAAGTGTAGATACCTATGCTGGTCCCACCATGGGGTGTATCAAGACCCATGGTGGCGGCCCCGACACAATTACTAGAAGACACGGGTTATACTACTGGTGCCCCCAGTGCCCTGCTTGTTTGCTCCGGAGTGCGTGCACGACCACACACCGTTAGACCTACACTGTGCACCCAAAAATTGCCGTTATTTAACCGCTTACATTCAGCCTAGTAATCCTGCCCAACCCTGCCTAGTTTCAGGGTAATGTTGATACCTAAATTGGGTTACTGCTGAAACGGCTCCATATGTTACCAGGGTTTTCTAGTCAAACATGTTAAGTGCTTAAGTGTCTGTATATACCTAACCCCACCCATCAATATTTGTTATCATGTTGAATCTTTGGTTAAGTGTTTTCAGTTGACTTAACCCTACCACCTGTCCTTAGCCTTTTAGAGCACCGACCACTCACATTAGACAGATATCACTACGGTTACTGGATGTGTCGGTTGGTTCCGGGCAGGTTTACACCGTAGTTCAGTCTAACCTCGGGTCTTTATTGGGCTCAATGTTTAACCACCCACATTGGATAGGTATTGTTGTGACTACTGGACAGCCGGGCGGGTCTGGGCAGATTTACGTCACAACTCAATCCAACCTCGGGTTAAACATGTCGTATTTTCTAAATTTACATTTCACCATTCAATTTAATATGTAAATATCATGTTCTTCATTTTTAGGTATAACAATTTATACCGCTATAATATCACAGTCGTTGGTATGCGCCAAACATGCCAACATATATATTTTTATCATGTTTCACACCCAACGTTATTACCCCCGTTTGAACGTACTAATGTTGGGCTCGACACAATTCAGCCCAACTTGATAAATGTGAGAAAAAGGGGAAATCAAGAAATTGTAATATTTCTATGTCACATAAAAGGTGTGTAGCGCATGAACTTGCAATTTGGCGATTCAACTAACATAAACATTTGATCATATGAACTTGCATTCAAATAGGCATATGACTAAGTAGGTGACATGTGAAATAGCATAACTTTGGATTTGCCTAGATGTGAGTTTAAACATATATAACTAGGCATAATGTCAAACACCAAACTAGCATGTTACATGTTCATAAGATGTCCACTTTTTTTCATAACCCAAAGGTGTAAACTAACTTTAAAACAAGCAGTCCATTTTAACATGATACTAGTATAATTCGTGTAACCCAAATAATATTTAATATTAATCCAATTATACTTGTGATGAATCTAAGATGTATGCATAGGCCTTGAGTCATGTAGGCATAAAAGATCTCAGATCTATAGCATGTTTACATAAGTATATAGTCCATGATATCAACATAAACATAAAGGGATCCAATCCTAACCACAAACTTGCAAGTGATAATACTTTCATATACAATTGTCCAACAAACTTGCAGCGATCGATTTATGCCACAAATATCAATACACAAAATCACGATAGAACATTACAATACATAGAATTTACATTATGGCGCAATAATACAATTCTATTCTCAATTACATCGTATCACATCATAATTTTATTCAGATTATGAAAGACCACTATACTTACAACGTGTGACGAAATCTTGTTTTCTGATTTCTGTTTTCTGAATTTGGAGATGCTCTCCTTTCGGTAGCAATTTGTTGATTGATTTGATTAGACTTTAGTTTGCTTCTTAGTTTGATTCTTGGCGGCTACGATCAACTCCTTCCCGACAGCATGACGACTCCTCTCTTATTTTCTTATGTGAATTAGTTGAGTCTTAGGGTGTATTTATAGAGTTTCAAACAGTTTTGAGCCGTCGGATGCAGTCAGGGGGAAAATCAGACCGTACAACACAACAGAAATCGAATTAGGGTTAGACCCATCTGGTCAGGCCGACCAGACAAGTCGACCTGCAGGTCGACACCCAAGTCGACTGCCTAGTCGACCTGGGGGGGCAGGTCGACTGCCCAGTCGACACTAGTGTCGACCTGGTCACTGGGCGGGACTTTTCCCGCCCAGCCCAGTTTGAACTCGAAATTTCAAATTTTAAACCTGTTCTGAGCTGTTTTTGAATTCAAATTTATTCTGAAACTTCCGGAGGTCGTAACTCCTTCATACGGAGTCCGTTTCATGCAAACTCGGACTCTATCTTAACCAGGATTCCAAGACGAACGCAATGGCATAAGCCATTTCCCTTAATTCTTTCATTAGAATTAATTATACTTTAATTTATGAATTTCACTGTTATAGAATATACGGGGTGTTACAACCTGGGTATTATAATAGCTTCATTTATTCAAAAAGCATTATGCTGTTTATTCTATGCACTGGTGTTCTTGGGAGAAAACCCATTCCGTGTTATACGGCGTGGTCCCTTGAATTACTCTCTTTTAAAGTAAAGTTTTAATAACTGTTTTAGTTCTCACACCAGTCACATGACTGACCTGGAGTTTATTGTTTTAACCTAATCTCTGGGTGCCCCTATTTTTGACACGGGGAGCTAGTAGTTTTGGTTTTGTAGATTTATATTCACAGGATCCTGATCTACAGCTGGAACGATGCTCGAAAAGCTCTGTATCCGTGTATTATTTTCAGTTGTGTTTTGTATTGTTTTCCACTGCTATGTAATTTATTGTAATCTCTGATATTTATCGAATGTACTTTATTCATTCATAATCTGTATATTCTTGTATTCTGATGGAATTGTTGTAATAAGCAATGAAATGTTCTTCTGTTTGGGTTCTGATTTGTCTTGTCCTCAACGCAATCCGTGCTTTCCCTCACGAGGAAGTTACGGGTCGTTTCATTCAAATAAACATATAGGTTATTAAATAGAGATAAAGGCTACCTTTGATTAGGACTTAGTGCCAAATATTGAGTGAGGTTTCTAACCTAGATACTCCTGACCTTTATGCTTTAAATCTCTGCTTAACCAATTTCTCTAACTCATCTTAATGTTTGCTTCCATGCTACTGCCATTTCCCTTGTTCCTTATTTTATTTTTGTGGAGAAAAATATATATACTTGCAACCTAAATGCTGCTAGTTTTATTTTTATAATGCTAGGGTTTCAGATTTGAAGTAATACCTATTTTACCCTATGCAAAATAGGTGATATTCACCAATATCCATACACACTTGTCTAGGCTTTACTGCTTCCCTTGATTTATTAGCTAGGAGGAGAGCGTTTATTTTTCTCAGGAAAAGGCTTCTTCTTTCTTTCCATTTTTATCCTCATGATCATGCTATATGCAAGACTGCATTCTACTGTTCATATGGGTGCATATTTTTAATATGTGAGCCTTAATACAGATTAGCCTATTCTCCATTTGTATGCAAAAGTGATGTAACAATTTTGGGCTATTTAATTTTTAGCCTAATATTTACATATAAATAAACTAAGTGGTCACATGCTATTTTAATTCTAGCATATATTTCCATTATAGCATATGTATTTTTATTTCTAATAATATAAATTCATATCTTGAACCTATATATTTGTTGCTGAATGTCACTACTTTCATTTACATAATAACAAAGCAATGTATACATATTTTGTTATATTTAAACTAGTTTATAAGCATATATTCATATATAAACAGTATGCACCCACATATAACATGTATATACACTTAAGTGTCATTGCTTATTAACCACACAAACTCATTTTCTAAAGTGTTTACTTATTTGAATTAACATAGTTAATTAGTGTTTGAACTTAGGGTCCTTACACAAACCCACCAGGCATCGGCCTTAGATCCAATTTTAATTAAAGCTGCTAAACTTATTCCATCCTTTAATCATTATCAAATTATTCCTAGCTGCTTCAAAGTATGTAAATGATAGCATGTTTCTTCTATTTTTAAAATTTAATAAGAATCAAACAATCGTCGATTGAAGAAAGTTTGTGGATGTACTTGAGATACTGAATATAATCCTGAAGTAGACATGCAGAAGGATTTGATGAAGTTGTATAAAAGCTAATCTCACGTGATGAGAAATATTCTAAATGTAAGAATTGAATGGCAGGCCACAACCAACCATGCATATATACATATTACATGCAACACGACATCCCGGAGGGAATGTGTGGTCTATCTTCATGGCCTAGGACCTAGACTTCCTCGAATGAAATCTTATGCTTAGCACATCATCTCTTAATTTTTTCCTTGTCGATCGTAGAATGAACATAATCGATTGGATTTTCTAACAGCATAACTCCTTCTAGAATGTCAGGAGTTAGAAATATGGAATGACATTAACTACTACAACCTCTCTAACTACTTGTTGAATAAGTAAAATTATCGACTGTGAGCCATTCTATTGGAAGTTGTAGCTGACCTGGACTATACACCACAAGCTTTATCTTCTTTTATCTCCCAATAGCTAATTCAGCAACGTGGCTTGAGCTGCTCAAATTCTTAACTATGAAACTTAATAAATAATTGTAGTTAGAGTGGTTAACATGTATGCCCAATGTATGCATTATAGTATAGTGGATGTAAATGCAATACAGAGGTGTGAAATTCAGAATTAAAATACTATTAAGACGTTATTTAGATTTCTACTGAAGCGACTGTCATTGTTTACCGTCTCACTAGCTTTTAGATTGGCAAGTATATGATTTGATCAAGTAATGGGATTGACTATAGGAATTTAAGAGTTAAATGTTTATTCTAAACGCTCGTAGGCCCATATGCTTAAGCATATGTATTTTGTTATAAGTGCCTAATTTAGGAATATGCTCTAATTCTATGTCTGGAATCCTTGTTTGAATTTTTAGAGTTTGATTGAGAGTGTGCAGTACTCATGCTCGGAAGCGTGGTCAAGTGTAAGTTCGAATCCGAATCACTCCGACCTGAAGCTTTTCAAATCATATGCACCGACCTGGATGTCATGCTCATGTGTTGATCCCAACTCTAATAAAAACTAGTTGATCTAAAATTGCATACCGATCCCAACTACAAAGGCCTCTTTCTCGATATACTAGTCTGAATCACCTCGATTTGGATCCCATGTCCCACTGGTATAGATCATCCTGATTAGGATCCCATTTTCGTCCTACCACCCATCAAACAATCTAGACACATAGAGCATTCCCAGCACTAGAGCATTGATCTGGATGGGAATCGTATTTTGAAATGGTAATCCCCTCCACCATTCTAGCAGTGGGTGGGGGGGCGCTCGTTTTTTTTTAAATGAACCCTAAACGGTTATTTGAAAACCATTTAGGGGTTAAACGATTTTCAGAAAACCATTTTGTTTAAATTTTTTTTCCATTCCCCATCTGTTAACTATAAATTGCCAAGTGTTTAAGTAAAATATCATTAAAATTATCGGGAAGTTTTAATGAAATTTAAATTTAAATTAATTTATTTATAGCGTTGACAAATATAAAAATACATTTCAAATATATGGTCGTTGTTGGATATAAAATTATACATTATATACATATAGCCGTTTTGAAATATAAAAATATGACATATATAAATACAGTTGTTGCTGAATATTAAACTATAGTCTAAAATTATAGCCGTTGCCAAATATTAAAATATAGTTCAAATTTATAGCCATTGCTAAATATTAAAATATAGTTTAAATTTATAGTCGTTGACGAATATAAAGATATAGAATTTCCTTTAGCCATTGCAACTTCGGATTAAAGAAGCCATAAAACCTGATATATTGTGCACACTTAGATTCACAATACAAAAATATCTCATAATATTTATAGCGACGATGCTGTTTACGAATTAGATGTGCAGAGTTATGATTCAAATTACTTGAGCCAAAATGGTCCTGAGGATACCAACTCCGATTCTGACGAAGGCGACGAAGTGTTGGGTCGTACAAATTATCTTCAGACATCTTTGGATAGCACGATTGATAGCGATGAGATGAAACTTATGATGCAAGCATTGACAACATAATGCAGAGTAAATTTACCTGCGTTTCAATAATTGATTTGACAACACAGTGCAGAGTAATGAATGGCTTCCTTTAATGATGAAGTCTGGTTGCGTCCTTTGTCTGTATAAATAAGGGGTATGGGTAATAGTTTTCTTCATACTCGCAAACAATTCCAATTCTAAACAAACAACAATGGCTGATTCCAACAACAACAATTTCTCTGGCTATACGATGATAACATTGCTAATTTTACTAGCATATTATTTCAAGCTAAAGCCCCATTAATGATTCCACCCCCTTTTCTAACTTCCCAACAAAGTCAATATCTCCATCACATAAACCTCGCTCAACAGTATGGATACATGTACGACCAAATTCCTCAAACCAACAACTACTTTGGGTCACAACACATGAATCCTAATCAAAATGTACAATAAGAGTTGGCTTCAACGACCCTTGTACCCGACAAAGGACGAACCAAGGACAAACGGTCTTACAGCAAGTAAAAGACAAAGGAAAGTCACAGTCAAAGTAGTGTGGAGAAAACTGTAGCTACTGGTAAAATATGGAGAGTAGCTGACTATAAAGTGCTAGCCAATGCATGGGTAAATGCATCCGTCGTTCCAAAAGGCCGTTCCGTTGGTAAATTTTTCCACCTCCGGGTTAATAATCTATACAATGGAGATCCTGAGTGTGTAACAAGAAGATCATTTGAAAGCATAAAGACTGCATGGTATAATCAGAATACTATGTATACCAAGTATAAAGGGATAAATGCACAAAGGGGGGATTCGCTTAGAACCTGTCAAACCTTCAGAGATTTGAAGGAGGATTACGATACAATCTATCATGACACTTGTAACAGTGAATTCATTGCTCATGAAGCATTGGAAATTATTTCATTTTGTCCACATTGGGCCAATCTATGCGAAATAGATGTTGTAGAACTTGGAAACACTGAAGGTTCTAACTTAAGAAATGTAGCTTCTAGACTTTCGATGGATTCATCCCGCGAAATTCATTTGAATGTCCTATGGTTAAAAAATAGAGATGGGAATAGCAGCAGTCCTGTGACTCCTAATTTGGGAATGCTTTATGGTGAGGTTGAAACAAGGCCATAAGGAATAAAAACAAGCAAGAGAGCATTATTGAGAAATAAGGAAGCAATGGATTTGGCAGCGTCAAGTGATAGACTAACTTCATTGTTGAGTGATATATCACTTGCATTTGCCTCCAAAAAAGAAGACTGTGACATGCAGAATAATAAGCAACTGAAGATCATGGAGATGCAACTACAACAAGATGCCGGTAGAACTAAAGTTCTCAACAAAATAACGGATTATAAACAAAGACGTGAAAGACGTTTGAAGGAAGAAAAAGAGGAGGATTAGCTAGCAAGGGATGTATCTCATTTGACTTTAGAGGCCCTTGAGTATGCTATAGAAAAAAAATGTAGTATTTTGAGGGCTAAAAAGATACGATATCAGGAAGAAGAAGGAAGTTCCGAGATGTAGACATGTTGTTATTTCTAGCTTGTTGTATCCTAGTTTTAATTTTCTATGTTGGTTGTAATATTGCTATTTCTAGCTTGTTGTATCATAATTTTAATTTTCTATTGTGTAATGTTTTGTGGGTTAGCAAAAAAAATAACTAGTTTTAAGGAATTTATATATTTATTTCTAATGCATATATGAGATTCAAACTTAAATTTAAAATGCTTTCAAATATGTATACATATTTAAAACTGTATCTAAAAGGTAAATAAAATTTTTCGGTAATTGTTTGGTACAAACATAATTCCAAATTTAAAACTTGAAAATAGGAAAGGTTTAATTCTTTAGAAAGTATTTTTTTCTTTTCTTTAAAAACTAATTTAAATATATTAAGAAAATCCTCAAAAAATTGATTTGAAAAAAAAGTCATCCATGTTTTATACGGTTTTCATAAACCCGTATAAAACTAAGGGGTTTTATGAAAACCGAATATATGTTAAACGGTTTTCATAAACTCATTTATATGTTAAACGGTTTTATGAAAACCGTTTAACCTGTATATGGTTTTCATAAAACTATATAGCTGTCGCCACTTCAAATTCGAAATGGCGATCACCCCCATTTTAGTTTCCTTCCCACCCTCGTCGCAACACTGCTGTAGCGCGAGCAAGCTCAATTCATCCCCATTTCCATCCTTCCTCACTCTGTTGGGAGTGCTCTTAACCATGTCGAATTGATTTTCCATAAACTACCCTCCTCCTCCCCATTATCATCGAACCGAGTTAGTCCCTTTTCTCCTTCTTCTTGTCCTATCGTAATCCATCAACATCCCCAATCCATTACCACAAGAACCCCGATCTCAACATTGCCTCCTCTTCCAGTTATCTTTGTGCTTCTCGACAAGTTCATGATAGGATAAAATTGCATGACTATATGCAAAGGAGAATAAATTCACCAGTTTCAAAGCTTTGATTTGGTTGTTCGAAGTGATTATATGCACGATTCGAGGACGTGATCACTTTAAAGATCTGGAGAAGAAAGAGTTTGAGATTAAAGTTTACAGTTTGGATCTAAAAGAAAATGAGTTTGGATTCAGTCAAGATAGAAGCGAAAGGGCTAAAGTAAAAGAAAGAGGAGAGGAAAAAAGATGCAAGTATGTATACTTTTGAAATCGATTCATATATGACTGTAACGGCCTAGCTTTTGGATCGCTCCAAGTCGGTAATTAAACCAACTCGAACCGTTCAAAACGACATATTGTTATTGCTTATGAAGACAAAATATAAATCATCATAGAATCACAGACATAAAAAATAGATTATCTCACAACGGAAGTAAAATTTAAACAATAATACAAAATCTTTTTGAATTTACATGATATCAGAGTATAGAAATAAATATAGATACAGCTGAATACTAAATACAAAATCATACTCATATATCAACAGAGGCAGCATAACTGAATATGAACTAATAGGTGGATGAATGGATCTCCAATGAATCTCACGCTCTAATAGATATTTCTCCAAGCTGAAATACTCGGTTTGAGCTAAGCATTTTGCAAGAAATAAAACAAACAAAATAACCGAGTCAGGACTAACATTCTCATATAAGTGAATTAACTCAAGTGACATGTCAAAATGGAATGCATCAGTAACTTAAAGAATGTTTAGGATTCACATCCCTTAAGGATCTATGAAGCTAATATATATAGTATAATACGCTATTATAATAATGTCTATTCAGTAAAGTAAACATATCCAAGATAGCATAAGCGAGATTACATTTTTACCTTTACACTGTTTATAATACTGTAGTCTATACTGTACCGAAAATCCACCGTAACCCGATGGCATCAGAAGGCACTCCATAGATACGATACAGATAATAATCGTAGGGGATCGATAAGGATAATATGACAAGGCAAACGAGGAATACCCAACATAGGATTCTACCAGATTGCGGCTCCTGGGCCGGTGGTAACGCATAGTAGCAACTACCGCCCACCTCGAACAACACTCTCATAATCAAAAGGGTGCACCCAAATCAATCACAACGGTGATAGATATAGTATCGAAAAAGCATGTCCGATCAGAGGTGTGGCCTCCATTAACCTTAGTATGGATCCTGTTTTAGTCATTTTAATTATGACTCGAAGGTCAAGTCCAATCCATCAGCGTTCTCTTTCTTCAAATCCAATAATCGCCACCATACCATCCTATGTCGTTTCTGGAATCTCCAATAATCAACATTCTCTTTCTTTAAATCCAATAATCCTGTTTTAGTCATTTTAATTATGACTCGAAGGTCAAGGTCAAGGCTTATATTGGCTTTATGAAGATGCTTAGAAAGGCTGACATTTAAATATAGTATATGAATATACTTATGTATATGATAGTTGTAAAATAATTATAAAATAGTTGTATAGTCTATATAGTTGCAATGATTTAAAGTTCATTTGTTAAAAGGAAATATTTTGTAAATAAGTAATATGGAAAATTTACATTTATGAAAATATAATTCGATTCAAATATCACGATCCAAATCCGATCCAAATCCATATCCCAAAATTTGACTTTAACAATTTATATCTTGCTTCAAATCAATTTTTCATTTATCAGTTTGAAATTTAAATCCAACTCATAACTTGAAAATTTTCCAAATCAATAATTCCAAGTTGGATTTAACTTGGATCCCGATTTCACTCATTATAATGGATTTCAAAATAGCTTCACTGATTAGTTACTATTCGTTACTTAAATCTCTATTTAATAAATTCCAAACTTGCTATTTTTTCCATTTACAATCTCATGTCGAGTGCCTTAATATTTTTATTTACTTGAGTTTAATCTAGAAATCTTACCTCAATGTTCGATTCCTCTCTTTAAATCAAATTCAAAAATTTATTAAATCAAATCTTTTCTATTTCAAAGTAAGATTTTATAAATTCTTTAAAACAAATATGTATTTCACTATTCAATCAATTTCCTTCTCTTCTTTTCTCTTAACTAAAAGTCCATAAAATTTTATTTAATCAAAATTTAAAATATCGGAGTACGATTCTGTAAAACCTTTAAAGAAAATTTATTTTTCAAGAAATCGACGCTTTTAATTATTCATTCTACAAAACAATACAAAATCGATTTTATAAAATTTTATTTACCCTAACTCTTTATATTAAGTAAAAGTATCTCATGCGCCTTTATTAAAACAGAAATATTGCTTAACTTCACCAAACTAAGTTATTTCAATGGGAATAATCCTTTCAAACTTTTCTTTGCACAATATTTAAATTGTATTAAGTCCTTTAAGTTATCAAATCTTTATATAAATGGAAATGTGATAAAACTTTTAAAACCAAATCTTTTAGTTAAAATATTTAATTGAATCAAGTATTTTAGCCAACATAAATAAGGAAATCTCCAGTGTATTATAAAATAAAATATATTAAAAATTCTTGTTTAAAACAAACATTAGTTCAAATATTTTAATTTAAATCCCATATTTAAAGAACAATTAAGATTTAGTTTGAGAAATTCTCTAACATTTCCTTTATTAAAAAATTCCCTTCCAAAAATCTATTTATTAAAGTCGATACGTACTTGCAATATTTAAATAGATCTTTATTGACCACGACGTCCGTATATAGTTTTCTATCCTATGGTCAAGTGATCCGGATATGTATCATTACAATCCTCTTGAGGAAAAATTCGAATCTCGGGTATGTATCATTTCAACCCACATCCCAAATCAATTCGAATTTATTTTCAAATCTATACAATTCATTCAGGTGTATATCATTTCAACCCATGGTGAATTTTCCTACATCTATAGGGAACTTGCAAGGTGAGAGCAATACAAACATAGCATATCATACATCACACCCATATGTGTCATATAACGGGGTAGTGTATGTGTCACATGTGCATAAATCACATAGCAACCAATTTCTAGAGCACCATAACATTTCATTTAACATCTCAAATATTTAATTCACTTAATCAAAAGTTAGTCTATGAGTGAGGGAAACTCACCTTTCATGGCTAGAAGGTGAATATAAAATTGACACGGCAAGTGACCGACCTTCCAAGGTGATGAATGCACTTCCAGTCTATTAATATACATATAGGTGTATATAGGTATCCAAATAATAATGGGTATTCCAAAAGATTCCAAAAGCTTATTTCTCATTCATGCATGAAAAAAATATCCCAACAACTATAATTCCTAGACAGCGACGATTCTCGAATTAACACAGCTGAAAAATATTCGCATAAAAATATTTTTGTTATTAATAAAAGAAGAAATATACCAAATGGTGTTTCGAACAGGCAAGCACGACTTTTCCAACAAGCGTGACTGTGGCTCAAACCATTCCTTAGTGTCATATATAACTAGCGGGTCAGAGGAAGGAGACAAAGGGATACAGCAGATTGTTTTTCCCATGACCCAAAGAAGGGAGTACAACACCATCTTTATAATTAAGAGGAAGGAGACAAGTAGCAGAGCAGAAGTAGAACGTGTAACCATTATAGAGAATTAAGAACACGTGGAGGTTTGTACAGAAGATGGATAACAAGTGTCGTTTGCATGTTGAAGAAATTTCAGTATAAAATATTCGGGTGTTCAGACCAAATCTTTGGGTTATTATATAAAATCTAGTGTTACTGACAAAGTAAGATTTGAGCTGTTGCCATATTTTTAGCTAGATATTATCAGATATTGGCTGAGTTGAATGGTGGTCTGAACCAAGGAAAATGGTTTGAACGAACATTACTAGTAAACAGTACCCAACGTTTGGCTAAACAAAAGAATACAGTCGAATTGAGCAATGTTGTTTACTTGTTTCTTAAACGCATTATAAAATTTCAAAATTAATAATTTATTTTCTTCGTTTTATCAAGCAAACCTTATATATATATGAAAATTTAAATTTACTCTTACCAATTTTATATTAAAATCAAATCATCTCTTTAATTGTAAACAACTTCAAAACACATATATTGAAATCAATTTTACTCAAAATAAATTGTACCTTAAATTAGATTTAAAATTTTTGATTTTATTTTCAAGTCAAGATTTCATCGATTTAAATAAATCCAAATCCATTATAAAATACTCGTTTTTGACAAAACCATTCATAAATTTATGGAAAGAATTCTACTTAAAATAAATTCACACTTGGCTCAATAAAGAAAACTAAATTCTAAATCAAAATCCAAATATAAATATCTAATTCAAATGTTAAGCCTTAATTTAATTCATATTTTAAATGTCAAAATTATCGGTTTGTTACATTCTCCCCCACTTAGCGCTTTTCGTCCTCGAAAAGGAAACGTCATATGAATTGAAGTCAACATATATAACATTACAAATACTTTTCGTAGTTTAAAAGTTGTTAGAAAAAAAACGTTATAGATTTCAAAGCTCAAAATTTTTTTAACACCCAAAATCTACATAAAATCTGGGCAGCACCTCCTTTGTACGACTTGCCCGGAAAATTTACAAATACAATATAGGCAGCCCAACATAGGGAAAACAAAACAAAATCAACCCAAATGCGAAATATAAATCGAGATATGTACCTTATTTAGCGTTTTAAAGCGTATTTGCTTATATTCTTAGCATTTTGTGCAAAGCAAGTTCTATTGTAACAACCCGGAAAATACGAGCCAATTTAAAAATTTTAAATTGGTTATTTTAATGCAATTTGAACAATTGAAATAGAATATTTCAATAAAGTAATGAATTGGTAATAGTGAGGCAGTTTGAAAATTTGAATTCAAACTTTGACTGACTGTGCCGGGTGGAAAATATAACGGATTTTAATGAAACAAAAAATATTTATATCTGTTTATGAATACCTTTCTAACGAATCGGAAAAATCGAAGTTTCATAGCAGGATTCAAAAGTTATGGCCGAATGAATTTTCAGAAAGGTCGCTATATAGAATATATAGCCCTTGAAAATATACATTTTGCAAACGACCTCGGAATTCGACGAAACCACTTTTGTTGGATCCGGGATGTCAAACTATTGCTAGGTTTCAAATTTCATAATTTTTGAAGCTAGTATGTGAGCGTGGCAAAGGAAAATGTATTTGGTCAATTACAATTTAATCGGGTCAACCAGAAAAGGGCCATTTTACAAACGGTCTCAAAATTCGATGAAATCAGTTTTGTTGGGACCGTATCGTCAAAACATAGCCAGATATATTTTTTTGGAATTTTTCGAATCAGTTTGTGGCTCGGGCAAATTGAAATGTACGTTCAAATTTAAAATTGAATGTTTTATATTTTAATTTGAGAGATAACTGACTGTAACAGTCGAATTGGCTAACAAAACATACCCCATTGGGTCCGGGATGGGGGTATTTTGCTTGGGGCGACAGTTGTTGGGTTCAGATTGGTGTTCGTTTGTAAAAACACTATTTAAAAATTTAATAAAACCCATGGGCCAATCAAATTTCATCATTCATTATTTTAAAAATTAAAAACCATCAGGAAACCCTCGCCGCCTCTCTCTCACCGAAGGTTCTCGAGCTCGCTCCTTTCCTCCCAAAATCCCGTCGCCTCGGCCATCTCCAGCCATCGCCACCACCCTACCACGACGCGCCTCCCTCCCCTCTTCAAATCCGACCCTACCTCGACACCTCTCGTCACCGCATCGACGAGATCCACGGCCACGAAGTCAGCGACTTCCCAGCGTCGCCACGGCCAACTCCGGCCATCGATCCGGCCAAAACCCACCTCCGCCTGACCGCCTCTCTCCCCTTTTCCACGTGATACCCTCCGATCCTTCCAACACTTCGCGGATTTCGAGAAAAATCCTAACCCTAGTTCGAACCAAAACAGAAAGGTATCGGCTTTGTAATTTTTGAATAGAAAATAACACTTTTAAGTGTTGCAAGCTTTAAAAATCATGTCTTTTTATTGTGTTGATGAAATTCGATGAAACAGGAAACATCGGGACCGCAAGGAGGCTCCCTACCATCTAGCAGAGACCGCGGATTTTTCTGATCTACCTACGATTTTTAGCACTCCGAAAACCAATGTGAGGAATCTAAATTAATTTGTGTGAATGAAATCGTGTTGTATAAATTATATAAGCGAAGTGTAAATTATATACGCATTGCATACCTCATGTACATGTGTTGTATAAGATATATTGGCGATGTATAAATTATACAAGCGTTGTTTGAAACATATATGCTGTGAATTGTGTTGAAATGCATGTGAAATATAAAATATATATATATATATATATATATATATATACTCCCCTCGTCCACAGACCATGGACGATATTTACTGATTGTGATTGGCGTGAAAAATATAGTATGATGAATGGTTGAAAATAATTGTTTGTGGTTGAAAAATACCCTCTTGTGGTTGAAACAAATTAGAATAGAATTGTGGAAATGAAAATAAAAGATGCCGCCTACGTGCGAACTAGATGCATGAATCCCCATTGTCAAAAACTGCAAGGTTTTAAGGTAGAGCGAGGGGCCGTACTTCGATACGGTCCCGGTTTTAACAACCCTGCCGTTATGCTGCCGAAATTTTCTGAAATATTCATATGATAGAATTACTTTCTTTTGCTGAAATTATTTACATATGTTGAAAAATCATTCATGTGTTGAATAGATATTCATTCGTTGAATAGATTCAAGTGTTGAATGGCGTTCGTATTTTAAATAAATAGCTTTAACGATAAAAATCACATATATATGTATATATATCTATACAAACTTTAAAAATCATTCATGTGTTGATTAGATAATCATTCGTTGAATAGATTCAAGTGTTGAATGGCGTTCGTATTTTAAATAAATAGTTTTAACAATAAAAATCACATATATATATATATATATATATATGTATACAAACTTTGAAAACATTCGTGTGTTGAATAGATATTCATTCGTTGAATAGACTCAAGAGTTGAATGGCGTTCGTATTTTAAATAAATAGCTTTAGCGATAAAAATTACATTTTTATTGTGAATATAAAGGGTTAAAAACATTCACGTGTTGAATAAATATTTATTTAATAAAAATATTACTTTTATCATATATACACTTTGATAAAAATACACACGTGTTGAAATAAATATTTGTTTGCTAGAAATATTATTATTAGCTTTGTTCTGCATATATATACATGTGTTGAACAGAGAAATTGGATTAGCTGCTGAGTAAAGAAATTATTTGCATGCCCAACAAAATGGTAAGCCCAAATGAGTTGGCTGCGCAATTTTATTTATATATCAACTCCTGTGAATACCATTGGATGCGGAGTGCTGGTTATTATGTGTGTAATAATAAACATCGCCATAGGATAGTAACAATTAATTTTGAACTACACTACATGGCATACTTCTTGACGATAGGCATACTTCATCATATACCACATAAGCATTTGGAGCTTATGTGACGAGGTTGAAGATTTACCATACGAGCGAGAGGCTTGTATGGCGATGACTATATATTACAGGTTGAACTGATGACTGACATGGACCATATGAACTTGTAACGATAAATCGCCAGATTAATAAAACCCCCACACGGGTCTGGAGTTGACAATAATCACGTCTCTCTAGTCATTAGATACGGCACATGGACTATTTATTTCCCACACGGGACGAGGTGACGAGGATTTATCCTCTGGAGTAATTAAAAATACGCACTCCCTCAGGCTTTGACAGGGTGATGAGAATTTATTCTCTGGAGTTATTATCTATACACGCTCCCATGTAAACACCAGAATATATCACTATAAATATGTGTATGCTTTAGAGGATTTATTGGGTACCTAACACGGCCCAATAAATTTCCAAACCCCTCCCCGTACAAAGGAGGTTATGGCGAAATTTTTCGAAATATAAAGGCGTTAGTGAAATATTTGAAGTGAGAACGATGTTGAAATTAAAGAATGAACTATATATATATATATATATATATATATATATATATATATATATATATATAGAAATATATGAAATTGAAAGGAATAGAGGTTGTGCAGTTCGTGTTTCGAAATCGTAACTTCAATCTATTAATACGAGAGATCCGACCATCGGATTTCCCCGAAACCGCAACCGTTGGGTTCGCCTTGGAAATATCTTTCCAACGGCACCAACTTTGTAAAAATCCAACGGTTGGATTGTCTGGAATGTTTAATTCAAAGCTGAAGAAAAACAGCGCCAGAATCGATTATATTTATATATAAATATAATTTAATTAAATCGAATAACGACGCTGCAGTTCGTATTTTGAAACCGTAACTTCAAACGACTAGTGTGGAAGATCAGACCGTCAGATTTTCATGAAACTAGAACCGCTCGGTTCGCTTTGGGAATATCTTCCTAGTGATATGAACGTTGTAGAAATCCAACGGTTTGATTTCCCGATATGTGTAAAACAAATTTGGGGAAAAACAGCGCCAGTACCACGGCACGGCCCGAAACGTCGTTTAATTATATATGGCCATTTTTAAATAAATAAAAATGGCGAAAAATCGTTATAAAATATTATAAGCGACATAGAACGGAAATAAACCAATTTTGCTTGGTCTGCTTGATATTTGATGGTTGTATGTGTTTGACATGGAAATTATACTAAAGAACTGAAATGTGAATGTCGAATAATATAACCACGAAAAGAATTGATTTGAATTCTAATTATACGTGAATTATTTGAAAAGGCCGAGCTAACCCTCATTTCAAATAATTGATCGAACGATTCGAAGTAGAAAATACGAAGACTGTTCAAGACCGACGATCATCGTATCGGATGGATGGGCGCTGTTGAGGTTTCTAATTGGAGTAGCTACCTTGAAGGAACGGAAGCATTAGCCGTCTGGACGTATGCGTTGATTGTACGGATATGCGAGGAATATGGTGCCTCCGGTTTCGTTCAGACCCAGAACGGACGTGTAAATGGACTGTGTGTAGTCCTGAGGAATTTGCTAGAGTGTCTCGAAGCGAAGAGGAGCTTGCCCCTTGCCTCGACTCATGACGGAAATCCAATTTCCAATACGAGATAACGGATTTGATTGTAGAACTAGTATGGCGACATAGTGGTATGGGGCACTTATGCCGTCTATGATTGATATTTATGATGATATTCGTTTTTGAAACATATATGCACTAGTAATAATATCAAGTGATTTTGCTTTGCACGTATTTAGCATATTTTGGCCATTATAAGGTAAAACTCTATCCTCCGGTTTGTGTTGCATTGTGTGATGGGACTTGAGTCTTATAACGGCTTCATTCTTTTAAAAAGCATTACGTTGTTTTAAAGAATTTACTTTGTTTTAAATGCACTGGCAATCACTGGAGAAAACCCGTTCCGCGAAAGTGGCGTGGTCCTATTATTTGCCTTATTACTGTTGTTTAACCAGTTAAGTAGATTTCTCATACCAGTTCCATGACTGACTCGTTGTTTGTTTCACTTTGCACACTCGGGTGCCCTTATTTTCACATGGGCAGCCTAGTCGACAGGTGACAGGCTATTTTGGCTTAGCACTGTAGTATGGAGTGCACTTTTGGTTTATGGCGAGGCTGACTTCACCGAGATGACTTTGATATTTTCCGCCATTATTGTATATATATTATGATTCCGCCATAGGCGATGCAGACTGTTTTACTTCCAGTATTTATGATCGTATGTATACGTACCACCGCAGGCGATGTAGACTGATACCTTTATTATGTCTCACTGTATGTATATATTCCGCCAATGGCGATGCTGACTGATCATTCCCCTTTTATTTACTAAGTTATATCCTACGTTGTGCTATTCTGATGTTGTTACATGTTATGAATCCGTTGTCATATCTATGTGAATTTATTCTATTTATTGTTTTTGCTATTATCTGTTCTCTGCTTATGATGATTAATGTGTTATATTCCAATGATTATCCTTAACACCGTCGCACGGATTTTGGGATCGTCACAGTTGGTATCAGAGCTTTGGTTAACCTTATTTCTGGAATCTAACACATTAAACACCTCGTCAGAATAGAACAGTAGTGTTCTAAGGCGAGTAGCTCATTAGAGATAGGATTAGTGATGTCCTAGGATGAGCTAAGCAGAATAGCAAAATAATTTGATTAGTACATCATTACCTTTCCTTATGATCTCCTCCTTTATCATATATGAAAGTTATCGTTTATGTGAGCTTGACTCTTTTCTTGCTTGTACAGAATTTTACTTGATGGCTACGCGAGCAGCTGCAGCCAGAGGTGGCCGAGGAGGCCAAGCCGGTAGAGCTGGAGGACGGGGGAATATCTCCGCAGCTGAGCAGGGGCCTATTATACAGCCACCAGCACCCCAGGATTTCGAGCTTGACAGAGTAGCAAAGAGATACAGGAACCTGGGAGGCAAACCCTTTTCTGGCCTTGGTACCGTGACAGAGGTTATTGCATGGTTGAAGACTTGTGAGAAGATTTTTAGGGGCGTGGAACTGGGGACCCACAACAAGGCACGTCTAGGCATTTGGATCTTACAGGAGGAGGCCGAGTTGTGGTGGGATGTCATCACCTCCGAAGATGAGGAGGGTACTGTTAGGACCTGGGAACAATTCAAGACCATGTTCAAGGGGAAGTTCATCCCCGAACAGGCATTAGAGAGGATGCGTGACGAGTTTGCTAATCTCCAGCAGGGAGATCGTTCTATTCAAGAATATCTTAACAAATTCACACAGCTGTCACGCTATGCTCCAGAGCTCATTTTGACATCCAAGGCGAAGAACAAGAGGTTCATATTGGGGTTGAAACGCAAATATTAGGACCGGGCCATGAGCAACATCAAACTCTCATTTTCTGAACTAGTAGAGATGGCTTGCAACTATGAAGATTTGGATGAGAGGAACTCCAATCTTGATCGCGCTTAAAGCCAAGCTGGAAACAAGTGCAAAGCTTCAAGTGATCAGCCCGAGTCCAGCAATACAACAACCGCTACTCAGCAATCTGGAAAGATACCCAAGGGAAGCTGTTATAATTGCGGGAAGAATGGACATTATTCGAGTGTGTGCACAGCCCCAAAGAAACTGAAGGCAAATCCAGACCGCAGCTTAGCCGAATGCTACAACTGCCATCAGAAAGGGCACTATAGCAGGAATTGTCCTTTGAAGAAGAATGCTCAGGTGACACATGTTTATGAGGGGGCCACCCCGCCAACTATCACCGATGGATCAGGTAAACCCGACGTCTTGGGAGGTACCCTTACAATTAAAAATATTCCTGTTTCTGTACTTTTTGATACTGGTGCATCACGTAGCTTCATTTCTAGTAGCACTGTTCACAAATTAAAATTGAATCAAAGAAAGCTTAAAGAACCAATTAAAGTTCAAAACCTGATAGGAGGCTCTATCATTCTCAGCTCATATTGTAATGTACCCGTCGCATATTCTTGTTATCGATTTCCTTTTAAAGTGATTGTCATGGACTTTTCCGAATTTGATGTTATACTTGGGCTGGACTGGTTGACCAAATATAAGGTCGAAGTTAGATGTGCCGAAAGAATCGTTAAATTAGAAACGAAGCTAGGACATATATATATACCATGCCATGGCTCATATTCAAATAGAAAAGAATTTTGGTCAGCTTTAGAAGTTATCCCCACTTCATTAGAAAAGATTCATGTTGTTAAAACTATGCGGATGTGTTTGAAGAAGTCGAAAACTTACCTACGTAAAGAGAAATTGAATTCAGAATCGATCTAATTCCGAATGCCCGACCCGTAGTACATCCAATTCGAAGGATGGCCCCAAAAGAAAAGGAAGAGTTGGGCAGCCAAACTCGAGAATTGCTTTGGAAAGGTCTGATCAGACCAAGCTTTTCAGGTTGGGGAGCAGCAGTAGTGTTTGTCCCGAAATCAGACGGTACTCTACAACTTTGTGTTGATTACCGAGATCTCAATAAGCAGACACTGAAGAACAAATACCCCTTGCCACGAATAGATAATCTGTTAGATCAATTAAATGGAGCGAGAGTATTCTCAAGAATGGACCTAGCTACAGGTTTCCACCAATTACGTATAGCCGAAGACTGTGTTCCTTTGACAGCCTTCAGGGGTCCCGAATTATTCTACGAATGGTTAGTAATGTCGTTCGGCTTGTGTAACGCTCCGGCAAACTTCGTCGATCTTATGAATAGAGTGTTCTGTGGTGTTTTGAATAAATTTGTTTTGGTCTTCATCGATGACATTTTAATCTACTCCAAGTCAGAAGTCAAGCATGCAAAACATTTAGAACATGTGTTAGAAATTCTAAGGAGAAATGTCTTGAAGGCTAAATTTTCCAAGTGTATCTTCTGGCAGGATGAAGTTAAGTTCCTTGGCCATGTCGTTTCAAAAGAAGGGATTGTTGTAGACCCAAGCGATTCAAGACTGGAAACAGCCTACTACTCCCACCGAAGTTCGAAGTTTCCTTGGATTGGCTAGTTACTATCGGAAATTCGTTAAGGATTTTCAAAGATATCTGGTATATTAACAAAGCTCACAAAGAAACATGAGAAATTCAAGTGGACTCCGGAGTGTGAAGAAGCTTTCGGAGAACTGAAATTGAGATTGATGACTGCTCCAGTATTAACAATTATAGATGGCAATCAGGACTTAACGGTATGGACAGATGCTTCTATTAGAGGTCTTGGCGCAGTTTTAATGCAAGGAGGCCCAGTGGTCGCTTATGCTAGCTGTCAGCTGAAGCCACATGAAAGGAACTATGCAACTCATGATCTTGAGTTATTAGCCATCGTGTTTGCTTTGAGAATCTGGAGGCATTATTTGTTGGGTGAAAAGTTCGAGTTGTTTACTGATCATCAATCATTGAAGTATCTATTCACTCAAAAAGATCTGAACTTGAGACAGCAGCGTTGGTTAGAATTCCTTGCAGCATACGATTTTGAGATTCTATAAACTCCAGGGAAAGCCAATGTTGTCGCAGATGCGCTCAGCAGAAAGAATGAAATCATCGCCAGTTTTATCATTACGTCTTCTTTAATTGACAGAATCTCTGCCCTTCAGAAAGAAGATAATTTTGTTAAGGAGATGATCAAAAGAATTAAAAAGGGCGTAGTCTCCAGCTTCCAAGTGGATAGTGAGGGAGTTCTGAGAATAAAAGGAAGGATTTGTGTTCCCGACATCTCCGAGCTAAAAAGAGAAGTGCTTGATGAATGTCACAGGTCCAAACTCAGTATTCATCCCGGTGTGAGCAAAATGTATAATGACCTCAAACGCACCTTCTGGTGGAAGGCGATGAAAAGAGATATTTCTTTATATGTTAGCAGGTGCCCTACTTGTCAGTTAGTCAAAAGTGACCAACAAAAGCTAGCAGGATTGTTACAACCATTGGAAGTCCCGGGTTGGAAATGGGAACAGATTTCCATGGACTTCATAGATGGTTTGTCTCGAACGAAGAAAGGAAACGGCAGTATTTGGGTGATCGTAGATCGCTTCACGAAGACTGCCCATTTCATACCTGTCAGATCCAATAGAACGGCTCAAAGTTTAGCATAGATTTACTTCAAAGAAATAGTTAAACTACATGGAGTGCCGCTCAATATAGTCAGTGATAGAGATCCCCTATTTACTTGCAAATTCTGGGAAGCCTTCCAAACAGAATTGGGAACCAAATTGAATCTGAGTACCACTTGTCACCCTCAGACAAATGGCCAAACTGAGCATGTGAACAGAATTTTAGAAGATTTATTGCGGGCTTGTATTATTGATTTTGGCGGATCATGGGAAGATCACTTGCATTTGGCAGAATTCTCATATAACAATAGCTATCAAGCAAGTTTGGGGATGTCGCCATTTGAAGCATTATACTGTAGACCGTGCAGATCTCCAGCATGTTGGGTAGAACCTGGCAACGGACTTGTGTTGGGGCCCGATATGATTAGAGAAGCATCAGATAAAGTCGATTTCATCAAGAAGCGATTGAAAACCGCACAAAGCCGATAGAAAAGTTATGCTGATGCGAGAAGAAGAGATTTGTCATTTGCTGTTGGCAATTATGTTTATTTAAGAGTTTCTCCGATGAGGGGATTAATCAGATTTGGCAAAACTGGGAAGTTGGCGCCGAGATTTATTGGTCCCTTTCTATCATTGAACGGATTGGAACTCTGGCTTATAGGGTTCAATTACCTGATTGGTTGCCTGGAGTGCATGATGTGTTCCACGTATCTCAACTTAGAAAACATGTGCATGATCCGGATCTTGTTGTAAAAGAAGCAGCGCAACAGGACTTGGAAATTACTCCAGAATTAGCAGTCAGAAGAGAGCCATTAAAGATCGTTGGCAAAGAAACTAAAGAACTTAGGAGCAAAAAGGTTCATTTAGTTAAAGTGCAGTGGATTAGTGATCCTAGAGACTGTACTTGGGAGACTGAAGAAAGCATTAAGCAAGCCTACCCCAAATGCAGAGTCGACCTCTCATACTAACTCCGGTGCAAGGTACCTTTATAATACTTTGCATTTACATTTTGTTTCCTACTGTACTGTTGTTTCCTTTTCGGGGATGAAAAGTTTTAAGTGGGGGAGATTGTAACAACACGGAAAATACGAGCCAATTTAAAAATTTTAAATTGGTTATTTTTGTGCAATTTGAACAATTGAAATAGAATATTTCAATAAAGTAATGAATTGGTAATAGTGAGGCAGTTTGAAAATTTGAATTCAAACTTTGACTGATTGTGCCGGGTGGAAAATATAACGGATTTTAATGAAACCAAAAATATTTAAATCTTTTCATGAATACCTTTCTAACGAATCTGAAAAATCGAAGTTTCATAGCAGGAGTCAAAAGTTATGGCCAAATGAATTTTCAGAAAGGTCGCTATATATAATATATAGCCCTTGAAAATAGACATTTTGCAAACAACCTCGGAATTCGACGAAACCACTTTTGTTGGATCCGGGATGTCAAACTATTGCTAGATTTAAAATTTCATAATTTTTGAAGCTAGTATGTGAGCGTGGCAAAGGAAAATGTATTTGGTCAATTACAATTAAATCCGGTCGACCAGAAAAGGGCCATTTTACAAACGGTCTCAAAATTTGACGAAATCAGTTTTGTTGGGACCGTATCGTCAAAACATAGCCAGATCTATTTTTCTGGAATTTTTCGAATCAGTTTGTGGCCCGGGCAAATTGAAATGTACGTTCAAATTTAAAATTGAATGTTTTATATTTTAATTTGAGAGATAACTAACTGTAACAGTCGAATTGGCCAACGAAACATACCCCATTGGGTCCGGGATGGGGGTATTTAGCTTAGGGCGACAGTCGTTGGGTTCGGATTGGTGTTCGTTTGTAAAAACACTATTTAAAAATTTAATAAAACCCATGGGCCAATCAAATTTCATCATTCATTATTTTAAAAATTAAAAACCATTAGGAAACCCTCGCCGTCTCTCTCTCACCGACGGTTCTCGAGCTCGATCCTTTCCTCCCAAAATCCAGCCGCCTCGGCCATCTCCAGCCATCGCCACCACCCTACCTCGACGCGCCTCCCTCCCCTCTTCAAATCCGACTCTATCTCGACACCTCTCATCACCACATCGACGAGATCCACGGCCACGAAGTCAGTGACTTCCCAGCGTCGCCACGGCCAACTCCGGCCACCGATCCGGCCAAAACCCACCTCCGCCTGACCGCCTCTCTCCCATCTTCCACGTGATACCCTCTGATCCTTCCAACACTTCGCGGATTACGAGGGAAATCCTAACCTTAGTTCGAACCAAAACAGAAAGGTATTGGCTTTGTAATTTTTGAATAGAAAATAACACTTTTAAGTGTTGCAAGCTTTGAAAAATCATATCTTTTTAGTGTGTTGATGAAATTCGATGAAACAGGAAACATCGGGACCGCAAGGAGGCTCCCTACAATCTAGTAGAGACCGCGGATTTTTCTGATCTACCTACGATTTTTAGCACTCCGAAAACCAATGTGAGGAATCTAAATTAATTTGTGTGAATGAAATCGTGTTGTATAAATTATATAAGCGAAGTGTAAATTATATACGCATTGCATACCTCATGTACATGTGTTGTATAAGATATATTAGCGATGTATAAATTATACAAGCGTTGTTTGAAACATATATGATGTGAATTGTGTTGAAATGCATGTGAAATATAATATATATATATATATATATATATATATATATATATATATATATATATACTCCCCTCGTCCACAGACCATGGACGATATTTACTGATTGTGATTGGCGTGAAAAATATAGTATGACGAATGGTTGAAAATAATTGTTTGTGATTGATATTGTGGTTGAAAAATACCTTTGTGGTTGAAAAATACCCTCTTGTGGTTGAAACAAATTAGAAAAGAATTGAGGAAATGAAAATAAAACATGCCGCCTGCGTGCGAACTAGATGCATGAATCCCCATTGTCAAAAACCGCAAGGTTTTAAGGTAGAGCGAGGAGCCGTACTTCGATACGGTCCCGGTTTTAACTACCCTGCCGTTATGCTGCCGAAATTTTCTGAAATATTCATATGATAGAATTACTTTCTTTTGCTAAAATTATTTACATATGTTGAAAAATCATTCATGTGTTGAATAGATATTCATTCGTTGAATAGATTCAAGTGCTGAATGGCGTACGTATTTTAAATAAATAGCTTTAACGATAAAAATCACATATATATATATATATATATATATATATATATATATGTATACAAACTTTAAAAATCATTCATGTTTTGAATCTATATTCATTCGTTGAATAGATTCAAGTGTTGAATGGCGTTCGTATTTTAAATAAATAGCTTTAACGATAAAAATCCCATATATATATATATATATATATATATATATATATGTATGTATGTATACAAACTTTGAAAACCATTCATGTGTTGAATAGGTATTCATTCGTTGAATAGATTCAAGTGTTGAATGGCGTTCGTATTTTAAATAAATAGCTTTAGCGATTAAAAGTATATTTTTATTTTGAATATAAAGGGTTAAAAACATTCACGTGTTGAATAAATATTTCTTTAGTAAAAATATTACTTTTAGCATATATACACTTTGATAAAAATACACACGTGTTGAAATAAATATTTGTTCGCTAGAAATATTATTATTAGCTTTGTTCTGTATATATACATGTGTTGAAAAGAGAAATTGGATTAGCTGTTGAGTAAATAAATTATTTGCGTGCCCGACAAAATGGTAAGCCCAAATGAGTTGGCTGCGCAATTTTATTTATATATCAACTCCTGTGAATGCCATTGGATGTGGAGTGCTGGTTATTCTGTGTGTAATAATAACATTGCCATAGGATAGTAATAATTAATTTTGAACTACACTACATGGCATACTTCTTGATGATAGGCATACTTCATCATATACCACATAAGCATTTGGAGCTTATGTGACGAGGTTGAAGATTTACCATACGAGCGAGAGGCTTGTATGGCGATGACTATATATTACAGGTTGAATTGATGACTGATATGGACCATATGAACTTGTAACGATAAATCTCCAGATTAATAAAAACCCCACACGGGTCTGGAGTTGACAATAATCACGTCTCTCTAGTCATTAGATACGGCACATGGACTATTTATTTCCCACACGAGACGAGGTGACGAGGATTTATCCTCTGGAGTAATTAAAAATACACACTCCCTCAGGCTTTGACAGGGTGACGAGAATTTATTCTCTGGAGTTATTATCTATACACGCTCCCCTGTAAACACCAGAATATATCACTATAAATATGTGTATGCTTTATAGGATTTATTGGGTACCTAACACGACCCAATAAATTTCCAAACCCCTCCCCGTACAAAGGAGGTTATGGCGAAATTTTTCGAAATATAAAGGCGTTAGTGAAATATTTGAAGTGAAAACGATGATGAAATTAAAGAATGAACTATATTTATATATATAGAAATATAAATGAAATTGAAAGGAATAGAGGCCGTGCAGTTCGTGTTTTGAAATCGTAACTTCAATCTATTAATACGAGAGATCCGACCATCGGATTTCCCTGAAACCGCAACCGTTGGGTTCGCCTTGGAAATATCTTTCCAACGGCACCAACTTTGTAAAAATCCAACGGTTGGATTGTCTGGAATGTTTAATTCAAATCTGAAGAAAAACAGCGCCAGAATCGATTATATTTATATATAAATATAAATATAATTTAATTAAATCGAATAACGACGCTGCAGTTCGTAATTTGAAACCGTAACTTCAAACGACTAGTGTGGAAGATCCGACCGTCAGATTTTCATGAAACTAGAACCGCTGGGTTCACTTTGGGAATATCTTCCCAGTGATATGAACGTTGTAGAAATCCAACGGTTAGATTTTCCGATATGTGTAAAACAAATTTGGGGAAAAACATCGCTAGTGCCACGGCTGTAGTAACCCGAAAATCCGGGGGAATTTGAGCTGACTAAATAACACAAGTCCAACCCAAATCGCACTGGAAATTCAAGAAACTAATAGAAAGAAGACAGAGGGTGAGGATAGATAAGATAGAACTTATAGAATAGAAGAAGAAGAAGAACATCATCATCAGAGTAAACACGAATCTCACAGCGGAACGAATACAATATAACATAACATATCTTTGAAATAACATCAGTATATGTATACAATAACACTTATCAGAGTACAACACTTACAACAATAGCGGAAATAATAACTATAGAATCCTGAAGCCTCCTGCTCCAAGCTCTCCAAGTGTATCTATAAAATCCCGACTACTTGACTGCCCATACAAATTTAGGCACCCACGAGTTTAGGGAAAACAACAAAGTAAACTCCGGGTCAGTCATGGGACTGGTGTGAATAAACTCAAATCATTTAAACAGGTATATGATATCTCATAAGACCACGCCGTGAATACGGAACGGGTTTTTCCCTTATGAGAATCCAAATAACTTTTCAAAGCAATATCATTCTGATATTATAATAATGTCTAAGTACAAATAAATATCAATCTAGCAGAAAGCTTGCATCTCACGTTACTACATATATAGTATACAATCAAAATCGCAAGCTAGTATTGGATGATTGGATTCCCAACTATGACAAGGTATGGAACCACCTTCCGATCAGTGTCCTCTAGGAACGATACACTGGAGTTCAACAAGAACATCTTGTAACTCAGCCACACATGACCGACCACTCATTTCGCTTGAGTGTATCGAATGTACATCACCAACGGTTGGGATCAACAACTGTTCCCGTATATATATATGGGACAGCATTGATAGATTTAAGAAACAAATGAATATTCACTAGATAGGTGATTATACGCCCTACTTCGGTGCGACCGACTTAGCCATGCTGCCTGCCCGATTTCTGTCATTTACCGGTTGATGAGGCTAGAAGCTACACTTTATCATCACAACAGATTCACTTCGAATGCTACATTGTCAAATCCATCGAAATCACTAATTGACGTTTACAACAGTACGTTACGTGTCAGCTAAAAGAAATTTCCTTCTCCGCTTCCACTCTTGGTACGGTTGAAGAAATCAATGTACGTGATCGTCTGGAAATACTCTGTCAGACATCCATCTTCATTCACTTAGAAATGTCACATCGTCATACCCGCCAAATCACAAATTGACTTATCCAAAAATAACACGGGTATACAGCTAAGAGAAACGAATTCCTCCGCCACCAAACGTGAATACGTTTGAACAGATCAACTTACGCGATCCATTGGATATACTCTGTCAGACATTCATCCATACAAGTTGTCCTGGGACTGGACAAACCGAAGGCACTATTCTGTAAACAGGATATCCCTTGCATTTTACTCCGTCTTCAATTATCTTTGGCATATATGATTCGCGACACTTATGCCAATACAGAGTGGTTCTTTGGATAAAAATCCAACCGGTCTCTCCATATCAACAACGTTAAAATGGTCAAAACTTCGATAGTCTGTGATTTAACCATCAAAGAAAAACAAGTGTGCAAACAACGATATTATTCCCAGATGGAAATTATATCGAACAGACATCATTTAACATTAATCTCTTTAGTTCATTTATTTACTTATCTCCTGTTTCCCTATATTCTAAATTCTTATTTTCTTTTATCAGAAAACATTTCTGATTCTCGTTTGGAAAACATTTCCAAAACTCCTTTACGATCAAACCTTACCATTTCTTAGTTAAGAAAGAAGTCACTCAATTTGGGGTATAATTACCTTTCAGACCTTAACTGAACAACGTTATAACTTCGAAATGGTCAAAGTTTATCTTTTAATCTTTAACAACCTCTTTATGCCTTTCTCGGATTCAATTTTACTAATCCACTTCTATATTTAAAACATTGGTTATAACGATAACGTTATAATCCCTACTTTCGAATTATCTGACTTTAATTATAACTTCTATTCTTATTAGTGAATAATTAACCTAACACTTATTTATTTATAAATAAATCTCTATTTAGACACTGGAAAGTATAAATACTTTCCCGAATTCGATATAATCGAATTTGCCGATTAACTCTCTTCGAGACATCTCTATTTGATTAACTCTTCTTCGAATAAGCTATATTCGATTAACTTCTTTCGAATAAACGATATTCGATAATCTCTCTTCAGATAACTAATATTCGATAACTCTTCCTTTCAAATATCCCATATTTGAAAATCTCACTTTGAATAAACTATAATCGATAACTCCCTTCGATGAAACTAACATCGATAACTCCTTTCGATGAAACTAACATCGATAACTCCTTTCGATGAAACTAACATCGATAACTCTAACTCGACGAACTTAACTCGACTAACTTAACTTGACTCGACTAACTTGACTTACTTGGTTCGACCAATTCGATTCGATTAACTAGGCTCGACTAACTTGACTAACTTAACTCGACTTACTTGGTTCGACCGACCAGGTTTGGCTAACCTGACCCATTTGGTTTGACTGACCATGATTGGCTAACCTGACCCATTTGGTTTGACTGACCAGGTTTGGCTAACCTGACCCATTTGGTTGGACCACTGGGCTTGACTACTTGGTTCGACCACTTGGTTTGACCATTTGGTTCGAATACCATATTCGACTAACTCCTCTCGATTCATTAAAACCGATTAACTCATCTCGATTGACTAAATCAAATAACTCCTATCGATTAACTAAATCGATAAACTCCTTTCGATTAACTAAGTTTGATTTACTCGACTCGACTGACCAGGTTCGACTAACTTGACCAGCTTGGTTGTACTGACCAGGTTCGACTAACTTTACCAGCTTGACTCGATTGGTTCGACTCGACCAGCTCGACTCGGTTGGTTTGACTCGACCATCTTGACTCGATTGGTTCGACTCGACCATTTGGCTCGATTAGGTTTGACTCGACCATTTTGACTCGGTTGGGTTCGACTAGCTTGACTAGTTTGGTTCGACTAGCTTGGTTTGACCACTTAACTAACTTGATTCGAATATTTATATCCGACTAACTAACTTTTCTTTTATTTCTATTTATTTTAACTTCTATTTATTTCCTAAATAGATTTCCTTTTGTATAATCTATTTATTTTCCTAAATAGATTTTCCTTTATAACTCTAATTATTCAATCCCTAATTAAATATCCTTTATTCTATTTATTTAATCTAAATAAACATTCCTTTATTTTATTTATTTATTTCCAAATAAATATCCTTTTATAAAATCCTTCGATTTTATAAATAGATTCATTTTCAATATACATATTGAAAATCCCCTTTTCTACATTTTCAGTGTTTTCTATTGTTTTTAAACAACCAACTGTCAATGATCAATATCATCCAAACATATACAATCAACAACAGATTATATATCACAGTATATATCACAATATACAAATAACAGTAAAATAAATGTTGAGGAATCCATTCGGATTCCTCCAACCTGTTTCCCTGCATCCACCGATGTTAAACAACGTATATAACATCACTTGCATTTCTAATGAAATACACTGATAACAAAATCACCGTTTAATAACGATATATATATATATGTAGATATATATATATATATATATATATATATATCCATACTGTTTTCAATCAATTATTTAACAGTTCAATCTACAGTCCAATTTAACAATACAACTTAGCAGTCCAAATTAACAGTACATAACTAGCAGTCAAATACAGAAATAAAATACAATTTATATTAAAATATAAATTGAGGAGAGTTAGTGAGTTTTTACTCACTTTTGCGCGTTAACCGATAAATATCGGTTTGCGTTCATTGATTCAGTCGAACAGTTTATTTCGCCATAAATTCCTACGATCTCCGATGGACTTGCGGTTAGTCCCATTGTGTTGCTCCCGTACATACGATCCCAACGCAACTTACGGTTCGTCAAACTGATAATATATGACCAAGATATTCGATTTAGAAGTTATACGATTATTAAATTATACTTAAAACTAAATTAAATAACTAGTGGGCCTTAACACTTATAAAGTCGGCCCAAACCCCGTTATATATCATACCCGAAATAGTCTTCTTCCCCCAAATCAAACTGTCGTAACCTGCTCCTCAATTTCCCTGTTGACTCCACGTTTGACCACGCCTCCCGTCCCCGTCGGCCATCCAACTCCATCGCCGATCACACCATCGGACTCAGCGCCCAAAACTCCACTTGCCCGCCACCTCCTCCTCGCGTTCGATGCTACCCAAAAAGAACGAACCTGATGCTTTCAACTGTAAATCCCCCATCGCACCTCGTCATACACCACCGAGGTTCTCGTATCCGACACCATACAGCACGCCTTGCCTTCCAGAACCCCTCCGCAACCTCGATTCCGACTCCCAATCATTGCTCTAACCCCAACAGCAAACCCTAAGTGCTACTGTACCAAACCCAACGAACCAAATAAAGTTCGAACCCCACCAAAGTGATATCAACATGAAGAGGAAGATAGCAGGAACCCGAATGTGTATGGATTGAGATTTTTGGCATTTTTGGTTGATTTATTTTGAATTTCTTTTGGTTTGTGAACTCTTGATTTGATTTTCCAGAAGAAAGTGGAGGCTAAACATTTTGCTTGTTGACCGTAGAATGAATTTTTAGGTTTAGAATTGAATGGTGAGAGTATTTATAGAAGATGAAAATATCTAGATATTTTAAATATTAATATTTTAATATTTTTATTAAATCCTTTTTATTCGTTCTAGTCTTCTAAAAATCACAGTGAACACATACGACGTCTAAAAATCATGAAAATTGACATGTAGTTAGAGTTTGTCATTACGGTCCCAACGAAACTTGTTTTGTCGAATTCCGACTCCGTATGCTCACACAGCGTATTTTTTTCTGTCAAAATACTGACTGTTTTTCACTCTAAAAATTCGTACGGCCACACAGTGACTCTAAAAAATCACGAAACTGGAAATCTAACAATAATTTGATGTTGCGGATCCAACAAAATTAGTTTCGTTGAATTCCGACTTCGTTTGCAAAACTGGCTATTTTTAAAGCTCTGAATGACCCATTTAAATATATAAATATATTTAAATATAATTAAATTAAATATTAATAAATTTATATTATCGTATATCCACACATATGATATCGTACAGCTCTAGAATATCATATCAGAATATACAGTTTGATATTTCAGATTTCAGATTATCTCGGTATTCAGTTTATATCGAAACTCCTTTTATAACGTATATAAAGCGTCGCAAATTATAAAGGAATTCTACAGCGACTTTTCTGAAATTTTGATTTGGACGTAAACCAAAATCTACACGACGAAATCCCGATTTTTCTCTTCCACTAGAAAGATATACTCCACCAGCTCCACACATTTCTTGTTTCACAGAAATCCGGCTTAAAACGAATCCTGTACATTCAGTTGAAGTTCAAATCGCCAAATAGCGAACTACAACGCCATTTCAAACTCGATTTTAATTATAATAAAATTATACGTCCAAACTGACGTCGATTGAATATATTCGTCAATATAATTCAACTCTAAGCTGAATTACATCTTAGGGATGACCCCATTCACAGAATATTGTGATTTCCAATATTTTTGATTATTTTGACATTATAATATATTTTATTATATTATAATTATTAATTAAATATTCAATATTATTTAATTCACGTTCTCGATATCGAAAAGTAGATATTTAATAATTAAATAAATAAATTGTTCAACAGCTAAAATGCGGGTTACTACAATCTTCCCCCCTTAATAAAATTTCGTCCTCGAAATTGCTAAGCTAGGGGATGACCCTATCTTCTGGGTAAAAATTTATCTGTTTACCTCTTGTCTCCGGTTTCAACTGAACCAATTAATATCGACAAAAATATTAGTTTATTCCGACTAACTAAATTTTCAAAAATTCTAAAAATTTTCTAACACCTTAACTTTTCGAAAAAATTTGCCAGCGCCTCCTTTGTACTGGTCAGTATCTCAAACTCCAACTCGCCTCTCTGGGCCTTCTTTAACCCAAAAGAAAATCAAACAGCCAAGCGGCTTGCCAATTCGGCTCATAAATCTCATATCCATATATAATATAAACTGGTACCTTTTTGTCGGGCATATCAACTCTATCACTTCCATATGCTATCAACTCAGCATATACCAGTGTTATCTCAATCGAATTCCAATCAGTTCATATCCTCAAAGCCAAATCGAATTTCATTCGAACCCGAATATCAAATTTCAAATTCTTAACTCATCAACCCAATTCCATAACAGATTATTCTCTAATCCAATTCAATTCTATTTAACTCAGTTCAAGTTAATATTTCAATTTATTTCTACTATCTTATTCTATTTAACTTCATTAGTTAAAATTAAATTCCGAAACTTAATTTCCTGGGTCTATTTCAAATCAATTTGAAATTACAATGCCAATTCAAAACCTTTGAATTTCTAAACAACTTGTTTTCTCAAAACAATTCAAAAACAAAACTTTTGGTAGTAGTTCGTCACTTAGAACTCGAAAATGAACACTGATGATGTCGCGATTCATCATCAGAATCTATTTTCCAGCTATCGAAGTGAGTTCAATACTATATCACCTTCAGTTTGAAAAACGTTTTCAAAATCTCCCAGGAACTTAAAATTTCCTTATTTTAATTCCAATCTGATTTAAATTCAGATTTTTCTTCATTTTATTTCATATACTTTCTTATATGAATTCTGATTAGTCGTTTATAATCATTTTACCTTTTTATAATCTTACTCGATTATAATAACAACCAACACAACCAATATACTATATCAAATATATTCGGGTAAAATTATTCCATTTACCCTCTTTCAAAACATACCATGACGATTCATCGTATTCGAGTGTTTTGTAACCCTATCGATACAGTGGATCAAACAGATCGACCATAATTCACAAACAACTCAACCAATAAAACTCCACAATATAAAATCATTTTATATTAACTAACAATTACGTTCACTCGTATATATACACTCAAACTCAGTCTAGGATATTACTAATCCCATCTCTACTGAATCACGCCACAGAGCCAAGGTAATAACTAAACTTAAGCTCTGATACCAACTGTAGTAACCCGAAAATCCGGGGGAATTTGAGCTGACTAAATAACACAAGTCCAACCCAAATCGCACTGGAAATTCAAGAAACTAATAGAAAGAAGACAGAGGGTGAGGATAGATAAGATAGAACTTATAGAATAGAAGAAGAACATCATCATCAGAGTAAACACGAATCTCACAGCGGAACGAATACAATATAACATAACATATCTTTGAAATAACATCAGTATATGTATACAATAACACTTATCAGAGTACAACACTTACAACAACAGTGGAAATAATAACTATAGAATCCTGAAGCCTCCTGCTCCAAGCTCTCCAAGTGTATCTGTAAAATCCCGACTACTTGACTGCCCGTACAAATTTAGGCACCCAAGAGTTTAGGGAAAACAACAAAGTAAACTCCGGGTCAGTCATGGGACTGGTGTGAATAAACTCAAATCATTTAAACAGGTATATGATATCTCATAAAACCACGCCGTGAATACGGAACGGGTTTTTCCCTTATGAGAATCCAAATAACTTTTCAAAGCAATATCATTCTGATATTATAATAATGTCTAAGTACAAATAAATATCAATCTAGCAGAAACGCTTGCATCTCACATTACTACATATATAGTATACAATCAAAATCGCAAGCTCGTATTGGATGATTGGATTCCCAACTATGACAAGGTATGGAACCACCTTCCGATCAGTGTACTCTAGGAACGATACACTGGAGTTCAACAAGAACATCTTGTAACTCAGCCACACATGACCGACCACTCATTTCGCTTGAGTGTATCGAATGTACATCACCAACGGCTGGGATCAGCAACCGTTCCCGTATATATATATATATATATATATATATATATATATATATATATATATATATATGGGACAACATTGATAGATTTAAGAAACAAATGAATATTCACTAGATAGGTGATTATACACACTACTTCGGTGCGACCGACTTAGCCATGCTGCCAGCTCGATTTCTGTCATTTACTGGTTGATGAGGCTAGAAGCTACGATTTATCATCACAACAGATTCACTTCGAATGCTATATTGTCAAATCCATCGAAATCACTAATTGACGTTTACAACAGTACATAACGTGTCAGCTAAAAGAAGTTTTCTTCTCCGCTTCCACTCTTGGTACGGTTGAAGAAATCAATGTACGTGATCGTCTGGAAATACTCTGTCAGACATCCATCTTCATTCACTTAGAAATGTCACATCGTCATACCCGCCAAATCACAAATTGACTTATCCAAAAATAACACGGGTATACAGCTAAGAGAAACGAATTCCTCTGCCACCAAACGTGAATACGTTTGAACAGATCAACTTACGTGATCCATTGGATATACTCTGTCAGACATTCATCCATACAAGTTGTCCTGGGACTGGACAAACCGAAGGCACTATTCTGTAAACAGGATAGCCCTTGCATTTTACTCCGTCTTCAATTATCTTTGGCATATATGATTCGCGACGCTTATGCCAATACAGAGTGGTTCTTTGGATAAAAATTCAACCGGTCTCTCCATATCAACAACGTTAAAATGGTCAAAACTTCGATAGTCTGTTATTTAACCATCAAAGAAAAACAAGTGTGCAAACAACGATATTATTCCCAGATGGAAATTATATCGAACAAACATCATTTAACATTAATCTCTTTAGTTCATTTATTAACTTATCTCCTGTTTCCCTATATTCTAAATTCTTATTTTCTTTTATCAGAAAACATTTCTGATTCTCGTTTGGAAAACATTTCCAAAACTCCTTTACGATCAAACCTTACCATTTCTTAGTTAAGAAGGAAGTCACTCAAGTTGGGGTATAATTACCTCTCAGACCTTAACTGAACAACGTTATAACTTCGAAATGGTCAAAGTTTATCTTTTAATCTTTAACAACCTCTTTATGCCTTTCTCGGATTCAATTTTACTAATCCACTTCTATATTTAAAACATTGGTTATAACGATAATGTTATAATCCCTACTTTCGAATTATCTGACTTTAATTATAACTTCTATTCTTATTAGTGAATAATTAACCTAACACTTATTTATTTATAAATAAATAAATCTCTATTTAGACATTGGAAAGTATAAGTACTTTCCCGAATTTGATATAATCGAATTTGCCGATTAACTCTCTTCGAGACATCTCTATTTGATTAACTCTTCTTCGAATAAGCTATATTCGATTAACTTCTTTCGAATAAACGATATTCGATAATCTCTCTTCAAATAACTAATATTTGATAACTCTTCCTTTCAAATATCCCATATCTGAAAATCTCACTTCGAATAAACTATAATCGATAACTCCCTTCGATGAAACTAACATCGATAACTCCTTTCGATGAAACTAACATCGATAACTCCTTTCTATGAAACTAACATCGATAACTCTAACTCGACGAACTTAACTCGACTAACTTAACTTGACTCGACTAACTCGACTTACTTGGTTCGACCAATTCGATTCGATTAACTAGGCTCGACTAACTTGACTAACTTAACTCGACTTACTTGGTTCGACCGACCAGGTTTGGCTAACCTGACCCATTTGGTTTGACTGACCATGTTTGGCTAACCTGGCCCATTTGGTTTGACTGACCAGGTTTGGCTAACCTGACCCATTTGGTTGGACCACTTGGCTAGACTACTTGGTTCGACCACTTGGTTTGACCATTTGGTTCGAATACCATATTCGATTAACTCCTCTCGATTCATTAAAACCGATTAACTCATCTTGATTGACTAAATCAATTAACTCCTATCGATTAACTAAATCGATAAACTCCTTTCGATTAACTAAGTTTGATTTACTCGACTCGACTGACCAGGTTCGACTAATTTGACCAGCTTGGTTGTACTGACCAGGTTCGACTAACTTGACCAGCTTGACTCGATTGGTTCGACTCGACCAGCTCGACTCGGTTGGTTTGACTCGACCATCTTGACTCGATTGGTTCGACTCGACCATTTGGCTCGATTTGGTTTGACTCGACCATTTTGACTTGGTTGGGTTCGACTAGCTTGACTAGTTTGGTTCGACTAGCTTGGTTTGACCACTTAACTAACTTGATTCGAATATTTATATCCGACTAACTAACTTTTCTTTTATTTCTATTTATTTTAACTTCTATTTATTTCCTAAATAGATTTCCTTTTGTATAATCTATTTATTTTCCTAAATAGATTTTCCTTTATAACTCTAATTATTTAATCCCTAATTAAATATCCTTTATTCTATTTATTTAATCTAAATAAACATTCCTTTATTTTATTTATTTATTTCCAAATAAATATCCTTTTATAAAATCCTTCGATTTTATAAATAGATTCATTTTCAATATACATATTGAAAATCCCCTTTTCTACAATTTCAGTGTTTTCTATTGTTTTTAAACAACCAACTGTCAATGATCAATATCATCCAAACATATACAATCAACAACAGATTATATATCACAGTATACATCACAATATACAAATAATAGTAAAATAAATGTTGAGGAATCCAGTCGGATTCCTCCAACCTGTTTCCCTGCATCCACCGATGTTAAACAACGTATATAACATCACTTGCATTTCTAATGAAATACACTGATAACAAAATCACCGTTTAATAACGATATATATATAGATATATATATATCCATACTGTTTTCAATCAATTATTTAACAGTTCAATCTACAGTCCAATTTAACAATACAACTTAACAGTCCAAATTAACAGTACATAACTAGCAGTCAAATACAGAAATAAAATACAATTTATATTAAAATATAAATTGAGGAGAGTTAGTGAGTTTTTACTCACTTTTGCGCATTAACCGATAAATATCGGTTTGCGTTCATTGATTTAGTCGAACAGTTTATTTCGCCATAAATTCCTACGATCTCCGATGGACTTGCGGTCAGTCCCATTGTGTTGCTCCCGTACATACGATCCCAACGCAACTTACGGTTCGTCAAACTGATAATATATGACCAAGATATTCGATTTAGAAGTTATACGATTATTAAATTATACTTAAAACTAAATTAAATAACTAGTAGGCCTTAACACTTATAAAGTCGGCCCAAACCCCTTTATATATCATACCCGAAGTAGTCTTCTTCCCCCAAATCAAACTGTCATAACCTGCTCCTCAATTTCCCTGTTGACTCCACGTTTGACCACGCCTCCCGTCCCCGTCGGCCATCCAACTCCATCGCTGATCACACCATCGGACTCAGCGCCCAAAACTCCACTTGCCCGCCACCTCCTCCTCGCGTTCGATGCTACCCAAAAAGAACGGACCTGATGCTTTCAACTGTAAATCCCCCGTCACACCTCATCATACACCACCGAGGTTCTCGTATCCGACACCATACAGCGCGCCTTGCCTTCCAGAACCCCTCCGCAACCTCGATTCCGGCTCCCAATCATTGCTCTAACCCCAACAGCAAACCCTAAGTGCTACTGTACCAAACCCAACGAACCAAATAAGGTTCGAACCCCACCAAAGTGATATCAACATGAAGAGGAAGATAGCAGGAACCCGAATGTGTATGGATTGAGATTTTTGGGATTTTTGGTTGATTTATTTTGAATTTCTTTTGGTTTGTGAACTCTTGATTTGATTTTCCAGAAGAAAGTGGCGGCTCAACATTTTGCTTGTTGACCGTAGAATGAATTTTTAGGTTTAGAATTGAATGGTGAGAGTATTTATAGAAGATGAAAATATCTAGATATTTTAAATATTAATATTTTAATATTTTTATTAAATCCTTTTTATTCGTTCTAGTCTTCTAAAAATCACAGCGAACACATACGATGTCTAAAAATCATGAAAATTGACATGTAGTTAGAGTTTGTCGTTACGGTCCCAACGAAACTGGTTTCGTCGAATTCCGACTCCGTATGCTCACACAGCGTATTTTGTTCTGTCAAAATACTGACTGTTTTTCACTCTAAAAATTCGTACGGCCACACAGTGACTCTAAAAAATCACGAAACTGGAAATCTAACAATAATTTGATGTTGCGGATCCAACAAAATTAGTTTCGTTGAATTCCGACTTCGTTTGCAAAACCGGCTATTTTTAAAGCTCTGAATGACCCATTTAAATATATAAATATATTTAAATATAATTAAATTATATATTAATAAATTTATATTATCGTATATCCATACATATGATATCGTACAGCTCCAGAATATCATATCAGAATATACAGTTTGATATTTCAGATTTTAGATTATCTCGGTATTCAGTTTATATCGAAACTCCTTTTATAACGTATATAAAGCGTCGCAAATTATAAAGGAATTCTACAGCGACTTTTCTAAAATTTTGATTTGGATGTAAATCAAAATCTACACGACGAAATCTCGATTTTTCTCTTCCACTAGAAAGATATACTCCACCAGCTCCACACGTTTCTTGTTTCACAGAAATCCAGCTTAAAACGAATCCTGTACATTCAGTTGAAGTTCAAATCGCCAAATAGCGAACTACAACGCCATTTCAAACTCGATTTTAATTATAATAAAATTATACGTTCAAACTGACGTCGATTGAATATATTCGTCAATATAATTCAACTCTAAGCTGAATTACATCTTAGGGATGACCCCATTCACAGAATATTGTGATTTCCAATATTTTTGATTATTTTGACATTATAATATATTTTATTATATTATAATTATTAATTAAATATTCAATATTATTTAATTCACGTTCTCGATATCGAAAAATAGATATTTAATAATTAAATAAATAAATTGTTCAACAGCTAAAATGCGGGTTACTACAACGGCACGGCCAGAAACGTCATTTAATTATATATGGCCATTTTTAAATAAATAAAAATGGCGAAAAATCGTAATAAAATATTATAAGCGACATAGAATGGAAATAAACCAATTTTGCTTGGCCTGCTTGATATTTGATGGTTGTATGTGTTTGACATGGAAATTATACTAAAGAACTGAAATGTGAATGTCGAATAATATAACCATGGAAAGAATTGATTTAAATTCTAATTATACGTGAATTATTTGAAAAGGCCGAGCTCACCGTCATTTCAAATAATTGATCGAACGATTCAAAGTAGAAAATACGAAGACTGTTCAAGACCGGCGATCTTCGTATCGGATGGATGGGCGCTGCTGAGGTTCCTGATTGGAGTAGCTACCTTGAAGGAACTGAAGCAGTAGCCGTCTGGACGTATGTGTTGATTGTACGGATATGCGAGGAATATGGTGCCTCCGGTTTCGTTCAGACCCAGAACGGACGTGTAAATGGACTGTGTGTCCGACATTGGATTTTGTTCTGTACTGATTGATCTCTTACAATATATATCTGCTTGGCGGCGGAGAATTTGTTCTCTTGCTTAACGCCCTTCTCTGAGAGGTACGAGCTCAGAGGTTATATATCGATAGAAATCAGTCGTACAGAGTGGATTACCTATGTGGCATGCCAAGATGCAGTGATCAAGGCTTCTGTTGCAAAGCAAAGTCTTGTGGTTGATGATCAAAGCACGGCCTATGTGGCCAGGCTTTGTGTATAGCGTTGATTCGCGAGCCTCACACCTCGGTATGAGTTAAAAACGGGATAAGGACCGCTGGGAGAACACGACGTTTCTTTCTAGTTATGATGGTGTCAGTGCTTAAACTGGCTGACATTTATATTACTTTCATCTTTGTGGTTGTTGGAATGTGAGGCTCCTCGATTATAGGTCTGTAAGGACCGGGAAACGTGTGTTCAGGAATAACTAATCCTCAAACGTAAGGGAGGACCGGCCCAGCCGATTCCAAGGGTTACCCAGAGTGTGTAGTCCTGAGGCATTTGCTAGAGTGTCTCGAAGCGGAGAGGAGCTTGCCCCTTGCCTCGACTCATGACGGAAATCCAATTTCCAATACGAGATAATGGATTTGATTGTAGAACTAGTAAGGCGACATAGCTGTATGGGGCACTTATGCCGTCTATGATTGATATTTATGATGATATTCGTTTTTGAAACATATATGCACTAGTAATAATATCAAGTGATTTTGCTTTGCATGTATTAAGCATATTTTGGCCATTATAAGGTAAAACTCTATCCTCCGGTTTGCGTTGCATTGTGTGATGGGACTTGAGTCTTATAACGGCTTCATTCTTGTAAAAAGCATTACGTTGTTTTAAAGAATTTACTTTGTTTTAAATGCACTGGCAATCACTGGAGAAAACCCATTCCGCGAAAGTGGCGTGGTCCTATGATTTTCCTTATTACTGTTGTTTAAACAGTTAAGTAGATCTCTCATACCAGTTCCATGACTGACTCGTTGTTTGTTTCAGTTTGCAAACTCGGGTGCCCTTATTTTCACATGGGCAGCCTAGTCGACAGGTGACAGGCTATTTTGGCTTAGCACTGTAGTATGGAGTGCACTTTTGATTTATGGCGAGGCTGACTTCACCGAGATGACTTTGACATTTTCCGCCATTATTTTATATATATTATGATTCCGCCACAGGCAATGCAGACTGTTTTACTTCCAGTATTTATGATCGTATGTATACGTACCGCCGTAGGCGATGCAGACTGATACCTTTATTATGTCTCACTGTATGTATATATTCCGCCAATGGCGATGCTGACTGATCATTCCCCTTTTATTTACTAAGTTATATCCTACGTTGTGCTATTCTGATGTTGTTACATGTTATGAATCCGCTGTCATATCTATGTGAATTTATTCTGTTTATTGTTTTTGCTATTATCTGTTCTCTGCTTATGATGATTAATGTGTTATATTCCAATGATTATCCTTAACACCATCGCACGGATTTTGGGATCGTCACATCTATAAGCAAAGTGTGCCATTGCAACCTACTTAGACACTCATATAGTGAGAACCACGTATTTATAGAGAAATGAGTGTACATGACAATAAACAACATACCATAGGTTACTTAGTATTTTTGACAAAATGTAAATGAAACAAATGCATGTAAATACCTACATGCAAAAATATAATCATAAATTAAATAGCATTTTGCCAATATGTGAATGAAAGCAAACCAACATATAATCTTTCTAAAATATGAATACATTACATATCATTCATACAAGTTCATGATCATGTCCATTTTAAATTTTATTAATTTACATCATGTTTCTCATGAATTTTTGCTTACTTCCAAACTATTGGTTTCATTTGAGAACAGAGCAAAATAATATACAAACATATGTAACAAAATGTAAATGGTTTCAAATAATTCTTATTTCAACCAACGTAAATACGCTTTATTTGCATGTTATTCCAATAATAATGCAATGGAACATTGCACATTATATATATATATATATATAATGTTCCATTTTATTATTTGCAATTCATTCGATATTCGAGCTATAGTTAGTTGGATAAACCATTCTTATCCCAATTCATGTACATGTTTATTTATTTAATTAACATAATACACGTGCATTCAATTCATTCACTTTATTTTCATAATTTTTTGTTTTCTTCTTTCTCATTTGTTTCGTTTGATAACAACAAAATATAATTTGAATGGTCCATTAAGTCCACATTATGCTTGAATGCATATCCCATTTTGTTGCATTAGATTTGTCATTTAAATGTCTTGCTTTTGTTTTCTTCATTCACGTTCGTTTTTCTTATGACACACTTCTTTCACATCGTCGCTACTCAAGAATTTATTTATTTAAATTGATTCACTCATCATTCATTTTTTTTCTTCCCAACTCATGTGCATATTCACTTTATTCACATTTCTTTACTTATGTCTGGGTTTTCATTGATTCTTATTTGTTGCATTTGATAACAAACATGGAAATTTTTATGCTATATTTCTCATTCTTTTGCTCTTGGTTACTTTTTATTTTGGTTCCACCTTAATCTTTTATTTCTTCGAGTAAAATTCTAATTTGAGAATTTATTTCACTATTTAGTACAAGAGACAATTCTCTTTGTTGAGTATAGCAAATTCATATTCAAATCATTTCATTTACAAAATTTTGAATGGGGAAAATTTGCTCTCTCCCCCATTTTAATCTTTAGTTCTCATTTCAATTGTTAAAAGGTGTAACAACCCGTAATTTTCCACTATTTAATTTTTGAATTTATTATTGATTTTTGAGTATTTATGGTTACAAATAAATTTTGGTGACTTAATTATGTAGATTTGTTTGTAAACTTAATTAATTTGATTTGTTAATGAATTTTAATATTTTACAATAATAATAAGTTGTAATTATTGTAAATGAATTATGATTGGCTTATATTTTTTAGTATTAAAACTTGACTTTAATACTTGAATTAATTTGAGTTAACAAAATTATAATTTAAAAATCTAATGATTTAATTTGAAAATTTATGATGTGAACTTTATATAATTGTTTAAATTACAAAATTAATTTTATTGAATCAGAAATGGTAAATTATTTATGATCCAAAATTTCGTAGCCATAGGAATTATAGTTGGATCATAAGAAATTAAAACGCATATAAATTTACATGTACAATTTAATTTAATAATCGAGTTTTGGAAAAAATTGCTAGACAATTTGGAATTGGGCTTTGAAACCTATTCCATTGCGTTCAGAAGGCGTCAAAACATTTTGTTAGATAGTAAGCGGGCCTGATTTGGACTCAGTCCGAATTTTTAGCTTAAGTACACGCAAACCGAGAATTAAATTAATAAAATATTCTTAAACCCTAGTGTATTTTCTAAGCCGCCATATCCTTAAATTCAATGGCCACCAATTCGAAACTTTAATCATTAATTACATTCAATCCGCTCGATGAAATCAAACAATTCCAAAGCCAAAATCGTAGTACTCTGCGAGATCTAGACATCCATACGGGTGATTGTGGTGTTTGGTTTCTAAAATCGCCAGAAATTGGCCTAGAACGTTGCGTGGGTTATGGGTTTTTGGGGCTGTTAGGGACCACCGCGAGGATGGCGCTGGTGTCGGGCGGAAGCTTTAGAGGTGGCGCGCATGGCGGTGCGGTTGGATCGTGGTGCGTGGCTACGTGGTGGGCGCGGTGTCCAATATAAGAGAGCGGTTTTGGGTTAATCGGGTTTTTCTAGGAATACATTTCATGATGGAGAAGGAGATAACAGGGTACTGACGTGGCCGATTCTGAGTGGGTGTGGGTTTTTATTTATTTATTTATTTATTTATTTATTTTGTTTATTTTCTTTTTAAATTCAAACAATAAAACATGTATAGTTTTCACATACGACCTCTGTTTGATGCACGGTTGGATCCATTGGAATCGTATCGACGAGCTCTTCACGATGCCGCTGGTTTGAACTAATTCTAAGACCATTGATTGTTGGGCTAAAATTTGGATTTCAATCTCATTCAGAACCAAAGGTGAGTGATTAAACCCACTCACATCTAACAAAAATATTTGATTGTTAGTTAAATTAAATTCATGTCATGATATGATGGTATTGTTTGATTGTTTAAATTGCATATTTATGTTAAATCTGCATAGACTGTATAATTTAATTTGACTGTTATATAAATTGTACTGTTATAGATTAATTTCTAGTTCAAAAGAAAAGAACCTCATACCTGATGACTAGTAATTGATATTATTGAACTGTTTAGATGTGTTGATTTTGATGTATGCCTTGAATTTATTTATTTAATGTGTTAATATATAATCCATCTTGTTATCGACATTGTTTATGTATGTTATTGATTTTTGTTGATAAATCCTAACCATTACCCTAGATGTTACAGGCATTAAATAAACCAGAATAAATCATTAAAATGAATTAAGAACGTAGGTTGAAATGATAAATACCTATGACCCTGATTTGGATTGAAATGATATACATCCCTTCGCAAAATACTAAAATTAAATTTTAAGTATTACTTGGCCATAGGATAGAAAAATATATACGGAAACCGGTTGGTTAAATAAAAATTGTTTTTAACCTTGAATTTTGAAATTTTGTTTTAAAGACAAATAAGTGACATTATTAATCGATTTTCTTTAAATTTGAACTTTAAGCCTTCAAATTAAAATTTTAAATTTTAAGAAATCGCAAATGTGAATAACTGAAGTTGAAACTGAATTGAATAAAAAAATATAAATTTATCGAAATTGAATATTTGATATTTACTTTAAATTAACTAAATTTATAGTAATAATTGAACTGTGAACTCGAGATTTTTATAAACGAAAATTCAATGTGAGAATTATAATTGAATTTCAATTATTTGAATCAAATTATTAAATCGAATTATTTGAAATCGAACTGTTGAATTGAATTGAAATATAAATGGGAAGTCAAATCCTTTTGAATTTAGATATCGAAATTTCATCGATTGATTTGAAACTGAAATATGATTTCTAGTTCGTTAAATTTTGAAGAAACGATTCTAATTCCAACTATAGTATTTTAAACCATTTTATAAACTATTTTAATAAAAAATATTTTTCTTTATAAACTATTTACCTTATAACTATTTTATATTTATTAATTATTTTAAATAAACCATTTTTAATATTTAAATATTTATTTTATAAACTATTTTATATTTTAACTATAGATTTTTCTAAATCTAAAAATTCTATTTTAAATACTAATTATTTATTTTCAAACTATTTAAATTATATATCTAAACTGTTTTAAATATATTTTTATCTATTTTAATATTTAATTTATTTTAAATTTGGAATTGTTTCAAGATTTTAAATTAGTTTAAATGTAGATTTTATGATAAATAATATTCTCTCTTGAATATTGAGATAATCTTTACGAAAATCTGATATTTTGATGTGAAGTATGAATATCTTTGAAATGTAAAAGAATTGACTGGTGTGAAAAATGTAAACGATTGGTTGTTAAAGAGACCGAGATAGGATATTGCCATACTCTCTGCCAATACCAAAAACCACTTTAACAACTGCGTACGCGATGGACTTCTAGAATGAAGTAGGTTGATTTGGAGGCGATTACTGGATTTGAAGAAAGAGAACTATGATGGATGTCCTTGACCTTCGGGTCATAATTAAAATGACTAAAACAGGGCTATACCATGACCAAGTGGGGTTAGCTACCTCCATCGGCAACACTTCTTCCTTTATTACTGTAGTCCTTTGGTTTTATTTGATGCGCATCCGTGATTTAGGAGTTTTGTCCGAGGTAGGTGGTAGTTGCAGCTATACGTTACCACCAGTCCAGGCATGCAACTAGGGTATTCCTACTCTAGGCTTTCTTCGTGTGCCTTGTCATATTACCCTGATTGAGCCCCCTACGACTTTGAATTGTACCATACCTATGGAGTACCCTATGATAGCCACTACGTTCTATGGACTTTACGGTACCTGTATAGACTACAGTATTATAAACAGTGTAAGGGTAAAAATGTAATCTCGCTTACGCTATTTTAATATTTTATATTTAACCATAGACACTATTATAATAGCATATTATATTATACAGTATCTAGTTTGACGGATCCTTAAGAGATGAAATTTCTCATAACATCTCTTAAGTACTGCACTCATATTATCACATGAAATTGATTTAACTAACATGAGAATATTTTATTTCTGATCCGAGTGTTTTTTTTCTTTTCATTTATGCTCGGGTCAGCTTAAGTTTTCTGTCACTGAAGATACCATTATGGAGATGAAGATGGAGCTCAACAGACGTATTTATTACTATTTATTCCGCTGCAAATGTTGGTATGTTTATGACAGTTAACCCTGATAATCGTTGTAAATATGTAATCAAATATATGTTTTAACAGCTTCAAGAACTGTTATTTAATTATTATATTTTGTCCTCCTACGGTGAGATTTTGTGTTTGTTTTCTTCTTCTCTTCTTTTTCTTATATAATTCCCAATAACTATCCGTGTTTTTGATTTGTTTAAGTCAACATTAGGGATCATTGTCGATTTGAACAATCAAAAAATCCCGGATGTTACATTTGGTATTAGGGCTTTGGTTTAGTGAAAACCTTGTCTCTATTTGGGATTAAATCATTTGAGATAGGGTAGAAATACCCTACAATGAGTTAGAGTGTATATGATAGAGCGTACTTGTAATTTCGATATAAAATGATTTTGGATTTTGTTGGTTTGTTCTGTTGAGTATTTATGAATTCTAGTCGGTACATGGAAACACCAAGGCATCGATGAGGATTTCTAAACACTCGAAGAGGGCTTATTGACATAATATTGTTTTGAATTATATTTTTCTATATATTAAGAATTTCAAAATATAATAATTTTGATTTTGTTGATGATAATATTAAATTTTCATCATTTATTACTCAATTAATCAATAATTTAAAACTATTGGTTATTAAATGGTTTAAGAAATAAATATTGAAAATAAATTGATAATGAAATATTGAAAATTAATTGGTAATGAAATAAGAAATTTTAATTTCGGGTGGTTTTATAATATCGTTTTGCAAATGGTTTGAAATAATATATTTGTATTTTTAAAGTTGTTTCATATAGAAATTATTTTCAAAAGAATTTTGAAGCAAGTGTATATTTTTCCCCCTTGCCTTTTGAAATGATTTTGGTGATGAGTGCACGCATTATCAACATTATTTTCCAAAGACTAAGTAGGGTAGACCAATTAGAACTTTTATACTTTGTTTGGAAATTTGGATTTCATTTATATCTTTCAAATTATGGTTTAATATAAAAAAATGTATATATTATTTTAAAGTTGATTTGGAAACGAACCCGAAGTTGAATTTTTAAGTTCTTGAATAGTTAATGATATTCAAATTGTTGAAATGAACAAAAATTGAAATTACAGAAATTTCTGAATTATATAATTAAAAAGTGAATCCAAGAGAGTTAAAATTAAAATAAAACTCTTTGTAGGTTGAAATAACGAATTCAAAATAAACTAAAACTATTGAATTTGTATAAACCAAACATTTCCATAACATATATATAACTTACCTGTAACGACCACGGGATTTTCGGCTCCGAAAATCAACACAAAACCCAGCGTCGACTGTTCAGACATCGAAAATACCGAATCATTAATAGAAAGAAATTAGAGGGTGAGATAGAAAAGATAGAACTAATAGAATAGAAGAAGAAGGACACAACTGAGCATAATCAAAGTAAACACGAATCTCATAGCGGAACGAATAAAATATATTATTTAACATAAGCTTTGAAATACAAATCTGTTTTGTACATATATACATACCAACATCATAGTACAACATAATATTTGATATAGCGGAAAATAACTCTAAAATAACTAGCGGTGAAGCCTCCTGCTTCCAGCTCCTTCAAGGGTATCTGTAAATACCTGAACTACTTGACTGCCCGTACAAATTTGGGCACCCAAGAGTTTAGGGAAAACCAAACAAAATAAACTCTGGGTCAGTCATGGGACTGGTGTGAGTAAACTCCAACCAATTGTTTAACTTTCAAAAATCCTTTCGAAAGAAAAGATAATAGTAAGACCAGCCCACACATAAACATGGACGGTTTTTACCTTACTATAACCCAAAACATTTCTTGAAATCATACTTTCTCTGATATTATCATAATGTCTATTTACAAATAAATAGCAATCTAGAGGAACGCTTGCATCTCACGCTCCCCATATATAGTATAAAATCAAAAACCGCATGGCGTTTATTGGAGATTGGATTTCCAACATGACAAGGTATGGGACCACCTTCCGCTAGTGTATCTCTAGAGAGGAATACCCTGGGTTCAACAAGAACATCTTGCAACCCGGCCCACACATGACCGACCACTCATTTCGCTTGAGTGTATCGAATGTATATCACCAGCGGTTGGGATCAGCAACAGCCTCCCGACTGGGACAACATCGAATAGAATAAGAAATTAAATGAACCTCTAGATAGGTGATTATACATCCTAATGGGTGCGACCCACATAGCCATGCTGCCTGCCCGATTTTTGTCCTTTCCCGGTTGTTGAGGCCTGAGGCTACGAATACTTACCATTCATTGATATCACAATCACTTTAAATGCCACATTGTCAGATCCGTTCATCACTAGTTGAGTTTGCACAAATATTCTGGATATTATGCTAAGGGATAAATCCGTTGCAACCATATATATTCATACAGACCAACCCATTTGATCATTGGAAATACTCTGTCAGACATTCGTCCATTTACGTTCGTTCTGGGATTGAACGAAACCGAAGGCACTATTTCTATTTAATAGAAAGAGTCCTTGCACTTTACTCCATCTTCAATATATTCAGCATACTTGGTTCGCAACGCTTATGCCGATACAGAGTGGTTCTTCGGATAATAATCCAACCGGTCTCTCCATATTGACAACGATGGTCAAAACTTCGGTAGTCTGTGATTTAACTATCGAATAAAACAAGTGTTCATCCAAACATATCAAACAAATCACTGGCTCTTTAATTAATATTCATTAATTAAACCACTTCTCCATTTTCTCTATCAATATTTGTTAACCAAATATTTTCAATAATCATCTTGCCTCTTATGCCATTTGGAAAACGTTTCCAAATATTAACTTCTTTTATTTTCTATATATTAGAAAATGTCTCTATTTGCAATTGAAAACAATTTCAATCACTTATCTCTATTCCGACTATTTTAATTATACTCAGGAAATATTTACTTTTATGTTTCCAAAATTCCATCACTTGGGTTTAAAACGAATGTTCTGTAAAACAACGTTACAACAACCCAAAATATTTTATTCAACTAACTCTTTTTTCAAACACTTCTCTTCGAGACTGGATCTTGCTATTTATCCACTAAAAATGAAATCAATCAAGTTCTGGTAAAATTACCTCTCAGAACTTAACTGAAAACATCCTCAACTTCAAAACGGCAAAACCACTTACCTCGAATAAACACACTATACAATCCAATTATTCATTTTAAAAAAACATGTATAAAGTTCGCTTTCTATTTCTAATTTATAGATTTCCCTTTTTGTTTCCAATACTCTATTTTGATGTCATTTCCTCATCGAATTCTACATATATCGATACATTGATTTATAACTATCAAATTATCTTAAAAGTATTCTATCTCCTTAAATTCCCCGAAAAATTCGCCATAACCTCCCCTGTATAGGGAGCATCGGGAAATTTCAAATAGCTTCCCGGTAACTTCTCATCTCAAAAAGAAAAAGAAAAAGCCAAGCGGCTTGCCGATACGGCACATAAAATCTCATATATGAATTAAACATGTACCTTATTGTCGAGCACACTAATTATATACCTTCATCACTTTATCCCATAACTGTCTCCGGTATATCTATACCTGTACAATTCGTTTCAACTTCATACACTCGTTTTGACTCAATTCGTTAAAGTAACTCTTTAACTAACTCTTTGCCCATTTCGCTTGTATATATGAATATAACACGTTTCAAATATATTTCAACTTACTTATCAACTAATTGAATTCAAATTTTAATTTAAGTTATATATTCGATTTCAAATATATGTTTATAATTCAAAAATTTAATTTTCAAAGTTCGACTTCAATTCACCACTCGATTAACTAATTCTTCTTTGACTTAGTTAATTCTATTCAATAATCAAAAATATGATTATTGTTTCAAAAATCACTTTACTTGCTTTGCTTGAGTTCACATTTATGTTCTAACTCAAGTCTATATTTTTCAAATGGAAATTCGAATTTTTATTTGCTTAAAAATCCCTATATTTATTATATAAAATCCATTATGGTTTTAATGGTTTCTGGCGCTACACTTTTGAAAATTTGATTTTGACATATCTCAAAATCTATTCGACGAAAAACCAGATTTTTCTCTTCTATTAGAAAATTATTATCTAACGGGTCCTGACGGTTCTTGTTTCAAAGAATTCCAACTTAATTTGACTCCGATATACTCAAATGAAGTTCGAGTCGCCAATTCACGAACTGCAGCGCTGTGGCGAGTTCGTTTTAATTATATTTATATATAACCCTTTTTAAAACTTCGCTAAAATGAATCCAACTCCATTTTAACTCTATTTGAATTTCTTGATTCAAATTCCAATCTCGCTTTTATTTGAATTCTATATTCAAATTCCAATTCCTTTTCTATTTGAATTCTATGTTCAAATTCTATTTCCTTTTCTATTTGAATTCTATGTTCAAATTCTATTTCCTTTTCTATTTGAATTCTATGTTCAAATTCCCATTTCCTTTTCTATTATTCAAATTCTATATTTAAATTTCCTTTATTCAACTCCCATTTAAATTCCTATATTCAAATTCTATAGTTGAATTTCCTTTCTAATTCTCAAATATCCTTTTTCATGATGTTTTTAAATATCATTACTTAAGCCCAGTGATATTTAAACACACAAAGAAACCAATTATTTATTTTTCTAACACATCATATATAACAATATATATGCAAACAAATAAACAAATAGATAATATATTTTTGAGGAATCCAGTTGGATTCCTCCAACCTGTTTTCCTGCATCCACAGATGATAGCACATAAATAATACCCATTCTGCTTCGTAGCAGAATATCATGGTATAGAAGGTCATCCACTAATCATAGCGTGGGGCGTATAGGGTAATCATCCGCTATGAAACTGCGGGCATCCGCTAATGAGACTGTGGGAATCCAACCAATCAATCAACCCAATATATATATAATAGCCTAAATAACTAATATATATAAAACAAGCAGAAAAATCCAAACAAGCAACAACAATTATTTTTACGAAGTAAAAATAATTATAATAAAAGGTGAGTGAGATTTACTCACCTGATTTTGAATTTGCACTTGCACCAGTTTCAATCTCTGTTCATTGATTTCCGAGTCTTTGAACTCCATATAAATGATTTTATTTGATTTGTCCTTGCCTAAGGAAATCCCGAATTTTATAAATTAGCTACTGAATCTCCTTAACGAGGTTTTCTACTAAAGATAGACTAATTCAATTCTAGCCGATATACCAATAAAATTCTAACCATTATACTAATTAAATTCTAAACTCTTTACTAATTAAGTTCTAACCCTTTTTACTAATTATATTCTAATCCTTTTTACTAATTTAATCGACTTGCTAAATTAATTTAGAGTTCAAATTTCAGTTTTTGTTTGACTTCATTATTTAAATAAATTAACTACTTAACGAATAAATTTTCCATATATTTTTAATATGACATTTATTATTAAATCTATCGAAATAAAAATTAAATTACCTTTTCTAATTCTGTTTTAAACCAACCATATCAGTCAGCATCTTTGATCATATCACCGCACCTCCCAAAGTCAGCGTCGACCTCAATTTCCCCAACCTCTGCCTGAATCATCGAACCCCTAAAACATGCTGTCGGAAAACCCAAACTCCTTTGAACATCGCACGCCTACAGTTCGAACTTCACCTTCCCATATTGCAGTTGTACCATCCCCCTTCGAACTGAAATCGATTCTAGCCACAGAACCCTCTCTGAAAATCGCGACTTCTTCCAATCACTCCCAATAACCATCGAACCCCCATCCCACTGCGCAAATCCCACTGTCGAACCAAAATACGTCAGTTCGAACTTGCTGATTGATCATTCGAGCTTCATCTTCGCTCCAGGCCCAAGCACATTGCACCGCGATCTCCATCTTACCCATTGAATCCTTCGAACCCAATAGCAAACTCGCCACTGACGTCACGATTTTAGAAAGCCAACCCTAATTATTTAATACCCCGATGCCCTCAATTCGTGGTGCTCCAATTGACGTCGAGGTTCAGGCTCTTCCGCGATTTTGGTTTTGATTTCCTTTCCCTTTATTTTTATTTTCGGTGGAATCAAATTTCTGGAAGAAAGAAAGAAGAGAGAAAACTTGAATGGGATTTCTGAGTGGAAAGAATACAGAAGCGATAGGTTGATTTATATGAGCGAATTGGGGAACATTCGTACGAGAGGCCATTAATTCGATGTTTAACTTCATGGTGAAGGTAGGGAGCATTCTCTACAGCTCGAGAAAAATGGAGCTGCTTGATTTTACTCCCTAGGTCTGCGATGTTTTGATTAGGGGGGACATTATAGAAGAAAATAGGTCGGCTGATGTAAACGTATTTTATTTTTTGATTTGATTTTAATTAATATATTCTACAAAAATATCTCATGGTCCTTTACTCAAAATTATGAACCGTTATTTAATCGTAACGACTGATGTTCCCAACGTTATTCACTATTCTGAATTCAACGAAATAGATTATATAATTTAATTTGAATGTAATATAAAATAACCATTTTAAATCAATATAATATAATTTAAATTCAAACAAATGAATTCTTCGACAATAAATTATTATTTGTTATCGTTTAAATTCAAATAAAACTTCATATAAATCAATTTGACTCCATTTCAAATTTAATTACTTAAGATCCTCATATTACGATAGTTATATCTATAATTCAATATAAAAATTGATTATATTATCAGCTCAATTTTTAAAGTAATATTAAATATTCAAAATAAATCGACCAGAAAAATCTGGGTCGTTACATTACCACTTAATCAAAAGTTAACATGTTATTGGAATAAAATTCGATAATATACAAGTACTCGTATGAATAAGGAATGTTGAAAATTTTTGATGGGTTATAAATATGAATGAAATTTAAGTTATGGAATGAACGATATATACTTGGTTATGTTCGAAATTGAATTCAACTAGGTAATGAAGATAAACCAAATCAATGAAATAAGCTAGTAAAATAAATTGTTTGGTTATGAATTAAATTATAGAGCTATTGATGGTTAGATATTCGACGACTTAGGATAATCGATCTTTTTGAGTCGATAATAAATGTTAACTTGTTTTGTGAGAATAAATGTAAATTGGTTTATAAATTATAAATTAAAAAATTAGATTGAACAAATTAATTAAATAATTAAAATGAGCTCGTCGCGAAGCTGCAGTTCGAAATTTAACAATTGAAGTTTAAATGATTGTATATGATCCAAAATAAGTCGGAATTCTTTGAAACAAGAATCTTTCGGATCTATTAGAATATAATTTTCTAATGTAAGAGGAAAATTTAGATTTCAACTTGTAGATTTTAAGATATGAGTAATTCAAATTTTCAGAAAAATCACGGTCTGGTAATTCACGACTCAGAACTTATTTATTAACAAAATTGGTTATGTACACTAACAAACGAGACAAGTTGAATAAGAAATTATATGGAAAAACATATATAAATTGACAACTTTCTTACTACACCTTTTCGAGGATGAAAAGTTTAAGTGGGGGTGAGTGTAACAACCCGTAATTTTCTACTATTTAATTTTTGAATTTATTATTGGTTTTTGAGTATTTATGGTTATAAATAAAATTTGATGACTTACTTATGTAAATTTGTTTGTAAACTTAATTAATTTGATTTGTTAATGAATTTTAATAGTTTACAATAATAATAAGTTGTAATTATTGTAAATGAATTATGATTGGCTTATATTTTTAGTATTAAAATTTGACTTTAATACTTGAATTAATTTGAGTTAACAAATTTATAATTTAAAAATCTAATGATTTAATTTCAAAATTTATGATGTGGACTTTATATCATTGTTTAAATTATGAAATTAATTTTATTGAATCAGAAATGGTAAATTATTATACGATCTAAAATTTCATAGCCATTGGAATTATAGTTGGATCATATGAAATTAAAACGCGTATAAATTTATATATACAATTTAATTTAATAATCGAATTTTGAAAAAAATTGCTAGACACTTTGGAATTGGGCTTTGAAATGTATTCCATTGCGTTCAAAAAGCGTCAAAACATATTGTTAGACAGTAAGCGGGCCGGATTTGGACTCAGTCTGAATTTTTGGCTTAAGTATACACAAACAGAGAATTAAATTAATAAAATATTCCTAAACCCTAGTTTATTTTTTGAGCCTCCATATCCTTAAATTCAATGGCCACCAAATTCGAAACTTTAATCGTTAATTACATTCAATTCGCTCGATGAAATCAAATGACTCCAAAGCCAAAATCGTAGTACTCTACGAGATTTAGACATCCATACGATTGATTGTGGTGTTTGGTTTTTAAAATCGCTAGAAATTGGCCTAGAACGTTGCGCGGGTTATGGGTTTTTGAGGATGCCGGGGACCACCGCGAGGACGACGCTGGTGTCGGGTGGAAGCTCTAGAGGAGGCGTGCATGGCGGTGCGGTTGGATCGTGGTGCGAGGCTAAGTGGTGGGCGCGGTGTCCAATGGAAGAAAGCGGTTTTGGTTTAATCGGGTTTTTCCTGGAATACATTTCATGATGGAGAAGGAGATAACAGGGTGCTGATGTGGCCGTTTCTGAGTGGGTGAGGGTTTTTTTTTTATTGTTTTTTTTTTAAATTCAAGCAATAAAACTTGTATAACTTTCACATATGACCTCAGTTTGATGCACAGTTGAATCCACTGGAATCGTATTAACGAGCTCTTAGGGATGCCACTAGTTTGAACTAATTCTAAGACCGTTGATTTTTGGGCTAAAATTCAGATTTCATTCTCGTTCAGAACCAAAGGTGAGTGATTAAACCCACTCACATCTAACTAAAATATTTGATTGTTAGTTAAATTAAATTCATGTCATGATATGATGGTATTATTTGTTGTTTGATTGTTTAAATTGCATTTTTATGTTAAATCTGCATAGACTGTATAATTTAATTTGACTGTTATATAAATTGTACTATTATAGATTAATTTCTAGTTTAGAAAAAAAAGAACCTCATACCTGATGAATTGTAACTAATATTATTGAACTGTTTAGATGTGTTGAATTTGATGTATACCTTGATTTATTTATTTAATGTGCTACTATATAATCCATCTTGTTATTGACATTGTTTATGTATGTTATTGATTTTTGTTGATAAATCTCAACCATTACCCTAGATGTTACGGTCATCAAATAAACTCGGGATTAATCATTAAAATGAATTAAGAATGTAGGTTGAAATGATAAATACCTTTGACCTTTCTTTGGATTGAAATGATATATATCCCTTCTCAAAATACTAAAATTAAATTTTAAGTATTATTTGGCCATAGGATAGAAAATTATATACGGACACTGGTAGATTAAATAAAAATTGTTTTTAACCTTGAATTTTGAAATTTTGTTTTAAAGACAAATAAGTGGTGTTATTAATCGATTTGATTTAAATTTGAACTTTAAGCCTTGAAATTAAGATTTTAAATTTTAAGAAATTCGCAAATGTGAATAACTAAAGTTGAAACTGAATTGAATAAAAAATATAAATTTATCGAAATTGAATCTTTGATATTTACTTTAAATTAACTTGATTTATAGTAATAATTGAACTGTGAAATCGGGATTTTTATAAACGAAAATTCAAAGTGAGAATTATAATTGAAATTCAATTATTTGAATCAAATTATTAAATCAAGTTGTTTGAAATCGAACTATTGAATTAAACTGAAATATAAATCGGAAGTCAAAACCTTTTGAGTTAAGATATCGAATTTAGTCGATTGAATTGAAACTGAAATATGATTTCCAGTTCATTAAATTTTGAAGAAACGATTCTAATTCCAGCTATAGTATTTTAAACCATTTTATAAACTATTTTAATATTAATTATCTTTCTTTATGAACTATTTACCTTATATCTATTTTATATTTATTAATTATTTTAAATAAACCATTTTCAATAATTAAATATTTATTTTATAAACCATTTTATATTTTAACAATAGATTTTTCTAAATCTAAAAATTCTATTTTAAATACAAATTATTTATTTTCAAACTATTTAAATTATATATCTAAACTATTTTAGATATGTTTTTAACTATTTTAATATTCAATTTATTTTAAAGTTGGATTTGTTTCAAGATTTTAAATTAGTTTAAATGTAGATTTTATGATGAATAATATTCTCTCTTGAATATTGAGATATTCTTTATGAAAATCTGATATTTTGATATTAAGTATGAATATCTTTGAAATGTAAAAGGATTGATCGGTGTGAAAAATGTAAACGATTGGTTGTTAAAGAGACCGGGATCGGATATTGTAATACTTTCTGCTAATACCGAAAACCACTTTAACAACTGTGTACGCGATGGAGTTCCAGAATGAAGTAGGTTGATTTAGAGGCGATTACTGGATTTGAAGAAAGAGAATGATGATGGATGTCCTTGACCTTTAGGTCATAATTAAAATGACTAAAACTAGGCTATATCGTGACCAAGTTGGGTTAGCTACCTCCACGGCAACACTTCTTCCTTTATTACTATAGTCCCTCGGTTTGATTGATTTGATTTGATGCGCATCCATGATTTAGGAGTTTTCTCCGAGGTGGGCGGTAGTTGCGGCTATGCGTTACCACCAGTCCAAGCATGCAACTAGTATATTCCTACTCTGAGCATTCCTCGTTTGCCTTGTCATATTACCCTGATCGAGCCCCCTATAACTTTGATTTGTACCGTACCTATGGAGTGCCCTCTGATAGCCACTATGTTTTGTGGAATTTATGGTATCTATATAGACTACAGTATTATAAACAGTGTAAGGGTATAAATGTAATCCCGCTTATGCTATTTTAATATTTTATATTTGTAACAACCCGGAAAATCTGAACCAGTTTAAAATTTTAATTTGGCTATTTTGGTGGATTTTAAATATTTAAAATAAATTATTTTAAATAATAACGATGAAAAGTATGTTAGAATCGATGTTTGAAAATTAATATAATTATTTTAAATTATAAACAAGGCCTGAAACGGTGCAGCAGTTACAAAATTTGAATTCGAACTTTGACTGACTGTACCGGGTGCAAATTAAAGCGGATTCTAGTGAAACCAAAAATATTTAAATCTGTTTATGAATATCTTTCTAATGAATCTGAAAAATTGAAGTTTCATAGCGGGAATCAAAAGTTATGGCCAAATGAATTTTCAGAAAGGTCGCTACAGAGAATATGTCGCCCTTGAAAATAGACATTTTGCAAACGACCTCAGAATTCGACGAATCCACTTCTGTTGGATCCGGGATGTCAAATTATTGCAAGATTTCAAATTCCATAAATTTTGAAGTTAGTGTGTGAGCGTGGCGAAGGAATAAGTGTTTGGTCAATTATAGTTAAATTGGATCGACCAGAAAATAACCATTTTTCAAACGGTCTCAGAATTCGACGAAACTAGTTTTGTTGGGACCGTATCATCAAAACATAGTTATATTTATTTTTCGGAAATTTTTAGAATTAGTATGTGGCCTCGGCAAATTGAAATGTATGTTCAAATCAAATATTGAATGTTTTATATTTTAATTTGAAGAAAATCTGCTTGAGACAGTCGAATAGGCCTACGAAACATATCCCATTGTGTTCGGAATGAGAGTATTTAGCTAGGGATGACAGTCGTTGGGTTTAGATTGGAGTTCGTATGAGATAAGAGGTATTTTTAAATTTTTAAAAATATATAAATAAAAGAAAAATCTTATTGGCCAATCACTTTCTCTCTCCCCGCTTTTCTCTCTCCCTCTCCACGATCGACGGCGAAAACCCATTCATTCCTTCCCGTCCACTTTCTAACCAAACCACAAAGAATTACACCCCGACCCAGTTGAACTTTTTGAAGGGCTCTCTCTCCTCTTCAAATCCAGAGTTATTGCACCCTCCCTCGTCGACCCTGCTGCGAGAATCGAGTCCTCGAAGTCACGATATTCAAGCCGTCGATTCTCCTCTACTATGCATTCGAGTTGGCCGTGCTTCCAGGGGGTCCTAGCCCATCGACGTGGCACAAGCCGACCGCGTTCAAGTGCTTCAGATTTGGCGAAAAATCAAAACCTAGTTTTGAAGAATTTTGAAAGGTAACGGTTTAAATTACTTTAAACTGTTCTATAGCACTTCTAAGCGCTACGGATTTTGATTTCACAATAAAAATCATATCTTTCTCGTTTGTTGACGAAATCCAATGAAACAAGAGACAGTGGACTCGTGTGGACGTCTTCTACATTCTAGAGGAGACCGGATATTTTTCTAAGCCTTCTACAAATTTTGGTGGAGTGGAACCCAATGTGAGATTTCTAATTTATAAACGATATGGAAAACAACGATGTATAAATTATATAGTCGATGTATGAGTTATATAAGTGTTGTAAACCTCATGTATAAGTGTTGTATAAGTTGTATGTTCGATGTATAAGTTATATATGCGTTGTAAAAGTGATATATGCATTGAAATAAATTGAAATGATATTGAAATGAAATTGAAATATAGTAATCCACGTGTGTGTGTGTATATATATATATACACACTCCCCTCGTCCACAGACCATGGACGATATATATTGGTTGTGATATTGTTTGGATTATTGGTTGATGTGAAATTTGGTGAATACCACGAACGGTTGATTTGAAATGATTGATTTTGATTCAAATCCCAATAGGATTAGTATATGGGAAAATTAGTCTGCGTACAAACTAGATATTGAAAATCCCCAATGTCAAAAGCTGCGGGTCTTTAAAGTAGAGTGAGGAGCCGTACTAGGGACGGTGCCGGTTTTAACTACCCTGTCATTATTCTGCCGAAATTTTCAATAATATTCATGTGTTAGAATTATTTTCATGTGTTGAAACTGAATTCATGTGTTGAATAGAAATTCATGTTTTGAATAGAAATTCATGTGTTGAATAAATTCTTTGAAAGATAAAAATAACATTTTTACCTTATGTATGAACTATATAAAATAATCGTGTTTTGAAATAAATTGTTTCACAATAAAAATCACATTTTTTTATATATATAAGCTATAGAAAACATTCATGTGTTGAATAAAGGACTAGAACAATAAAAAATCATATTTTTATCGTATGTGTTAAGTAGAAAACGTTCATGTGTTGAATAAAGGACTAGAACGATAAAAATCATATTTTTATCGTATGTGTGAAGTCGAAAACATTCATGTGTTGAATATATAGATTGAACAATAAAATCTACATTTTTATTGTGAATATGAAGTGTTAAAAATAGTGATGTGTTGAAATAAATATCTGTTGGATAAAAATATCATTTTTATCAAATATATGAAGTTAATATGGTTTTGAAATCGAAGAATGAATTATATATATATATACACATACATACATATATATATAATAAATCGAATAACGAAGCTGCAGTTTCTTGTTTGGGAACCGCGATTTCAAACGATTATTGCGGGAGATCCGACCATCGAATTTTCCCGAAACCGAAACCGTTGGGTTCGTCTTGGAAATATCTTTCCAACGACACCCACATTGTGAAGATCCAACGGTTGGATTGTCTAGAATGTTTAATTCAAATCAGAAGAAAAACAGCGCCAGAATCGATTATATTTATATATAAATATAAATATAATTAAATTAAATCGAATAACGACGCTGTAGTTCGTATTTTGAAATCGTAACTTCAAACGATTGTACCGGGAGATCCGACCGTCGGATTTTCCCAAAACTGAAACCATTGGATTCATTTTGAAAAGATCTTTCTAATGATATAAAATTTGGGAAGATCCAACGGTTAGATTTTCAGATATGTGCAAATCAAATCTGAAGAAAAATAACGCCACGACCGCGTTATGGCCTGAAGCGTAGTTTGAGTGAATTGGCTATTTTTAAATAAATAAAAATAGCGATAAATCATGATAAAATATTATAAATGATATGGAATGAAAGTAAGCTGAATTTTCTCGGTTTATGTAATATTTGATGGTTGAATGTGTTTGGCGTGAAAATTACATTAAAGAACAGAATTAGTGATATCGAATAATTTAACCATTGAAATGAATTGATTTGAAATTCTAAATATACGTGAATTATTTGAAAAGCCCGAGTTGATTCTCATTTCAAATAATTGATTAACGATTGAAAGTCGAAGATATAAAGACGGTGCAAGACCGATGATCTTCACGTCGAATGGAGGGGTGCTACTAATGCTCATGATAGGAGTAGCTGCCTTGAAGGGGCTGAAGTAGTAGCCGTCCGGACGTACTTGTTGATCGTACGAATATGCGAGGTATTGAGTGCCTCCGGTTTCGTTCATACCCAGAACGAACTTGTAAATGGACTATGTGTCTGACATTGGATTTTTTTCTATGCTAATTGATCTCTATTAAATATATATCTGTTTGGCAGCGGATAATTTATTCTCTTGCTTAACGCCCTTATCTGAGACGTACGAGCTCAGAGGTTATATATCGATAGAAATCAGTCGCATCGAGTGAATTGCTAGTGTGGCATGTCTAAGTGGCAGGTGATCAAGGCTTCTGTTGAAAAGCAAAGTCTTGTGGTTGATGATCAAAGCACGGCCTGTGTGGCGTAGCTTTATGTGTAACGTGAATTCGCGAGCCTCACACCCCAGTATGAAACGGAAATGGGAGAGGACGACAGGGAGGACATGCGTCTCTTTCTAGCTAGAGGTGGTGTCAGTGACCTACCATCCCTGACATTTATATTATTTTCACCTATGTGGTTGTTGGAATGCGAGGTAACTCGGAAGTGGAGTCATTGGGCTCATTTACTCCCCATAGGGACGTATTGTCCAGGGTTTAAATTTAATCCACATTGGTGGACCGGCCCTGTTGCTCCCAGGGCCCACCTGAGTCTAGGTCCTGAGACACCGTCTAGAGCGTCTCGAATTCGGTAAGGACTATCTTTTGCCTTGGTTCATGACGGAAATCCAATTTCCAAATACGATACCGTGCGGTTTTGATTGTATACCTATATATAGCGATATAGTGGTATGGGGCATTAATGTCGTCTATGATTGATACTTATGATTTGAAATTGTTTTTGAAACATATAAACACTAGTAATAATATCAAATGCTTTTTTTTATTCGTATCAAGCATATTTTGGCCATTATAAGGTAAAACTCTATCCTCCGGTTTGTGTTGCATTGTGTGTTGGGAACTGAGTCTTATAATGGCTTCATTTTTATAAAAAAGCATTGCGATATTTAAAAGATTTACTTGTTTTAAAGCACTGGAAATCCAATGGAGTAAACTCGTTCCGCGAAAGTGGCGTGGTCCTGTGATTGGCCATATTATAAAGTAAGTTAAGTAGATTTCTCATACCAGTCCCATGACTGACTCGTAGTTTGTTTCACTTGCAAACTCGGGTGCCCCTATTTCTACATGGGCAGCCTTGTATCCAGGTTTTAGCAGGATTTTTCTGGATAGCCGGAGCTGAAGATGGATTCTATCATTTATCTCTTTTTATGCTGTTCAGCTCCTATTGTACATATCATGTTTTATTTTCCGCTGTAGACATTTATGTATAGCTGAACTGTATTTGTACTAAGTATGATCCCGTATACTGTGTAACTCTGATGATTATGTTTATCCAGTGTATTCTATTGTACATTATCTGGTGTATTTAACTATTTCTGTTCTACTGTTATCTGTTTATGTGTTATATTCCAAAGATTACCCTTGCCACCGTCGTATGGGGTTTGGGGTTTGGGGTTGTCACAATTTCAAAACAGAGCTTTGGTTAAGCTTAGTTCTGGAATATAACATATTAACGAATTCGTCAGTAATAGAACCAATAGTGTTCTAGGATGAATAACTCATTACAGATAGGATCAATAATATCCTAGTATGGTTATAGCAGAATGAAATACACCTTGATAGACACATTTACATTAACATATATGTCTCTATGTTTTAAATTTACTTTTTCTGTTGGCCTAACACTTTGTCTGCTATTTGCAAACATTGAAAAATGAGTGGCAGAAGTAGAAGAGGTAGGTTGGAACCAGATTTTGAAGCTCTACTTAAGAAATATAGAAACATGGGTGGAGTACCATTCTTGGATGAAGAATCTATTATTAAAACACAAGCTTGGATTCGTTCTGCTGAGAAAATCTTTGAAGGTTTAAAGTTGAGAGATGACCAGAAAAGATTACTGGCATCTTGGGCACTCAAAGATGAAGCTTTGTTATGGTGGGATTCAATTATTAAGAATAATCCAGAAGGTAATATTACCTGGGATAGATTTAAAGAGATTTTAAGTGAAAGATTTATTCCTCCAGAAACAACCGAGCGGTTATGTGATGAATTCTATTATCTGATACAAGGAGATATGACCATTTCGGAATATCATAAGAAACTCAATGAACTTTCTCATTTTTCCCCTCATTTAATTCAAAATCCGAAGAGGAAGAATCTGAGGTTTATAAATGGTCTTCAAAGAAAATACCAGAATAGTGTAATGGGGCATGTGAAGCTTCCTTTTTCAGAAATGATATACATGGCTTATCAGTATGAAGATCTAGATAAGCGAGGCCTTTTTGACGATGAAGAGGAAGTCAGTTTGAGAACAAAAGGAAAACTGAAACTGATAGCCCAAAGAAAGTACACAGCCAGAGTCAAGCACGACGTCTTGAGTCAGAAAGAAGCCTAGATTCAATCGGGGAAAAGGTTATATCTGAGAAAGGATCAATAACGACTGCAATATGCAATAACTGCAAGAAACCAGGACATTTGGCGATAAACAGTGGACCCTTAAAGAAGCGATTAAAGAGTGGATTTAAATCGAATAACAAACTTCAAGAGAATAGGGGATGCCATAAGTGCCGCCAAGCTGGTCATATTGCGAAAAACTGCTGACTATCAGAGAAATTTGAAGTGGTTCAGGTAAATAAAGTTGCAGAAACTTCTAAACCTTCGGCTAGTCAGGAAAGGCCAGATGTTTTAGAAGGCACGTGTGACGGCAAGGAATTTCGCTCGGTCCGAACCAGTCGCTAAACCGATCCAGGCCGTTCGAAGCGCCCTATCGTTCGAGAACACGACAAAACAGAACGCATATAAAAGAACGTTTCATTGTATATTACAACAATGCATCAGATTACAAGAATATACAGAGTATAAAAGAATATTACACAGAAATATCAGAGATTTAAATTACATTTAAATACATAGCAGCGGAAAATAATACAATACACAACTAGAATGAGATATACGGATACAAAGCTTTCCGGATATCGTTCCAGCTGTAAACCAGGATCCTGTGAATATAAATCTGCAAAACCAAAACTACTAGCTGCCCATGTCAAAATAGGGGCACCCAGAGTTTAGGTTAAAACAATAAACTCCAGGTCAGTCATGGGACTGGTGTGAGAACTAAAACAGTAAATCTTTATTTTAAAGTTAGGTAAAACAAGGGACCACGCCGTATAACACGGAACGGGTTTCCTCCCAAGAATACCAGTGCATAAAACAAACAGCGTAATGCTAAATAAAGAAAAATGAAGCTGTTATAAGACCCAGGTCCCATCACACAATGCAACGCAGCCTAGGATAGGGTTTTCCCTTATAACAGCCAAAGAATGCTTGATACGTTTAAAACAAATCATTTGATACTATTATAAGTGCATAGTGTATAAAACAACTTCAAATCATAAGTATCAATCATAGGAGGCATGGGTACCATATATCATGTCGCCATATATAGGTTTACAAATAAAACCCGCAAATGTCACGTATTTGGAAATTGGGTTTCCATCTATGAACCGAGGCGAAAGATAGTCCTCAACCGATTCGAGACTGTCTAGCCCGAGCCTCAGGACCCAGACTCAGGTGGGCCCTTGGATCCTCAGGGCCGGTCCACCGATGTGGATTAAAATGCCTGAACATGCGTCTCCCCGCCCTATGGGGCGTAAACGAGCCAACTAAATGACTCCATCGGTTCGAGAACGACCGATCAATCCGAGGCGCCTCGCAACAGCAACAACCACATAAGTCAAACTCGTTAGGGCGTGTAAAACCACTGACGCCACTTCTAGCTAGAAAGAAACGCATGCCCTCCCTGACGTCCTCTCCCGTTTTTGGTTCATACCGGGTGTGAAACTCGCGAAGCAAACGTTACACAAAGCTACGCCACAAAGGCCTTGCTTTGATCATCACCACAAGACTTTGCTTTTCAACAGAAGCCTCGATCAATTGCCACTTAGGCATGCCACACAGGCAATTCACTCCATGCGTTTGATATCCATCAATATATAACCCCTGAGCTCGTACGTCTCATAGAAGGGCGTTAAGCAAGAGAATAAATTCTCCGCCGCCAAATAGATATATATTTAATAAAGATCAATCACACAGACTAAAATCCAATGTCAGACGCACAGTCCATTTACAAGTTCGTTCTGGGTCTGAACGAAACCGGAGGCACCTAGTACCCCGCATATCCATCGATCTCCAAGTACGTCTGGACGATCACCAACTGTTTCCATCTTCTTGGGTGTACAGCCCAATCAAGATCATCAGTAATCACCCAAACGACGTGAAGACCTCCGGTCTTCGACCATCTTCTTCATCTTCGACTTATCGTCGTATCAGTTATTCAGAATGGGCTAAACCCGGTCTTTCTGAATAACTCGCGTATATATTAAATAGGTGTTACACAAACACAACATACGCCTCATTCCAATTCATTAGTCACTAACCGTAAATTAATCAAGAGAATAATTCCCCAAATATTAACCCCGAAGGCCGAAACCAACATCAGATCAATATCCAGAAAACCATTCTACTTAGCTAACCGACAGTTAGTTTCTAATTTCACATTCATAGGGAAAGGTTCCCATTAATTTTATCAAAGATAAATTCTTGAATTTATTCTTTAATCAACTTTTGAATATCAATTCAAACTAGTCGGGATTAGCGAACCTTACCGAAGTAATCATTTGTTTTAATTTCCCAATCCCAACCTATTCATCCCATGAAGTAAAACTGGTTATACTTCATATCTAACACCACGGTGTTCTTGGTAAATTCAATTACCATTTCACGTTCAAATCTAATTAAAGATTTAACTATCGCCTGGAACAAAACTGGTGATACTCCATTTCGATTATTTCAATCTAATTAAAGATTCATTAAAACTCCACTTAGTTTTAATCGTTAACTGGGTTAAAGAATCAGTGTCATTTAAAACACGGTTCACGATAAACCCAAAATCACATTCATTAATTATCGGGTTAAAGAACGAGTGTTATTTAAAACACGGTTCACGATAAACCAAAAAATCAATATCGATTCAATACCAATTAAATATTATTAAATTGGTACACTTCATTAAATCTAAATAAAAAGATTTAATCTTTTCTCAACTGGGTTTAAGAACAGTGTTAGTGAAGACACTATTCACGACAAACCCAAATCATATTTGATATTCAATACAAGGCTCTGAATAGAAAATATATCGGCTTATATTCAATATCAAATTCTACGACTAACAAATGTCGTATTGAAAATAACGATATAAATATATATCTTTCAAATTTCCATAACAACACCTGTATAATCACGAATTCCAACATCGAAATACTCCAAAGACAATTTCGATTCAAATCCACTCCAATGCAATCATTGGAAATTCTGGTTATTTTTAAAACCCTTTTCAAATTCAATTTATTTACTTAAAAATAAATAGAATTATATTCCTAGTTCAAAACTAGTTCATTTCGATAAAAATCTATTTTTATCTTTTCAAATATGGAGTTTTTCATCCCAAATCTTCACAAATCATTTCTTATGATTTTACACAAATTATTACTATTTTTAATAATTTTATCAAGGCCCGAACAGTCGATTTCCATCAACGGCCATCGAACTGCACTTACAACGACCTTTTTCAAATTTGATTTGGACATAATTCCAAATCCAACCGTTAGATTTCTAATTTATCACATTCGTTAGAAAGCTCTTTTCGAAACGAACCCAACGGTTCCAGTTTTAGGAGAATCCGGCGGTCGGATCTCCCGTAATGTCCGTTTGAAATAAATGGTCGAAATTTACGAACTGCCGCAGCGCGGCGCGTTCTATTCAGGCCAATATATTATATATATAATATATATAATATATATATCGTCGATTTCTATTTAAAACGAATTATATAAATAGTTTTGAATTCGTTTCAAAAGTAAATTCAACTTCCATTTCAATTCAAATCAAAATTGAATTCTTCTTTATAAATTCGTTTTAAAATTCATTTCTATTCAATTCAAATTTCAATTCAATTTGAATTCATTTCAATCCGCTTTCAATTCAATTTGAATTCGTTTTCAATTAAATTCGATATCGAAATCGTTTTCAATTCAATTCATTTCGATTTCGTTTTCAATTCAATTCATTTCGAAATCGTTTTCAATTCAATTCATTTCGAAATCGTTTTCAATTCAATTCATTTCGAAATCGTTTCAATTCAATTCATTTCGAATTCGTTTTCAATTCAATTTGAATTCGTTTTCAATTAAATTCGATATCGAAATCGTTTTCAATTCAATTCATTTCGAATTCGTTTTCAATTCAATTCATTTCGAAATCGTTTTCAATTCAATTCATTTCGAAATCGTTTTCAATTCAATTCATTTCGAAATCGTTTCAATTCAATTCATTTCGAATTCGTTTTCAATTCAATTCATTTCGAAATCGTTTTCAATTCAATTCATTTCGAAATCGTTTTCAATTCAATTCATTTCGAAATCGTTTTCAATTCAATTCATTTCGAAATCGTTTTCAATTCAATTCATTTCGAAATCGTTTTCAATTCAATTCATTTCGAAATGAATAAAACCGATATAAATATCGTTTACGTCCAAAATGGCGTCAATCTAATCAACACGGCTTCATAAATTTCTATTTTCAAATATTCTATTTCAAATATTTCTTTTTCAAAATACTTGTTATTATCAAAATATTTCATTCAACACATGACCAATCTCAATGAATGAGTACTGTCAACACATGAACTTTTTATTTTATATCGATAAAGATGTAAATTTTTAATATTAAAATATTTCGTTCAGCACATGACCAATCTCAATGAATGAGTACTGTCAACACATGAACTTTTTATTTTATAATATTCTTTATTTTTCAAATTGGAATGAGGCCCAATCAATTACCATATAAAGTTAATTATATGGATTTTCATACAACACATGTATATAATAGCATTGAAAATAATCAACCATCAACCAAAGTGCACTACACTGTATAAGCATCAAATATAGATATTCAACGCTTATAACAGCCTGTCAATCAATCGATCGACATATTTAATCAATCAGGATGAGTGAACTTCAGATTTCATCCTAACACCCGTGTGGGGTTTCAAACAATCAAACATAGATTTTATTTGTGCAGTTGGGCGATGTGTAAAATTTATCGTCCCAATCAATGTCATTCAAATAAGTGTACATAAACAAACCGTCTGGTTTGTAAATGAATATTTATTTATTCACATTCACGTTAAAAATTATATTTTTAATGATAAAACATTTTATTTCAGCCTATGAATTTCTATTCAATTCATTTACACAATAAAATGATATTTTTATTTTCTAACATATTTTAGAAAATTTCGGCGGCATAACGGCACGATACTAGAAACGGGACAAGGCCTCGCCTTATCCCCGGTCTAGTGAAGGCCCACGCCATTCACACATCAATCAAATCAATTTCATCTCACCCAACAATTCAATTCAAACAAATAATTCAACTAATCTATGCAACCAAACAAACAAGTCCATGGTCTGTGGACGATTGTGTCGGGTGCTACTAAGCACCGTCTGCATCCTAGTATATATATATAACTAGAAAAAGAATTGAAAGGTGAGAAATTCTCACATATTGCTATCCTAGCTCCACGACTCTTCATTTGCAGAAGTCTTCGTCGTTTCGCCTTTTTGTCACCTTCGTTGCCCAAGGCCACTATATATATAAAAATCGAATTTTTATTTCAAAGTTCAATATATAAAAATCGAATTTTTATTTCAAAGTTCAATATATAAAAATCGAATTTTTATTTCAAAGTTCAATATATAAAAATCGAATTTTTATTTCAAAGTTCAATATATAAAAATCGAATTTTTATTAATATAGATTCCGCCTTTTCCATTTTAAAGATCAAATCTTTTCTTTTACTTTTTAAAGTTTAACTCTTTTACTTTTCAAGTTTAAATCTTTTCTAAACTAAATAAAATCAGTTTTCTAAACTAAATAAAATCAGTTTTCTAAACTAAATAAAATCAGTTTTCTAAACTAAATAAAATCAGTTTTCTAAACTAAATAAAATCAGTTTTCTAAACTAAATAAAATCAGTTTTATAAACTAAATAAAATCAGTTTTATTTCTTGATAAAAGAAGAAAGGAAATGCTCACTGTGTTCTTGTCACTGTCGAAAACCCATGGAACCCAAAACCCAACGCTCAAATCTAACCCTCCCAAGTCCCACTGCCGCACGTCGTTCAAGGCCATCTAAGTCCCGTCAGGCTCCGCCGTGTTGAAGCCTCCTTCCTCCCGTAGATCCGCGCCTCCATCCCCATCATCAATCGCCGTTCTCGGCTCCCCTTTGCGTCAGCCCTAGTCTTCGATAGGGCCAAATTCGAGCTCCAGGAACGTCGACCGCAACCCCTACTGTGTACACTCGGATGAAGCTCCTCCTTATACGAGTTGAATGGATCCAACCTCGCTCGATTTCGTGGAGTGAACCTCGCGATTTAATTGAACAAAGAATTTTCAAAAGTGGCGGCCTGTTTTGACCGTGGACTAAGAGGAATGGGGTTTGAGGGCTAAAAAGGATTATTTATACTTACTTTATTTTATAATATTTAATTCTATTATTGTTTAATGTTGAAATTTCTGCATGTGAACTCCACATCAAACCCAACGACTGCTGCCCCTAGCCAATTACCCTCATTCTGAACACAATGGGATATATATCGTAGGCTGATTCGACTGTTTGAATCAGTTTCTGTTAAATTTACATTTAAATCATTATATTGAATTTTAAACGTACATTTCAAATTACCAGGGTCACATACTAACTAGAAAAATTCCAGAAAAATATTTTCTAGCTTCGTATTGACGATACGGTCCTAACAAAACTAGTTTCGTCGAATTCTGAGACCGTTGGAAAAATGGCCAATTTCCAGTCGATTAAAATCAACTGAAATGGTCAAAACACGTTTTCCTTTGCCACGCTCACATATTGATTCGAAAAATTATGAAATTTGGGATCTAGCGATAACTTTACACCACGGACCCAACAAAACTGGTTTCGTCGAAATCCGAGGTCGTTTGCAAAATTGCTATTTTTAAGGGCCTTATATATATATAAAAATATATATAAATTCCACAGCGACTATTTCTAATTTTAAACTGGACATATCTTATCATTTCTAAGATGAAATCTCAGTTTGTTAAGTTCGTTACAAAGACATAGTTATACAGATTCAAATATTTCTTGTTTCGTTCAATTCTGACTCATATTGAATTCTGTATATTCATTTGAAATTAGAAATCGAATTTTCGAACTACCGCGCCATTTTCAATTCCTTTTATAATTATATATAATTATTTATATTCTGACGACGACGTATATAATATATACGTCGAATTCCATTCAAAATAAATTTCTCGTCGATATTATTTAAAATAATTCATTTTAAATATTCAAAATTCGCTAAAATTGCCAAAACAAAAATTTTAAACTGGCCCAGATTTTACGGGTTGTTACAATCTCCCCCACTTAAAACCTTTCGTCCCCGAAAAGGAACAAAGTCGAAAGTGGTTTGATTAATCAATTCTACTTTCTATTTGGCTTCCATTCTCCAACTCTTTAGTTTCTGAGAATTTTCAAAATTTCAAAAATTTGGCTAACACCCTAAATTTTTGAAAAATTTCGCCATAACCTCCCCTGCACCGGGAGCATCGGGGAATTTCAAATAGCTTCCCCGGTCCTTCAGATCTCAAAAAGAAAAAGAAAAAGCCAAGCGGCTAGCCAATAGGCTCACAAAATCATCATCACCCAAACAAAAAGGAAATTATGTAGTAAACATGTACCTATTTGTCGGGCAAACAAATTTTATTCTCTGGCTCTAGCCTCCTTGCTATGACCTGTTCAATGATATATATGTATATGCAAGCAAATGCGACCAATTTTCAATATAATCCAATATTTGATTCAATTAGGCTAAATGGTTCAAAATTAGCAAACAAATGAACAAACAACACAAACATCAATCAATTAGTGAATTAGAGTTTCAAATTCATAACTTTTGATACATATAAAGAAAATAATGTTTTGAGGCCAATTCACAACAATGTATTCTAACTATATAAGTTTTGGTTCTCACACCAGTCTAATGGAAATATATAGATATCACACCTTCGAAACACGAAAATAATTACTAATGATGACGCGTCAATCATCAGAATCACGTCCGGGTGACTAGAGTGTGACTCTATATCTATCCAGTATATTAAAATTTCGAATACACGCGGATCAGACGTATACGCAAAATCTATATATACTGGATTGTCCACATCAATATAAATAGATAATCAACTACGAATAATTGATTTAAATTTTCAAAACAAAATTTGTTTTCACTTTAAAAATATACTCTTCACACTCGTTCTAGGATACTACTGATCCCATCTCTAACGAGTCATTCTAATTGGATATTACTAATCCAATATCTGATGAATTCTTTCGTATGGTTCTAATGTGCCTTGTTCTCTAAGCTCTGTAAACCAAAGCTCTGATACCAACTGTGACGGCAAGGAATTTCGCTCGGTCCGAACCAGTCGCTAAACCGATCCAGGCCGTTCGAAGCGCCCTATCGTTCGAGAACACGACAAAACAGAACGCATATAAAAGAACGTTTCATTGTATATTACAACAATGCATCAGATTACAAGAATATACAGAGTATAAAAGAATATTACACAGAAATATCAGAGATTTAAATTACATTTAAATACATAGCAGCGGAAAATAATACAATACACAACTAGAATGAGATATACGGATACAAAGCTTTCCGGATATCGTTCCAGCTGTAAACCAGGATCCTGTGAATATAAATCTGCAAAACCAAAACTACTAGCTGCCCGTGTCAAAATAGGGGCACCCAGAGTTTAGGTTAAAACAATAAACTCCAGGTCAGTCATGGGACTGGTGTGAGAACTAAAACAGTAAATCTTTATTTTAAAGTTAGGTAAAACAAGGGACCACGCCGTATAACACGGAACGGGTTTCCTCCCAAGAATACCAGTGCATAAAACAAACAGCGTAATGCTAAATAAAGAAAAATGAAGCTGTTATAAGACCCAGGTCCCATCACACAATGCAACGCAGCCTAGGATAGGGTTTTCCCTTATAACAGCCAAAGAATGCTTGATACGTTTAAAACAAATCATTTGATACTATTATAAGTGCATAGTGTATAAAACAACTTCCAATCATAAGTATCAATCATAGGCGGCATGGGTACCATATATCATGTCGCCATATATAGGTTTACAAATAAAACCCGCAAATGTCACGTATTTGGAAATTGGGTTTCCATCTATGAACCGAGGCGAAAGATAGTCCTCAACCGATTCGAGACTGTCTAGCCCGAGCCTCAGGACCCAGACTCAGGTGGGCCCTTGGATCCTCAGGGCCGGTCCACTGATGTGGATTAAAATGCCTGAACATGCGTCTCCCCGCCCTATGGGGCGTAAACGAGCCAACTAAATGACTCCATCGGTTCGAGAACGACCGATCAATCCGAGGCGCCTCGCAACAGCAACAACCACATAAGTCAAACTCGTCAGCGCGTGTAAAACCACTGACGCCACTTCTAGCTAGAAAGAAACGCATGCCCTCCCTGACGTCCTCTCCCGTTTTTGGTTCATACCGGGTGTGAAACTCGCGAAGCAAACGTTACACAAAGCTACGCCACAAAGGCCTTGCTTTGATCATCACCACAAGACTTTGCTTTTCAACAGAAGCCTCGATCAATTGCCACTTATGCATTCCACACAGGCAATTCACTCCATGCGTTTGATATCCATCAATATATAACCCCTGAGCTCGTACGTCTCAGAGAAGGGCGTTAAGCAAGAGAATAAATTCTCCACCGCCAAACAGATATATATTTAATAAAGATCAATCACACAGACTAAAATCCAATGTCAGACGCACAGTCCATTTACAAGTTCGTTCTGGGTCTGAACGAAACCGGAGGCACCTAGTACCCCGCATATCCATCGATCTCCAAGTACGTCTGGACGATCACCAACTGTTTCCATCTTCTTGGGTGTACAGCCCAATCAAGATCATCAGTAATCACCCAAACGACGTGAAGACCTCCGGTCTTCGACCATCGTCTTCATCTTCGACTTATCGTCGTATCAGTTATTCAGAATGGGCTAAACCCGGTCTTTCTGAATAACTCGCGTATATATTAAATAGGTGTTACACAAACACAACATACGCCTCATTCCAATTCATTAGTCACTAACCGTAAATTAATCAAGAGAATAATTCCCCAAATATTAACACCGAAGGCCGAAACCAACATCAGATCAATATCCAGAAAACCATTCTACTTAGCTAACCGACAGTTAGTTTCTAATTTCACATTCATAGGGAAAGGTTCCCATTAATTTTATCAAAGATAAATTCTTGAATTTATTCTTTAATCAACTTTTGAATATCAATTCAAACTAGTCGGGATTAGCGAACCTTACCGAAGTAATCATTTGTTTTAATTTCCCAATCCCAACCTATTCATCCCATGAAGTAAAACTGGTTATACTTCATATCTAACACCACGGTGTTCTTGGTAAATTCAATTACCATTTCACGTTCAAATCTAATTAAAGATTTAACTATCGCCTGGAGCAAAACTGGTGATACTCCATTTTGATTATTTCAATCTAATTAAAGATTCATTAAAACTCCACTTAGTTTTAATCGTTAACTGGGTTAAAGAATCAGTGTCATTTAAAACACGGTTCACGATAAACCCAAAATCACATTCATTAATTATCGGGTTAAAGAACGAGTGTTATTTAAAACACGGTTCACGATAAACCAAAAAATCAATATCGATTCAATACCAATTAAATATTATTAAATTGGTACACTTCATTAAATCTAAATAAAAAAGATTTAATCTTTTCTCAACTGGGTTTAAGAACAGTGTTAGTGAAGACACTATTCACGACAAACCCAAATCATATTTGATATTCAATACAAGGCTCTGAATAGAAAATATATCGGCTTATATTCAATATCAAATTCTACGACTAACAAATGTCGTATTGAAAATAACGATATAAATATATATATCTTTCAAATTTCCATAACAACACCTGTATAATCACGAATTCCAACATCGAAATACTCCAAAGACAATTTCGATTCAAATCCACTCCAATGCAATCATTGGAAATTCTGGTTATTTTTAAAACCCTTTTCAAATTCAATTTATTTACTTAAAAATAAATAGAATTATATTCCTAGTTCAAAACTAGTTCATTTCGATAAAAATCTATTTTTATCTTTTCAAATATGGAGTTTTTCATCCCAAATCTTCACAAATCATTTCTTATGATTTTACACAAATTATTACTATTTTTAATAATTTTATCAAGGCCCGTACAGTCGATTTCCATCAACGGCCATCGAACTGCACTTACAGCGACCTTTTTCAAATTTGATTTGGACATAATTCCAAATCCAACCGTTAGATTTCTAATTTATCACATTCGTTAGAAATCTCTTTTCGATACGAACCCAACGGTTCCGGTTTTAGGAGAATCCGGCGGTCGGATCTCCCGTAATGTCCGTTTGAAATAAATGGTCGAAATTTACGAACTGCCGCAGCGCGGCGCGTTCTATTCAGGCCATTATATTATATATATAATATATATATCGTCGATTTCTATTTAAAACGAATTATATAAATAGTTTTGAATTCGTTTCAAAAGTAAATTCAACTTCCATTTCAATTCAAATCAAAATTGAATTCTTCTTTATAAATTCGTTTTAAAATTCATTTCTATTCAATTCAAATTTCAATTCAATTTGAATTCATTTCAATCCGCTTTCAATTCAATTTGAATTCGTTTTCAATTAAATTCGATATCGAAATCGTTTTCAATTCAATTCATTTCGAATTCGTTTTCAATTCAATTCATTTCGTAATCGTTTTCAATTCAATTCATTTCGAAATCGTTTTCAATTCAATTCATTTCGAAATCGTTTCAATTCAATTCATTTCGAATTCGTTTTCAATTCAATTTGAATTCGTTTTCAATTAAATTCGATATCGAAATCGTTTTCAATTCAATTCATTTCGAATTCGTTTTCAATTCAATTCATTTCGAAATCGTTTTCAATTCAATTCATTTCGAAATCGTTTTCAATTCAATTCATTTCGAAATCGTTTCAATTCAATTCATTTCGAATTCGTTTTCAATTCAATTCATTTCGAAATCGTTTTCAATTCAATTCATTTCGAAATCGTTTTCAATTCAATTCATTTCGAAATCGTTTTCAATTCAATTCATTTCGAAATCGTTTTCAATTCAATTCATTTCGAAATCGTTTTCAATTCAATTCATTTCGAAATGAATAAAACCGATATAAATATCGTTTACGTCCAAAATGGCGTCAATCTAATCAACACGGCTTCATAAATTTCTATTTTCAAATATTCTATTTCAAATATTTCTTTTTCAAAATACTTGTTATTATCAAAATATTTCGTTCAACACATGACCAATCTCAATGAATGAGTACGGTCAACACATGAACTTTTTATTTTATATCGATAAAGATGTAAATTTTTAATATTAAAATATTTCGTTCAACACATGACCAATCTCAATGAATGAGTACTGTCAACACATGAACTTTTTATTTTATAATATTCTTTATTTTTCAAATTGGAATGAGGCCCAATCAATTACCATATAAAGTTAATTATATGGATTTTCATACAACACATGTATATAATAGCATTGAAAATAATCAACCATCAACCAAAGTGCACTACACTGTATAAGCATCAAATATAGATATTCAACGCTTATAACAGCCTGTCAATCAATCGATCGACATATTTAATCAATCAGGATGAGTGAACTTCAGATTTCATCCTAACACCCGTGTGGGGTTTCAAACAATCAAACACAGATTTTATTTGTGCAGTTGGGCGATGTGTAAAATTTATCGTCCCAATCAATGTCATTCAAATAAGTGTACATAAACAAACCGTCTGGTTTGTAAATGAATATTTATTTATTCACATTCACGTTAAAAATTATATTTTTAACGATAAAACATTTTATTTCAACCTATGAATTTCTATTCAATTCATTTACACAATAAAATGATATTTTTATTTTCTAACGTATTTTAGAAAATTTCGGCGGCATAACGGCATGATACTAGAAACGGGACAAGGCCTCGCCTTATCCCCAGTCTAGTGAAGGCCCACACCATTCACACATCAATCAAATCAATTTCATCTCACCCAACAATTCAATTCAAACAAATAATTCAACTAATCTATGCAACCAAACAAACAAGTCCATGGTCTGTGGACGATTGTGTCGGGTGCTACTAAGCACCGTCTGCATCCTAGTATATATATATAACTAGAAAAAGAATTGAAAGGTGAGAAATTCTCACATATTGCTATCCTAGCTCCACGGATCTTCATTTGCAGAAGTCTTCGTCGTTTCGCCTTTTTGTCACCTTCGTTGCCCAAGGCCACTATATATATAAAAATCGAATTTTTATTTCAAAGTTCAATATATAAAAATCGAATTTTTATTTCAAAGTTCAATATATAAAAATCGAATTTTTATTTCAAAGTTCAATATATAAAAATCGAATTTTTATTTCAAAGTTCAATATATAAAAATCGAATTTTTATTTCAAAGTTCAATATATAAAAATCGAATTTTTATTAATATAGATTCCGCCTTTTCCATTTTAAAGATCAAATCTTTTCTTTTACTTTTTAAAGTTTAACTCTTTTACTTTTCAAGTTTAAATCTTTTCTAAACTAAATAAAATCAGTTTTCTAAACTAAATAAAATCAGTTTTCTAAACTAAATAAAATCAGTTTTCTAAACTAAATAAAATCAGTTTTCTAAACTAAATAAAATCAGTTTTCTAAACTAAATAAAATCAGTTTTCTAAACTAAATAAAATCAGTTTTCTAAACTAAATAAAATCAGTTTTCTAAACTAAATAAAATCAGTTTTCTAAACTAAATAAAATCAGTTTTATAAACTAAATAAAATCAGTTTTATTTCTTGATAAAAGAAGAAAGGAAATGCTCACTTGTTCTTGTCACTGTCGAAAACCCATGGAACCCAAAACCCAACGCTCAAATCTAACCCTCCCAAGTCCCACTGCCGCACGTCGTTCAAGGCCATCTAAGTCCCGTCAGGCTCCGCCGTGTTGAAGCCTCCTTCCTCCCGTAGATCCGCGCCTCCATCCCCATCATCAATCGCCGTTCTCGGCTCCCCTTTGCGTCAGCCCTAGTCTTCGATAGGGCCAAATTCGAGCTCCAGGAACGTCGACCGCAACCCCTACTGTGTACACTCGGATGAAGCTCCTCCTTATACGAGTTGAACGGATCCAGCCTCGCTCGATTTCGTGGAGTGAACCTCACGATTTAATTGAACAAAGAATTTTCAAAAGTGGCGGCCTGTTTTGACCGTGGACTAAGAGGAATGGGGTTTGAGGGCTAAAAAGGATTATTTATACTTACTTTATTTTATAATATTTAATTCTATTATTGTTTAATGTTGAAATTTCTGCATGTGAACTCCACATCAAACCCAACGACTGCTGCCCCTAGCCAATTACCCTCATTCTGAACACAATGGGATATATATCGTAGGCTGATTCGACTGTTTGAATCAGTTTCCGTTAAACTTACATTTAAATCATTATATTGAATTTTAAACGTACATTTCAAATTACCGGGGTCACATACTAACTAGAAAAATTCCAGAAAAATATTTTCTAGCTTCGTATTGACGATACGGTCCTAACAAAACTAGTTTCGTCGAATTCTGAGACCGTTGGAAAAATGGCTAATTTCCAGTCGATTAAAATCAACTGAAATGGTCAAAACACGTTTTCCTTTGCCACGCTCACATATTGATTCGAAAAATTATGAAATTTGGGATCTAGCGATAACTTTACACCACGGACCCAACAAAACTGGTTTCGTCGAAATCCGAGGTCGTTTGCAAAATTGCTATTTTTAAGGGCCTTATATATATATAAAAATATATATATAAATTCCACAGCGACTATTTCTAATTTTAAACTGGACATATCTTATCATTTCTAAGATGAAATCTCAGTTTGTTAACTTCGTTACAAAGACATAGTTATACAGATTCAAATATTTCTTGTTTCGTTCAATTCTGACTCATATTGAATTCTGTATATTCATTTGAAATTAGAAATCGAATTTTCGAACTACCGCGCCATTTTCAATTCCTTTTATAATTATATATAATTATTTATATTCTAACGACGACGTATATAATATATACGTCGAATTCCATTCAAAATAAATTTCTCGTCGATATTATTTAAAATAATTCATTTTAAATATTCAAAATTCGCTAAAATTGCCAAAACAAAAATTTTAAACTGGCCCAGATTTTACGGGTTGTTACAGCACGCTTATGGTCAAAGATATTCCGGTAAAGGTACTATTTGATACAGGCGCGTCGCGAAGCTTTGTGGCAAAGAATGCGGTCAAGAAACTGGATTTGAATTTGAAAAAGATCAAGACACCCATCACTGTTCATAATCCGGTTGGGGGTTCCCTCGATCTTAGTTGGATTTGTGGGATGCCTGTTTCTTTGTCCAGTTATCGGTTCCCTGCCATCTCGATCGTCATGAATTTTACCGAATTTGATCTTATTTTGGGATTGGATTGGTTAACCAAATATGAAGCAGAGGTTAAATGTGCTGAAAGAGTTGTAAAGGCAAAGGCTACATCAGGGAATTGTATAACCATTCCATGTGAAGGCCCGAATTCTGATAGAAAAGACTTCTGGGCAACTTTAGATGTTTCTCCTGCTCAATTAGAACATGTTCCTGTCATTCCGGAGAATATTCCGGTCGACATAGAAAATATTCCTGTTGTGAAGAACTATGCGGATGTGTTCGAAGAAGTTGTTAGCTTAACTCCGCAGAGAGAAATTGATTTCAAAATCTCTTTAGTTCCAAATGCAACGCCAGTAGTTCACGCTATTCGAAGAATGACCTTGAAGGAAAAAGAAGAGTCAGACAATCAAACTCGATAGCTAGTATGGAAAGGTCTGATCAGGCCTAGTTTCTCTGATTGGGGAGCAGCAGTGGTATTTGTCCCAAAGTCAGATGGTACTCTCAGACTATGTGTAGATTATCATGACTTGAATAAGCAGATGCTGAAAAACAAATATCCATTACCACGGATTGATGATTTGTTGGATCGATTGAATGTTGCGCAAGTATTTTCCCGAATGGACCTAGCTACAGGTTTCCATCAGCTTCGTATTGCCGAAGAGTGTGTTCCTTTGACAGCATTCAGAGGCCCAGATTTATTCTACGAGTGGTTAGTAATGTCGTTCGGCTTATGCAACACTCCAGCTTATCTTGTCGATCTAATGAACCGGGTGTTCTGAGAAGTATTGAATAAATTTGTTTTGCTTTTCATTAATGATATATTGATCATCTCTAAATCAGAAAGCGAGCATGAAAAATATTTGGAACAAATGTTAGAAATTCTGAGAAAGAATGTGTTGAAAGCAAAGTTTTCCAAATGTATATTCTGGCAAGAAGAAGTCAAATTTCTTGGCTACGTCGTGTCAAAACAAGGAATTTCAGTGGATCGCAGTAAAATCACTGCTATTCAGAATTGGAAACAGCCTCGTACACCCAGAAGTCAGAAGTTTTCTCGGATTGGCCAGTTATTATCGGAAGTTCGTTAAGAATTTTTCGAAGATATCCAATCACTTAACAAAGCTTACTAAGAAACATTCGAGATTCAACTGGACTCCCGAATGTGAGGCAGCTTTCCAGGAGCTGAAGTTAAAATTGACGACTGCTCCAGTGCTCACAATTATTGATGGCAACCAGGACTTAAAAGTTTAGACTGATGCTTCTAAAGAAGGCCTTGGCGCAGTGTTAACGCAAAGAGGCCATGTAGTCGCTTATGCTAGCCGTCAATTGAAACCACATGAAAAGAATTATGTAACTCACGATCTTGAATTGCTAGCTATCGTGTTTGCTATGGAAATCTGGAGGCATTATCTGTTGGGTGAGAAGTTCGAATTATACACTGATCATCAATCATTGAAGTATTTATTCACCCCGAAGGATCTGAATATGAGGCAGCAGCGTTGGTTAGAATTTCTCGCGGCATATGATATGGATATTTTATATACTCCGGGGAAAGCCAATGTTGTGGCTGATGCGCTTAGCAGGAAGAATGGGATCATCGCCAGTATTATCATTACACCATCATTGATTGATAAAATAGCTATTCTTCATAAAGACGATAGTTTTGTTAAAGAGATGATCAAAAGAATTCAAAAGGGCAAGGTCTCCAGTTTCCAGGTGGATAGCGCAGGAGTTCTGAGATTGAAAGGAAAAATTTGTGTTGCCGACAATAATGAGCTCAAAAGAGAAGTATTGGATGAGTGTCACAAGTCCAAGTTGTGTATCCACCCAGGGGTTAGTAAAATGTATAATGACCTCAAGCGAACTTTCTGGTGGAAGGCAATGAAAAGAGATATCTCTATACATGTTAGCCGGTGTCCTACTTGTCAACAAGTCAAAAGCGATCAGCAGAAGCTCGCTGGATTGTTGCAACCTTTAGAAATTCCAGGTGGGAAGTGGGCACAGATTTCTATGGATTTCATAGATGGTTTTCCCAGAACCAGGAAAGGGAATGACAGTATTTGGGTGATCGTAGATCGTTTCATGAAGACCGCCCATTTCATACATGTCAGATCGAATAGGACTGCTCAGAGTCTGGCGTAGATTTATTTCAAAGAAATTGTTAGACTGCATGGAGTTCCCATGAGAATCGTTAGTGATCGTGACCCGATTTTTGCTAGTAAATTCTGGGAAGCATTCCAAGCAGAATTGGGAATGAAACTGAACTTGAGCACCGCATATCATCCTCAAATAGATGGTCAAACTGAGAGGGTGAATCGTATTCTAGAAGATTTATTGCGGGCTTGTGTTATTGATTTTGGCGGATCATGGGAAGACCATTTGCATTTGGTCGAGTTCTCATACAACAACAGCTATCAAGCGAGCCTGACAATGTCACCATTCGGAGCATTGTATGGTAGACCGTGTCGATCGCCTGCTTATTGGGCAGAACCTAGTGATAGACTTTTATTGGGACCCGATATGATTCGCGAAGCTGCGGACAAAGTCGATTTCATTATGAAACGATTACTAGCCGCTCAAAGCCGATAGAAAAGCTATGTAGATAAGAGAAGAAGAGATATATCATTTGTTGTTGGCGACCACGTGTATTTGAAGGTGTCTCCGATGAGAGGAGTAATCCGGTTCGGTAAAACAGGGAAATTGGCGCCCAAATTTATTGGTCTGTTTCCTATTATGGAACGGATTGGAACTCTCGCTTATAGGGTTCAATTACCTGATTGGTTGCCTGGAGTGCATAATGTGTTTCACGTATCTCAACTTCGAAAGCATGTTCATGATCCAGACTCGATCGTGGAAGAAGCAGCGCAATGGGATATAGAAATTACTCCAGAGTTGGCTGTGAGAAGAGAGCCGCTAAAGATAATTGGCAAAGAAACCAAAGAGCTGAGGAACAAGAAAGTTCACTTAGTCAAAGTGCAATGGAGTGGAGATCCATGAGATTGTACTTGGGAAACTGAGGAAAGCATTAAGAAAGCCTACCCCAAGTGCAGGGTGGATATCTCTGATTGACTCTGCTGCAAGGTACATTTACCATATCTTTGCATTACCATTTTGTTCTCTACTTTGCTGTTGTTTTCTTTTCATGCATGTTAACTTTTAATTATATAGTCTGAATGTGTTCAAAAGAGTATATGAATTATTTGGTATATTTTTGAAAAGTTAATCAACAAATTGATCGTTGTTTGCATTGTGTGATTGTGGATTTGATTAATTAAATTATTAGAAAGATAGTTAATTTAATCAATAAGAGAATGAAGTTAAATGTATGCAAGTGAACATGTATTGAATTGATTTAGAAATTGATAGAAATATATACATGTGCATTATATATGTGTGAACAGGTTATGGATAAACAGCTAAGCAGAGGAATAAAATTGTTTGCCCGACAAATAGGTACATGTTTATTGTATTTATTGGGATTTGATGATTTTATGAGTCGATTGGCTAGCCGCTTGGCTTTTTCTTTTTCTTTTGGATTGGTGAGGGCCATGGGAGGCTATTTGAAATATCCCGAAGCTCCCCATACAAAGGAGGTTATGGAGAAATTTTTCGAAAATTTAGGGTGTTAGCCAAATTTTTGAAGAATTTGAAAATTCTTAGAAACTGAAAAGTTGGAGCATGGAAGCTAGATTGAAAGTAGAGTTGGTTAATTAACCACTTTCGACTTTGTTCCTTTTGGTGGATTTTAAATATTTAAAATAAATTATTTTAAATAATAACAAAGAAAAATATGTTAGAATCGATGTTTGAAAATAAATATAATTATTTTAAATTATAAACAAGGACTGAAATGGCACGGCAGTTTCAAAATTTGAATTCGAACTTTGATTGACTGTACTGGGTGCTAATTAAAACGGATTCTAGTGAAACTAAAAATATTTAAATCTATTTATGAATATCTTTCTAACAAATCTGAAAAATTGAAGTTTCATAGCGGGAATCAAAAGTTATGGCCAAATGAATTTTCAGAAAGGTCGCTGTAGAGAATATGTCGCCCTTGAAATTAGACATTTTGCAAACGACCTCAGAATTCGACGAAACCGCTTTTGTTGGATCCGGGATGTCAAATTATTGCTAGGTTTCAAATTCCATAAATTTTTAAGTTAGTGTGTGAGCGTGGCGAAGGAATATGTGTTTGGTCAGTTACAGTTAAATTGGATCGACCAGAAAATAGCCATTTTCCAAACGGTCTCAGAATTCGATGAAACTAGTTTTGTTGGGACCGTATCGTCAAAACATAGCTAGATTTATTTTTCGGGAATTTTTAGAATCAGTATGTGGCCCCGGCTAATTGAAATGTACGTTCAAATCAAATATTGAATGTTTTGTATTTTAATTTGAAGAACAACTGACTGAAACAATCGAATGGGCCTACGAAACATATCCCATTGTGTTTAGAATGGGGGTATTAAGCTAGGGACGACAGTCGTTGGGTTTGGATTGGAGTTCGTATGAGATAAGGGTTATTTTTGAATTTTTAAAAATATATAAATAAAAGGAAAATCTCATTGGCTAATCACTTTTTCTCTCTCCCTGCTTTTCTCTTTCCCTCTCCACGATCGACGGCGAAAACCCGTTCATTCCTTCCCATCCACTTTCCGACCAAGCCACGAAGAATTACACCCCGACCCAGTTGAACTTTTTGAAGGGCTCTCTCTCCTCTTCAAATCCATAGTTATTGCACCCTCCCTCGTCGACCCTGCTGCGAGAATCAAGTCCCCGAAGTCACGACATTCAAGCTGCCGATTCTCCTCCACCGTGCGTTCGAGTTGGCCGCACTTCCAGGGGGTGGTGCGCCTCTCCTAGCCCGTCAATGTGGCACAAGCCGATCGCATTCAAGTGCTTCAGATTTGGCGAAAAATCAAAACCTAGTTTTGAAGAATTTTGAAATGTAACGGTTTAAATTATTTTAAACTGTTCTATAGCACTTCTAAGCGCTACAGATTTTGATTTCACAATAAAAATCATATCTTTCTCATTTGTTGACGAAATCCAGTGAAACAAGAGACAGTGGAATCGTGTGGACGTCTTCTACATTCTAGAAGAGACCGGATATTTTCTGAGCCTTCTACAATTTTTGGTGGAGTGGAACCCAATGTGAGATTTCTAATTTATAAACGATATGGAAAACAACAATGTATAAATTATATAGTCGATGTATGAGTTATATAAGCATTGTACACCTCATGTATAAGCGTTGTATAAGTTGTATGTTCGATGTATAAGTTATATATGCGTTGTAAAAGTGATATATGCGTTGAAATAAATTGAAATGAAATTGAAATATAGTTATAAACGTATATCTATATATATACATACTCCCCTCGTCCACAGACCATGGACGATACATATTGGTTGTGATATTGTTTGGATTATTGGTAGATGCGAAATTTGGTGAATACCATGAATGGTTGATTTGAAATGATTGATTGTGATTGAAATCCCAATAGGATTAGTATATGGGAAAATTCGTCTGCGTACGAACTAGATATTGAAAATCCCCATTGTCAAAAGCCACGAGGCTTTAAGGTAGAGCGAGGAGCCATACTAGGGACGGTGCCGGTTTTAACTACCCTGCCGTTATGCTGCCGAAATTTTCAATAATATTCATGTGTTAGAATTATTTTCATGTGTTGAAACTGAATTCATGTGTTGGAATAAATTCTTTGAAAGATAAAAATAACATTTTTACCTTATGTATGAACTATATAAAATAATCGTGTTTTGAAATAAATTGTTTTACAATAAAAATCACATATATATATATATATATATATATGTAAGCTATAGAAAACATTCATGTGTTGAATATAGGACTAGAACGATAAAGATCATATTTTTATCGTATGTGTGAAGTAGAAAACGTTCATGTGTTGAATAAAGGACTAGAACGATAAAAATCATATTTTTATCGTATGTGTGAAGTCGAAAACATTCATGTGTTGAATATATAGACTGAACAATAAAATCTACATTTTTATTGTGAATATGAAGTGTTAAAAATAGTGATGTGTTGAAATAAATATCTGTTGGATAAAAATATCATTTTTATCAAATATGTGAAGTGAATATGGTTTTGAAATCAAAGAATGAATTATATTTTTATATATACATATATATAAATATAAATAAAATAAATCGAATAACAAAGCTGCAGTTCGTGTTTTGGAACCGTGCTTTCAAACGACTAGTGCGGGAGATCCGACCATCAGATTTTCCCGAAACCGAAACCATTGGGTTCGCCTTGGAAATATCTTTCCAACGATACCCACTTTGTGAAGATCCAACAGTTGTATTGTCCGGTATGTTTAATTCAAATCGGAAGAAGAACAGCGCCAGAAACGATTTTATTTATATATAAATATAAATATAATTAAATTAAATCGAATAACGGTGCTGCAGTTCGCATTTTGAAATCGTAACTTTAAACGATTGTACCGGGAGATACGACCGTCCGATTTTCCCAAAACTGAAACCGTTGGATTCGTTTTGAAAAGATCTTTCTAATGATATAAAATTTGTGAAGATCTAATGGTTAGATTTTTAGATATGTGTAAATCAAATCTGAAGAAAAATAGCGCCACGGCCGCGTTATGGCCTGAAGCGTAGTTTGTGTGAATTGGCTATTTTTAAATAAATAAAAATAGCAATAAATCGTGATAAAATATTATAAATGATATGGAATGGAAGTAAACTGAATTTGCTCAGTTTATGTGATATTTGATGGTTGAATGTGTTTGGCGTGAAAATTACATTAAAGAACAGAATTAGTGATATCGAATAATTTAACCATTGAAATGAATTGATTTGAAATTCTAAATATACGTGAATTATTTGAAAAGGCCGAGTTGATTCTCATTTCAAATAATTGATCGACGATTGAAAGTCGAAGATATGAAGACGGTGCAAGACCGATGATCTTCACGTCGAATGGAGGGGTGCTACTGATGCTCATGATAGGAGTAGCTACCTTGAAGGGGCTGAAGTAGTAGCCGTCCGGATGTACTTGTTGATTGTACAGATATGCGAGGTATTGAGTGCCTCTAGTTTCGTTCAGACCCAGAGCAAACTTGTAAATGTACTGTGTGTCTGACATTGAATTTTGTTCTATGCTGATTGATCTCTATTAAATAAATATTTGTTTGGCGGCGGAGAATTTATTCTCTTGCTTAACGCCCTTATCTGAGACGTACGAGCTCAAAGGTTATATATCGATAGAAATCGGTCGCATGGAGTGAATTGCCGGTGTGGCATACCTAAGTGGCAGGTGATCAAGGCTTCTGTTGAAAAGCAAAGTCTTGTGGTTGATGATCAAAGCACGGCCTGTGTGGCGTAGCTTTATGTGTAACGTGAATTCGCGAGCCTCACACCCTGGTATGAAACGGAAATGGGAGAGGACGACAGGTAGGACACGCGTCTCTTTCTAGCTAGAGGTGGTGTCGGTGACCTACCAGCCCTGACATTTATATTATTTTCACCTGTGTGGTTGTTGGAATGCGAGGTACCTCGGAAGTGGAGACATTGGGCTCATTTACGCCCCATAGGGTGGGGAGACGTATTGTCCAGGGTTTAAGTTTAATCCACATCGGTGGACCGACCTTGTTGCTCCAAGGGCCGACCTGAGTCTGGGTCCTGAGACACGGGCTAGAGCGTCTCGAATTCGGTTAGGACTATCTTTTGCCTTGGTTCATGACAGAAATCCAATTTCCAAATACGATACCGTGCGGTTTTGATTGTATACCTATATATGGCGACATAGTGGTATGGGGCATTAATGTCATCTATGATTGATATTTATGATTTGAAATTGTTTTTGAAACATATAAACACTAGCAATAATATCAAATGCTTTTGTTTTATTCGTATCAAGCATATTTTGGCCATTATAAGGTAAAACTCTATCCTTCGGTTTGTGTTGCATTGTGTGATGGGAACTAAGACTTATAATGGCTTCATTTTTATAAAAAGAATTGCGATATTTAAAAGATTTACTTGTTTTAAAGCACTGGAAATCCAATGGAGTAAACCCATTCCGCGAAAGTGGCGCGGTCCTGTGATTGGCCATATTATAAAGTAAGTTAAGTAGATTTCTCATACCAGTCCCATGACTTACTCGTAGTTTGTTTCACTTGCAAACTCCGGTGCCCCTATTTCTACACGGGCAGCATTGTATTCAGGTTTTAGCAGGCTCTTTCTGGATAGCCGGAGCTGAAGATGGATTCTATCATTTATCTCTTTTTATGTTGTTTAGCTCTTATTGTACATATTATGTTTTGTTTTCCGCTGTAGACATTTATGTATAGCTGAACTGTATTTGTACTAAGTATGATCCTGTATACTGTGTAACTCTGAGGATTATATTTATCCAGTGTATTCTATTGTACATTATCTAGTGTATTTAACTATTTCTGCTCTGCTGTTATCTGTTTATGTGTTATATTCCAAAGATTACCCTTGCCACCGTCGTACGGGGTTTGGGGTCGTCACAATATTTAACCATAGACACTATTAATAGTGTATTAGATTATGTAATATCTAGTTTGACAGATCCTTAAGAGATGGAATTTGCCGTAACATCTCTTAAGTTATTGCACTCATATTATCACATGAAATTGATTTACCTAATGTGATAATATTTTAGTTCTGATCCGAGTGTTGTTGTCTTTTCATTTATGCTCGGGTCAGCCTGAGTTTTCAATTATTGAAGATACCATTATGGAGATGAAGATGGAGCTCAACTGACGTATTTGTTACTATTTATTCCGCTGTAAATATTGGTATGTTTATGATAGTTAACTCTGATAATCGTTGTAAATGTGTAATCGAATATATGTTTTAACAGCTTCATGAACTGTTATTTAGTTATTATATTTTGTCCTTCCGTTGTGAGATTTTTTGTTTTTTTTTCTTCTTCTCTTCTTTCTCTTATATAAATCCCAATAACTATCCGTATTTTTGATTTGTTAAGTCGACATTGAGGATCATTATCGATTTGAACAGTTAAAAAATCTTGTATGTTACAAAAGTCAAATTTTCATTCATGTTTAAAAGTCCATAATTCCCATAAATTTCAAAAGTTTTGCATATATATAGTAATATTAGTTTGGATTTTATACATATTCATATAAGGAAACTTTTAAAATTCTATAACATTTATCCAGTAATATTTTCTTTTTTAGTTCCAAAATAATCTTTTTAATTATTAAATTTCTTATTCAAAACCAACATATTTATAGATAAGGTTTAATTATGAATTTGATGTCTGAACTAGAATCATAAATCTTCCTCACTTTTGAAACTAGAAAATAAACACCGTTGATATTGCAACAACCACCAGTTTCATTTTCAAGTGACTGTGGTGTGAATCTATATTTATCTAGTGCACATAGGATTTAGTACATATGTTAATTAGGCGTATATCCAAAACCCTTTATGTACTCGATAGTCCCAATTTGCACGTCAACAACCATTTTAAATTCTTCTCTTTAGCATAGAGGTGTAAAAACTTTCCACATACAAAATTCTGAATATATGTTGTAATAATACATTTTTTAAAACATATCTAATGATAAACTTTTCAAGCAGGGAAGTTATGTATCTTCCCTACTTACTTATTTTATCATATTTGAAGACAATTGTTTATTTATTTATACTATCTTAAAATTTACCATGGAAATTGTAATGACCCAGTAGAAATTCGATGCTCGAATTTCGATAATAATATATAAATCGCATATTACTTGCCAAAATCCCAGTATCGAACACACCAGGTAGTCATTAGAAAAAAAAATTAGAATAGAAGAAGAAGAAGAATCAACATAACATAGAGTCTCACATCGCAGCGGAACAAAATAAATATAAATAGAACTTTATTGAGAGCTTGAAATAAAACTTACAGTCATCAGAGTACATCAATACATTTGAACAGTTATAACAACCTGTCATCATACACAACACACAGCGGAATAATAACTATATAATATCATACGTTTGATCTCTTCCAGCTTGTCTCCTTACAGCATCTGATGGTCTAAACCTGTATAACCCGGGCTAACGCGAGCATTTCAAACACCGGGTCAGTATGGTGAACTAGAGTAAGAAAACCCACTAAGTTTATATAACATCCATATTGATTTTAAAGTTCAAAATCCTTTTGAAAGAAAAGGATAATAGTAAGACCAGCCCATACATAAACATGGATTGTTTTTATCTTACTATAACCCAAAACATTTTTGAAATCATATCTTATTCGGATATTACAATAGTTACTAAATACAAATAAATAACAATCTAGTGGAACGGTTGCATATCACGATTCACATATATAGTATACAATCAAAACCGCGGGCGCTTATTGGAGATTGGATTTCGATTATGACAGGGTATGGAACCACCTTCCGAGAGTGTATCTTTAGAGGGGAATACACTGGGTTCAACAAGAACGTCTTGCAATCCGACCCACACATGACTGACCACTCATTTCGCTTGAGTGTATTGAATGTATATCACCAACAGTTGGGTGCGACCCACCGTTTCCCGAAAAGGGACAGCATCGAAATAGATTAAAGAAGGAAATGAATTTTCTCTAGATAGGTGATTATACATCGTAATGGGAGCGACCCAAGTAGCCATGTTTCCTGCCCGATTTTTGTCATTTCCCGGTTGATAAGGCTTGAGGTTTAAATTACCTTTTTAGATCAGCACATCAAACTTTGAATATCACATCGTCAGATCCGCCAAATCACTAATTGACGTCCTCAAAAATACACTAGGCACGTCTGAAGAAATCAATGTACATGACCATCTGGAAATACTCTGCCAGACACTCGTCCATACAAGTCATCCAAGAACAGGATGAACCGAAGGCACTCTCCTACCACATCCTAAGAATCACCCAAAGGATCAGTAGCAGGAAGTCCTTGCAATCCGCAAAATCACAACCACGACCGAATCACAGTTTAAAAACCTCTGGTAGCTAGCCAGAGAAATTCAACAACAATCCTTCCACTTATGAAGATCCACGGTCTTTAATTGCTCTATCTCGATTAGCTTCTGAACACCTTCAACGTTTATGTATTTGCTGGTCGGAATGATTTTTGATTATAAATTCGATTCCGGTCTTTCCATACCAATAATCGATTTGGCTAGATTTTGATAGTCGGTGATTTAACTATCAAAATAAACAATCATCATTCAAATAAAAATAAAGTGGATTCACTGGTTCAATATACATCATTACTTGACCTCTTTAGTTAAACAATTGCTTTTTAAATTTCTAAAACTCTCAATCATTTGGCATATCGCCCTTTCACTTCTTATTTGCAAATCAAGTTATTTAACTTATACTCTTCAATTTATGGCTTATAATATCCCTCACGGAAATATTAACTTAACTCCATCAACTACCATCATTGCCAAATTAATATCATTCTTCGATAATCATGAAGTCGTTACAAGTTGGGGTATTTTATTTACCTCTCAAACCTTGAGTCGACAACACTCTTATCTTCAAAATATATAGAAGTTTATAAACGAAATCTCACTCAAATAATACCCCAGCATTTCGATTTACTTTAGAATCCTCTTTAAATAACCACATATCTTAGTTCTATTCAAAAAATTCCTTTCACATTAAAAATATTCATCTCTAGATTTTTAGCGTTATATTCTCACTTTTATAACCAAGTTCAATCCACTAAGGTTTCCGTTCGATTTCAATTCACATCAACCTTGTTTAAAAATTTCCTTTTATATAATTCTTTTCCGGAAATAAATCAAAATCTAACTCATACAAAAATGAGTAAAACTTATTAAAAATCCTTTTTAATTATAAAAAATTAATTCCCTTTATCACATTTCCATTTCAAACTGGTTCGTTTCAAACATTATGCACTTTAATATTATTCTTAATAGAAATCTCGACTCAATATATCCGAAAACATCTGGGTTTCATTTGAAACACTCTTGTATATTCAAATCTTATCTATCGAGTCACTTTATAAATTCATATTCATACTATACTTTTAAAATTTCGTTTACAATTTAAATCATTGTCAGTTATCTAAGATCAAATAGTTTACTTCATTATCAAATTATTAATCTTCCTTAAAAGGTAAATTTTAAAATGATATTTAACGTCAATAATAATTAACAATCCAATAATATCAATTCCCGTACTATTAGTCGACTTGGTCATCTCAAACAAATTTACTTTGTTTAACCAATTCCTTTTAAATAATAATTTTAGTTTAAATATTTTCATTTGATTTAATTAACAATAATATTAAATTTTATAATCTCATTTAATTTTTTTATTGAAAACAATTAATTCAACTCTTAATCATTTTGTTAATTGCTGCTCATTTGCTGACAAAACCCATTAACATACGAATATCGTTTTATAATTACAAGGTAAAAATAATTATTTATTTCATTTAATAACTTCATTTAAAAATAATTTATAAAAATATATTTCAAAATCTATCTTTAGTTATAAAACAAGTTTTATAACTTTCTTTCCATTGTTTACCTGACGGTAAATCAATCTCTATAAAATGATTCATTTACAGGCCATCTACCGATAATTATTCAACCAATATCACCTATTGTTTAATTACAAACAAGTGTTATGTTTGGGTTCAACCATTAACAATCAATCAGATGATTAAACAATTCATATAAGTAAACAACTTATTTGAGGAATCCAGTTGGATTCCTCCAACCTGTCCTTCCCTGCATCATAATGGTTACCTCCAATTCAATACGACAATATGTTTATTCATCACGACAAACAGAAATAAATAGTTCAACTAATAACAACCAACAAACAATTTAAAACATCCAATCAAACATTCAATTATTTATTTAATACATTTATATTATTATAAACGTAACCAAAAAGGTAAGTTACCTCGTTTGGAATTTAATCATTAAAATAACGATTTATTTTGGTTAAATTAATCAAACGTTTAATGTAATCCATGAATATTAAATAATATTCAGCAAATATGCAAACAATTAACCAATCATCATCCATTACCAAACATTACACACAAAATAAAAACCCAGCTTGTAACGAACCAGAAAATTCGATATTCGAATTTTCGACACAAACACATCCAGTGTCCAAACCCGAGTACCGAACATCTAGAAAGTTATTAGAAAGAAATTAGGGGGTGAGATAATAAAGAAAGAAATATTAGAATAGAAGGATAAGAAGAAGAACCAACACCACACAGAGTCTCACATCGCAGCGGAATAAAATATAATATGGAAATAAATCTTTATTGAAACTTGAAAAAAATGAATACTTACAATCATCAGAGTACAACAATCAATCAATCTGAACAGTTATAATAACCTGTCCTCATATGTAACACACAGTGGAAAAATACTAGATAATACTATATGTTTGAGCTTCTCCAGCTCGTCTCTGGACTTCACAACATTTGATAATCTAAACCTATAAACCAGGCTAGCCCGAGCATTACAAACGACGAGTCAGTCTGGTGAACCAGAGTGAGAAACTCACTAAGTTTAAATAACATCCATATTGATTTTAAAGTCAAAAATCCTTAGAAATAAAAGGATAATAGTAAGACTAGTCCACACATAAACACAGACGGTTTTTACCTTACTATAACCCAAACCAGTTTTGAAATCATATTTTGTTCTGATATTATAATAATGTCTAAATACAAATAAATAACAATCTAGCAGAACGCTTGCATCTCACGCTCCACATATATAGTATATAATCAAAACCGCAGGCGCGTATTGGAGATTGGATTCCCACTATGACAAGGTATGGAACCACCTTCCGATAGTGTATCTCTAGAGGAAAATACACTGGTTCAACAAGAACGTCTTGCAACCCGACCCACACATGACGGACCACTCATTTATCTTGAGTGTATCGAATGTATATCACCAACGGTTGGGAGCTACCCACCGTATCCCGAAAAGGGACAACATTGATAGATTAAAGAAGGAAAAATGATTTTATCTAGATAGGTGATTATACACCCTAATGGGTGAGACCCAAATAGCCATGCTGCCAGCTCGATTTTTGTCATCTCCCGGTTGTGAAGTTTGAGATCATAACGTATCTTTTGGAACACCTGGCCACCATTCACTTTGAATGTCACATCGCCAAATCCTCCAGAAATCACTAATTGATTTCCACAAAAATACTCAGGCTATTAAGTTAAGAGAAGGTGTCTTCTCGCCACCACAGAAATACGTTTGAGGAAATCAACATACATGAACCCTTTGGAAATACTCTGTCAGACATCCGTCCATATAAGTTGTCCTGGAACTGGACAAACCAAAGGCACTCTCTTACTGCATCCTTGAATTACCTTATGGATCAGTAGCGAGTAGTCCTTGTAATCCGAAGATTCCAACCACAATTGAATTACCATCTAAACCCTTTGGTTGCAAGCCAGAGAAATTTGACAGCAATCCTTCCGCTTATGAAGATCCATGGTCTTCAATTGCTTCATCTCGATCAGCTTCTGAATATCTTCAACGTTAATGTATTTGTTGGTCGGAATGGTTTTAGAATATAAATTCTATCCCGGTCCTTCCGTACCAACAATCGATTTGGCCAGATTTTGATAGTCGGTGATTTAACTATCAAAATAAACAACCATCATTCATAAAAGTAAAACGAATTCACTAGTTTAGTACTTAGCATCACTTGGCCTTTTTAACTAAAAATCATTAACGAAGATTAATTTAAAAACTATTAAGTACTTAGAATATAGTTTCAACTCCTTATTTCACTAACTTGCTTACTGGAAATTAAATTATATATATACATATTCTCACTTTGGGTTCAATTCAATTTTACGTAAAATATTAATACGGTACCTCTTTTGTTTCATTTCTCGAAAACAATAACTAACATCCCCCCTTTGAATAAATTTATTTAAACTTATCTTAATTTCGAACATATCGTTATATTTTCACCAAACCTCTTTTTATTTCCATAACAATTTATTTAGCTTATAACTTAACGAATATACTTTATAACATCCTTTATGGAAATATTATTTTAATCCCCTCAACCATCCTTGTTTTTAAATGAATATCATTCTTGGATAATCATGAAGTCATTCAAGTTAGGGTATATTATTTACCTCTCAGACCTTGGATCGACAACATTCTTATCTTCGGAATGGATAGACGTTTATTAACGAAATCTCATTCCAATAAATACCCAACACTTCTATTTACCATACGTTTTAACTCCATTTATTTCCTTTTATAAACTTTGTTTCAATTCCAAAACCCTACTTTCTCAATTTAAAACATTATTATTTCCCCATCTTTAGGCTTTTAAAATCCACTTTAACTCCCTTTAGATTACAAATCTCAATTTGACTCGTTTTGCCTCTTATAACATTTATAACTTTCCTTTATAATTGCCCAATTTAGGATTTTAAAGATCTGACTAATGGAATTCTTAATAGGAGTTCCGATTTAAAAATATAAATTCACTTACAATTCCATTTAACTACACATAAAGCTCTAAGATTTTATAACCTCCCATTATGTAAGAACCCGTAACTTCCCCATGAAGGAAAGAGCGGATACTTTGAGAACAACACACAATAGAACGCAGACAGAAGAACATTTCATTGTTATTTACAACAATTCCATCAGATTACAAGAATATACAGAGTATAAATGAATAAATTACATTCGATAAATATCAGAGGTTAAAATAAATTGCATCGTAGCGGAAAATAATACAAAACACAACTAGAAGTAATACACGGATACAGAGCTTTCTGAGCATCGTTCCAGCTGTAAATCAGGATCCTGTGAATATAAATCTGCAAAACCAAAACTACTAGCTGCCCGTGTGGAAATAAGGGCACCCAGAGTTTAGGTTGAAACAATAAACTCCAGGTCAGTCATGTGACTGGTGTGAGAACTAAAGCAGTTACTAATTTAACTTTAAAAGAGAGTAATTCAAGGGACCACGCCATATAACACGGAACGGGTTTCCTCCCGAGAACACTAGTGCATATAACAAAACAGCGCAATGCTTTTTGAAAAAATGAAGTTATTATAAGACCCAGGTCCCATCACACAATGCAACGCAAGCCGGAGGATAGGGTTTTCCCTTATAATAGCCAAACATGCTTGGTACGTTTAAAAACAAATCATTTGATACTATTATAATTGTATAGTGTCAAATCAATTTCAATCATAAATATCAATCATAGACGGCATGGGTACCATATATCATGTCGCCATACTAGTTCTACAATTAAAACCGCAATATCACGTATTGGAAATTGGATTTCCATCATGAGTCGAGGCAAGGGGCAAGCTCCTCTATGCTTCGAGGCACTCTAGCAAATGACTCAGGACTACGCACAATGGGTACCCCTTGGATCGGCTGGGCCGGTCCTCTCTTATGTTTGAGGATTGGCAATTCCTAAACACACGTTTCCCGGTCCTATCAGACCTAATATCGAGGCGCCTCGCATCCAACAACCACAAAGGTGAAAAGTATATATAAATGTCATCCAGTTTAAGCACTGACACCACCCATAGCTAGAAAGAAACGTCGTGTTCTCCCAACGGTCCGTATCCCGTTTTTGACTCATACCGAGGTGTGAGGCTCGCGAATCCACGCTATACACAAAGCTGTGCCACATAGGCCGTGCTTTGATCATCAACTACAAGACTTTGCTTTTCAACAGAAGCCTTGATCATTTGCCACTTAGGCGTGCCACACAGGCAATTCATGCCATGCGACTGATGTTCATCGATATACAACCTCTGAGCTCGTACGTCTCAGAGAAGGGCGTTAAGCAAGAGAATAAATTCTCTGCCGCCAAACAGATGAATATTTAATAGAGATCAATCAACACAAAATAAAATCCAATGTCAGACACACCATCCATTTACAAGTTCGTTCTGGGTCTGAACGAAACCGGAGGCACTTTCCTCGCATATCCATCAATCTTCAAGTACGTCTGGACGACCACCAACTGATTCCCTCATCTTGGGTGTACAGCCCAATCAAGATCATCAGTAATCACCCAAACGATGTGAAGACTTCTGGTCTTCGACCACCGTCTTCATCTTCGACATACCGTCGAATCGGTTATTCAGAATGGGTATAAACCCGGCCTTTCCGAATAACCCGCGTATATAATAAACAAATGTTACACAAACACAACATACGCCTCATTCCAATCCATAAGTCACTAATCGTGAATTAGCAAGAGAACAATTCCCGAAATATTAACCCCCAAGGCCGGAACCAACATCAGATCAATACCCAGGAAACCATCCTTCTTGGCTAACCTACAGTAAGTTTCTAAATTTCACATTCTTAGGGAAAGGTTCCCATTAATTTTATCAAAGATAAATTCTTTTCAATTTATTCTTTAATCTTCCTTTGGATATCGTTTCAAACCAAATTATGGTTTTCCAAACTAGTCGGGATTAGCGAACCACACCGAAGTAATTATTTGTTTTATTTCCCAATCCCAAACTATTTATTCCATGAAGCAAAACTGGTAATACTCCATATCTAGCACCACGGTGTTATCGGTAAAATTAATTACCATTTCACGTTCAAATCTATTTAAAGATTTAACTATCGCTTTGGAGCAAAACTGGTGATACTCCGTTCTCGATCATTTCAATCTAATTAAAGATTCATTAAAACTTCACTTAGTTTTAATCTTTAACTGGGTTAAAGAATCAGTGTCATTTAAAACACGGTTCACGATAAACCCAAAGTCACATTCCATTCTATCAGCCCTTAACCGTAAAATAGCAAGCGAGCAATTCCCTAAATATTAACCCCGAAGGCCGAAACCAGCATCAGATCAATACACAAGAAACCATTCAACTTAACTAATCTCCGGTTAGTTTCTGGTCTTCTTAACTCAGTTGGGTCTAAGAACAGTATTATTGAAGATACCATTCATGACAACCCAAAATCACATGGCATTAATTATCGGGTTAAAGAACAAGTGTTATTCAAAACACCGCTCATGATAAACCCAAAAACCAATTCAAATTCAATTTATATATTTCAAAAATGAATTGAATTAAATTCTAGTTCAAAACAAGTTCATTTCGATAAAAATCTATTTTTATCTCTACAAATGTGGGATTTTTCACCCCAGTTCTTCACAAATAATTTCTTATGATTTTACACAAATTATAGATATTTTTATTAATTTTATCAAGGCTCGTACAGTCGATTTCCAACAACGGCCATCGAACTGCACTTACAGCGACCTTTTTCAAATTTGATTCGGACATAATTCCAAATCCAACCGTTAGATTTCAAATTTCTAATATTTGTTAGAAAGATCTTTTCGATACGAACCCAACGGTTCCGGTTTCAGGAGAATCAGACGGTCGGATCTCCCGTAATGTCAATTCGAAGTCAATGGTCGAAATTCACTAACCGCCGCGGCGCGGCACGTTCTACTCAGGCCATTATATATATATATATATATATATATAATATATATATTATATATTTCTTCGATTTCCTTTTAAAACGAATTTTATAAATCGTTTTAAATTCGTTTTCAAACAAATTCAACTTCCTATTCAATTTCGAATCAAAATTGAATATTCCATATAATTCGTTTTAAATTCACTTCAAATTGATTTCAATTCGAATTCATTTCTATTCAATTCAATTCAAATTCGTTTTGTATTCGATTCAATTCGAATTCTATTTTTATTCGATTCAATTCGAATTCTATCTTTATTCGATTCAATTCAAATTCAATTTATTCAATTCTATTTTTATTCGATTCAATTCGAATTCGAATATAATCAATAAAATTATCGTTCGAGTCAAAATAGCGCATCTCTAATCAACACGACTTTATATTTTTCAATAACTTCGTTATTCTATTCAACAAATGAATATATATATCAACACATGACTAATCTCAACAAATGAGTACTGTCCACATGTGACTATTTTTGTTAATTAATATATTTTATAAAATTATGGTATCTATCGTTTGATTTCAAATCAGACTCCAACCGTAAATAAGTAAGAGAACGATTCCCTAAATATTAACCCCGAAGGCCGAAACCAACATCAGATCAATATCCAGGAGACCACTCATCTTATCTATTTTTCTAGTTAGTTTCTAATTTTATATATGATAAAGATGTAAATTTTATGGTTAAAATATTTCGTTCAACACATGACTAATCTCAACGAATGAGTACGGTCAACACATGAACCTATATTTTAAAATATTCTTTATTTTCCCGATTGGAATGAGGCCCAATCAATTACCATATAGTGTTAATTATATGGATTCCATACAAAACATGTATATCACAGCAACGATAAATCAACAATCATCCAAAGTGCGTTCTACACTGTATAAGCATCAAATATAGATATTCGACGCTTATACAGTCTGTCAATCAATCGATCGACGTACAGCTAAATATTGGGACTGGTGTATGTTATATATCATCCCAATACCTATGTGGGATTTTCAAACAATCAACACAGATTTTATTTGTTTAGTTGGGCGATGTATAAAATTTATCGTCCCAATCAATATCAGTCAAATCAGTGTGTATAAATAAATCGTCCGATCTGTTTATATTTATTTTATTTTATATCCACATTAAAAATTATATTTTTAACTATAAAATATTTTCAACTATATAAATATTTTATTTTATTCCACATCACACAATCAACTACACATCAAAATCAAACAAACAACCAAGCAAACAAGCCGTCCATGGTCTGTGGACGACGGGTGTCGGGTGCTATTAAAAACCGTCTACATCCTAGTATATATTTTAACTAGAAAAGGAAATTTAAAGTGAGAAGTTCTCACCAATAGCTAATCCAAACATCTCGACTCTTCATATGTAGAAGTCATCGCTGTTCTCGCCTTTTGTCACTTTCGTTGCCCGTATTCACTACATATATAAAAATCACATTTTTATTATTCTACATCAATGAAAATCCTATTTTTATCGAAGTAAAAATCATATTTTTACTTCACTACTTAATTAAAAATTATATTTTTATTACTCTATATAAATAAAAATTATATTTTTAATCTTCACGTCCAATAAAAATTATATCTTTATACCTTCTATAAATTAAAAATCGAATTTTTTATCCTTTTTAAACTATAAAAATTACAGTTTTAACCTTTGTATAATATAAAAATTATATTTTTATCCTTTTCCTCATCATTCATATATAAAAATATCGACTTTCTTATATTAAAAATCCTTTCTTTCTTATATTGGAAATCTAAACTTTATATACATATATAACACTGTTTTTATTTAAATAAAAATTAGAGTTTACTTAATAAAATAAATAAACGAAGAAAGACTCACTTTTCTTTCCGGAGGAGGGCTGAGGTGTTGTCTGCGCACTGGAAGCGGAGTTGGGGAGGTAGCGCTAGGGTTTTCAGTGGGGTTTGTTGAAGAGGGAGAGAAGTGGGAGGAAGGCGGGGTGCTGAGGGGGTTCGCGGTCGTGGGGGAGTTCGCCGGAGGGAGGGGCGTAGGGGCGGAAGCGGTGGTTTCAGGGCTCCGGGGCGTCGCGGTTGTGGGGTTGTACGGGATTCTGAAGGAGGAGTCGAGGAAGAAGGGGGGTAAGCTTTGGCATGGCGGCTGCCACCAGTAGGCGAGGCGGAGGGCGTCGCCATCGACGATGGTGACAGGCTAGGGCACGGGCCAAAGTCGGGTTCGGTTTTCCAATTTTTTTTTTTTTTTACTTTACGGTTTGACTGAGAGGGAGAGGGGTGAGGTTGACCGAGTAAGGAGATAAAAGGGGGTTTATTTTATATATTTATTTAATTCCAAAAAGGTACTTTTATTTTCGACCTCGAAACGAGGCCCACTGCCTGTCGTCCATAGTTAATTACCCTCATTCCGAACACAATGGGATATGTATCGTTAGCTGATTCGATCACTTCAATCAGTTTCCGTCAAAATCAACATATAACTCTATATATTGAATTTAAACGTGCATTTCAATTTACCGGGGCCACATACTAACCAGAAAAATTTCAGAAAAATATTTTCTAGCTTCGTATTGATGTTACGGTCCTAAAAAAACTAATTTCGTCGAATTCTGAGACCGTTTGAAAAATGGCCATTTCCCAGTCGATTAAAATCAACTGAAACTAATCAAACGCGTTTTCCTTTGCCACGCTCACAAATTGATATGAAAAATTACGAAATTTTAAACCTAGCAATAATTTGACATCCCGGATCCAACAAAAGTGGTTTTGTCGAAAACCGAGGTCGTTTGCAAAATCTCCATTTTTAAGGGCCAGAATTCCATAGCGACTATTCTGAAATTTCAACTGGGCATATCTTTTGATCCCCTCTATGAAATTTCAATTTTTTGGATTCGTTGGAAAGATATCCTCAATTAGATTCTAATATTTTTGGTTTCACTAAAATCCGGTTTATTTTGCACCCGGTACATTCAATTGAACTTTGAAATCGAATTATCGAACTACCGCGCCATTTTCAATTCCTTTTATAATTATAAATAAATAATTATATTCTAACGATGACGTATATAAATATATAAGTTCGAATTCTATTCGAAATAAATTTCTCGTCGTTATTATTTAAAGTAATTCATTTTATATAATCAAAATTCGCTAAAATTTCCAAAATAAAAATTTTAAATTGGCTCGATTTTCCGGGTTATTACAATCTCCCCCACTTAAAACTTTTCGTCCCTGAAAAGGAACGAAGCCGAAAGTTGTTTAACTATTCAACTCAACTTTCAATATTTTCTTTACGGCTTAAGTTCTTCAACTTTTCAGTTTCTAAGAACTTTTCAAATTTTTCAAAAATTTGGCTAACACCCTAAATTTCGAAAAATTTCGCCATAACCTCCCCTGCACCGGGGACTTCGGGATATTTCATATAGCCTCCCATGGCCTTCTTCAATCAAAAAGAAAAAGAAAAAGCCAAGCGGCTAGCCAATCGGCTCATAAAATCATCATTACCCAAACAAAACAGTAAATTATGGTAAACATGTACCTATTTGTCGGGCAAACAATTTTATTCTTCTGCTCTAGCCTCCTTGCTATGACCTGTTCAATGTAAGTACATGTATATGCATGCAAATGCGACCAATTTCAAACAATTCAATATTTGATTCAATTAGGCTAAATGGTTCAAAATTATCAAACAAATAAACAAACAACACAACCATCAATCAATTAGTGAACTATCAATTCAAATTCATAATTTTGATATATATAGAAAATCATGTTTTTGATGCCAAATCACAACAAATAATCCTAAGTAAATTTTGGTTCTCACACCAGTCTATGGAAATATATAGATATCACACCTTCGAAACTCGAACACAAAGACTGATGATGTCGCGACATCTCCAGAATTGTCCCCGGGCGACTAGAGTGTGATTCTATATCTATCCAGTATATTAAAACTTCGAATATACGTTCATGACGTGTATATGCAAAACCTTTATATACTCGATTGTCCAAATTCAAAATAAATAAATATTCAAATACGTAAAATCTATTTTAAACTTTCAAAACAAAATTGCTTTCATTTGAAAAATATACTCTTCACACTCGTTCTAGGAAACTACTGATCCTATCTCTAACGAGTCATTCTAATTGGATACTACTAATCCAATATCTGATGAATTCTTTCGTATGGTTCTAATGTGTCTTGTTCTCGAGCTATGTAAACCAAAGCTCTGATACCACTGTAAGAACCCGTAACTTCCCCGTGAAGGAAAGAGCGGATACTTTGAGAACAACACACTATAGAACGCAGACAGAAGAACATTTCATTATTATTTACAACAATTCCATCAGATTACAAGAATATATAGAGTATAAATGAATAAATTACATTCGATAAATATCAGAGGTTACAATAAATTACATCACAACGGAAAATAATACAAAACACAACTAGAAGTAATACACGGATACAGAGGTTTCCGAGCATCGTTCCAGCTGTAAATCAGGATCCTGTGAATATAAATCTGCAAAACCAAAACTACTAGCTGCCCGTGCGGAAATAAGGGCACCCAGAGTTTAGGTTGAAACAATAAACTCCAGGTCAGTCATGTGACTGGTGTGAGAACTAAAGCAGTTACTAATTTAACTTTAAAAGAGAGTAATTCAAGGGACCACGCCATATAACACGGAACGGGTTTCCTCCCAAGAACACTAGTGCATATAACAAAACAGCGCAATGCTTTTTGGAAAAATGAAGCTATTATAAGACCCAGGTCCCATCACACAATGCAACGCAAGCTGGAGGATAGGGTTTTCCCTTATAATAGCCAAACATGCTTGGTACGTTTAAAAACAAATCATTTGATACTATTATAAGTGTATAGTGTCAAATCAATTTCAATCATAAATATCAATCATAGACGGCATGAGTACCATATATCATGTCGCCATACTAGTTCTACAATTAAAACCGCAATATCACGTATTGGAAATTGGATTTCCGTCTTGAGTCGAGGCAAGGGGCAAGCTCCTCTCCGCTTCGAGACACTCTAGCAAATGCCTCAGGACTACGCACACTGGGTAACCCTTGGATCGGCTGGGCTGGTCCTCTCTTACGTTTGAGGATTGGCAATTCCTAAACACACGTTTCCCGGTCCTATCAGACCTAATATCGAGGCGCCTCGCATCCAACAACCACAAAGGTGAAAAGTATATATAAATGTCAGCCAGTTTAAGCACTGACACCACCCATAGCTAGAAATAAACATAGTGTTCTCCCAACGGTCCGTATCCCGTTTTTGACTCATACCGAGGTGTGAGGCTCGCGAATCCACGCTATACACAAAGCTATGCCACGTAAGCCGTGCTTTGATCATCAACCACAAGACTTTGCTTTTCAACAGAAGCCTTGAGCATTTGCCACTTAGGCGTGCCACACAGGCAATTCATGCGATGCGACTGATGTCCACCGATATACAACCTCTGAGCTCGTACGTCTCAGAGAAGGGCGTTAAGCAAGACAATAAATTCTCCATGGCCAAACAGATGTATATTTAATAGAGATCAATCAATCCAGAATAAAATCCAATGTCAGACACACCGTCCATTTACAAGTTCGTTCTGGGTCTGAACGAAACCGGAGGCACTTTCCTCGAATATCCATCGATCTCCAAGTACGTCTGGACGACCACCAACTGATTCCCTCATCTTGGGTGTACAGCCCAATCAAGATCATCAGTAATCACCCAAACGATGTGAAGACTTCCAGTCTTCGACCACCATCTTCATCTTCGACATACCGTCGAATCGGTTATTCAGAATGGGTATAAACCCGGCCTTTCCGAATAACCCGCGTATATAATAAACAAATGTTACACAAACATAACATATGCCTCATTCCAATCCATAAGTCACTAACCGTGAATTAGCAAGAGAACAATTCCCCAAATATTAACCCCCAAGGCCGGAACCAACATCAGATCAATACCCAGGAAACCATCCTTCTTGGCTAACCTACAGTAAGTTTCTAAATTTCACATTCTTAGGGAAAGGTTCCCATTAATTTTATCAAAGATAAATTCTTTTCAATTTATTCTTTAATCTTCCTTTGGATATCGTTTCAAACTAAATTATGGTTTTCCAAACTAGCCGGGATTAGCGAACCACACCGAAGTAATTATTTGTTTTATTTCCCAATCCCAAACTATTTATCCCATGAAGCAAAACTGGTAATACTCCATATCTAGCACCACGGTGTTATCGGTAAAATTAATTACCATTTCACGTTCAAATCTATTTAAAGATTTAACTATCGCTTTGGAGCAAAACTGGTGATACTCCGTTCTCGATCATTTTAATCTAATTAAAGATTTATTAAAACTTCACTTAGTTTTAATCATTAACTGGGTTAAAGAATCAGTGTCATTTAAAACACGGTTCACGATAAACCCAAAGTCACATTCCATTTTATCAGCCCTTAACCATAAAATAGCAAGCGAGCAATTCCCTAAATATTAACTCCGAAGGCCGAAACCAAGAAACCATTCAACTTAACTAATCTCCGGTTAGTTTCTGATTTTCTTAACTCAGTTGGGTCTAGGAACAATATTATTGAAGATACCATTCACGACAACCCAAAATCACATGACATTAATTATCGGGTTAAAGAACAAGTGTTATTCAAAACACCGCTCACGATAAACCCAAAAACCAATTCAAATTCAATTTATTTATTTCAAAAATGAATTGAATTAAATTCTAGTTCAAACTAGTTCATTTCGATAAAAAATCTATTTTTATCTCTACAAATATGGTATTTTTCACCCCAGTTCTTCACAAATAATTTCTTATGATTTTACACAAATTATAGATATTTTTAATAATTTTATCAAGGCCCGTACAGTTGATTTCCAACAATGGCCATCGAACTGCACTTACAGCGACCTTTTTCAAATTTGATTTGGACATAATTCCAAATCCAACCGTTAGATTTCAAATTTCTAATATTCGTTAGAAAGATCTTTTCGATACGAACCCAACAGTTCTGGTTTCAGTAGAATCCGACGGTCAGCTCTCCCGTAATGTCAATTCGAAGTCAATGGTCGAAATTCACTAACCGCCGCAGCGCGACACTTTCTATTCAGGCCATTATATATATATATATATATAATATATATATTATATATTTCTTCGATTTCCTTTTAAAACGAATTTTATAAATCGTTTTAAATTCATTTTCAAACAAATTCAACTTCCTATTCAATTTCAGATCAAAATTGAATATTCCATATAATTCGTTTTAAATTCACTTCAAATTGATTTCAATTCGAATTCATTTCTATTCAATTCAATTCAAATTCGTTTTCTATTCGATTCAATTCAAATTCTATTTTTATTCGATTCAATTCGAATTCTATTTTTATTTGATTCAATTCGAATTCTATCTTTATTCGATTCAATTTGAATTCCACTTATTCAATTCAATTTAAATTCCATTTTTATTCGATTCAATTCGAATTCGAATATAATCGATAAAATTATCGTTCGCGTCAAAATAGCGCATCTCTAATCAACACGGCTTTATATTTTTCAATAACTTCGTTATTCTATTCAACAAATGAATATATATTTCAACACATGACTAATCTCAACAAACGAGTACTGTCCACATGTGTCTATTTTTGTTAATTAATATATTTTATAAAATTATGGTATCTATCGTTTGATTTCAAATCAGACTCCAACCGTAAATTAGTAAGAGAACGATTCCCTAAATATTAACCTCGAAGGCCGAAACCAACATCAGATGAATATCCAAGAGACCACTCATCTTATCTATTTTTTCAGTTAGTTTCTAATTTTATATATGATAAAGATGTAAATTTTATGGTTAAAATATTTCGTTCAACACATGACTAATCTCAACGAATGAGTACGGTCAACACATGAACCTATATTTTAAAATATTCTTTATTTTCCCGATTGGAATGAGGCCCAATCAATTACCATATAATGTTAATTATATGGATTCCATCCAACACATGTATATCATAGCAACGATAAATCAACAATCATCCAAAGTGCGTTCTACACTGTATAAGCATCAAATATAGATATTCGACGCTTATACAGTCTGTCAATCAATCGATCGACATCAAGCTAAATATTGGGACTGGTGTATGTTATATATCATCCCAATACCCATGTGGGGTTTTCAAACAATCAACACATATTTTATTTGTGTAGTTGGGCGATGTGTAAAATTTATCGTCCCAATCAATATCAGTCAAATCAGTGTGTATAAACAAATCGTCCGATCTGTTTATATTTATTTTATTTTATATACACGTTAAAAATTATATTTTTAACTATAAAATATTTTCAACTATATAAATATTTTATTTTATTCCACATCACACAATCAACTACACATCAAAATCAAACAAACAACCAAGCAAACAAGCCGTCCATGGTCTGTGGACGACGGGTGTCGGGTGCTACTAAGCACCGTCTACATCCTAGTATATATTTTAACTAGAAAAGGAAATTTAAAGTGAGAAGTTCTCACCAATAGCTAATCCAAACATCTCGACTTTTCATATGTAGAAGTCATCGCTGTTCTCGCCTTTTGTCACTTTCGTTGCCCGTATTCACTACATATATAAAAATCACATTTTTATTATTCTACATCAATGAAAATCCTATTTTTATCGAAGTAAAAATCATATTTTTACTTCACTACTTAATTAAAAATTATATTTTTATTACTCTACATAAATAAAAATTATATTTTTAATCTTCACGTCCTATAAAAATTATTTCTTTATACCTTCTATAAACTAAAAATCGAATTTTTTATCCTTTCTAAACTATGAAAATTACAGTTTTAACCTTTGTATAATATAAAAATTATATTTTTATCCTTTTCCACATCATTCATATATAAAAATATCAACTTTCTTATATTAAAAATCCTTTCTTTCTTATATTGGAAATCTAAACTTTATATATATAACACTGTTTTTATTTAAATAAAAATTAGAGTTTACTTAATAAAATAAATAAACGAAGAAAGACTCACTTTTCTTTCCGGAGGAGGTCTGAGGTGTTGTCTGCGCACTGGAAGCGGAGTTGGGGAGGTAGCGCTAGGGTTTTCAGTGGGGCTTGTTGAAGAGGGAGAGAAGAGGGAGGAAGGCGGGGTGCTGAGGGGGTTTGCGGTCGTGGGGGAGTTCGCCGGAGCGAGCGGCGTTGGGACGGAAGCGGTGGTTTCAGGGCTCCGGGGCGTCGCGGTTGTGGGGATGTACGGGATTCGGAAGGAGGAGTCGAGGAAGAAGGGGGGGGCGAGCTTTGGCATGGCGGCTGCCACCAGGAGGCGAGGCAGAGGGCGTCGCCATCGACGATGGTGACAGGCTAGGCCACGGGCCAACGTCTGGTTCGGTTTTCCAATTTATTTATTTTTTTGACTTTACGGTTTGACTGAGAGGGAGAGGGGTGAGGTTGACCGAGTAAGGAGATAAAAGGGGGTTTATTTTATATATTTATTTAATTCCAAAAAGGTACTTTTATTTTCGACCTTGAAACGAGGCCCACCGCCTGTCGTTCATAGCTAATTACCCCCATTCCGAACACAATGGGATATGTATCGTAAGCTGATTCGATCAGTTTCCATCAAAATCAACATATAACTCTATATATTGAATTTGAACGTGCATTTCAATTTACTGGGGCCACATACTAACCAGAAAAATTCCAGAAAAATATTTTCTAGCTTCGTATTAACGATACAGTCCTAACAAAACTAATTGCGTCGAATTCTGAGACCGTTTGAAAAATGGCCATTTTCCAGTCGATTAAAATCAACTGAAACTGATCAAACGCGTTTTCCTTTGCCACACTCACATATTGATTCGAAAAATTACGAAATTTGAAACCTAGCAATAATTTGTCATCCCGGATCCAACAAAAGGGGTTTCGTCGAAAACCGAGGTCGTTTGCAAAATCTCCATTTTTAAGGGCCAGAATTCCATAGCGACTATTCTGAAATTTCAACAGGGCATATCTTTTGATCCCCGCTATGAAATTTCAATTTTTCGGATTCGTTGGAAAGATATCCTCAATTGGATTCTAATATTTTTGGTTTCACTAAAATCCGGTTTATTTTGCACCCGGTACATTCAATTGAACTTTGAAATCGAATTATCGAACTACCGCGCCATTTTTAATTCCTTTTATAATTATAAATAAATAATTATATTCTAACGACGAAGTATATAAATATATACGTTCGAATTCTATTCGAAATAAATTTCTCGTCGTTATTATTTAAAATAATTCATTTTAAATAATCAAAATTCGCTAAAATTGCCAAAATAAAATTTTTAAATTGGCTCAGATTTCCGGGTTATTACACATTAAAATAATTTAGCTTCAAGATTTATCACTTTGATTATTATTACAAAAATAATAATCCATTTCAATATCTTTAGAAATCATTTTGTTCACTTTAACATTAGTCGTTAATCTTCCTTTCAAATAATAATAATCGAATAATAATTTATGATTTAATAATTTATTCAATAATCTCTCTTGGTTTAAAACAATTTACGTAGTCAACTCAATACACGGATTATCTGTTAACCAATTCCATTAATCTTCTCCTTTCATCACTTTAAATAACCTCCTTTAATTTAATTAACAACCTAATTAAATTAAATAATTGTTATTTGAAACAACTAATCCAATCCTTAACCATTCGGTTAATTCCTGCTCATCGCTTATAAACCTCACTAATATACGAATTCGCTTTATATACACTGTTTATAGTTACTAGATAAAAGTAATTATTTATTTCTTTTAAATAAAACTTTATTCAAATAATCTATATAAAATAGATTTCAAAATCCGTCTTTGGTTATAAAATAAATTCTTATAACCTTACTATAATCGATTTACCTGACCGTAAATCAATGTTCATAAAATAATTCATTTTTTTGGGCCAATTGTTGCCAATTACTCAACCAATATCATCCATTGGTTAACAACAAGCAATTTGTTGAATTTTAATTCAAAAATCAACAGTAAATCAATCATTCAGTCATACTGGCTAAATAATTCATTTGATATAATATGAATATAAACAACATATTTGAGGAATCCGGTTGGATCCCTCCAACCTGTCCTCCCCTGCATCACAATGGGTTGCCTTAAAATTTATACGACAGTATATTTATCACGATAAACAGAAATAAATAGTTTCACTAATAATAGTCAATTTATAACGTCCATTCAAGCATCCAATTATTTATTTAATACGTTTATATTATTATAAACGTAATCAACAAGGTAAGTTACCTTGTTTGGAATCTAATCGTTAAAATAACGATTTAATTAGATTAAATTAAACAAATGTTTAATTTAATTAATGAATATAAAAAATATTCATTATATGCAAATAGTCATTCATTCATCAACCAGTAGCAGTCAATGCATACAAAATAAAAACCCGGTTTATATAAAATATAAATAGGATAAACTGAGTGAGTTGAACTCACCTTGATTCCATCTATCGTCAAACAGTTTGTTTTATGAGCTCTCATCTGTGTTAAACTATGATCAAAACAGCTCTATATCTCAGTGCTTGTCCAATGGTCTTTGGTCGGTCCTATTCTATTAATGTATAACACCAGTATACAATTTATAAATTCCCGTTTAAATTAAATTATCTCAACTTTATTTTAATTCCTAATTTATTAAATAAACTATATGTTTTATATTTAAATGCCATGTTATATAAAAATGTTTAGGCACTTTTTAAACCGTAAATCACGTTATTGCTAAATTTGTTGGCTACGTTAATACTAATCTAATTATAATATAATAACGTTTTATCACTTTGTTTAAGGAAAATCATGAACAACATTTTTGTTTACCCAGAAGTTTTCATTATCTGATCCAACTAGCCACTGCCTATTCCCAAAACATACTGCGTCGCACATATCTCCACTTACCATTTGTGCAATACCTCCTGCTACCAAAAACACAGACCAACTTCACTGTTCACGGAATCTCCTGCTACTTTTGAACCCATCCCCTTCTTCAACGTTCTTACTTCTTCCCATGCTTATTTCTCCTTTTTTTTATTTTTATTTTTCTTTGTTCCTAAGTAAATTGGACCTGTGTATGGATAGGGCTAAGTCTATACGTTTCGAAGAACTTGATCCATCAAACAACACGTAAAACTATGCTACAACAACTCGATATCACATTACCTTCTTTGTTGCTTCCTGTGTTCGAAAGTCATTTCATCGCCTTCATGTTGAACAATCATAACCCATGCATATTCTCGTCAGCAAGGCTACTGACCTTCCTCCATCACGGCGGTGGCCTCGTCCCACCTGAAACTGCTACCATCCCTAACGTGCTGTTCGAACTTGACCCTCACCATACCCATGCAAATTGCTCCTCACTCCAACGTGTAATTCTTTTCTTCCTTTCTCACGTATGTTATTCCATTTAAACCTCCTAGTTACTCCGTCCCCTTCAATAGTACACAAGCAACCTCCCTAACATGGCCACCTCAGTCTGTTTTTTACTCGAAACTCATCACCCATCGAACAGACCCGCTTCCCCACTTTTTCTGCTTAACCACTTCTACTTCCTTCTTCACCGCATACACTTCACCTTCTTTTTCCCTTTTATTGCATGGCAAATATTCCTCCCGCTTAATACCTTCACACTACTTCATTGTTCTATTCTTCACCATCTCGTTTTCTTAATGCATCCCATACACAGTTGGCTCCTCTTCCTTTTTTAATGCATACGAAAACATCTCCACATGCAAAACATCATCATGCCAGCCCACGATCAACCTCACCCTAACTATGGGCAATCACAACTTTAATCTCCCCTCAGGAACTCCGCACTCCAGCTATACAGTATCATCTCCACACGGTACAATTGATTCGAATATGAGCTGATCCTCTCGGCTGCTCTTTAATCCGCAATGCCAACCGCTACTATGGCTCACGCCACTGTTAGCCCTTAGCCCTAACTTTTAGCACTCCACTCCCATCTTGCCGGTGTTCTCTCTTATATATATATATATATATATATATATATATATATATATATATATATATATATATATATATATATATATATATGCAGCTAGATTAGTTGAGAGGATGAGACACAGTGAAGAAATGGGTTTGGTTGTTTTGAGTTGAATTAAAGAAAATGGCTTGCGGGTTTAAGTAAGAGGGGTAATTTGGTTTTACACAGTTTTCTTTCTTGTTTTAGGTTCGCTTCCTTTTTGAGAAATGGAGACAGTGAGAGTATATATAGGAGAAGAACCGTGGGTAGCACAGTAGTAAAAAGTCATATTTTATTTCATTGCTTGATCAGCATGGTGTGAGGTTTGGTAGGCATGAAAGCATAAGGTGTGGCGCGCACGTAAAAGTACAACAGACAATATTTATTTAAGTTAAATATATATTACCATGATATGGTATGGTTTGTTTTACACCATATTAAATCCTACTACTACTTTTGTGATGCGTTAAATATACGTTCCGCAAAACAATAGCTCCCAAATCAACCAAAATAAATATACTGCTATGTCTTGGTGTCCTGGTCCCAGTGAAACTAGTTTCATTGGAAATGTATTCCATTTGCAAAACGACATTATTTTAATTTATCGGTTCACCCCTAAATATCGCCCACTGATATCCAATAAAACTTGTTTCATCGAAAATGGAGCTTGTTTGAAAATAAAACTATTTATAAGACATATATACGGTCGATAAAATATAATTAAATTCTAAACAATCCAAATTAAATAAAAATAAATTATTATCATCGTAATTCTACACATGAAACTTTATACAACTTCAAATTGGACTAATGTATATTTTAAACACAATATTTTCACATTCTGGATAATAGATATTCACATTATATAAAATCTCCTTTATATTTTAATAAATAAACGTTATAGTTTATTCATGAATTCCATGGCGACTATTCAAATATTTGAATTGGACATAACTTGCAATCTATAATGTAGAATCTCCATTTTTCTCTTTCGTTAGAAAAATATAATCAAATCGATTAAACGTTTCTTGTTTCACCGAATTCTGACTTATATCGGATTCAGTATATTTAATTAAAGTTCAAATCGAAAATTATGAACTACCGCGGCGTTTCGAGCTCATTTTAATTATATTATAAATATACATATTCGAACTCCATTTTAAATAAATAAAATTCGATATAAATTCCATTATATTTCCAATATAATATATACAACATATTTAAATACTCCAATTTAAATGGTAGAATAATCTGGGATGTTACATTCTTCCCCTCTTAAAAGAATTTCGTCCCCGAAATTACAAGGTAAGAAGAATGCTCCGAACACCATAATTTAAAATAATTAATTTCGAATTATCACCAAAACAAATTCAACTATTTAAAATTTTCAAAAATATCGCCACCAGCTTCTCTACGTGGTTTGATCGGAACAACTACAATTGCCACTTTGGCTTTAATATCTTTAAAAGAAAACCAAAATCCAAATGGACATCCATCTCAAGAGTATAAAAATCCATCTCTTTAATAATTATTAAGGTTTACCTATTTGTCGGGCAATTCAATTCCAATTAACTGCTCTTCATTGTAATAACCCAGAAATCCGAGCCAATTTAAATTTTTTATTTTGGCAATTTTGATGAATTTTGAATATTTAAAATGAATTATTTTAAATAATGATGACGAGAAGTTTATTTTGAATAGAATTAGAACGTGTATTTTTATTTGAATCGTCGTTAGAATATAAATATTTATTTTTAATTTTAAAAGGAATTGAAAATGGCGCGGTAGTTTGATAATTCGATTTCAAATTTCAAATGAATGTACAGGATTCAAAATAAACCGGATTTTAGCAAAACAAAAAATATTAGAATCTATTTGAGAATATCTTTCCAATGAATCCGAAAAATTGAAATTTCATAGCGGGAATCAAAAGTTACGTCCAGTTGAAAATTCAGAATAGTCGCTATGGAATTCTGGCCCTTAAAATGGAAATTTTGCAAATGACCTCTGTTTTCGACGAAACCACTTTTGTTGGATCCTCTGGGATGTCGAATTATTGCTAGATTCCTAAATTCATAATTTTCTGAATCAATATGTGAGCGTGGCGAAGTAAAACGTGTTTGGGCAGTTTTAGTCAATTTGGATCGACCTGAAAATGGCTATTTTTCAAAAGGTCTCAGAATTTGACGAAATTAGTTTTGTTAGAACCGTGTTGTCAATACAAAGCTAGAAAATATTTTTCGGGAATTTTTAGAGTTCGTATGTGGCCCCGGTGAAATGAAATGCGCGTTCAAATTCAATATATAGATTTACATTTTGATTTTGATGGAAACTGATCGTAACAGTCGAATCGGCTTACAGTACATATCCCATTGTGTTCGGAATGAGAGTAATGTGTTAGGGACGACAGTTGGTGGACTCGATTTGAGGTTCAAATGAAAAGGGTACTTTTTATGGAAAAATAATAATAATAAATAAATAAAATAAATTAGTCAACCCCCCCAAGCCTCTCTCTACCCATTCATTCAGATTCACGAAAGGAAAATGAAAAAGAAAAAAAACCAAAGCGATCGAACGCCAGCACCTCGCGCCTCCCTCACCGTCGATGATCCACCCTCCACTTCCCCCATCGCCTCCCCTCCTCCATCTCAATCTCGCTCGACCCCCCCCCCCCCAAATCCAGGAACGATCGCGACAGACCACCGTGAAGGACCTCAGCCGCCGCGACCGATGCACCACCGCCACCTCCTCCTGGCGCCGCTGCAGGCCTCCTCCGGCAAACTGTGACCCCCCTCCTCTGAGAAAATTGAACCTTGAGTGTTTTTGTTTTTCTTCTTTCTATTTGTCATATTATTATGTAAATTAGGTTATTTAAATTATTAAATAAACAGTAATTAAGTTTTTATGATATGCAAATTCAGATTTTTATTATAGAAAAGTTTAGATTTTTTATTATAGAAAAGTTTAGATTTTTATAATAGAAAAGCTTTGATTTTTTTATAATAGAAAGATAAGATTTTTAGAAATAGAAAGATGAGATTTTTAATGTGATTAAAAATGATATTTTTATATGTAATAATCTTTGAAAAGTTTATTCGATCTATATGTATAAAGAGGTGGATTTATTCTCAGATTTAAACTATAAAATTTTGATTTTTATTTTATTAGAAGAGTTATAAAGATTAGATTTTTATGGAGTAAAGATTTGGTTTTTCAAGAAGTAAAGGTTTGATTTTTCAAGAAGAAAAAGTATATTTTTAAATAAAAAAGATCGGATTTTTAAAAATGAAAAAGACTAGATTTTTAAAAGCAAAAAGATTAGATTTTTATAAAGAAGTAGCGAAGATAAAAAATTTGATTTTTATTTATATGAAGGCGAGATTTTTACCTATATAAGGATATGATTTTTGATGAGATAAAAATATTTTATATATATGAATTAGAGATAAAAATTCGATTTTAATATATATGAAGTAGCAATAAAAATTCGATTTTTATATATATGGCAAAGTTATAAAAATGTGATTTTTAATATAAACTTCGTGAAACAGACAGCGTTGGCAACAAGACGAAGATTTCCTACATATGAAGAGTCGTGGCGTTTGGTTTAGCTATCGGTGAGAACTTCTCACTTTAAATTTCATTTTCTAGTTAAATTATATACTAGGATGCAGACGGTGCTTAGTAGCACCCGACACCCATTGTCCACAGACCATGGACGACTTGCTTGATTTTGTTGTGTGGGGAAAATTGATTGTGTGATGTGGAATGAAATAAAATATTTATATAGTTAAAAATAATTTATCGTTAAAATATAATTTTTAACGTGTATATGAATAAAAGAAATATTCATTTACAAATCAGACGATTTGTTTATGTATACCCATTTGAAGGATATTGATTGGGACGATAAATTTTACACATCGCCCAACTGCACAAATAATATTCAGTGTTTGTTGATTAGAAATCCCACACGGGTGTTGGGATGATATTTGGCACACACTAATCCCAATTATTTAGTTGTATGTTGATCGATTGGTTGACAGACTGTGTAAGCGTTAATTATTTATATTTAATGCTTATGCAGCTGTGTGGTGCACTTTGGATGATGGTTGATTATTTATCGTTGCTATTATATACATGTGTTGTATGGAATCCATATAATTAACATTATATGGTAATTGATTGGGCCTCATTCCAATTTAGAAAATAAATAATTATTCATGTGTTGAATAAACAAAAATACTCATGTGTTGAGAATACTCATGTGTTGAGAATATTCATGTGTTGAAAATATTCATGTGTTGAATGAAATATTCATACAATAAAATTTACATTTTTATTGTAAGTAAGAATTAATAAATATTCATGTGTTGAATAAAATATATATTCATGTGTTGAAGAAAATATTCATTTGTTGAATTGAATAACGAAGTTATTGAAATATATAAAACCGTGTAGATTAGATATGCGCCATTTTGATGCGAACGATATTTATATCGATTATATTCGTTTTTATAATGAATATAGAAAAAGAAGTAATGTCAAAATATAACGTTTTGAAAATATTATCATTTATATATATATTGATGATATAGAATATTCAATTTTGATTCAAAATTGAATATGAAATTGAAATTGTTTTTAAACGAATTTAAAATGATTTATAAAATATGTTTTGAAAGGAAATCGATGAAGTATATATAATATATATTATATATATAATGGCCTGAATAGAACGCGCCGCGCAGGGCAGTTCGCGAATTTCAACCATTGGCTTCGAATGGACATTACGGGAGATCCGACCATCGGATTCTCCTAAAACCGGAACCGTTGGGTTTGTATCGAAAAGAGAACGAATATTAGAGATTTTAAATCTAACGGTTGGATTTGGAATTATGTCCAAATCAAATTGGGAAAAGATTGTTGTAAGTGCAGTTCGATGGCCGTTTATGGAAATCGACTGTACGGGCCTAGATATAATTATTAAAAATAGTAATAATTTGTGTAAAATCATAAGAAATGATTTGGAAAGAATTGGGATGAAAAATTCCATATTTGAAAAGATAAAAATAGATTTTTATCGAAATGAACTAGTTTTGAACTAGAATTATAATCCATTTATTTTTGAAATAAATAAATTGGATTTGAAAGGGTTCTAAAAGTAACCAGAATTTCCAATAATTGAATTGGAATGGATTTGAATCGAAATTGTCTTTGGAATATTTTGATGTTGGATTTCTTGATTATACAGATATTGTTGTGGAAATTTGAAAGAAATATTTATATCGTTATTTCCAATACGATATTTGTTGGTCGTAGAACTTGATATTGAATATAAGCCGATATATTTTCTATTCAGTGACTTGTATTTAATATCAAATGGGATTTGGGTTTGTCGTGAATGGTGTCTTCATTAACACTGTTCTTAAACCCAGTTGAGAAAAAGATTAAATCTTTTTATTTAGATTTAATGAAGTATACCAATTAAATGATATTTAATTGGAAATGAATTAGAATGTGATTTTGGGTTTATTGTGAACCGTGTTTAAATGACATCAGTTCTTTAACCCAGTTAAAAGACAGGTTATGATTTCCCAAGTTAAATAATCATTAATATTGATTTTTGGGAAGATTAAAACTAAGTGGAGTTTTAATGAATATTTAATTAGATTGAAATGATCGAGAATGGAGTATCACCAGTTTTGCTCAGGCGATAGTTAAATCTTTAATTAGATTTGAACGTGAAATGGTAATTGAATTTACCGTGGTGTTAGATATGAAGTATTACCAGTTTTACTTCATGGGATGAATAGGTTGGGATTGGGAAATTTAAAACAAATGATTATTTCGGTAAGGTTCGTTAATCCCGACTAGTTTGGATAAACCATAATTTGGTTTGAATCGATATTCAAAAGAAGTTTAAAGAATAAATTTAAAGTAATTATTTTTGATAAAATTAATGGGAACCTTTCCCAAAGTATAAGAATATTTGAATAAAAGAATATTCTGAATTGGACTGAGGCGTATGTTGTGTTTGTGTAACACTTGTTTATTATATACGCGCGTTATTCAGAAAGACCGGGTTTATCCCATTCTGAATAATTGATTCGACAATGTGTCGAGGATGAAGACGGTGGTCGAAGATCGGAGATCTTTACATCGTTTGGATAATTACTGATGATCTTGATTGGGTTATACACCCAAGAGGAGGGAATTAGTTGGTGATCGTCCAGACGTACTTGGAGATCGATGGATATGCGAGGTACAAGGTGCCTCTGGTTTCGTTCAGACCCAGAACGGACTTGTAAATGGACTGTGTATCTGACATTGGATGTCATTCTGTGTGATTGATGGATATCGGTTGCATGGAGTGGTTTGCCTGTGTGGCATGCTAAGATGCAAATGATCAAGGCTTCTGCTGAAAAGTAGAGTCTTGTGGTTGATGATCAAAGCACAGCCTTTGTGGCGTAGCTTTGTGTAGCGTTAATTCGCGAGCCTCACACCCCGGTTGTGAACCAGAAATGGGAGAGGACATCAGGGAGGGCATGCGTTTCCTTCTACCTAGGGTGGTGTCAGTGACCTACCAACCCTGACATTTATATTATTTGCACCTGTGTGGTTATTGGATTGCGAGGCGCCTCAGATATACCGGTGACTATGCGGAGCCGATGGAGTCATTTGGCTCATTTACGCCCCCAAAGGGCGGGGAAACGCAGAGTTCAGGCATAATAATCCACATCGGTGGACCGGCCCTGACGATCCATGTGGCAGATGCGACTGTTCCTGAGACTCGGGCTAGAAAGTCTCGAAGCGGTGAGGACGATCCCTTGCCTCGGTTCACAGGTGGAAATCCAATTCTTAAATACGACATTGTGCGGTTTTGATTGTATACCTATATATGGCGACATAGTGGTATGAGGCACTTATGCCGTCTATGATTGATACTTATGATTGAAATTGTTTTTGACACTATACACTTATAATAATAATAAAAGATGAAATTTAGCGTATCAAGCATTCTTTGGCTATTATAAGGTAAAACTCTATCCTCCGGCTTGCGTTGCATTGTGTGATGGGACCTGAGTCTTATAATAGCATCGTTGTTCTTTATTTAGCATTGCGCTGTTGTTTTATGCACTGGTATTCTAGGGAGGAAAACCATTCCGTGCTATACGGCGTGGTCCCTTGAATTACCTAACTTTAAAAATAAAGATTAATAACTGTTTTAGTTCTCACACTAGTCACATGACTGACCTGGAGTTTATTGTTTTAACCTAAACTCTGCGTGCCCCTATTTCCACACGGGCAGCTAGTAGTTTTGGTTTTGTAGATTTATATTCACAGGAACCTGGTTTACAGCTGGAATGATATCCGGAAAGCTCTGTATCCGTATATCTCTTTCAGTTGTGTTTTGTATTATTTTCCGCTGCTGTAATGTATTGTAATCTCTGATATTTATCGAATGTATTTTATTCATTCATACTCTATATATTCTTGTAATCTGATGCAATTGTTGTAATTCACAATGAAATGTTCTTCTGTTTGTGTTCCGATGTGTGTTGTTCTAAAAGCAATCTATTCTTTCCTTCACGGGGAAGTTACAGGTTCTTACATTTGGTATCAGAGCTTTGGTTTACAAAGCTCGAGGACAAGACACATTAGAACCATACGAAAGAATTCATCAGCGATTGGATTAGTAATATCCAATAGGAATGACTCGTTAGAGATGGGATCAGTAGTATCCTAGAACGAGTGTGAAGAGTGATGTTTTTAAAACTGAAAACAGTTTTTTTTTGAAAAAAATTAAATTCAATTATTCGTATTTGAATATTTATTTTTATTGATTTGGATAATCGAGTATATAGAGATTTTAATATATGTCTGATCCACGTGTATTAGAAGCCTCAAATATATTCGATAGATATAGGATCATACTCTAATAGCCCGAAGGTGATTCTGATGATTGACTCGTCATCAGAATTTATGTTCGAGTGACGAAAGTGGGATTTCTATATATTTCCAATTGACTGGTATGAGAACCAAAATTAGATAGGCTTTATTGTTGTGATTTGGCATCAAAAATCTGATTTTTGGACTATGTATCAAAATTATGAATTTGAAACGTTAATCAATTAATTGATTGCTGATTGTGTTGTTTGATTATTGGTTGATTAATTAAAATTTGGACCATTTAGCCAAATTGATCAAATAGTGAGTTGTATTGAAAATTTATCGCATTTGCATGCATATACATGTACTTACATTAAACAAGTCACAACAAGGAGGCTAGAGAAGAGGAATAAAATTGTTTGGCCGACAAATAGACATATGTTTATTGTATTTCATGGGTTTTGGATGATTTTATGAGCCGATTGGCTAACCGCTTGGCTGTTTCTTTTTCTTTTTGGATTGGAGAGGCCTGTATGGCAATTTCGGGATTTTCCCGGCGCTCCCGTATAGGGGAGGTTATGGCAAAAAATTTCGAAAATTTAGGGTGTTAGCCAAGTTTTTGAAAAATTTGAAAAGTTCTTAGAAACTGAAAAGTTGAAGTACTTAAGCCATAATGAAAATAATGAAAGTTGAGTTGATTAGTTAAACAACTTTCAGCTTCGTTCCTTTTCGGGGATGAAAACTTTTAAGTGGGGGAGATTGTAATAACCCGGAAATCCGAGCAAATTTAAAATTTTTATTTTGGCAATTTTGATGAATTTTGAATATTTAAAACGAATTATTTTAAATAATGATGACGAGAAATTTATTTTGAATAGAATTAGAATGTATATTTTTATTTGAATCGTCGTTAGAATATAAATATTTATTTTTAATTTTAAAAGGAATTGAAAATGGCGCGGTAGTTTGATAATTCGATTTCAAATTTCAAATGAATGTACAAGATTCAAAATAAACCAGATTTTAACGAAACCAAAAATATTAGAATCTATTTGAGAATATCTTTCCAACGAATCCGAAAAATTGAAATTTCATAGCGGGAATCAAAAGTTACATCCAGTTGAAAATTCAGAATATTCGCTATGGAATTCTGGCCCTTAAAAATGGAAATTTTGCAAACGACCTCTGTTTTTTACGAAACCACTTTTGTTGGATCCGGGATGTCGAATTATTGCTAGATTCCAAAATTCGTAAATTTCTGAATCAATATGTGAGCGTGGCGAAGTAAAACGTGTTTGGGCAGTTTCAATCAATTTGGATCGACCTAAAAATGGTCATTTTTCAAACGGCCTTAGAATTTGACGAAATTAGTTTTATTAGAACCGTATCGTCAATATGAAGCCAGAAAATATTTTTCAGGAATTTTTAGAGTCCTTATGTGGCCCCGGTGAATTGAAATGCGTGTTCAAATTCAATATATAGATTTATATTTTGATTTTGATGGAAACTGATCGTAACAGTCGAATCGGCTTACGGTACATATCACATTATGTTCGGAAGGGGGGTAATGTGTTAGGGACGACAGTTGGTGGACTCGATTTGAGGTTCAAATGAAAAGGGTACTTTTTATGGAAAAATAATAATAATAAATAAATTAAATAAATTAGTCAACCCCTCCTAAGCCTCTCTTTACCCATTCATTCAGATTCACGAAAGGAAAATGAAAAAGAAAAAAAAACCAAAGCGATCGAACGCCAGCACCTCGCGCCTCCCTCGCCGTCGATGATCCACCCTCCACTTCCCCAATCGCCTCCCCTCCTTCATCTCAATCTCGCGTGATCCCCCCTCAAATCCAGGAACCATCGCGACAGACCGCCGTAAAGAACCTCAGCTGCCACGACAGATGCACCACCGCCACCTCCTCCTGGCGCCGTTGCAGGACTTCTCCGGCGAACTGCGACTCCCCCTTCCTCTGAGAAAATTGAACCGTGAGTGTTTTTGTTTTTCTTCTTTCTATTTGTTTTATTATTATGTAAATTAGGTTATTTAAATTATTAAATAAACAGTAATTAAGTTTTTATGATATGCAAATTCAGATTTTTATTATAGAAAAGTTTATATTTTTTATTATAGAAAAGTTTATATTTTTTATTATAGAAAAGTTCAGATTTTTATAATAGAAAAGCTTTGATTTTTTTATAATAGAAAGACAAGATTTTTAGAAATAGAAATATGAGATTTTTAATATGATTAAAAATGAGATTTTTATATGTAATAATCTTTGAAATGCATATTCGATCTATATGTATAAAGAGGTGGATTTATTCTCATTTTTAAAGCTATAAAAATTAGATTTTTAATTTATTAGAAGAGTTATAAAGATTAGATTTTTATGGAGTAAAGATTTGGTTTTTCAAGAAGTAAAGGTTTGATTTTTCAAGAAGAAAAAGTAGATTTTTAAATCAAAAAGATCGGATTTTAAAGAATGAAAAAGACTAGATTTTTAAAAGCAAAAAGATTGGATTTTTATAAAGAAGTAGCGAAGATAAAAAATTCAATTTTTATTTATATGAAGGCGAGTTTTTTACCTATATAAGGATATGATTTTTGATGAGATAAAAATTCGATTTTTATATATATGAAGTAGAGATAAAAATTCGATTTTTATATATATAAAGTAGCAATAAAAATTCGATTTTTATACACATGGCAAAGTTATAAAAATGTGATTTTTAATATAAACTTCGTGAAATAGACTGCGGTGGAAACAAGACGAAGATTTCCTACATATGAAGAGTCATTGCGTTTGGTTTAGCTATCGGTGAGAACTTCTCACTTTAAATTTCATTTTCTAGTTAAATTATATACTAGGATGCAGACGGTGCTTAGTAGCACCCGACACCCATTGTCCACAGACCATGGACGACTTGTTTGATTTTGATATGTGGTGAAAATTGATTGTGTGATGTGGAATGAAATAAAATATTTATATAGTTAAAAATAATTTATCGTTAAAAATAAAAATTTTAACGTGTATATGAATAAAATAAATATTCATTTACAAATCAGACGATTTGTTTACGTACACCCATTTGAAGGATATTGATTGGGACGATAAATTTTACACATCGCCCAACTGCATAAATAATATTTGGTGTTTGTTGATTTGAAACCCCACACGGGTGCTGGGATGATATTTGGCGTACACTAATCCCAGTTATTTAGTTGTATGTCGATCGATTGGTTGACAGACTGTGTAAGCGTTAATTATTTATATTTAATGCTTATGCAGTTGTGTGGTGCACCTTGGATGATGGTTGATTATTTATCATTGCTATTATATACATGTGTTGTATGGAATCCATATAATTAACATTATATGGTAATTGATTGGGCCTCATTCCAATTTAGAAAATAAATATTCATGTGTTGAATAAACAAAAATACTCATGTGTTGAGAATATTCATGTGTTGAACAAAATATTCATACAATAAAATTTACATTTTTATTGTAAGTAAGAATTAATAAATATTCATGTGTTGAACAAAATATATATTCATGTGTTGAAGAAAATATTCATTTGTTGAATAGAATAACGAAGTTAATGAAATATATAAATCCGTGTTGATTAGATATGTGCCATTTTGACGCGAACGATATTTAAATCGATTATATTCGTTTTTATAATGAATATAGAAAAGGAAGTAATTGCAAAATAAAACGTTTTGAAAATATTATCATTTATATATATTGATGATATAGAATATTCAGTTTTCATTTAAAATTGAGTATGAAGTTGAAATTATTTTTAAAACGAATTTAAAACGATTTATAAAATATGTTTTGAAAGGAAATCGACGAAATATATATATATATAATAATATAATATATATATTATATATATAATGGCCTGAGTAGAACGTGTCGTGCAGCGGCAGTTCGCAAATTTCGACCATTGACTTCGAACGGACATTAAGGGAAATCCGACCGTCGGATTCTCCAAAAACCGGAACGGTTTGGTTTGTATCAAAAAGAGCTTTCTAACGAATATTAGAGATTTGAAATCTAACGGTTGGATTTGGAATTATGTCCAAATCAAATTTGGAAAAGGTCGCTGTAAGTGCAATTCGATGGCCGTTTATGGAAATCGACTGTACGAGCCTTGATAAAATTATTAAAAATAGTAATAATTTGTGTAAAGTCATAAGAAATGATTTGGAAAGAATTGGGATGAAAAATTCCATATTTGAAAAGATAAAAATAGATTTTTATCGAAATGAACTAGTTTTGAAGTAGAATTATAATCCATTTATTTTTGAAATAAATAAATTGGATTTGAAAGGGTTTTAAAAGTAACCAGAATTTCCAATAATTGAATTGGAATGGATTTGAATCGAAATTGTCTTTTGAATATTTCGATGTTGGATTTCGTGATTATACAGATATTGTTTTGGAAATTTGAAAGATATATTTTTATCGTTATTTCCATACGATATCTGTTGGTCGTAGAATTTGATATTGAATATAAGCCGATATATTTTCTATTCAGAGCCTTATATTTAATATCAAATGGGATTTGGGTTTGTCGTGAATGGTGTCTTCATTAACACTATTCTTAAACCAAGTTGAGAAAAAGATTAAATCTATTTATTTAGATTTAATGAAGTATACCAATTAAATGATATTTAATTGGTATTGAATTAGAATGTGATTTGGGTTTATTGTGAACTGTGTTTAAATGACATCGGTTCTTTAACCCAGTTAAAAGACAGGTTATGATTTCCCAAGTTAAATAATCATTAATATTGATTTTTGGGAAGATTAAAACTAAGTGGAGTTTTAATGAATCTTTAATTAGATTGAAATGATCGAGAATGGAGTATCACCAGTTTTGCTCCAGGCGATAGTTAAATCTTTAATTAGATTTGAACATGAAATGGTAATTGAATTTACCGATAACACCGTGGTGTTAGATATGAAGTATTACCAGTTTTACTTCATGGGATGAATAGGTTGGGATTGGGAAATTTAAAACAAATGATTATTTCGGTAAAGTTCGTTAATCCCAACTAGTTTGGATAAACCATAATTTGGTTTGAATCGATATTCAAAAGAAGATTAAAGAATAAATTTAAAGAATTTATCTTTGATAAAATTAATGGGAACCTTTCCCAAAGTATAAGAATATTTGAATAAAAAAATATTCTGAATTGGAATGAGGCGTATGTTGTGTTTGTGTAACACTTTTTTATTATATACACGAGTTATTCAGAAAGACCGGGTTAATCCCATTCTGAATAATTGATTCGACGATGTGTCGAGGATGAAGACGGTGGTCAAAGACCGGTGATCTTCACATCATTTGGATAATTACTGATGATCTTGATTGGGCTGTACACGCAAGAGGAGGGAAACAGTTTGTAATGACCCGGATATTTATGGGTTAATTTTAATATATTTAATATGGATTTAAATATTTAGTTAAGTAAATAAATCAATTTTTATAGAGAGTTATCGATTTTAAAATCAATTTCAATTTAATATTGAAAATATTAAATTATCAGAATAAGAAAATGGATTTAGTTGAATTCAAATTTTAATTTGAATTGAAAATAGTTCAAATAATTAATATGAAATTTTAAACGGTAATAATATTTATTTATTATCAAGGAGAATAAATAGTTTAAAATTTGATTTATATCAATTTAAATTAATATCTTATTCAGACAATCGAATTGGACTTCGTGACCTATCCCAGTGTGTCCGGAATAGTGGTTTTACCCTAGAATTGACTGTTGTTGGGTTCAGAAAGGGGTTCACAATAAAGGAGTATTTTAATTTAAGGACACGAGTTTTAAAATAAAAATATAATATCCTAGTTGTGGACAGAAATAAAACACAAGAGGCAAAATAAATAAACCTCATTGTCTTCTTTCCTCACCGCATAACAAAAGAAACTGTGGCCTTCCTTTTATCCATGAATTCCCCTTTATAAATCGCGCCTCCTTTCTTTTTCGTTCTACACAGAAGAAAATAAATCAAAGCTTCGAAAAACAAAATAAATGGCGTCCTTTTCCTCGTAGCTGATGCTCCTCCAGGCTATGCCTTTCTTCTAATTTCCTCAAATCAAATTCGCTCGAACCTAGGTGGAGGCTAGGAGGTTGCGAAGTAGCGTTCGAATCAGGGGAGTTTATCGCGAGAAAGGGATTTCGACCCTTTAAGGTGTGCGATGTAGGGTTGGCCTTCGAAGGATAACGCGATATTCAATTCAAGGCGTAGTTGCAAATGGTTTTGTCGGCATTCGAAAGTGGTGGAAATAGGAGAGGAAAGCACGGCAGTGGCTGAGGGTGCAAAGATGGGGCGACGCGATGGATTGCTGGAAGTCGATACTGGCTTTGAATGAGACTGGGGTGCTACGGACGAGTTCGACAATTGGAAGAGTGGAGCGTGGCAGAGTATGAGCGTTGATATCAAAAAAAATTGGGTGCTGGAACAAAAATCCCAACAGTAAATGGAATTAATAACTTGATATGGAATTCAGTTGGAGTCACCAGCGTTGATTGGATTCAATTTATATCGAATGGTATTCGATTTAATTAGGATGCTCGACAAATAAAAATGTGGTGAGTAAATCTCACCTTTTTATTTAGAATTATTTTTATATCGTTAAAAATAATTGTCTGTGCTTGTTTGAATGCTGTTTGATTGTTTTAAAATATATATTAGTTATTTAGGATATATATATATATATATATATATTGGGTTGATGATTGGTTGGATACCCGCAGTCTCATTAGTGGATGCTCGCTGTTTCATTAGCAGATGATTACCCTATACGTCCCACGCTATGATAGTGGATGACCTTCTATACCACGATATACTTCCTCGAAGCAGGATGGGTATTACTATGTTGACTAACGTCTGTGGATGCAGGAAAAACAGGTTGGAGGAATCCAACTGGATTCCTCAAAAAAAAAATATTATCTGTTTGTTTGTTTGATTTCATATATGATGGGTAAAAATCAAATGATTGAAAATTTGTTGATTTGATTGTTTAAAATATCACCGGGGCTTGAATATTGATTTATAAAAATATCGAAAAAGGGTATTTGAGATTTAAAAAGGAAATTCTATTTTTATAAATAGAATTTGAATTTTTAATGAACTATAGAATATATTAATTTTAATGGAATTTATAAACTTTGTTTATAAATCAAAATGTGGGATTTGAATGGAATTTATGAACTTTGTTTATAAATCAAAATGTGGGATTTGTATGGAATTTATAAACTTTGTTTATAAATCAAAATGTGGGATTTGAATTGAATTTATAAACTTTTTTTATAAATATATAGTGTGGGATTTTAAGTGAAGTTATAAACGTTGTTTATAAATAATGCAGAGAATTCAAATAGAACTTGAATATAGAATTCAAATGGACTTTAAACTATAGAATTTGAAAATAGAATTAAAATGAAGTTAACTATAGGGTTTGAAAATATAATTTCAAATGGAGTTTAAATATAGGGATTCTAATAGAATTCAAATGAAGTTTAAATAAAGAGAATTCAAATAGAATTGAATTGGAATTTGAATAGAGAAGTCGATAAGGAAACGAGAGTATGAGTATAATTAGAATTTGTTAATATGCAAGTTAAAATATATTTGAACATGTCATGTTCAAATATGAAGGTGAAATAGACTGAAGAGTTAATTAACAAATTAATTAACGAATTTAGTAAAACGATCGGGTATAGTTGGAAATAAATTGGACAGGTATAGATATACAGGAGACAGGTTTGGAATAAAGTATAGAAGTGAAATAAATAGAATGCTCGACAAAAAAGTACGTATTTAATTCATATATGAGAATTTATGCGCCGTATCAGCTAGCCGCTTGGCTTTTCTTTTTCTTTTTGGTTTGGTAAGGGCCATGGGAGGCTATTAGAAATATCCCGAAGCTCCCGGTACAAAGGAGGTTATGGCGAATTTTTCCGGGAATTTAAGGAGTTGGAATATTTTTAAGATAATTTGATAATTAGAAATCAACATATCGATATATATAGAAGTCGATAAGAAAACGAACTTAGAAATAGAATAGTATAATCAAAAAGGAAGTATAAGAATAAAATCTATTAAGAATAGAAAGAGAAAGTGTATACGTGTTTAAAAGTGAAGAAGTAGTTGTATGGTATTGATTATCCAAGTAAGCAGTCATATCTGTTTTGACGTTATAAATGTTATTCAGTCATATTCTGTGAGGTAGTTATACCCCAACTTGATTGATTTCATTATTAACAAATAAATAGTAAGATTTCAGGCTCGAAGATCAATGTTGAATAAGAGTTAGTTGAATATAGTATTATGTTGTCGTAACGATGTTTTACACAACATCTGTTTTAACCCAAATAAGTGTAAGCTGGGAAATAGAATAATAAATATTTCCTAAGTATAGGAATAAACGAGATTGGAAAAGAGATAAGTAATTGGAATATTTTCCAATTATAACTAGCATATATTTTCTAAAGGTTTAGAAAATAAAGGAAGGTGACATTCGGAAATGTTTTCCAAATAACGTAAACGGCCAATATGGTTATCGAGAATATTTGGTTAACCAATATTGATAAAGAAATAGAGAAGAGATTTAATTAATGGAATATTAATTAAGGGCTTAGTGATTGTTTGATAATTGGATGAACACTTGTTTTCTTCGATAGTTAAATCATCGACTATCGAAACACTTGTTTTTATTCGATAGTTAAATCACAGACTATCGAAGTTTTGACCATCGTTGTCAATATGGAGAGACCGGTTGGATTATTATCCGAAGAACCACTCTGTATTGGCAGTAGCGTTGCGAATCAGATTATATGAAGATAATCGAAGACGGAGTAGAGTGCAAGGACTTTTTCTACTAATAGAAATTGTACCTTCAGTTCATCCTGTTCCTAGGTGACTTGTATGGATGAATGTCTGACAGAGTATTTCCAGAAAGGTCACGTACATTGATTTCTTCAACCGTACCAAGAGTGGAAGCGGAGAAGGAAACTTCTTTTAGCTAACACGTAATGTACTGTTGTAGACATCAATTAGTGATTTTCGATGGATCTAACAATGTAACATTCGAAGTGAATCTGGTGTGATGATAAAGCGTAGCTTCAAGCCTCATCATCCGGTAAATGACAGGAATCGGGCAAGCAACATGGCTATGTAGGTCGCACCTATTAGGGTGTATAATCGCTTGATCTAGATTTTCATTTACTTCTAAAAATCTACTGTCGATGTTGTCCCATTCGGGAAACGGTTGCTGATCCCAACCGTTGGTGATATACATTCGATACACTCAAGCCAAATGAGTGGTCGGTCATGTGTGGTTGAGTTGCAAGATGTTCTTGTTGAACTCGGTATATTCTCCTCTAGAGATATACCAGCGGAAGGTGGTTCCATACCTTGTCAATGTTGGAAATCCATTACGCAATACGTGCTTGCGGTTTTGATTGTATATATATATATGTGTGTGTGTGTGTGTGTGTGTGTGTGTGTGGAACGTGAGATGAAAGCGTTTCTGCTAGATGATTATTATATTGTGGTTGATAGACATTAGTATAATATCAAAAGGTTTTTGATATAAAGATAATTTGGATTCTCATAAGGGAAAAACCCGTTCCGTTATACGGTGTGGTCTTATGAGATATCATTTACCTGCTTGAACTGTTTTAAACTGTTTTACTCATACCAGTCCCATGACTGACCCGGAGTTTATTCTGTTTTGTTTTTCCTAAACTCTAGGGTGCCCAATTTTGTATGGGCAGTCAAGTAGTCGGGATTTACAGATATATCTGAAGAGCTGGAGCAGGAGGCTTCAGGATCATATAGCTATAGTTTATTTCCGCTGTGTTGTAAGTGCTGTACTTTGATAATGATGTATATTCAAATACAGATGTATATTTCAATTTATGTTATATATAAATTATATGTTATTCGTTCCGCTGTGAGGTTCGTGTTACTCTGATGTTGTGTTCTTCTTCTTCTGTTCTAAATTTCTATCTTATCTTTCCTCACCCACTATCTTCTTTCTATTAATTTCCTGATTTCCAGTGCAATTTGGGGTGGGACTTGTGTTATTTAGTCAGCTCAATTTGGACCGGATTTTTGGGTCATTACAGTTTGTATCAGAGCTTAGGTTGAGCGAATACCTAGGCTTGTTGGAATGTGCTCATTAGAGATAGGGTCATTAGTACAATAGAATCAGTTAAGTGTATATATATATACGAGAGAGCGTATTTGTTATTTGATATAAAAACTGTTTTACATTTTTTGACTAGTCTGTTGAGTGAATTATGAATTCTGATCGAATCGTGGGATGCCACGATGTCGATAGGAGTTTATAAACACTTGAACAGAAGATTGGACACGACATTGTTTTGAATAGTTGAGTTGATTTTTAGGATTATAATCAAATTAGATTATAAAAACTGAAACAGTTATATATATAACCAATGGAATTTGTATATGAAATCAAATATACAAATGTGATAAATTGAAATTGAATTCCAACCAGAATTTAGAATTTAAAATCCTGTGAGTTGGGAAAATATTTTTTTTTGCTAAATGAATGTCAAGTGATAAAGCACTGAACTCATTCAGTGGCTGGGAAATAATTCTGATGATGGTTGCAACATCATCAGTGTTCATTTTTGAGTTTCTAAGTGATGAATTGCTGCCTTAGAAAAGTTTTGATGGAAATTTGTTTGAAAGAAACAAGTTGTTTGAAAATTTAAATGTTTTGAATTTGAGATAGATATAAAAATATGTATATATTTATATTGCTTCAAAGGAATTTTGAATTGGCAATTGGAATATAGATTTCAAATAGAAGTAAAATATAGGAATTCAAATTGGATTTGAAATGGAATTTTAAATATATATATAATTCAAATAAAATGTGAGTATGACATTTGAATATAGAATTTGAATAAAGAAAATTCAAAATAGAAATTCAATATAGAAATTCAAATGGCGTTTGAATATAGTAATTTAAAAGGGAATTCAAATATAGAATTTGAACATAGAAATTTAAATAGAATTTGAATAAAGAAAATTCAAATAGAAATTGTATAAGAAAAATTGAAATGGAATTTGAATTCAAAGTAATTCAAATGGATTTGAATAAAGAAAAGTCAAATAGAGATTTGAATATTAGAATTCAAAGAAAATATAAAGTTTGAAATAGAATTCTAGATAAAAGGAGTTTAAATAGAATTTGAATTCAAAGTGAAATTAAATAGAATTTGAATTCAAAGGAGTTAAAATAGAATTTAAATTCAAAGGATTTCAAATGAGTTTGAATAAAGAAATTCAAATGGAATTTGAATATTGCAAATATAAAGGAAATTCAAATATAGAGTTTGAATAAAGAAATTCAAATGGAATTTGAATATTGTAAATATATAGGATTTGAATATTAGAAGTGAAATAGATCGGTAATATTATGTGAAATGGATTGGATATATATTAAAAATATATCAGAATGGAGTTGAATTTATTATAAACAAAGTTAAAACGTTTATATTTATAAATATAATTAAAACGAGTTCGCCGTAGTGCGGCAGTTCGTAAATTGGCGATTCGAACTTCAATTTAGTATACAGAACTCAATTGAAGTCGGAATTCTGTGAAACAAGAATCGTCGGGACCGGTTGAACGATAGTTTTCTAATGAAAGAGAAAAATCTGGATTTCGTCGTATAGATTTTGAGTTATGTCAAAATCAAATTTTTAGAAAAACAGCGCCAAAACCATTATAAAACCATAACGGTTTAATTAAATAAATAAAAGGACTTTTAGGAAATAAAATTCGAATTGGCATTAGAAAAATCCAGACTGGAGATATAAAATAAATATGAACTCCAGTGAAGTAAGTGAAATGATTTTTAAGATAAAAATCATATTTTAAATGGTTAAATAGAATTAACTAAATTGGAAAATAATTTGTTATAGGAAATTTGAATTGAAATTGGGTTTTTGGATAAGTGAGAGAGATTGAGAATTTATATTCGAAATCGAATATATAACTCGAGTTGAAAATATAATTAGATTAGTTTAAAATTAAGTTGACATTTATTTGAACAAGTTATATTCAAATAAAAAGGATGAAATAGGCAAAATAGTTAATTAGCAACTAGTTAATGGGAATTTGAATGATTGAAATTAAATTTAACTTAAGTAAGTTAAAGGGATCGAAATGAATAAATTGAGTAAAATCAATGTGAATGAAATATGAATTGGGAATGAATAAAGGAAAAACCAAAAGAGTTAAAAGGAAAATATATTTGTAAAACAAATATAAAAGAAAATATATTTGTAAACAAATATAAAGGAGATATATTTGTAACACAAATACAAAGGAAGTTATGTCCAAACATATAGAAGAAGAAATATTTGTAAAACATTTACAAATAGAATTTAAAAGGAAATATTTGTAAAACATTTACAAATAGATTAAATGGGAATATTTATATATAGAAAATAAATAGAATGTTAGAGATATTTATTTGTTAAATAAATAGAATTTAATCAAAGGAATATTTAGAAGATAAATAAAAAAGATTAATTTATAAATAACAGTTTATAAATTAAATTAAATATTTATCATTCGATAAAATGGAATATATAAGTCTGAACTTATATAGAGAAGAGATATTGGTTTTTAACACCGATAGTTTTAAATAGAAGAGGTACACAACACTTGTATAAGTGAAGTAACGTTATTAAAGAGAACATTTATAAAGTGAAGAACCGTTACTAAAAGTAAATCTTTATAAATGAATAAACGTTATCCAATAGGAGTTATTAGAATAAGAGAAGTCGATTAGAGTTAGGATAAACCGATTAAAGTGAGAATTAACCAGTTAGAGTTAATCAGTTAGGGTTAATCCGTAGAGTTAATTGAATATTAGTTATTCAATTAGAATTTATCGAATATTCGTTATGTAAATTAAGAGTTAACCAGATAGTGTTAATTGAACATAGTTAATCGAATCAGGATTTAATTGAATGTTAGTTATTCAATTAAAGTTGATCGAATATAGTTATTAAGATAGAGTTAGTCAAACATAGTTACTCGGGATAAGTTGCCATTTCGTACGACTGCTAGCGTAATTCGCAGGGCTGCAGATAGCCTAGGGCGGTCGCATGTTTCCTGAGGGAATCAAGCGTAACCATTGTGATCGCTGCGATCTAGAGTCAAGCGAATGGAGTTAAATCGAATATTAGTTATTTGAATAGAGTTAAAGGAGTTATCGAATATAGCTTATTCGGAAGGAGTTAAGTGAAAAGAGCTAATCAAATAGAGTTAATTGAATAGAGTAAATTAAATAGAGTAAATCGAATATAGTTTATTCAAAGAAAAGTTTTCGAATCTAGTTATTCGAAAGAGAGATTATCAAATATAGTTATTCGAAGGGAGGAGTTATCGAATAGGGATTTATTCGAAAGAGAGTTACGTAAGGAAGTTTGAAATGTTGAGTATCAACATAAGTTTTGAAAAGATAAATGGGTTTGTAACACTTCCTACCTTAGCAATTTCGAGGACGAAATTATTTTAGGTGGGGAAGATTGTAATGACCTGGATATTTATGGGTTAATTTTAATATATTTAATATGGATTTAAATATTTAGTTAAGTAAATAAATCAATTTTTATAGGGAGTTATCGATTTTAAAATCAATTTCAATTTAATATTGAAAATATTAAATTATCAGAATAAGACAATGGATTTAGTTGAATTCAAATTTAATTTGAATTGAAAACAGTTCAAATAATTAATATGAAATTTTAAACGGTAATAATATTTATTTATTATCAAGGAGAATAAATAGTTTAAAATTTGATTTATATCAATTTAAATTAATATCTTATTCAGACAATCGAATTGGACTACGTGACCTATCCCAGTGTGTCCGGAATAGTGGTTTTACCCTAGAATTGATTGTTGTTGGGTTCAGAAAGGGGTTCACAATAAAGGAGTATTTTAATTTAAGGACACGAGTTTTAAAATAAAAATATAATATCCTAGTTGTGGACAGAAACAAAACACAAGAGGCAAAATAAATAAACCTCGTTGTCTCCTTTCCTCACCGCATAACAAAAGAAACTGTGGCCTTCCTTTTATCCATGAATTTCCCTTTATAAATCGTGTCTCCTTTCTTTTTCGTTCTACACAGAAGAAAATAAATCAAAGCTTCGAAAAACAAAATAAATGGCGATCCTTTTCCTCATAGCTGATGCTCCTCCAGGCTATGCCTTTCTTCTAATTTCCTCAAATCAAATTTGCTCGAACCTAGGTGGAGTCTAGGAGGTTGTGAAGTCGCGTTCGAATCAGGGGAGTTTATCGCGAGAAAGGGATTCCGACCCTTTAAGGTGTGCGATGTAGGGTTGGCCTTTGAAGGATAACGCGATGTTCAATTCAAGGCGTAGTTGCAAATGGTTTTGTCGGTGTTCGAAAGTGGTGGAAATAGGAGAGGAAAGCACGGCAGCGGCTGAGGGTGCAAAGATGGGCCGACGTGATGGATTACTGGAAGTCGATACTAGCTTTGAATGAGACTGGGGTGCTACGGACGAGTTCGACAATTGGAAGAGTGGAGCGTGGCAGAGTATGAGCGTTGATATCAAAAAAATTGGGTGCTGGAACAAAAATCCCAACAGTAAATGGAATTAAGAACTTGATATGGAATTCTGTTGGAGTCATCAGCGTTGATTGGATTCAATTTATATCGAATGGTATTCGATTTAATTAGGATGCTCGACAAATAAAAATCTGGTGAGTAAATCTCACCTTTTTATTTAGAATTATTTTTATATCGTTAAAAATAATTGTCTGTGCTTGTTTGAATGTTTTTTGATTGTTTTAAAATATATATTAGTTATTTAGGATATATATATATATATATATATATATATATATATATATTGGATTGATGATTGGTTGGATACCCGCAGTCTCATTAGTGGATGTTCGCGGTTTCATTAGCGGATGATTACCCTATAAGCCCTACGCTATGATAGTGGATGACCTTCTATACCGCGATATACTGCCTCGAAACAGGATGGGTATTACTATGTTGACTAACGTCTGTGGATGCAGGAAAAACAGGTTGGAGGAATCCAACTGGATTCCTTAAAAATATATATTATCTGTTTGTTAGTTTGATTTCATATATATTCATATATGATGGGTTAAAAATCAAATGATTGAAAATTAGTTGATTTGATTGTTTAAATATCACTGGGGATTGAATATTGATTTATAAAAATATCGAAAAAGGGTATTTGAGATTTAAAAAGGAAATTCTATTTTTATAAATAGAATTTGAATTTTTAATTAACTATAGGAAATATTAATTTGAATGGAATTTATAAACTTTGTTTATAAATCAAAATGTGGGATTTGAATGGAATTCATAAACTTTGTTTATAAATCAAAATGTGGGATTTGAATTGAATTTATAAACTTTGTTTATAAATATATAGTGTGGGATTTTAAGTGAAGTTATAAACGTTGTTTATAAATAATGCTGAGAATTCAAATAGGATTTGAATATAGAATTCAAATGGACTTTAAACTATAGAATTTGAAAATAGAATTCAAATGAAGTTAACTATAGAGTTTGAAAATATAATTTCAAATGGAGTTTAAATATATGGATTCTAATAGAATTCAAATGAAGTTTAAATAAAGAGAATTCAAATAGAATTGAATTGGAATTTGAATAGAGAAGTCGATAAGGAAACGAGAGTATGAGTATAATTAGAATTTGTTAATATGCAAGTTAAAATATATTTGAACATGTCATGTTCAAATATGAAGGTGAAATAGACTGAAGAGTTAATTAACAAATTAATTAACGAATTTAGTAAAATGATCGGGTATAGTTGGAAATAAATTGGACAGGTATAGATATATAGGAGACAGGTTTGGAATAAAGTATAGAAGTGAAATAAATATAATGCTCGACAAAAAAGTACGTATTTAATTCATATATGAGATTTTATGCGCCGTATCGGCTAGCCGCTTGGCTTTTCTTTTTCTTTTTGGTTTGGTAAGGGCCATGGGAGGCTATTAGAAATATCCCGAAGCTCCTGGTACAAAGGAGGTTATGGCGAATTTTTCCGGGAATTTAAGGAGTTAGAATATTTTTAAGATAATTTGATAATTAGAAATCAACGTATCGATATATATAGAAGTCGATAAGAAAACGAACTTAGAAATAGAATAGTATAATCAAAAAGGAAGTATAAGAATAAAATTTAGTAATAATAGAAAGAGAAAGTGTATACGTGTTTAAAAGTGAAGAAGTAGTTGTATGGTATTGATTATCCAAGTAAGCAGTCATATCTGTTTTGACGTTATAAATGTTATTCAGTCATATTCTGTGAGGTAGTTATACCCCAACTTGATTGATTTCATTATTAACAAATAAATAGTAAGATTTCAGGCTCGAAGATCAATGTTGAATAAGAGTTAGTTGAATATAGTATTATGTTGTCGTAACGATGTTTTACACAACATCTGTTTTAACCCAAATAAGTGTAAGCTGGGAAATAGAATAATAAATATTTCCTAAGTATAGGAATAAACGAGATTGGAAAAGAGATAAGTAATTGGAATATTTTCCAATTATAACTAGCATATATTTTCTAAAGGTTTAGAAAATAAAGGAAGGCGACATTCGGAAATGTTTTCCAAATAACGTAAACGGCCAATATGGTTATCGAGAATATTTGGTTAACCAATATTGATAAAGAAATAGAGAAGGGATTTAATTAATGGAATATTAATTCAGGGCTTAGTGATTGTTTGATAATTGGATGAACACTTGTTTTCTTCGATAGTTAAATCATCGACTATCGAAACACTTGTTTTTATTCGATAGTTAAATCACAGACTATCGAAGTTTTGACCATCATTGTCAATATGGAGAGACCGGTTGGATTATTATCCGAAGAACCACTCTGTATTGGCAGTAGTGTTGCAAATCAGATTATATGAAGATAATCGAAGACGGAGTAGAGTGCAAGGACTTTTTCTACTAATAGAAATTGTACCTTCAGTTCATCCTGTTCCTAGGTGACTTGTATGAATGAATGTCTGACAGAGTATTTCCAGAAAGGTCACGTACATTGATTTCTTCAACCGTACCAAGAGTGGAAGCGGAGAAGGAAACTTCTTTTAGCTAACACGTAATGTACTGTTGTAGACATCAATTAGTGATTTTCGATGGATCTGACAATGTAACATTCGAAGTGAATCTGGTGTGATGATAAAGCGTAGCTTCAAGCCTCATCATCCGGTAAATGACAGAAATCGGGCAAGCAACATGGCTATGTAGGTCGCACCTACTAGGGTGTATAATCGCCTGATCTAGAGTTTCATTTACTTCTAAAAATCTATTGTCGATGTTTTCCCATTCGGGAAACGGTTGCTGATCCCAACCGTTGGTGATATACATTCGATACACTCAAGCCAAATGAGTGGTCGGTCATGTGTGGTTGAGTTGCAAGATATCCTTGTTGAACTCGGTATATTCTCCTCTAGAGATATACCAGCGGAAGGTGGTTCCATACCTTGTCAATGTTGGAAATCCATTACGCAATACGTGCTTGCGGTTTTGATTGTATATATATATATGTGTGTGTGTGTGTGTGTGTGGAACGTGAGATGAAAGCGTTTCTGCTAGATGATTATTATATTGTGGTTGATAGACATTAGTATAATATCAAAAGGTTTTTGATATAAAGATAATTTGGATTCTCATAAGGGAAAACCCCGTTCCGTTATACGGCGTGGTCTTATGAGATATCATTTACCTGCTTGAACTGTTTTAAACTGTTTTACTCATACCAGTCCCATGACTGACCCGGAGTTTATTCTGTTTTGTTTTTCCTAAACTCTTGGGTGCCCAATTTTGTACGGGCAGTCAAGTAGTCGGGATTTACAGATATATCTGAAGAGCTGGAGCAGTAGGCTTCAGGATCATATAGCTATAGTTTATTTCCGCTGTGTTGTAAGTGCTGTACTTTGATAATGATGTATATTCAAATACAGATGTATATTTCAATTTATGTTATATATAAATTATATGTTATTCGTTCCGCTGTGAGGTTCGTGTTACTCTGATGTTGTGTTCTTCTTCTTCTGTTCTAAATTTCTATCTTATCTTTCCTCACCCACTATCTTCTTTCTATTAATTTCCTGATTTCCAGTGCAATTTGGGGTGGGACTTGTGTTATTTAGTCAGCTCAATTTGGACCGGATTTTTGGGTCATTACAGTTTGTATCAGAGCTTAGGTTGAGCGAATACCTAGGCTTGTTGGAATGTGCTCATTAGAGATAGGGTCATTAGTACCATAGAATCAGTTAAGTGTATATATATACGAGAGAGCGTATTTGTTATTTGATATAAAAACTGTTTTACATTTTTTGACTAGTCTGTTGAGTGAATTATGAATTCTGATCGAATCGTGGGATGCCACGATGTCGATAGGAGTTTATAAACACTTGAACAGAAGATTGGACATGACATTGTTTTGAATAGTTGAGTTGATTTTTAGGATTATAATCAAATTAGATTATAAAAACTGAAACAGTTATATATATAACCAATGGAATTTGTATATGAAATCAAATATACAAATGTGATAAATTGAAATTGAATTCCAACCAGAATTTAGAATTTAAAATCCTGTGAGTTGGGAAAATATTTTTTTTTGCTAAATGAATGTCAAGTGATAAAGCACTGAACTCATTCAGTGGCTGGGAAATAATTCTGATGATGGTCGCAACATCATCAGTGTTCATTTTTGAGTTTCTAAGTGATGAATTGCTGCCTTAGAAAAGTTTTGATGGAAATTTGTTTGAAAGAAACAAGTTGTTTGAAAATTTAAATGTTTTGAATTTGAGATAGATATAAAAATATGTATATATTTATATTGCTTCAAAGGAATTTTGAATTGGCAATTGGAATATAGATTTCAAATAGAAGTAAAATAAAGGAATTCAAATTGGATTTGAAATGGAATTTTAAATATATATAATTCAAATAAAATGTGAGTATGACATTTGAATATAGAATTTGAATAAAGAAAATTCAAAATAGAAATTCAATATAGAAATTCAAATGGCGTTTGAATATAGTAATTTAAAAGGGAATTCAAATATAGAATTTGAACATAGAAATTAAAATAGGATTTGAATAAAGATAATTCAAATAGAAATTGTATAAGAAAAATTGAAATGGAATTTGAATTCAAAGGAATTCAAATGGATTTGAATAAAGAAAAGTCAAATAGAGATTTGAATATTAGAATTCAAAGAAAATATAAAGTTTGAAATAGAATTCTAGATAAAAGGAGTTTAAATAGAATTTGAATTCAAAGTGAAATTAAATAGAATTTGAATTCAAAGGAGTTAAAATAGAATTTAAATTCAAAGGATTTCAAATGAGTTTGAATAAAGAAATTCAAATGGAATTTGAATATTGCAAATATAAAGGAAATTCAAATATAGAGTTTGAATAAAGAAATTCAAATGGAATTTGAATATTGTAAATATATAGGATTTGAATATTAGAAGTGAAATAGATCGGTAATATTATGTGAAATGGATTGGATATATATTAAAAATATATCAGAATGGAGTTGAATTTATTATAAACAAAGTTAAAACGTTTATATTTATAAATATAATTAAAACGAGTTCGCCGTAGTGCGGCAGTTCGTAAATTGGCGATTCGAACATCAATTTAGTATACAGAACTCAATTGAAGTCGGAATTCTGTGAAACAAGAATCGTCGGAACCGGTTGAACAATAGTTTTCTAATGAAAGAGAAAAATCTGGATTTCGTCGTATAGATTTTGAGTTATGTCAAAATCAAATTTTTAGAAAAACAGCGCCAGAACCATTATAAAACCATAACGGTTTAATTAAATAAATAAAAGGACTTTTAGGAAATAAAATTCGAATTGGCATTAGAAAAATCCAGACTGGAGATATAAAATAAATATGAACTCCAGTGAAGTAAGTGAAATGATTTTTAAGATAAAAATCATATTTTAAATGGTTAAATAGAATTAACTAAATTGGAAAATAATTTGTTTTAGGAAATTTGAATTGAAATTGGGTTTTTGGATAAGTGAGAGAGATTGAGAATTTATATTCGAAATCGAATATATAACTCGAGTTGAAAATATAATTAGATTAGTTTAAAATTAAGTTGACATTTATTTGAACAAGTTATATTCAAATAAAAAGGATGAAATAGGCAAAACAGTTAATTAGCAACTAGTTAATGGGAATTTGAATGATTGAAATTAAATTTAACTTAAGTAAGTTAAAGGGATCGAAATGAATAAATTGAGTAAAATCAATGTGAATGAAATATGAATTGGGAATGAATAAAGGAAAAACCAAAAGAGTTAAAAGGAAAATTTATTTGTAAAACAAATATAAAAGAAAATATATTTGTAAACAAATATAAAGGAGATATATTTGTAACACAAATACAAAGGAAGTTATGTCCAAACAAATAGAAGAAGAAATATTTGTAAAACATTTACAAATAGAATTTAAAAGGAAATATTTGTAAAACATTTACAAATAGATTAAATTGGAATATTTATATATAGAAAATAAATAGAATGTTAGAGATATTTATTTGTTAAATAAATAGAATTTAATCAAAGGAATATTTAGAAGATAAATAAAAAAGATTAATTTATAAATAACAGTTTATAAATTAAATTAAATATTTATCATTCGATAAAATGGAATATATAAGTCTGAACTTATATAGAGAAGAGATATTGGTTTTTAACACCGATAGTTTTAAATAGAAGAGGTACACAACACTTGTATAAGTGAAGTAACGTTATTAAAGAGAACATTTATAAAGTGAAGAACCGTTACTAAAAGTAAATCTTTATAAATGAATAAACGTTATCCAATAGGAGTTATTAGAATAAGAGAAGTCGATTAGAGTTAGGATAAACCGATTAAAGTAAGAATTAACCAGTTAGAGTTAATCAGTTAGGGTTAATCCGTAGAGTTAATTGAATATTAGTTATTCAATTAGAATTTATCGAATATTCGTTATGTAAATTAAGAGTTAACCAGATAGTGTTAATTGAACATAGTTAATCGAATCAGGATTTAATTGAATGTTAGTTATTCAATTAAAGTTGATCGAATATAGTTATTAAGATAGAGTTAGTCAAACATAGTTACTCGGGATAAGTTGCCATTTCGTACGACTGCTAGCGTAATTCGCAGGGCTGCAGATAGCCTAGGGCGGTCGCATGTTTCCTGAGGGAATCAAGCGTAACCATTGTGATCGCTGCGATCTAGAGTCAAGCGAATGGAGTTAAATCGAATATTAGTTATTTGAATAGAGTTAAAGGAGTTATCGAATATAGCTTATTCGGAAGGAGTTAAGTGAAAAGAGCTAATCAAATAGAGTTAATTGAATAGAGTAAATTAAATAGAGTAAATCGAATATAGTTTATTCAAAGAAAAGTTTTCGAATCTAGTTATTCGAAAGAGAGATTATCAAATATAGTTATTCGAAGGGAGGAGTTATCGAATAGGGATTTATTCGAAAGAGAGTTATATAAGGAAGTTTGAAATGTTGAGTATCAACATAAGTTTTGAAAAGATAAATGGGTTTGTAACACTTCCTACCTTAGCAATTTCGAGGACGAAATTATTTTAGGTGGGGAAGATTGTAATGACCTGGATATTTATGGGTTAATTTTAATATATTTAATATGGATTTAAATATTTAGTTAAGTAAATAAATCAATTTTTATAGGGAGTTATCGATTTTAAAATCAATTTCAATTTAATATTGAAAATATTAAATTATCAGAATAAGACAATGGATTTAGTTGAATTCAAATTTAATTTGAATTGAAAACAGTTCAAATAATTAATATGAAATTTTAAACGGTAATAATATTTATTTATTATCAAGGAGAATAAATAGTTTAAAATTTGATTTATATCAATTTAAATTAATATCTTATTCAGACAATCGAATTGGACTTCGTGACCTATCCCAGTGTGTCCGGAATAGTGGTTTTACCCTAGAATTGATTGTTGTTGGGTTCAGAAAGGGGTTCACAATAAAGGAGTATTTTAATTTAAGGACACGAGTTTTAAAATAAAAATATAATATCCTAGTTGTGGACAGAAACAAAACACAAGAGGAAAAATAAATAAACCTCGTTGTCTCCTTTCCTCACCGCATAACAAAAGAAACTGTGGCCTTCCTTTTATCCATGAATTTCCCTTTATAAATCGTGTCTCCTTTCTTTTTCGTTCTACACAGAAGAAAATAAATCAAAGCTTCGAAAAACAAAATAAATGGCGATCCTTTTCCTCATAGCTGATCCTCCTCCAGGCTATGCCTTTCTTCTAATTTCCTCAAATCAAATTTGCTCGAACCTAGGTGGAGGCTAGGAGGTTGTGAAGTCGCGTTCGAATCAGGGGAGTTTATCGCGAGAAAGGGATTCCGACCCTTTAAGGTGTGCGATGTAGGGTTGGCCTTCGAAGGATAACGCGATGTTCAATTCAAGGCGTAGTTGCAAATGGTTTTATCGGTGTTCGAAAGTGGTGGAAATAGGAGAGGAAAGCACGGCAGCGGCTGAGGGTGCAAAGATGGGCCGACGTGATGGATTACTGGAAGTCGATACTAGCTTTGAATGAGACTGGGGTGCTACGGACGAGTTCGACAATTGGAAGAGTGGAGCGTGGCAGAGTATGAGCGTTGATATCAAAAAAATTGGGTGCTGGAACAAAAATCCCAACAGTAAATGGAATTAAGAACTTGATATGGAATTCTGTTGGAGTCATCAGCGTTGATTGGATTCAATTTATATCGAATGGTATTCGATTTAATTAGGATGCTCGACAAATAAAAATCTGGTGAGTAAATCTCACCTTTTTATTTAGAATTATTTTTATATCGTTAAAAATAATTGTCTGTGCTTGTTTGAATGTTGTTTGATTGTTTTAAAATATATATTAGTTATTTAGGATATATATATATATATATATATATATATATATATTGGATTGATGATTGGTTGGATACCCGCAGTCTCATTAGTGGATGTTCGCGGTTTCATTAGCGGATGATTACCCTATAAGCCCTACGCTATGATAGTGGATGACCTTCTATACCGCGATATACTGCCTCGAAACAGGATGGGTATTACTATGTTGACTAACGTCTGTGGATGCAGGAAAAACAGGTTGGAGGAATCCAACTGGATTCCTTAAAAATATATATTATCTGTTTGTTTGTTTGATTTCATATATATTCATATATGATGGGTTAAAAATCAAATGATTGAAAATTGGTTGATTTGATTGTTTAAATATCACTGGGGATTGAATATTGATTTATAAAAATATCGAAAAAGGGTATTTGAGATTTAAAAAGGAAATTCTATTTTTATAAATAGAATTTGAATTTTTAATTAACTTTAGGAAATATTAATTTGAATGGAATTTATAAACTTTGTTTATAAATCAAAATGTGGGATTTGAATGGAATTTATAAACTTTGTTTATAAATCAAAATGTGGGATTTGAATTGAATTTATAAACTTTGTTTATAAATATATAGTGTGGGATTTTAAGTGAAGTTATAAACGTTGTTTATAAATAATGCTGAGAATTCAAATAGGATTTGAATATAGAATTCAAATGGACTTTAAACTATAGAATTTGAAAATAGAATTCAAATGAAGTTAACTATAGAGTTTGAAAATATAATTTCAAATGGAGTTTAAATATAGGGATTCTAATAGAATTCAAATGAAGTTTAAATAAAGAGAATTCAAATAGAATTGAATTGGAATTTGAATAGAGAAGTCGATAAGGAAACGAGAGTATGAGTATAATTAGAATTTGTTAATATGCAAGTTAAAATATATTTGAACATGTCATGTTCAAATATGAAGGTGAAATAGACTGAAGAGTTAATTAACAAATTAATTAACGAATTTAGTAAAATGATCGGGTATAGTTGGAAATAAATTGGACAGGTATAGATATATAGGAGACAGGTTTGGAATAAAGTATAGAAGTGAAATAAATATAATGCTCGACAAAAAAGTACGTATTTAATTCATATATGAGATTTTATGCGCCATATCGGCTAGCCGCTTGGCTTTTCTTTTTCTTTTTGGTTTGGTAAGGGCCATGGGAGGCTATTAGAAATATCCCGAAGCTCCCGGTACAAAGGAGGTTATGGCGAATTTTTCCGGGAATTTAAGGAGTTAGAATATTTTTAAGATAATTTGATATTTAGAAATCAACGTATCGATATATATAGAAGTCGATAAGAAAACGAACTTAGAAATAGAATAGTATAATCAAAAAGGAAGTATAAGAATAAAATCTAGTAATTATAGAAAGAGAAAGTGTATACGTGTTTAAAAGTGAAGAAGTAGTTGTATGGTATTGATTATCCGAGTAAGTAGTTATATCTGTTTTGACGTTATAAATGTTATTCAGTCAAGGTCTGAGAGGTAGTTATACCCCAACTTGATTGATTTCATTATTAACAAATAAATAGTAAGATTTCAGGCTCGAAGATCAATGTTGAATAAGAGTTAGTTGAATATAGTATTTGGGTGGTCGTAACAATGTTTTACACAACATCTGTTTTAACCCAAATAAGTGTAAGCTGGGAAATAGAATAATAAATATTTCCTAAGTATAGGAATAAACGAGATTGGAAAAGAAATAAGTAATTGGAATATTTTCCAATTATAACTAGCATATATTTTCTAAAGGTTTAGAAAATAAAGGAAGGCGACATTCGGAAATGTTTTCCAAATAACGTAAACGGCCAATATGGTTATCGAGAATATTTGGTTAACCAATATTGATAAAGAAATAGAGAAGAGATTTAATTAATGGAATATTAATTAAGGGCTTAGTGATTGTTTGATAATTGGATGAACACTTGTTTTCTTCGATAGTTAAATCATCGACTATCGAAACACTTGTTTTTATTCGATAGTTAAATCACAGACTATCGAAGTTTTGACCATCGTTGTCAATATGGAGAGACCGGTTGGATTATTAGCCAAAGAACCACTCCGTATTGGCAGTAGCGTTGCGAATCAGATTATATGAAGATAATCGAAGACGGAGTAGAGTGCAAGGACTTTTTCTACTAATAGAAATTGTACCTTCAGTTCATCCTGTTCCTGGGTGACTTGTATGGATGAATGTCTGACAGAGTATTTCCAGAAAGGTCACGTACATTGATTTCTTCAACCTTACCAAGAGTGGAAGCGGAGAAGGAAACTTCTTTTAGCTAACACGTAATGTACTGTTGTAGACATCAATTAGTGATTTTCGATGGATCTGACAATGTAACATTCGAAGTGAATCTGGTGTGATGATAAAGCGTAGCTTCAAGCCTCATCATCCGGTAAATGACAGAAATCGGGCAAGCAGCATGGCTATGTAGGTCGCACCTATTAGGGTGTATAATCGCCTGATCTAGAGTTTCATTTACTTCTAAAAATCTATTGTCGATGCTGTCCCATTCGGGAAACGGTTGCTGATCCCAACCGTTGGTGATATACATTCGATACACTCAAGCCAAATGAGTGGTCGGTCATGTGTGGCTGAGTTGCAAGATGTTCTTGTTGAACTCGGTATATTCTCCTCTAGAGATATACCAGCGGAAGGTGGTTCCATACCTTGTCATAGTTGGAAATCCATTACGCAATACGTGCTTGCGGTTTTGATTGTATATATATATATGGAACGTGAGATGAAAGCGTTTCTGCTAGATGATTATTATATTGTGGTTGATAGACATTAGTATAATATCAAAAGGTTTTTGATATAAAGATAATTTGGATTCTCATAAGGGAAAAACTCGTTCCGTTATACGGCGTGGTCTTATGAGATATCATTTACCTGCTTGAACTGTTTTAAACTGTTTTACTCATACCAGTCCCATGTCTGACCCGGAGTTTATTCTGTTTTGTTTTCCCTAAACTCTTGGGTGCCCAATTTTGTATGGGCAGTCAAGTAGTCGGGATTTACAGATATATCTGAAGAGCTGGAGCAGGAGGCTTCAGGATCATATAGTTATAGTTTATTTCCGCTGTGTTGTAAGTGTTGTACTTTGATAATGATGTATATTCAAATACAGATGTATATTTCAAGTTATGTTATATATAAATTATATGTTATTCGTTCCGCTGTGAGGTTCGTGTTACTCTGATGTTGTGTTCTTCTTCTTTTGTTCTAAATTTCTATCTTATCTTTCCTCACCCTCTATCTTCTTTCTATTAATTTCATGATTTCCAGTGCAATTTGGGGTGGGACTTGTGTTATTTAGTCAGGTCAAATTGGACCGGATTTTTGGGTCATTACACAGTTGGTGATCGCCCAGACGTACTTGGAGATCGATGGATATACGAGGTGCCTCCGGTTTCGTTCAGACCCATAACGGACTTGTAAATGGACTGTGTGTCTGACATTGGATATCATTTTGTGTGATTGATGGATATCGGTTGCATGGAGTGGTTTGCCTGTGTGACATGCTAAGATGCAAATGATCAAGGCTTCTGTTGAAAAGCAGAGTCTTGTGGTTGATGATCAAATCACGTCCTTTGTGGCATAGCTTTGTGTAGCGTTAATTCGCGAGCCTCACACCTCGGTAAACGGGAGAGGACATCAGGGAGGGCATGTGTTTCCTTCTAGCTAGGGTGGTGTCAGTGACCTACCATGTAACGACCCGTGTTTTTCCGCCTATTTATTTGGATTATTTTAATTATTTTTAATTATTTAAAATATTGGTTTGGATTTAAATAATTGAATTTAACGATTATATTTGGAATATATTATTTAAATAAATAATAAAATAATAATTTAATTTCCAAAATATTGGAAAATGTGGAATTTGAATTATATTGTGACCAGGCAGTTTAAAGTGGTCAAATATTGTCTATAGAGAAATTATATCGACTATTCATTTAGAAAGCGACGACGGAATATATATGGTTTATAATTTAATTAAATAACGAGCTGCAGCGGCGCGGCAGTTCACGATTTGGCGTTTCGAACTTCAATTGGTCATACCGAGTTCAAAATAAGTCGGATTTCCTCGAAACAAGAAACTTCGGGACCGGTTTGACGATATCTTTCCAACGGCAGAGAAAAATCCAGTTTTCATCGTGTAGATTTTGTTTTATGTCCAAATCAAATTTTGAAAAGGTCGCTATGGAATTTCCTTTATATATTATAGCGATTATTTATAGAAAATAAATGGTTTTTAAATTTTTATAATATCGATTTGGCTTCAAATTCAACCCGGGATATTTTATTGTGATAATATACGATATTCTGGTCGTGTATGGCCAATTTCAATATTTTAATAATATTATATTGAGGTATTCTAAAATTGATTTATTTTATTTGAATTGGCCAGTTATAAAAGGGACTTTCTTCAAACGACCTCAGTTTTCGACGAAACAAATTTTGTTGGGACCGCAATAGTAAATTATTGCTTGATTTCAAGTTGCATGCAAATCGGTGTTATTATGTAAGCGTGGCAAAATAAAATGCAATATTAATCGATCAAATTGGACGTGTATGAACGCTATTCGAGCAAACGAACTCGGAATTCAACGAAACAAGTTCCGTTAGGATCGTATCGTCAAAATATACTATATCGTCCAGTCGCGTCTCGAACGGGGTTCGTATGTGAGCGCAGCAGCGAATAAACGACGTTTGAAAACGCGATGGTACGAAATAAAAATCGTTAGTCAACATCGTTCGTCAAATCAACTTAAAATATATTATCTCCAAACTATATAAACACCTAAACTTCTAACCCTAGCCACCAAAATCAGAATTCTTCATGTAATTTTGTAAAAACACCCCTAAACACAAAATCAATTATATTTTCCAATCCGTGAAGAATTTGTGGGGTGTTTGAAAGCAAAAGTAGTAGATCGGGGACGTATCTACCTCTCAGAAAAGTTGGGGGTGAACGGACACCTGTGGTGGTCGGAATCGGCTTAAAACCAGCAAATTCCATTTTCGTTTTTGGCCAGAATGGAGGAGTTTGGGTTGATTTGGGAGGCCGGAACCTTGGGGGTTTTGTAGAGGAGAGATAAGGCTTTCAAATGGTTGTGGTCTCGAGGTCTGAAAGGGTGTGTAGTGGACGGAATTAGAAGATGAACGGAGATGGAAGTTTTTGGTACGTTTGTGTTTGTGGCTGTCGGTTATGGATGATTTACGGTGAACTGGTGGCGTATGGGGGGTCGAGGCTGAGGGTCGATGGAGCTCTGATGGATGGGGGTTCGAACGGTGGTGGTGGCATCGACTATTGTGCCTCGTGGCGGCGGCCCTTGGCATTTGATCGGAATTAGGGGAAAACGGGATTTCCTGCGAACGAGGCAACGGAGGAGGGTGGTGTTTGGGGTGGCAGCTACTGGCGGAGCGACGGTCATGGTGGGGTGGTCGATGGGGTCTCCGGCGTCTCCTATCGGCTCCGGCGATGGCTCAAGGTAGGTGAAGTTTTGAACGTTGGGAAGAAGCATCGGGTTTGAGGAGGTTCAACTAAAGAAAACGCGTTTCTTTGTTTCAGACATGATGACGTGGCAAAGAAGGTAATTAAATATTTAAATTAATTTTTAATTTGTTAATTAATAACCGTATAATATGTTCAAACTTTGGAATGCGATAACTTCCACATACGTTAACGAAATCTAACGAAACTGGATCTGTTGGGATCGCAGGGACGAGACCTATCCGATGGCACTGACTAGGAGTCGATCTGACGCAATTGAAATTTCAGCAAATTCTGAGTGTTCGTTTCAAATTAAATGCAACAAACGCGTCAACCGTCGACAGAATAACCTGGTGAGTTAATTCTCACACCTTCTGGAATTCTGTGATGTGGTAAATTCATATTAAAATATAATTTACCTTTAAAAATATAAATTGGTTGAATGGTTGCCATTGGTTGTTCTTGTTTGATTGGTTGGTGTTATTTATAATTCATCTTTTTAAATTTATAGATGGTTGAAATTAATTGCATATATTATTATGAAATGTGTAACGAGCTATGATGCAGGGAAGAACAGGTTGGAGGGATCCGACCGGATTCCTCAAATATTGTATATGTTATTTATTTGTTTTATATCGTTGATATTTGAACTGATTGAACGCCATATGTTAGTGAGACTTGTTTGAACATGATGGTTGAACAAATATTCACCCGTGTTGTGTTTAAAATCAACCGACAGTGTTGATTTGGTAACTGGCAGTGAATGGCATAAAATGTGTTATTTAGACGTCGTTCGACCGTTCGGTGAATCGACGCAGTTTTAAAATTATGAATTATTTTCTAACTGAATTGAGCCTTTCTAAGTCATTTTATATAATTGATTAAATTAGAAATTTATAAATAAATATTTTAATCAAGTTTGTAAAAAAATTATTTAAAAGAGTTTGTGTAGTAACATCGTGTGATGTAAACAAGTTATAAAGAAAAAGGGCCGAGAAATTTCCTATGTGTTGGAAAAAAATGAAATAATTGTTTTTAAAACAATTAAATGGCGTTTTAAATCAATTAAGCTATTTAATTAATTTAAAAATAGGAAATGACAAATGATAGTCAGTGAACTGCTAAGTGAGGTGTACGGTCGACAAAAATCAACCGTCTTTAGTTGAAATTGATAATTGAAGTAATTTGATTTTAATATCTTGAATATTCGTTAAGGTTTAACAAATGGTGTTAGATAGTTAGTTAATCTTTGATTAATTATAGATTAAAGTGATTATTGAATTAGTTTGTGTTTTTAAAGTAAACTTTCTATTTAATAAGGGTTTCAAAAGGATGATTATACTATTTTAGTTAATAGAAAAGTTAACCATCTCTAATATAGTTAATATGGAAGTTAGTTATTATTTTAATTAATAATAAGTAAAGCGATGACTTTTAATTAGTCATCGATTAAGAAATGTTGAGTAGCGATTGGTTTCGATTAGAAGGGGCAATAAGAGTTAAGTAGAATTAAGATCCAAAGTTTTCAAACAAGGTTTGTAAATGAGATTTATAGGCAATTTGGAAGAAATCCAAAATAGGTTTAAAAGGGTTTTATACCAAATTAGTGACCTTAAAGAGGTAAGGTATTTGGTTGAACGAAGCGTTATAAGTAAAATTTGAATTTCAAAGGTAAAGATAAGTACACATAATTAGGTTGTATTAAATATCGGTAAATGGTTATTATAAAGAAATCAAAGAGAAGTTTTAAAAGGATTTTCTTTAAAACCAAATTGATGAGTTAAATGTTGAAGAATTGAGTAAAAAGATTTATCGAAAGAAGGTTTTAATGTAAGGGATGGTTTATAAAACCAAATTTGAAATCGAGACGATAAAGTTGTTATGAGAGTTAAGTTACAAACTGATATTTATTCTTAGATAAGAACGTTGTCGATCAAGGTCTGAGAGGTAAATAAAATACCCCAACTTGAATGGCTTCACGATTATCGAGGAATGATATTCGTTTGTGGTGAGTGCAAAGCGTTGAAATTGGCAAAGTATTCTATACGTGAAGTATTGAAAATGAATGCGAGATTATGGGAATATGAATATAAGTTAGAATATTTGGGTTTAAATTATAAGTCGACATTCGATTTGTCAAATATGTTTTAAAGAGGCTAAGTCATGCCAAGTACTGAAGCAGTTAAATCATTTTATCGACACATTTGTTATTTGATAGTTAAATCACCGACTATCAAAACCAGACCAATACGATTGTTGGTACGGAAAGGCCGGGATCGAATTTATATTCAAAAACCATTCCGACCAACAAATAAGTGAAGACGTCGATTGAAGACGGAGCAAGTGAAGACCGTGGATCTTCATAAGCGGAAGGACTACTGGTTGAATTTCTCTAGCTTGCAACCAGAGTTATTTGATTTGTGATTCTGTCGTGGTTGATATCCATGGGTTGCAAGGACTTCTCGCTACTGATCCTTGGGGTGATTCCTATATGAGATGCAGTAGGAGAGTACCTTCGGTTCATCCTGTTCTTAGATGACTTGTATGGATGAGTGTCTGACAGAGTATTTCCAAAGGGGTCACATACGTTGATTTCTTCAAACGTATTTCTGTTGATGGCGGAGAAGACCGTACAACTTCTCTTAGCTGACCGCAGAGTATTTTTGTGGACGTCAATTAGTGATATCTAGCGGATCTGACAATGTGGCATTCAAAGTGAATGATGGCCAGATGGTTTAAAGGGAATTCTAGCCTCAAGCCTCATCAACCGGGAAATGACAAAAATCGGGCAGGCAGCATGGCTATGTGGGTCGTTCCCATTAAGGTGTATGATCACCTATCTAGAGAAATTCCATTTGCTTCTTTAATCTATATTCGATGCTGTCCCTTTTCGGGAAGACGGTTGCTGATCCCAACCGTCGGTGATATACATTCGACACACCCAAGCGAAATGAGTGGTCGGTCATGTGAGGGCCGGGTTGCAAGACGTTCTTGTTGAACCCTGTGTATTCGCCTCTAGAGATACACGTGCGGAAGGTGGACCCATACCTTGTCATGGTTGGAAATCCAATATCCAATAAGCGCACGCGGTTTTGGTTTGTATACTATATACGGGGAGCGTGAGATGCAAGCGTTCCTCTAGTTTGTTAATTACTTGTATTTAGACCCTATGATAATATCAGAGCAAGTATTGATTTCAAAAACCATTTTGGGTTATAGTAAGGTAAAAATCGTCCGTGTTTATGTGTGGACTGGTCTTACTATTATCCTTTTGTTTCAAAAAGGATTTTTCCAAAATTAAACAAGTGTGTGTTATGTGAATTTACCACTGATAGTATTCTAGACTGACCCGGTGTATTTTGTTTTTAAATCAAATGTGCTCGGGTCAGACCGAGTATATTCCAGGATAGGTTTCGCTTGGAGTTTCAGGAGCTGGAAGCAGGCGGCTTCACCACTAGTTATATAAAGTTATTTCCGCTGTGATTGATATCTGTTAAACTCTGATGATTGGTATGTATATACAGTTTCTTTTGTATAAAAAGATTTGTTACATTATATTTTATTCGTTTCGCTGTGAGATTCTGATGTGTTCTTCTTCTTTCTTCTATTCTAATACTTCTTTCTTTCTATTCTCACCCTCTAAATTCTTTCTCATGACAATCTGAGGGTTCAATACTTGGGTTTTTGGCAAGTGATACGGGTTTATGTATTGTTGTCGAAAACCCGAGCGTTGAGTTTTCCCTGGGTCGTAACAGCGGTATCAGAGCTATTGTTTAGTGATAACCTTGGCTCTGTGGCGTGACTCAATAGAGATGGGGTCAGCAGTACCCTAGATTGACTTTGAGTATATATACGAGAGAACGTATTTGTAAATTTGATTATAAAAATATTTTTGAAATTATTTTTGTCCAACTTATTTTATAATATAATAAAAGTAATGATTATTATAGTATAGGCAAATTGTTTTGATTTGTTGATTTGAATGGTATGTTTGGATGATGTTGTTGATTACTTGGATATGAATCTGAAAATGATAAAATTGGTTGGAAACCAATATGAAAAAAATAAGTTGGGTAATCAATCCAAATTAAATAAATCCGAATGGATAATTAAAGTAATAAAGGAAGTGATTATAATAATTATAATCTCGTGTGGATTGATCAGTGTGTAGAATTGGATGATATGGATGTTTTGAACCTTATTAACATTTGTTTGATGATTTATGAAATCCATTTGAGTTGAGAACAGGTGCTGAAGAGCTAGTTCAGCTTTAAAATCCATTCAGGAGAAAATTCTGGAGTTAATCGAATCCAGAGATGAACGATAATTGAGCAAGCTCGAATATAAAATATCGCTTATTGCGTAATAGCGCTTACAAAAAGGTATGCCTATGCAAATATTAAATTTGGTTTTCTTTGGAGTTTTGAGTATGAATTTTGGATTTTCCGACCATGAGAGTCGATGTATACATATTTCTTGATCCTGCGATCTTGCAGATGTCCTCCGTACAGGGGAGACTCTGCCGAAATTTTTCCAGAATTTAAGAGATAGAAATTTTTTGGAGATTTTGAGAAAATTCTTTTATTTGAAATAAATTGGTTTTAAACCCAATTGAGTCAGTTTGAAAATAAATTCGAATTTTTAAAATTAATTCCTTTTGAAAAGATAGTAGTTGACGACATTTCTTCTACCTTAGCAATTTCGAGGACGAAATTATTTTAAGGGGGAAGGAATGTAACGACCCGTGTTTTTTTGCCTATTTATTTGGATTATTTTAATTATTTAAAATATTGGTTTGGATTTAAATAATTGAATTTAACGATTATATTTGGAATATATTATTTAAATAAATAATAAAATAATAATTTAATTTCCAGAATATTGGAAAATGTGGAATTTGAAATATATTGTGACCAGACAGTTTAAAGTGGTCAAATATTGTCTATAGTGAAATTATATCGACGATTCGTTTAGAAAGCGACGACGGAATATATATGGTTTATAATTTAATTAAATAACGAGCTGCAGCGGCGCGGTAGTTCGCGATTTGGCGTTTCGAACTTCAATTGGTCATACCGGGTTCTAAACAAGTCGGATATCCTCGAAATAAGAAACGTCGGGACCGGTTTGACGATATCTTTCCAACGGCAGAGAAAAATCCAGTTTTCATCGTGTAGATTTTGTTTTATGTCCAAATCAAATTTTGAAAAGGTCGCTATGGAATTTCCTTTATATATTATAGCGATTATTTATAGAAAATAAATGGTTTTTAAATTTTTATAATATCGATTTGGCTTCAAATTCAACCCGGGATATTTTATTGTGATAATATACGATATTCTGGTCGTGTATGGCCAATTTCAATATTTTAATAATATTATATTGAGGTATTTTAAAATTGATTTATTTTATTTGAATTGGCCAGTTATAAAAGGGACTTTCTTCAAACGACCTCAGTTTTCGGTGAAACAAATTTTGTTGGGACCGCAATAGTAAATTATTGCGAGATTTCAAGTTGCACGCAAATCGGTGTTATTTTGCGAGTGTGGTAAAATAAAATGCAATATTAATCGATCAAATTGGACGTGTACGAACGCTATTCGAGCAAACGAACTCGGAATTCGACGAAACAAGTTTCGATAGGACCGTATCGTCAAAATATACTATGTCGTCCAGTCGCGCCTCGAACGGGGTTCGTATGTGAGCGCAACAGCGAATAAACGACGTTCGAAAACGCGATAGGTACGGAATAAAAATCGTTAGTCAACATCGTTCGTCAAATCAACTTAAAATATATTATCTCCACACTATATAAACACCTAAACTTCTAACCCGAGCCACCAAAAATCAGAATTCTTCATGTAATTTTGCAAAAACACCCCTAAACACAAAATCAATTATATTTTCCAATCCGTGAAGAATTTGTGGGGGGTTCCAAACCAAAAGTAGTAGATCGGGGGCGTATCTACCTGCTCAGAAAAGTTGGGGGTGAACGGATGCCTGTGGTGGTCGGAATCGGCTTAAAACCAGCAAATTCTATTTTTGTTTTTGGCCAGAATGGAGGAGTTTGGGTTGATTTGGGAGGCCGGACCTTGGGGGTTTTGTAGAGGAGAGATAAGGCTTTCAAATGGCTGTGGTCTCGGGCTCTGAAAGGGTGTGTGGTGGCCGGAATTAAAAGATGAACGGAGATGGAAGTTTTTGGTTCGTTTGTGTTTGTGGAAGTCGGTTATGGATGATTTCCGGTGAACTGGTGGCGTATGGGGGGTCGAGGCTGAGGGTCGATGGAGCTCTGATGGATGGGGGTTCGAACGGTGGTGGTGGCATCGACTATTGTGCCTCGTGGCGGCGGCCCTTGGCATTTGATCGGAATTAGGGGAAAACGGGATTTCCTGCGAACGAGGCAACGGAGGAGGGTGGTGTTTGGGGTGGCAGCTACTGGCGGAGCGACGGTCATGGTGGGGTGGTCGATGGGGTCTCCGGCGTCTCCTATCGGCTCCGGCGATGGCTCAAGGTAGGTGAAGTTTTGAACGTTGGGAAGAAGCATCGGGTTTGAGGAGGTTCAACTAAAGAAAACGCGTTTCTTTGTTTCAGACATGATGACGTGGCAAAGAAGGTAATTAAATATTTAAATTAATTTTTAATTTGTTAATTAATAACCGTATAATATGTTCAAACTTTGGAATGCGATAACTTCCACATACGTTAACGAAATCTAACGAAACTGGATCTGTTGGGATCGCAGGGACGAGACCTATCCGATGGCACTGACTAGGAGTCGATCTGACGCAATTGAAATTTCAGCAAATTCTGAGTGTTCGTTTCAAATTAAATGCAACAAACGCGTCAACCGTCGACAGAATAACCTGGTGAGTTAATTCTCACACCTTCTGGAATTCTGTGATGTGGTAAATTCATATTAAAATATAATTTACCTTTAAGAATATAAATTGGTTGAATGGTTGCCATTGGTTGTTCTTGTTTGATTGGTTGTTGTTATTTATAATTCATCATTTTAAATTTATAGATGGTTGAAATTTATTGCATATATTATTAAATGATATGTGTAACGAGCTGTGATGCAGGGAAGAATAGGTTGGAGGGATCCGACCGGATTCCTCAAATATTGTATATGTTGTTTGTTTTATATCGTTGATATTTGAACTGATTGAACCCCATATGTTAGTGAGACTTGTTTGAACATGATGGTTGAACAAATATTCACCCGTGTTGTGTTTAAAATCAACCGACAGTGTTGATTTGGTAACTGGCAGTGAATGGCATAAAATGTGTTGTTTAGACGTCGTTCGACCGTTCGGTGAATCGACGCAGTTTTAAAATTATGAATTATTTTCTAACTGAATTGAGCCTTTCTAAGTCATTTTATATAATTGATTAAATTAGAAATTTATAAATAAATATTTTAATCAAGTTTGTAAAAGAATTATTTAAAAGAGTTTGTGTAGTAACATCGTGTGATGTAAACAAGTTATAAAGAAAAAGGGCAGAGAAATTTCCTATGTGTTGGAAAAAAATGAAATAATTGTTTTTAAAACAATTAAATGGCATTTTAAACCAATTAAGCTATTTAATTAATTTAAAAAAGGGAAATGACAAATGAAAGTCAGTGAACTGCTAAGTGAGGTGTACGGTCGACAAAAATCAACCGTCTTTAGTTGAAATTGATAATTGAAGTAATTTGATTTTAATATCTTGAATATTCGTTAAGGTTTAACGAATGGTGTTAAATAGTTAGTTAATCTTTGATTAACTATAGATTAAAGTGATTATTGAATTAGTTTGTGTTTTTAAAGTAAACTTTCTATTTAATAAGGTTTTCAAAAGGATGATTATACTATTTTAGTTAATAGAAAAGTTAACCATCTCTAATATAGTTAATATGGAAGTTGGTTATTATTTTAATTAATAATAAGTAAAGCGATGACTTTTAATTAGTCATCGATTAAGAAATGTTGAGTAGCGATTGGTTTCGATTAGAAGGGGCGATAAGAGTTAAGTAGAATTAAGATCCAAAGTTTTCAAACTAGGTTTGTAAATGAGATTTATAGGCAATTTGGATGAAATCCAAAATAGGTTTAAAAGGGTTTTATACCAAATTAGTGACCTTAAAGAGGTAAGGTATTTAGTTGAACGAAGCATTGTAAGTAAAATTTGAATTTCAAAGGTAAAGATAAGTACACATAATTGGGTTGTATTAAATATCGGTAAATGGTTATTATAAAGAAATCAAAGCGAAGTTTTAAAAGGATTTTCTTTAAAACCAAATTGATGAGTTAAATGTTGAAGAATTGAGTAAAGAAATTTATCGAAAGAAGGTTTTAATGTAAGGGATGGTTTATAAAACCAAATTTGAAATCGAGACCAAATTTGAAATCGAGACGATAAAGTTGTTATGAGAGTTAAGTTACAAACTGATATTTATTCTTAGATAAGAACGTTGTCGATCAAGGTCTGAGAGGTAAATAAAATACCCCAACTTGAATGGCTTCACGATTATCGAGGAATGATATTCATTTGTGGTGAGTGCAAAGCGTTGAAATTGGCAAAGTATTCTATACGTGAAGTATTGAAAATGAATGCGAGATTATGGGAATATGAATATAAGTAAGAATATTTGGGTTTTAATTATAAGTCGACATTCGATTTGTCAAATATGTTTAAAAGAGGCCAAGTCATGCCAAGTACTGAAGCAGTTAAATCATTTTATTGACACATTTGTTATTTGATAGTTAAATCACCGACTATCAAAACCAGACCAATACGATTATTGGTACGGAAAGACCGGGATCGAATTTATATTCGAAAACCATTCCGACCAACAAATACGTGAAGACGTCGATTGAAGACGGAGCAAGTGTAGACCGTGGATCTTCATAAGCGGAAGGACTACTGGTTGAATTTCTCTGGCTTGCAACCAGAGTTATTTGATTTGTGATTCTGTCGTGGTTGAAATCCACGGGTTGCAAGGACTTCTCGTTACTGATCCTTGGGGTGATTACTATATGAGATGCAGTAGGAGAGTACCTTCGGTTCATCCTGTTCCTGGATGACTTGTATGGACGAGTGTTTGACAGAGTATTTCCAAAGGGGTCACGTACGTTGATTTATTCAAACGTATTTCTGTTGATGGCGGAGAAGGCCGTACACCTTCTCTTAGCTGACCGCAGAGTATTTTTTTGGACGTCAATTAGTGATATCTGGTGGATCTGACAATGTGGCATTCAAAGTGAATGATGGCCAGATGGTTGAAAGGGAATTCTAGCCTCAAGCCTCATCAACCGGGAAATGACAAAAATCGGGCAGGCAGCATGGCTATGTGGGTCGCTCCCATTAGGGTGTATGATCACCTATCTAGAGAAATTACATTTGCTTCTTTAATCTATATTCGATGATGTCCCTTTTCGGGTAGACGGTTGCCGATCCCAACCGTCGGTGATATACATTTGATACACTCAAGCGAAATGAGTGGTAGGTCATGTAAGGGCCGGGTTGCAAGACGTTCTTGTTGAACCCTGTGTATTCGCCTCTAGAGATACACGTGCGGAAGGTGGACCCATACCTTGTCATGGTTGGAAATCCAATATCAAATAAGCGCCCGCGGCTTTGGTTTGTATACTATATACGGGGAGCGTGAGATGCAAGCGTTCCTCTATTTCATTAATTACTTGTATTTAGACACTATGATAATATCAGAGCAAGTAATGATTTCAAAAACCATTTTGGGTTATAGTAAGGTAAAAACCGTCTATGTTTATGTGTGGACTAGTCTTACTATTATCCTTTTGTTTCGAAAAGGATTTTTCCAAAGTTAAACAAGTGTGTGTTATGTGAATTTACCACTGATAGTATTCCAGACTGACCCGGTGTATTTTGTTTTTAAATCAAATGTGCTCGGGTCAGACCGAGTATATTCCAGGATAGGTTTCGCTTGGAGTTTCAGGAGCTGGAAGCAGGCGGCTTCACCACTAGTTATATAAAGTTATTTCCGCTATGATTGATATCTATTAAACTCTGATGATTGGTATGTATATACAGTTTCTTTTGTATAAAAAAATTAGTTACATTATATTTTATTCGTTCCGCTGTGAGATTTTGATGTGTTCTTCTTCTTTCTTCTATTCTAATACTTCTTTCTTTCTATTCTCACCCTCTAAATTTTTTCTCATGACAATCTGGGGGTTCGATACTTGGGTTTTTGGAAAGTGATACGGGTTTATGTATTGTTGTCGAAAACCCGAGCGTCGAGTTTTCCCCGGGTCGTTACATACCAGCCCTGACATTTATATTATTTTCACCTGTGTGGTTGTTGGATTGCGAGGCGCCTCGGATATATCGGTGACTATGTGGAGCTGATGGAGTCATTTGGCTCATTTACGCCCCAAAGGGCAGGGAAACGCAGTGTTCAGGCATAATAATCCACATCGGTGGACCGACCATGACGATCCATGGGGCAGTTGCGGCTGTTCCCGAGACTCGGGCTAGACAGTCTCGAAGCGGTGAGGACGATCCCTTGCCTCAGTTCACAGGTGGAAATCCAATTCCCAAATACGACATCGTGCGGTTTTGATTGTATACCTATATATGGCGACATAGTGGTATGAGGCACTTATGCCGTCTATGATTGATACTTTTGATTGAAATTGTTTTTGACACTATACACTTATAATAATAATAAAAGATGAAATTTAGCGTATCAAGCATTTTTGGCCATTATAAGGTAAAGCTCTATCATCTGGCTTGCGTTGCATTGTGTGGTGGGACCTGAGTCTTATAATAGCTTCATTGTTCTTTATTTAGCATTGCGCTGTTGTTTTATGCGTTGTTGTTCTGGGGAGGAAACCCGTTCCGTGCTATACGGCGTGGTCCCTTGATTTACCTAACTTTAAAAATAAAGATTAATAACTATTTTAGTTCTCACACCAGTCACATGACTGACCTAGAGTTTATTGTTTTAACCTAAACTTTGGGTGCCCCTATTTCCACACGGGCAGCTAGTAGTTTTGGTTTTGTAGATTTATATTCACAGGAACCTGGTTTACAGCTGGAATGATATCCGGAAAGCTCTGTATCAATATATCTCTTTCAGTTGTGTTTTGTATTATTTTCCGCTGCTGCAATGTATTATAATATCTGATTTTTATCGAATGTATTTTATTCATTCATACTCTGTATATTCTTGTAATCTGATGCAATTGTTGTAATTCACAATGAAATGTTCTTCTGTTTGTGTTTCGATGTGTGTTGTTCTCAAAGCAATCCGTTCTTTCCTTCACGGGGAAGTTACGGGTTCTTACATTCGTCTTCCAATCAAATCAATTCCATAGCCTTTTGAAATCTGCACTTAACTCTATTCACAATACAAATAACAATCACAGGGTCCAATCATCCAATTCTATTTCATTTACTGACTTGGTTCAATTAACTTCTTTATTGGCCCATTTGATCATCTTGATTCAACCACTCTAAATAACAATTGGTCAAATCATTTGAATTATATTCAACATTGATATTTATGGTCTTCATTCACTTTGGTTTAACGTACACTTATATCTATCGATTTATATCTGGTAGATTTCCATTACTATCCATTTGATTTTCAAATATCAAATTTATTATTTTCAACACTACTTAACCGAGGTAGGTCTTATTTTCATATTCAATTCAATTAACTAATTGATTTCTCTCCAATCAGTTCAATTTCATTTCAGAATTCAATTTGAATCCCAATCAAACAAAACAACCAACAATCAATATTACTATACTATAGAAAATTATTTTATTTATCTATAAATATATAATTAGGAAAAATTATTTCATTTATCCTCTTTATAAAACAATATTGTGTCAATTCCCCATTCGATACGGTTCCCTAACACTTGAACCGATCAATCAACACAATACAAAACATTTTTATATAAAAAATCCAAATACGCTCTCTCGTATATACACTCAAACTCAAACTAGGGTATTACTAACACTATCTCTACTGAGTTACGCCATAGAGCCAAGGTTACTACTCAACCAATAGCTCTGATACCACTGTAACGAACTAGAAAATTCGATACTCGAATTTTCGACACAAACACATCTAGTGTCCAAACTCGAGTACCGAACATCTAGAAAGTTATTAGATAGAAATTAAGGGGTGAGATAAGAAAGAAAGAAATATTAGAAAGAATGATAAGAAGAAGAACCAAAACCACACAAAGTCTCACATCGCAGCGGAATAAAATAAAATATGGAAATAAATCTTTATTGAAACTTGAAAAAAAGGTATACTTACAATCATCAGAGTACAACAGTCAATCAATCTGAACAATTATAATAACCTGTCCTCATATACAACACACAGAGGAAAAATACTAGATAACACTATACGTTTGAGCCTCTCTAGCTCATCTCTAGAGTTCATAGCATTTGATAACCTGAACCTGTAAATCGGGCTAACCCGAGCATTACAAACGACGTGTCAGCTTGGTGAACCAGAGTGAGAAACTCACTAAGTTTAAATAACATCCATATTGATTTTAAATTCAAAAATCCTTTTGAAAGAAAAGGATATTAGTAATACCAGTCCACACATAAACACGGACGGTGTTTACCTCACTACAACCTAAACCAGTTTTGAAATCATATCTTATTCTGATATTTTAATAATGTCTAAATACAAATAAATAACAATATAGCGGAATGCTTGCATCCTACGCTCCACATATATAGGATATAATCAAAACCGCTGGCGCTTATTGGAGATTGGATTCCCACTATGACAAGATATGGAACCACCTTCCGATAGTGTATCTCTAAAGGCGAATACATTGGGTTCAACAAGAACGTCTTGCAACCCGGCCCACACATGACCAACCACTAATTTCTCTTGAGTGTATCGAATGTATATCACCAACGATTGGGAGCTACCTACTGTTTCCCGAAAAGGGACAACATCAATAGATTAAAGAAGGAAAAAGGATTTTCTCTAGTTAGGTGATTATACACCCTAATGGGTGCGATCCACATAGCCATGTTGCTTGCCCGATTTTTGTCATCTCTCGGTTGTGAAGCTTGAGGTCATAACGTATCTTTTGGAACACCTGGCCACCATCCACTTTGAATGTCACATCGTCAAATCCTCCAGAAATCAATTTCAAATCTTCCAGAAATCACTAATTGATTTCCACAAAAATACTTGGGCTATTAAATCAAGAGAATGTGTCTTCTCTCCACCACAGAAATACATTTGAGGAAATCAACGTACATGAGCCCTTTGGAAATACTTTGCCATACATCCGTCCATACAAGTTGTCCTAGGACTGGACAAACCGAAGGCACTCTCCTCCTGCATCCTTGAATTATCCTATGGATCAGTAGCAAGTAGTCCTTGTAATCCATAGATTCCAACCACGACTGAATTACCATCAAAACCCTTTGGTTGCAAGCCAGAGAAATTTGATAGCAATCCTTCCACTTATGAAGATCCACGGTCTTCAATTGCCTCATCTCGATCAGCTTCTGAATATCATCAATGTTAACGTATTTGTTGGTCGGAATGGTTTTCGAATATAATTCGATCTCGTTCTTTCCTTACCAACAATCAATTTGGCCAGATTTTGATAGTCGGTGATTTAACTATCAAAATAAACAACCATCATTCATAAAAGTAAAACGAATTCACTAGTTTAGTACTCAGCATCACTTGTCCTTTTTAACTATTTAGTACTTAGAACATAGTTTTAATTTCTTATATCACTAACTTGCATACTGGAAATTAAATCAGATATATACATATTCTCACTTTGGGTTCAATTCAATTTTACGTAAAATATTAATACGATACCTATTTTTTTCATTTCTCGAAAACAATAACTAACATTCCCCCTTTGAATAAACTTATTTAAACTCATCTTAATCTCGAACATAACGTTATATTTTCACCAAACCTCTTTTTATTTCCATAACAATTTATTCAGCTTATAACTTTACGAATATATTTTATTACATCCTTTATAGAAATATTATTTTAATCCCGAAAACTATCCTCATTTCTAAACTAGTATCATTCTTGGATAATCATGAAGTCATTCAAGTTGGGGTATTTTATTTACCTCTCAGACCTTGGATCGACAACATTCTTATCTTCGGAATGGATAGAAGTTTATTAACGAAATCTCATTCCAATAAATACCCAACACTTCTATTTACCATACGTTTTAGACATAGGTTTTAACTCCATCTATTTCCTTTTGAAAACTTTATTTCAATTCCTAAACCCCGCTTTCTCAATTTAAAACATTATTATTTCCCCATCTTTAGGCTTTTAAAATCCACTTTAACTCCCTTTAGATTATAAATCTCAATTTGCTCGTTTTGCCTCTTATAACATTTATAACTTTCCTTTATAATTGCCCAGTCTAGGTTTTTAAAGATTCGACTAATGTAATTCTTAACAGGAGTTCCTATTTAAAAATATAAATTCACTTATAATTCCATTTAACTACACATAAGGCTCTAAGACTTTATAACCTCCCATTAAAATAATTTAGCTTCAAGATTTATCACTTTGATTATTATTAAAATAATAATAATCCATTTCAATATCTTTAGAAATGAATTTGTTCACTTTAACATTAGTTGCTAATCTTCCTTTCAGATAATAATAATCGAATAATAATTTATGATTTAATAATTTATTCAATAATCTATCTTGGTTTAAAACAATTTACTTAGTCAACTCAACACAAGGTTTATCTATTAACCAATTCCATTAATCTTCTCCTTTCATCACTTTAAATAACTTCCTTTAATTTAATTAACAACCTAATTAAATTAAATAATCGTAAATAATCGTTATTTGAAACAACTAATTCAATCCTTAACCATTCGGTTAATTCCTGCTCACCGCTTATAAACCTCATTAATATACGAATTCGCTTTATATACTCTTTTTATAGTTACTAAATAAAAATAATTATTTATTTCTTTTAAATAAAACTTTATTCAAATAATCTATATAAAATAGATTTCAAAATCCATCTTTGGTTACAAAATAAATTCTTATAACCTTACTTCAATCGATTTACCTGACCGTAAATCAATGTTCATAAAATAATTCATTTTTTTGGGCCAACCGTTGCCAATTACTCAACCAATATCATCCACTGGTTAATAACAAACAATTTGTTGATTTTTAATTCAAAAATAGACAGTAAATCAATCATTCAGTCATACTGGCTAAATAATTCATATGATATAATATGAATATAAACAACATATTTGAGGAATCCGGTTAGATTCCTCCAACCTGTCCTCCCCTGCATTACAATGGGTTACCTTAAAATTTATACGACAATATATTTTTCATGGTAAACAGAAATAAACTGTTTAATTAATAATAGTCAACAGTCAATTTATAACGTCATTCAAACATCCAATTATTTATTTAATACGATTATATTATTATAAACGTAATCAACAAGGTAAGTTACCTTGTTTAGAATCTAATCATTAAAATAACAATTTAATTCGATCAAATTAAACAAACGTTTAATTTAATTAATGAATATTAAAAATATTCATTATGTGCAAACAGTCATTCATTCATCAACCAGTAGCAGTCATTGCACACAAAATAAAAATCCGGCTTATAAAAAATATAAACAGGATAAACTGAGTGAGTGGAACCCACCTTGATTCCATCTGTCGTCAAGCGGTTTGTTTTACGAGCTCTCATCTACGTTAAACTCTGATCAAAACAGCTCTATATCTCAGCGCTTGTCCAATGGTCTTTGGTCGGTCCTATTTTGTTAATGTATAACACCAGTGTACAATTTATAAATTCTTGCTTAAATTAATTTTTCTAAACTTTGATTTAATTCCTAATTTATTAAATAAACTATACGGTTTATATTTAAATGCCATGTTATATAAAAATGTTTAGGCACTTTTTAAACCGGAAATCATGTTATTGCTAAATTTGTTGGCTATGTTAGTACTAATCTAATTATAATATAATAACGTTTTATCACTTTGTTTAAGGAAAAACATGGCCAACATTTTTGTTTGCCCAGAAGTTTTCATTACCTGATCCAACAAGCCACTGCCTGTTCCAAAACCATATTGCGTTGCACATATCTCCACTTACCATTTGGGCAAGACCTCTTGCTACCAAAAATACAGACCAACTCCACTGTTCATGGAATCTCCTGCTACTTTTGAACCCATCCCCTTCTTCATCGTTCTTACTTCTTCCCATGCTTATTTCTCCTTTTGTTTTTTTATTTATTTTTCTTTGTTCCAAAGTAAATTGGACCTGTGTATAGATAGGACTAAGTCTATATGTTTTGAAGAACTTGCTCCATTATACAACACGTAAAACTATGCTAAAGCAACTCGAAATCACGTTACCTTCTTCGTTACTTCCTGCATTCGAAAGTCATTCCATCACCTTCACGTTGAACAATCATAACCCATGCATACTCTCGTCAGCAAGGCTACTAACCTTCCTCCATCACCAATGTGGCCTCATCCCACCTGAAATTGCTACCTTCCCAGACGTGCTGTTCGAACTTGCCCCTCGCCATACCCATGCAAACAGCTCCTCACTCCAATGTGTAATTCTTTTCTTCCTTTCTCACATACGTTACTCCATTTAAACCTCCCAGTTACTCCATCCTCTTCAACAGTACACAGGCAACCTCCCTAACACGGCCACCTCCGTCAGTTTTGTACTCGAAACTCATCACCCATTGAACAGACCCGCTTCCCCACTTTTTCTTCTTAACCATTCCTAGTTCCTTCTTCACCACATACACTTCACCTTCTTTTTCCCTTTTACTGCATGGCAAATCTTCCTCCTGCTTAATCCCTTCACACTACTTCATTGTTCTATTCTTCACCATCTCTTTTTGTTAATGCATCCCATACACAGTTGGCTCCTCTTCCTTTTTAATGCATACGAAAACATCTCCACATCTAAAACATCATCATGCCAGCCCATGATCAACCTCGCCTGAACCATGGGCAATCACCACTCTTGGCTCCCCTCAGGAACTCCGCACTCCATCCATACAGTATCATCTCCACACAGTACAGTTGATTCAAATATGGCTTGATCCTCTCGGCTGCTCTTCAGTCTGCAATGCCCACCACTACTGTGGCTCATGCCACTGTTAGCCCTCAGCGCCCTGACATTCAGCACTTCACTCCCGACTTTTCGGCGTTCTCTTTTATATATATATATATATATATATATATAGAGAGAGAGAGAGAGAAATATATATAAATACACAGCTAGATAAGTTGAGAGGATGAGACACAGGGAAGAAATGAGTTTGGTTGTTTTGATTTGAATGAAAGAAAATTGCCTGCGCGTTTAAGTCGAAGGGGAAATTTCGTTTTGCACAGTTTTCTTTCTTGTTTTGGGTTCGCTTCCTTTGCTGAGAAATGGAGACAGTGAAAGTATATATAGGAGAAGAACCATGGGTAGCACGGTAGTGGAAAATCTTAATTTATTTCATTACTTGATCGGCACGGTGTGAGGTTTGGTAGGCAAGAAAGCATAAGGTGTGGCGCGCATGTAAAAGGACAGCAGATAATATTTATTTAAGTTAAATATATATTACCATGATATGGTATGGTTTGTTTTACACTGTATTAAATTTTACTACTACTTCCGTGATGCGTTAAATATACGTTCAGCAAAACAACATCTCCCAACTCAACCAAAATAAATGTACCGCTATGTCTTGGTGTTCCGGTCCCAATGGAACTAGTTTCATTGGAAACGTATTCCGTTTGCAAAACGACATTATTTTAATTTATCAGGTTCAACCCTAAATATCGCCCACTGATAAAACAACTTTGATTGGCTCCAAATTGGAAATCTAGCAATAATTAATTATACGCATTCCAATAAAACTTGTTTCGTCGAAAATAGAGCTTGTTTGAAAATAAAACTCTTTATAAGACATATATATGGTCGATAAAATATAATTAAATTCTAAACAATCCAAATTAAATAAAAATAAAATATTATCATCGTAATTCTCCACATGAAACTTTATACAACTTCAAATTAGACCAATGTATATTTTAAATACAATATTTTCACATTCTGGATAACCAATATTCACATTATATAAAATCTCCTTTATATTTTAATAAATAAACGTTATCTTATATTCACGAATTCCATAGCGACTATTCAAATATTTGAATTGGACATAACTTGCAACCTATAATGTAGAATCTCCATTTTTCTCTTTCGTTAGAAAAATATAATCAAATCGATTCAAATGTTTCTTGTTTCACCGAGTTCCGACTTATATCGGATTCAGTATATTCAATTAAAGTTCAAATCGAAAATAACGAACAACCGCGGCGTTTCGAGCTCATTTTAATTATACTATAAATATATATATATATATATATATATATATATATATTCGAACTCCATTTTAAATAAATAAAATTCGATATAAATTCCATTATATTTCCAATATAATATATACAACATATTTAAATACTCCAATTTAAATGGCAGAAAAATCCGGGATATTACACAGCTTATATATAAAATATAAACGGGATAAACTGAGTGAGTTGAACTCACTTTGATTATCGTCCGTCGTTAAAATGGTCAGTGTCCCACCTGCTTCTTGCTCTATCCTAAACAACTCTACAACATCGGGCTCACTGATACGGTTCCACCACTTCTGGTCTTGTCGAATACTGATAACACAGAGTATGTTACAGAATTTATAAATATTTGGTTTAAATTAAAATTATTAAACCCTTAACTACATTATCTTAAATAAATTATTCCTAAAATATATATAATTGGGTACATTCGATTATTGGACCCGTAAACTTGATGATTAAATCTCCTACATGCTATGCTTTTTCTCCACCTTCTACCCCATTGTTTCGTTAGTATAACGAACATCTGTTTTTCTGAAAATTTAAGTAACGACTGTATATGCTACGCTAATAATCTAAACAATATGACCACGTTATACAAGGCACATAAAGAAAACGGACTAGCATATTTAAATTTAAAATTAGTCCTTTATAAATAGTTTTTGTCACGTTAAAACTGAATTTGGTGTTAGGCATTTACCAAGCCCCAGGTCACGCGTATTGTTATATGAAACTTGGTCTCCACTTACATCAGTTAACTTCCTAGTTTATAGATAGATTGGCACAATTTAATACTCCATGCACGCACTATTATAAATATATATTACCTTATTATATGGCCACATAGAAAAGCTATTGTACATGTAAAGACCCGAAAATCCCCACCCTTTGAATCGAACATAAACCACACAGGTCTGGCCCAAAAGTTGGAAATCTCCGAATACTTTAACTCTGGGAATACAACACATCAGAACAACAACAGACTTTTATTACATCATGATAATATAAAATCAGAGTACAGAATATCAGAGTACATTGAAAACTAAAATATAGCGGAGGATAAATTTACAATGAATATAAAACATTGCAGCGGAAATAATAAACTGATACAGCAGAAGACTATCAATGTTCTGGACACAGCTTTAAGCTTCGATCCAGGATCCTGCTAAAACAATAGATATCTGCAAAACGAGCTACTCGACTGCCCGTGTGGAAAATTATGGGCACTCGAGTTTTCCAGTGAAACAAACTACAGGTCAGTCAGGGGACTGGTATGAGAAATCTAACTTAACTAATCTAATAAGGCTAATCACAGGACCACGCCACTAACGCGGAACGGGTTTACTCCATTGGATTGCCAGTGCATAAAATAAGGTAAATCGTTAAACAACACAATGCTTTTTAGAAAAATGAAACCATTATAAGACCCAAGTCCCATCACATAATGCAACGCAAACCGGAGGATAGGGTTTTACCTTATAATGATCAAAAGATGATAAATACGTAAAACGGATTACTACTAGTGTGTATATGTTTTCATAAATCATTTCAATCATAAATATCAATCATAGACGGCATGGGTACCATATATCATGTCGCCATACTAGTTCTACAATCAAAACCGCATGGTGTCGTATTGGAAGTTTGGTTTTCCATCATGAAATCGAGGCTAGGGACCGCCCTCTCCGATTCGAAACACTCTAGCAAATGCCTCAGGATCCCCCGCAGTGAACCCTTTGAGCGGTAGGGCCGGTCCCCACCTAACGGTAGTGGATTGGCAATTCCTGAACACATGCTTCCCGGTCTTTTTGGACCTCCATATGACCACTTCCGGCCTATAAATCCGAGGTACCTCAATCCATCATCCACATAAGTAAAATGCCAGCCAGTTTAAGCACTGACACTACTCCTAGCTAGAAAGAAACGTGTGCACTCCCTACGGTCCATCTCCCGTTTTTGACTCATACCGGGGTGTGAGGCTCGCGAAGTCACGTTATACACAAAGATACGCCTAATCAGGCTATGCTTTGATCATCCCACAAGGCCCTGCTTTTCAACAAAAGCCTTGATCATTGCATCTTGGCATGCCACATTGACAATTCACGCCATGCTATTGATAACTATTACTATATACCTGGGTGTTAAGCAGAGAATATTCTCCACCACCAAACCGATACACATTAATAAAAATCAATTAAATTACATGAAATGAAATTCAACGTCAGACACACATCCATTTACAAGTCCGTTCTGGGTCTGAACGAAACCGGATTCACCTTATTCCGCCCCGCATATGTCCAATACAGAGGTGAGGCGCTCGCATGTCCATTAATCAACAAGTACGTCCGGCTAGCTACCACTAAAGCCCCTTTAAGGTAGCTACTCCCATCCTGGGTCTCAGTAGCAACACGTCCATTCGATGTGAAGATCACCGGTCTTCAATCACCGTCTTCAAATCTTCGACTTTCAATCGTCGTATAATCATTTGAAATGAGATTGAACTCGGACTTTTCAAATGATCCTCGCATATATATATATATATATATATATATATATATATATTTAAAATCATTTCATATCGTTATTATAATTTAGTAACGATCTATCGCTATTTTTATATATATAAAAATAGCTCAATCTAATTCAACGACGCTTCGGGTCAAAAAGCGACCCTAGCGCTGTTTTCATCCAAATTTGATTTACACTTATCTCGAAATCTAACCGTTGGATTTTAACAGCGTTTATATCGTTGGAAAGATCTTCCCAAAGGATCCTTAAGGTTCCAGTTTTGGGAAAATCCGACGGTTGGATCTTTCGATAGAACCGTTTGAAGTTACGACTTCAAATCGCGAATTGCAGCAATGCGATTCGATTTATTTTAATTTATATTTATATATGGATAAATATAAATCATTTGGCGATTTCATCTACTAAGATCAATTCTTTTTATCGTATCTAAAATGACGATAAAAATATCACTTTTATTTCTACTCTTTTTATTGTCCTTAGAATGACAATAAAAATACTTCTTTTAATTCTAATCTTTTATAGAATAAAATATCAATAAAATGCCGCTTTAAATTTATACTTTTCATTTGCATAAAAAGGTAAATAAAAATATAGCCCTTCAATTCTATTTTTTTTTATTGTCTCTATTATGAAAATAAAAATATAACATTAAATTCTATCTTTGTGATTACATATAAAATGTAAATTAGGATGTCCCATTTATTTCTATGTTTTACTTACATCTAATATGTACATAAAAATACACTTTCTAATTCAAGTTTTTCTCATGTTTTTATTTACATTTAAAATGTAAATAAAAATGTACCTTTTGTTTCCATGTTTTTATTTATATTTAAAATAAAAATAAAAATATTCCTTTTCAATTCTTGTTTTTATTTATATCTAATATATAAATAAAATATCAACTTTTTATAATCATGTTTTTATTTACAACTAAATTGTAAGTAAAAGTGTACTGCTTTTTCTATGGTTTTTATTTGCATATAAACAGGCAAATGAAAATATACTTCTTTTTCTAATCATGTTCACAAATACAAAATGTGTTTTTTCCCATTCACGTTTTTATTTGCAAATAATTTGCAAGTAAAAATATAATCTTTTTATTCTCAAAAGAGAATAACGCTAAAAAATGTACTTTTTCAATTTATGTTTTATTTACATCTAATATGTAAACAAAAATATACTTTTCTATATTTTCATGGTTTTTATTTACATCTAAATTTCAAATAAAAATGTATTTCATATCTTTATGATTTTATTTGCCCGTAAGCTGTAAATAAAAGTGTACTCTACTAATTCATGTTTTTATTCACAGATAAAATGTAAATGAAAATATACTTTTCTAATCCGTGGTTCTATTTACATTTAAAATGTAAATATAAATTTACCTCTTTAATTCATGGTTCTACTTACATCTAAAATGTAAATATAAATTTCACTCTCTAATTCAGGTCTTTTATTTACATATAAAATGTAAATAAACTATACTTCTTTATTCATGTCTTCTCTATCCATTTAATACATTATAAAAAAGGTAACTTTTATCTTCTTTAATTACACAAAAAGTGTAATCTTTCATTTTCCTCTTTAATTACATATAAAATGTAATTTTTCCTTTTCATTCATTTGTTACATTATAGAAAAGCGAAATCTTTCTATCCTTTGATTACATTAAATAAAAATGTAATCTTCTAGTCTTTTAAATGACAACAAGTAAATTTGGTTTCATTCTTTTTAATTGACCAAAAATGTAAGTTTCAATTTTCACCTAAATTAATTAGACAAATATGTTTTCTATGTAATCCAATGACAAATAAAAGGACATTTTATTTGTATAAAATTTTCTATGCATTATAATGGCAACTAAAGGATATTTTATTTGTTTACCATTTCAATGTGTTCTAATAACATATAAAGGAATATTTTATATGTGGACCTTTTCTTTGTTTTCTAATATCATATAAAAGAGTATTTCATATGTTAATCATTCCTAACCTTTCACATTAACATAAAAATGATTTTTTTTATGTTAAATCAATTCCAATCATTTCAACAAAACAAATAAAAAGGATAACTTCGTTTTGGCCGACGACTCTAATTCAACCAAATACATATAAAAGTGATGTTTTATCCACTCAACATTTTATAACTGAAATGTTGTTTTTATTCACCTTAACATTTTATAACTAAAATGTTATTTCTCTTCACTTTAACATTTTTATAATTAAAATGTTATTTCTCTTTTGCAAGAAATTTCTTCATAAAATTGATGTTTTTAATTACATGTCATTCTCTAATAAAAGTGATGTTTTCTAATATCATATGAAAGAATATTATATATGTTAACATATTCCTATGTATTCTAATATCATACAAAATAATGGTTTATATGTTAACATTTTTACGAATTCTAATGTCATATAAAAATGATATTTTATATGCTAACCATTTCGATGGATTCTAATTTGATATAAAAATGATATTATGTATATTCACATTTTTCTATGACTTCTAATGATATATATAAAAAGTAAATTTTATATATTAGCATTTTCTGTGAACTCCAATGAGATATAAGAAGTAAATTAAATTTTCTTATCTTATCTAATGTTTCATGTCATAAATAAAAATGTGATTTTTGTCGCTACTTCTTTATACTGACAAAAATATGAATTTTTGTCGCTACTTCTTTACATTGACAAAAATGTGATTTTGTCGCTACTTCTTTATATTGACAAAAATGTGATTTTGTCGCTACTTCTTTATATTGACAAAAATGTGATTTTGTCGCTACTTCTTTATATTTCTCAAAAAATGTCATTTTCTATTCAAGGTGGTGTTAACATGACAATTTTCCCAAAGTGATATTAACATAACAAATTCCTATTCAACAAATTAAGTAATTTTTTTTTCTTCTTTACCTATTCAACAATATGAGTATTTTGTTGTTCTATTCAACAAAATAAGTAAATTTGTTGTTCATAATTTTCTATTTAACAAACTAGGACAGTTTGGTTTTATCGATTCTAAGTTAACAAAATATGACAATTTGGTTTGTCAATTCTAAATTAATAGAGTACGACAGTTTGGTTTTGCCAATTTCCAAATCAACAAAATATGGAAATTTGGATTTTCAACAAAACAAACATGAGATATTTGTTTTCGACTACACAAACATGAGATGTTTATTTTCAACTATACAAACATGTGATGTTTGTTTTCAACTGTACAAACATGTGATGTTTATTTTCAACTGTACAAACATGTGATGTTTCTTTTCAACTGTACAAACATGTGATGTTTGTTTTCAACTGTACAAACATGTGATGTTTATTTTCAACTGTACAAACATGTGATGTTTATTTTCAACTGTACAAACATGTGATGTTTATTTTCAACTGTACAAACAATCCAATTCAGCAGTTAATCGCAATCACAACACAAATCAACACTTCAACAAAAATATACAGCATCATATGAATTTTATATAGTAAATATAAATTTCAGTAATAATTTATTTTTAAATTATAAAATAGATCTCACCAAATAATCCAGATCAGAAATTTTCCTTGAATTATTGATTTTCTCTGTTTCAGTCCTAGTTGGTTCCATGTCGTAGAGTTCTTCAATACGATCGCAACGCAACTTGTTTCGTTAATTTCTGATTTCGAATGAAAAAGATACAAGGTTTTAATATTAATTACATAATTTAAACTAAAATATAATTAACATTTTTAATTACATATGCTTAGGAATTTACGGCCTCTCCTTCTTCTTTCTACCTGAACCGCTTAAACCCATCCTCAATGATTTGGTCTCCACCGTATGCGAGAATTGAGGCGCTGTCGGCCGATCTGAGACCACCCTGTCGAAGCCCGTCCTCTGCTCCACCACCGCCTGGCGCCAGTCGCAGCTCGCCCTCCCCATTCCCTCGAAATCCGCGCTCGAACTCGGCGACTTCCCCACCTAAATACACCCAGAATACGATGTTTTAGATTATCATATCCGTATAAGATCGAAGAGTGGAAGAAGCTCTTCAATTTCGTGTTTGGATCAGGGTTCAATTCCAAGTAAATTCGAAGAAATTAGGAATTCTTATTCGTAGAATATCGGCCGTGGATTAAGAACATGGCGGTTGTACAGTACATGCTAGGGTTACGTATTTTGATGGTATATATAGGTGTATTTATATTTTAATTTAATTTATTTAATTCATTTAATTCAAGAAATCTCCTTTAGCCCGTACGAACTCCAATTCAAACCCAACGAGTGTCGCCCCTAGCTAATAACCCCTATCCCGAACACAATGGAACATGTTTCGTAACCCAATTGGCTGTTACGATATTTTTTTCTTTAATTTAAAATATATATCATTTTATATTAAATTTAAACGTACATTTTAAATTACCAGGGCCACATATAAACATAGAAAATTCTAGAAAAATTATATTTGGCTTTCTTTTGACGATACGGTTCTAACAAGACTAATTTCGTCGAATTCTGAGACTGTTTGAAAAATGGCTATTTTCTAGTCAATTAAAATTGACTGAAACTAACAAAACACGTTTTCCTTTGCCACGCTCACATATTAATTCGAAAAATTCTGGAAAATTAAACTTAAGAATAATTTGACATTCCGGTTCCAACAAAAGTGGTTTCGTCGAAAACCGAGGTTGTTTGCAAAATGTCTATTTTTAAGGGCCATATATTTAATTAAAATATATATAAATTAAACAGTGACTTTTCTAAATTTTATACTGGGCATAACTTTTGATTTATAAAGTGCAATTTCAGTTTTTCAGATTCGTTAGAAAGATATGATTAAACAGATTTAAATATTTCTTGTTTCACTCGATTCTGATTTATTTTTAATTATGTACATTCAGTCAAAGTTCAAATTCAAAATTTCAAAATGCAGCGCTGTTTTAAACTTCTTTTATAATTAAATTCTTATATTTAACTTCGATTAAAATAAACTTTTCGACGTTATTATTTAAAATAAATTATTTTAAATATTAAAAATCCATTAAAATTTCTAAAATAAAAATTTTAAATTGGCCCCAAAATTCCGAGTTGTTACAATCTCCCCCACTTAAAATTTTTCGTCCTCGAAAAGGAACGAAGCTAAAAGTGTTTAATTAACCTATCTCAACCTTTAATCTTTATTCGTTTCAATAATTTTATTAGTTGATTAACTCATTAAATATATAACTTTTATATATTCAAATATCATATTTTCCTAGCTCGGATTATACAAATACGTTAATTAAAGACTTGTCACTCTCAACTCATTCTAGGGCATTACTAACCCCATCTCTAATGAGGTTTCTCATTCTAGGATACTGCTGATCCTATCTCTAATGAGTATTCTTATTGGATATTACTAATCCAATCTTCGATGAGTCTTTTGTTCAGTCCTATTGAGTTATACCCCAAAGATTTGAGCTAACCAGAGCTCTGATACCAACTGAAAAGACCCGAAAATCCCCGCCCTTTGAAACGACCATAAGCCACACAGGTCTGACCCAAAAGTTGGAAATCTCCGAATACTTTAACTCTGGGAATACAACACATCAGAACAACAATAGCAGACTTTTATTACATCATGATAATATAACATTAGAGTACAGAATATCATAGTACATTGAAAACTAAAAATATAGCGGAAGATAAATTTACAATGAATATAAAACATTGCAGCGGAAATAATAAACTGATACAGCAGAAGACTATCAATATTCTGGACACAGCTTTAAGCTTCAATCCAGGATCCTGCTAAAAGAATAGATATCTGCAAATCAAGCTACTCGACTGCCCGTGTGGAAAATTATGGGCACCCGAGTTTGCCAGTGAAACAAACTACAGGTCAGTCATGGGACTGGTATGAGAAATCTAACTTAACTAATATAATAAGGCTAATCACAGGACCACGCCGCTAACGCGGAATGGGTTTACTCCATTGGATTTCCAGTGCATAAAATAAGGTAAATCGTTAAACAACGCAATGCTTTTTAGAAAAATGAAACCATTATAAGACCCAAGTCCCATCACACAATGCAACGCGAACCGGAGGATAGGGTTTTACCTTATAATGATCAAAAGATGATAAATACGTAAAACGGATTACTACTAATGTGTATATGTTTTCATAAATCATTTCAATCATAAATATCAATCATAGATGGCATGGGTACCATATATCATGTCGCAATACTAGTTCTACAATCAAAACCGCATGGTGTCGTATTGGAAGTTGGGTTTTCCATCATGAAATCGAGGCTAGGGATCGTCCTCTACGATTCGAGACACTCTAGCAAATGCCTCAGGATCCCCCGCAGTGAACCATTGGAGTGGTAGGGCCGGTCCCCACCTAACGGTAGTGGATTGGCAATTCCTGAACACACGCTTCCCGGTCCTTTTGGACCTCCATATGACCACTTCCGGCCTATAAATCTGAGGTACCTCAATCCATCATCCACATAAGTAAAATTCCAGCCAGTTTAAGCACTGACACTACTCCTAGCTAGAAAGAAACGTGTGCACTCCCTACGGTCCATATCCCGTTTTTGACTCATACCGGGTGTGAGGCTCGCGAAGTCACGTTATACACAAAGCTATGCCTAATCAGGCTATGCTTTGATCATCCCACAAGGCCCTGCTTTTCAACAAAAGCCTTAATCATTGCATCTTGGCATGCCACATTGACAATTCATGCCAAGCTATTGATAACTATTAATATATACCAGGGTATTAAGCAGAGAATAAATTCTCCACCACCAAACCGATACACATTAATAAAAATCAATTAAATTACATGAAATGAAATTCGACGTCAGACACACATCCATTTACAAGTCCGTTCTGGGTCTGAATGAAACCGGACACCTTATTCCACCCCTCATATGTCCAATACAGAGGTGAGGCGCTCGTATGTCCGTCAATCAACAAGTACGGCCAGCTGGCTACCACTGAAGCCCCTTTAAGGTAGCTACTCCCATCCTGGGTCTCAGTAGCAACACATCCATTCGATGTGAAGATCGTCGGTCTTCAATCACCGTCTTCAAATCTTCGACTTTCAATCGTCATATAATTATTTGAAATGAGATTGAACTCGGACTGTTCAAATGATCCTCGCATATGTGTATATATATATATATATATATATATGCATATATATATATATATATATTTAAAATCATTTCATATCGTTGTTATTAATTAGTAACGACCTATCGCTATTTATATATATATATATATAAATAGCTCAATCTAATTCAACGACGCTTCGGGTCAATAAGCGACCCTGGCGCTGTTTTCATCCAAATTTGATTTACACTTATCTCGAAATCTAACCGTTGGATTTTAACAACGTTTATATCGTTGGAAAGATCTTCCCGAAGCGATCCTTAGGGTTCCAGTTTTGGGAAAATCCGACGGTTGGATCTTCCGGTAGAACCGTTTGAAGTTACGACTTCAAATCGCGAACTACAGCAGCGCGATTCGATTTATTTTAATTTATATTTATATATGGATAAATATAAATCTTTTGGCGATTTCAACAACTACGATCAATTTTTTTTATCGTATCTAAAATGACGATAAAAATATCACATTTATTTCTACTCTTTTTATTGTCCTTAGAATGACAATAAAAATACTTCTTTTAATTCTAATCTTTTATTGAATAAAATATCAATAAAATGCCGCTATACATTTATTCTTTTCATTTTCATAAAAAGGTAAATAAAAATATTGCCCTTTAATTCTAATTTTTTTTTACTGTCTCTATTCTGAAAATAAAAATATAACATTAAATTCAATCTTTGTGATTACATCTAAAATGTAAATTAGGATGTCCCTTTTATTTCTATGTTTTACTTACATCTAATATGTATATAAAAATACACTTTCTAATTCAAGTTTTTCTCATGTTTTTATTTACATTTAAAATGTAAATAAAAATGTACCTTTTGTTTTCATGTTTTTATTTATATTTAAAATAAAAATAAAAACATTCCTTTTCAATTCTTATTTTTATTTATATCTAATATATAAATAAAATATCCACTTTTTATAATCATGTTTTTATTTACAACTAAATTGTAAATAAAAGTGTACAGCTTTTTCTATGTTTTTTTTTTGCATATAAAAAGGCAAATGAAAATATACTTCTTTTTCTAATCATGTTCACAAATACAAAATGTGTTTTTTCCCATTCATGTTTTTATTTGCAAATAATTTGCAAGTAAAAATATAATCTTTTTATTCTCAAAAGAGAATACTGTTAAAAAATGTACTTTTTCAATTTATATTTTATTTACATCTAACATGTAAACAAAAATATACTTTTCTATATTTTCATGGTTTTTATTTACAACTAAATTTCAAATAAAAATGTATTTCATATCTTTATGTTTTTATTTGCCCGTAAGCTACAAATAAAAGTGTACTCTACTAAATCATGTTTTTATTCACAGATAAAATGTAAATGAAAATATACTTTTCTAATCTGTGGTTCTATTTACATCTAAAATGTAAATATAAATTTACCTCATTAATTCATGGTTCTACTTAGATCTAAAATGTAAATATAAATTCCACTCTCTAATTCAGGTCTTTTATTTACATATAAAATGTAAATAAACTATACTTCTTTATTCATGTCTTCTCTATCCTTTTAATACATTGTAAAAAAGGTAACTTTTATCTTCTTTAATTACATAAAAAGTGTAATCTTTCATTTTCCTCTTTAATTACATATAAAATGTAATTTTTCATTTTCATTCATTTGTTACATTATAGAAAAGTGAAATCTTTCTATCCTTTGATTACATTAAATAAAAATGTAATCTTCTAGTCTTTTAAATGACAACAAGTAAATTTGGTTTCATTCTTTTTAATTGATCAAAAATGTAAGTTTTGGTTTTCACCTAAATTAATTAGACAAATATGTTTTCTATGTAATCCAATGACAAATAAAAGGATATTTTATTTGTATAAAATTTTCTATGCATTATAATGGCAACTAAAGGATATTTTATTTGTTTACCAATTCAATGTGTTCTAAAAACATATAAAAGAATATTTTATATGTGGACCTTTTCTTTGTTTTCTAATATCACATAAAAGAGTATTTCATATGTTAATCATTCCTAACCTTTCACATTAACATAAAAATGATATATTTTTTATGTTAAATCAATTCCAATCATTTCAACAAAACAAATAAAAAGGATAACTTCGTTTTGGCCGACAACTCTAATTCAACCAAATACATATAAAAGTGATGTTTTATCAACTCAACATTTTATAACTGAAATGTTGTTTTTATTCACCTTAACCTTTTATAATTAAAATGTTATTTCTCTTCACTTTAACATTTTTATAATTAAAATGTTATTTCTCTTTTGCGAGACATTTCTTCATAAAATTGATGTTTTTAATTACATGTCATTCTCTAATAAAAGTGATGTTTTCTAATATCATATGAAAGAATATTATATATGTTAACATCTTCCTATGTATTCTAATATCATATAAAATAATGGTTTATATGTTAACATTTCTACGAATTCTAATGTCATATAAAAATGATATTTTATATGCTAACCATTTTGATGGATTCTAATTTCATATAAAAATGATATTATGTATATTCACATTTTTCTATGACTTCTAATGATATATATAAAAAGTAAATTTTATATATTAACATTTTCTGTGAACTCTAATGAGATATAAGAAGTAAATTAAATTTTCTTATATTATCTAATGTTTCATGTCATAAATAAAAATGTGATTTTTGTCGCTACTTCTTTATACTGACAAAAATATGAATTTTTGTCGCTACTTCTTTACATTGACAAAAATGTGATTTTGTCGCTACTTCTTTATATTGACAAAAATGTCATTTTGTCGCTACTTCTTTATATTGACAAAAATGTGATTTTGTCGCTACTTCTTTATATTTCTTAATAAATGTCATTTTCTATTCAAGGTGGTGTTAACATGACAATTTTCCCAAAGTGATATTAACATAACAATTTCCTATTCAACAAAATAAGTAATTTGTTTTTGTTCTTTTCCTATTCGACAATATGAGTATTTTGTTGTTCTATTCAACAAAATAAGTAAATTTGTTGTTCATAATTTTCTATTTAACAAACTAGGACAATTTGGTTTTATCGATTCTAAGTTAACAAAATATGACAATTTGGTTTGTCAATTCTAAATTAACAGAGTACGACAGTTTGGTTTTGCCAATTTCCAAATCAACAAAATATGGAAATTTGGTTTTTCAAAAAAACAAACATGAGATATTTGTTTTCGACTACACAAACATGAGATGTTTATTTTGAACTATACAAACATGTGATGTTTGTTTTCAACTGTACAAACATGTGATGTTTATTTTCAACTGTACAAACATGTGATGTTTATTTTCAGCTGTACAAACATGTGATGTTTATTTTCAACTATACAAACAGGTGATGTTTGTTTTCAACTGTACAAACATGTGATGTTTATTTTCAACTGTACAAACATGGGATGTTTATTTTCAACTATACAAACAATCCAATTCAGCAGTTAATCGCAATCACAACACAAATCAACACTTCAACAAAAATATACAGCATCATATGAATTTTATATAAAAAATATAAATTTCAATAATAATTTATTTTTAAATTATAAAATAGAAATCCCACCAAATAATCCAGATCAGAAATTTTCCTTGAATTTTTGATTTGCTCTGTTTCAGTCCTAGTTGGTTCCATGTCATAGAGTTCTTCAATACGATCGCAACGCAACTTGTTTCGTTAATTTCTGATTTCGAATGAACAAGATACAAGGTTTAATATTAATTACATAATTTAAACTAAAATATAATTAACATTTTTAATTACATATGCTTAGGAATTTACGGCCTCTCCTTCTTCTTTCTACCTGAACCGCTTAAACCCATCCTCAACGATTAGGTCTCCACCGTATGCGAGAATCGAGGCGATGTCGGCCGATCTGAGACCACACCCTGTCGAAGCCCGTCCTCTGCTCCACCACCGCATGGCGCCAGACGTAGCTCGCCCTCCCCATTCCCTCGAAATCTGCGCTCGAACTCAGCGACTTCCCCACCTAAATACACCCAGAATACGATGTTTTAGATGATCATATCCATACAAGATCAAAGAGCGGAAGAAGCTCTTCAATTTCGTGTTTGGATCAGGGTTCAATTCGAAGAAATTAGGAATTCTTATTCGAAGAATATCGGCCATGGATTAAGAACATGGCGGCTGTACAGTATATTCTAGGGTTACGTATTTGTATGGTATATATAGGTGTATTTATATTTTAATTTAATTTATTTGATTCATTTAATTCAAGAAATCTCCTTTAGCCCATAGAACTCCAATTCAAACTCAACGAGTGTCGCCCCTAGCTAATAACCCCCATCTCGGACACAATGGAACATGTTTTGTAACCCAATTCGGCTGTTACGATATTTTTTCTTTTATTTAAAATATAAATCATTTTATATTAAATTTAAACGTACATTTTAAATTACCGGGGCCACATATTAACTCAGAAAATTCCAGAAAAATTATTTTTAGCTTTCTTTTGACGATACGGTTCTAAAAAGAATAATTTCGTCGAATTCTGAGACTGTTTGAAAAATGGCCATTTTCTAGTCGATTAAAATTGACTGAAACTAACAAAACACGTTTTCCTTTGCCACGATCACATATTAATTCGAAAAATTCTGGAAAATTAAAGTGAACAATAATTTGACATTCCGGTTCCAACAAAAGTGGTTTCGTCAAAAATCGAGGTTGTTTACAAAATGACTATTTTTAAGGGCCATATATTTAATTAAAATATATATAAATTATACAACGACTTTTCTAAATTTTAAACTGGGCATAACTTTTGATTTATAAAGTGAAATTTCAGTTTTTCAGATTCGTTAGAAAGATATGATTAAACAGATTTAAATATTTCTTGTTTCACTCGATTCTGATTTATTTTGAATTATGTATATTCAGTCAAAGTACAAATTCAAAATTTCAAACTGCAGCGCTGTTTTAAACTTCTTTTATAATTAAATTCTTATATTTAACTTCGATTAAAATAAAATTTTCGACATTATTATTTAAAATAAATTATTTTAAATATTAAAAATCCATTAAAATTTCCAAAATAAAAAATTAAATTGGCCCCAAAATTCCCGGTTGTTACAATCTCCCCCACTTAAAATCTTTTCGTCCTCGAAAAGGAACGAAGCTAAAAGTGTTTAATTAACCTATCTCAACCTTTAATCTTTATTCGTTTCAATAATTTTATTAGTTGATTAACTCATTAAATATATAACTTTTATATATTCAAATATCATATTTTCCTAGCTCGGATTATACAAATACGTTAATTAAAGACTTGTCACTCTCAACTCATTCTAGGGCATTACTAACCCCATCTCTAATGAGGTTTCTCATTCTAGGATACTGCTGATCCTATCTCTAATGAGTATTCTTATTGGATATTATAATCCAATCTCTGATGAGTCTTTTGTTCAGTCCTATTGAGTTGTACCCCAAAGATTTGAGCTAACCAGAGCTCTGATACCAACTGTAAAGACCCGAAAATCCCCGCCCTTTGAATCGACCATAAGCAACACAGGTCTGACCCAAAAGTTGGAAATCTCCGAATACTTTAACTCTGGGAATACAACACATCAGAACAACAACAACAACAGACTTTTATTACATCATGATAATATAACATCAGAGTACAGAATATCAGAGTACATTGAAAACTAGAAATATAGCGGAAGATAAATTTACAATGAATATAAAACATTGCAGCAGAAATAATAAACTGATACAGCAGGATACTATCAATGTTCTAGACACAACTTTAAGCTTCGATCCAGGATCCTGCTAAAAGAATAGATATCTGCAAAACAAGCTACTTGACTGCCCGTGTGGAAAATTATGGGCACATGAGTTTGCCAGTGAAACAAACTACAGGTCAGTCATGGGACTGGTATGAGAAATCTAACTTAACTAATCTAATAAGGTTAATCATAGGACCACGCTGCTAACGCGGAACGGGTTTACTCCATTGGATTGCCAGTGCATAAAATAAGGTAAATCGTTAAACAACGCAATGCTTTTTATAAAAATGAAACCATTATAAGACCCAAGTCCCATCACACAATGCAACGCAAACCGGAGGATAGGGTTTTACCTTATAATGATCAAAAGATGATAAATACGTAAAACGGATTACTACTAGTGTGTATATGTTTTCATAAATCATTTCAATCATAAATATCAATCATAGACGGCATGGGTACCATATATCATGTCGCCATACTAGTTCAATAACCAAAACCGCATGGTGTCATATTGGAAGTTGGGTTTTCCATCATGAAATCGAGGCTAGGGATCGTCCTCTACGATTCGAGACACTTTAGCAAATGCCTCAGGATCCCCCGTAGTGAACCCTTTTAGCGGTAGGGCCGATCCCCACCTAACGGTAGTGGATTGGCAATTCCTGAACACACGCTTCCCGGTCCTTTTGGACCTCCATATGACCACTTCCGGCCTATAAATCCGAGGTACCTTAATCCATCATCCACATAAGTAAAATGCCAGCCAGTTTAAGCACTGACACTACTCCTAGCTAGAAAGAAACGTGTGCACTCCCTACGGTCCATATCCCGTTTTTGACTCATACTTGAGTGTGAGGCTCGCGAAGTCACGTTATACACAAAGCTATGCCTAATCAGGCTATGATTTGATCATCCCACAAGGCCCTGCTTTTCAACAAAAGCCTTGATCATTGCATCTTGGCATGCCACATTGGCAATTCATGCCATGCTATTGATAACTATTAATATATACCAGGTTATTAAGCAGAGAATAAATTCTCCACCACCAGACCGATACACATTAATAAAAATAATTAAATTACATGAAATGAAATTCAACGTCAGACACACATCCATTTACAAGTCCGTGCTGGGTCTGAACAAAACAGAAGTCACCTTATTCCGCCCCCCATATGTCCAATACAGAGGTTAGGCGCTCGCATGTCCGTCAATCAACAAGTACGGCCGGTTGGCTACCACTGAAGCCCCTTCAAGGTAGCTACTCCCATCCTGGGTCTGAGTAGCAACACATCCATTCGATGTGAAGATCGTCGGTCTTCAATCACCGTCTTCAAATCTTCGACTTTCAATCGTCGTATAATCATTTTAAATTAGATTGAACTCGGACTTTTCAAATGATCCTCGCATATATATATATATATATATATTTAAAATCATTTCATATCGTTATTATTATTTAGTAACGACCTATCGCTATTTTTATATATATAAAAATAGCTCAATCTAATTCAACGACGTTTCGGGTCAATGAGCGACCCTAGCGCTGTTTTCATCCAAATTTGATTTACACTTATCCTTAAGGTTCCAGTTTTGGGAAAATCCGACGGTTGGATCTTTCGGTAGAACCGTTTGAAGTTACGACTTCAAATCGCGAACTACAGCAGCGCGGTTCGATTTATTTTAATTTATATATGAATAAATATAAACCGTTTGGCGATTTCAACTACTAAGATCAATTTTTTTATCGTATCTAAAATGACGATAAAAATATCACTTTTATTTCTACTCTTTTTATTGTCCTTAGAATGACAATAAAAATACTTCTTTTAATTCTAATCTTTTATTGAATAAAATATCAATAAAATGCCGCTTTACATTTATTCTTTTCATTTGCATAGAAAGGTAAATAAAAATATAGCCCTTTAATTCTAATTTTTTTTTACTGTCTCTATTCTAAAAATAAAAATATAACATTAAATTCTAACATCTAAAATGTAAATTAGGATGTCCCTTTTATTTCTATGTTTTACTTACATCTAATATGTACATAAAAATACACTTTCTAATTCAAGTTTTTCTCATGTTTTTATTTACATTTAAAATGTAAATAAAAATGTACCTTTTGTATCCATGTTTTTATTTATATTTAAAATAAAAGTAAAAATATTCCTTTTCAATTCTTGTTTTTATTTATATCTAATATATAAATAAAATATCCACTTTTTATAATCATGTTTTTATTTACAACTAAATTGTAAATAAAAGTGTACTGCTTTTTCTATGGTTTTTATTTGCATATAAAAAGGCAAATGAAAATATACTTCTTTTTCTAATCATGTTCACAAATACAAAATGTGTTTTTTCCCATTCATGATTTTATTTGCAAATAATTTGCAAGTAAAAATATAATCTTTTTATTCTCAAAAGAGAATAACACTAAAAAATGTACTTTTTCAATTTATGTTTTATTTACATCTAATATGTAAACAAAAATATACTTTTCTATATTTTCATGGTTTTTATTTACAACTAAATTTCAAATAAAAATGTATTTCATATCTTTATGTTTTTATTTGCCCATAAGCTGCAAATAAAAGTGTACTCTACTAATTCATGTTTTTATTCACAGATAAAATGTAAATGAAAATGTACTTTTCTAATCTGTGGTTCTATTTACATCTAAAATGTAAGTATAAATTTACCTCTTTAATTCATGGTTCTACTTACATCTAAAATGTAAATATAAATTTCACTCTCTAATTCAGGTCTTTTATTTACATATAAAATGTAAATAAACTATACTTCTTTATTCATGTCTTCTCTATCCTTTTAATACATTATAAAAAAAGGTAACTTTTATCTTCTTTAATTACATAAAAAGTGTAATCTTTCATTTTCCTCTTTAATTACATATAAAATGTAATTTTTCATTTTCATTCATTTGTTACATTATAGAAAAGTGAAATCTTTCTATCCTTTGATTACATTAAATAAAAATGTAATCTTCTAGTCTTTTAAATGACAACAAGTAAATTTGGTTTCATTCTTTTTAATTGACCAAAAATGTATGTTTTGGTTTTTCACCTAAATTAATTAGACAAATATGTTTTCTATGTAATCCAATGACAAATAAAAGGATATTTTATTTGTATAAAATTTTCTATGCATTATAATGGAAACTAAAGGATATTTTATTTGTTTACCTTTTCAATGTGTTCTAATAACATATAAAGGAATATTTTATATGTGGACCTTTTCTTTGTTTTATAATGTCATATAAAAGAGTATTTCATATGTTAATCATTCCTAACCTTTCACATTAACATAAAAAGGATATTTTTTTTATGTTAAATCAATTTCAATCTTTTCAACAAAACAAATAAAAAGGATAACTTCGTTTTGGCCGACAACTCTAATTCAACCAAATACATATAAAAGTGATGTTTGGGATAGCAGACGAGATCGGATTTAAAATGAGGATATTCGGGAAAAACTTGGAGTTGCAACTATTGAAGAGAAGTTAGTCCAATACCGCTTGAGATGGTTTGGACATATCCAACGTAGACCATACGATGCACCTGTACGCGCTGGAATTCTAGGTCGCGCCGAAGGCCCAAAGAGAGGTAGAGGTCGACCTAAAATGACATGTGAGGAGATAATAAAGAGAGATTTAAGTAACTGGAGTTTATCGGAAGAGCTGGTAGTTAATAGGAATGCATGGAAATTGGCAATCCATGTACCAGAACCATAGTGTTTCTCTCTCTCTCTCTTTTTTTTTAAGACTTTATTTCACGCTTACTGAACCTTTTTACTTTTTATTTACTATTTTAGATTTTATTTCACTTTTACTGAACATTTTTACTTCTTCTTCTTATTATTATTTAAAAAAAAAAATCTTTATCGGACGACTTTTTATTTGATTGGTTATTTTAAACCCTTTATATATATATATTATCATCATTATTAGTTTTATTTTATTTTAATTTTGGGTTCCATATCTAGCCAACCCCAACTTGTTTGGGATATATGGCTTTGTTGTTGTTGTTTACATATAAAAGTGATGTTTTATCAACTCAACATTTTATAACTGAAATGTTGTTTTTATTCACCTTAACATTTTATAACTAAAATGTTATTTCTCTTCACTTTAACATTTTTATAATTAAAATGTTATTTCTCTTTTGCAAGACATTTCTTCATAAAATCGATGTTTTTAATTACATGTCATTCTCTAATAAAAGTGATGTTTTCTAATATCATATGAAAGAATATTATATAGGTTAACATCTTCCTATGTATTCTAATATCATATAAAATAATGGTTTATATGTTAACATTTCTACGAATTCTAATGTCATATAAAAATGATATTTTATATGCTAACCATTTCGATGGATTCTAATTTCATATAAAAATGATATTATGTATATTCACATTTTTCTATGACTTCTAATGATATATATAAAAAGTAAATTTTATATATTAACATTTTCTGTGAACTCTAATGAGATATAAGAAGTAAATTAATTTTTCTTATCTTATCTAATGTTTCATGTCATAAATAAAAATGTGATTTTTGTCGCTACTTCTTTATACTGACAAAAATATGATTTTTTGTCGCTACTTCTTTACATTGACAAAAATGTGATTTTGTCGCTACTTCTTTATATTGACCAAAATGTGATTTTGTCGCTACTTCTTTATATTTCTCAATAAATGTCATTTTCTATTCAAGGTGGTGTTAACATGACAATTTTCCCAAAGTGATATTATCATAACAATTTCCTATTCAACAAAATAAGTAATTTGTTTTTCTTCTTTTCCTATTCAACAATATGAGTATTTTGTTGTTCTATTCAACAAAATAAGTAAATTTGTTGTTCATAATTTTCTATTTAACAAACTAGGACAATTTGGTTTTATCGATTCGAAGCTAACAAAATATGAAAATTTGGTTTGGCAATTCTAAATTAACAGAGTACGATAGTTTGGTTTTGCCAATTTCCAAATCAACAAAATATGGAAATTTGGTTTTTCAACAAAACAAACATGAGATATTTGTTTTCGACTACACAAACATGAGATGTTTGTTTTGAACTATACAAACATGTGATGTTTGTTTTCAACTGTACAAACATGTGATGTTTATTTTCAACTGTACAAACATGTGATGTTTATTTTCAACTGTACAAACATGTGATGTTTATTTTCAACTATACAAACATGTGATGTTTGTTTTCAACTGTACTGATGTTTATTTTCAACTGTACAAACATGTGATGTTTATTTTCAAGTGTACAAACAATCCAATTCAGCAGTTAATCGTAATCACAACACAAATCAACATTTCAACAAAAATATACAGCATCATATGAATTTTATATAATAAATATAAATTTCAGTAATAATTTATTTTTAAATTATAAAATAGAAATCTCACCAAATAATCCAGATATGAAATTTTCCTTGAATTTTTGATTTGCTCTGTTTCAGTCCTAGTTGGTTCCATGTCGTAGAGTTCTTCAATACGATCGCAACGCAACTTGTTTCGTTAATTTCTGATTTCGAATGAAAAAGATACAAGGTTTTAATATTAATTACATAATTTAAACTAAAATATAATTAACATTTTTAATTACATATGCTTAGGAATTTATGGCCTCTCCTTCATCTTTCTACCTGAACCGCTTAAACCCATCCTCAACGATTAAGTCTCCACCGTATGCGAGAATCGAGGCGCTGTCGGCCGATCTGAGACCACCCTGTCGAAGCCCGTCCTCTGCTCCACCACCGCCTGGCGCCAGTCGCAGCTCGCCCTCCCCATTCCCTCGAAATCCGCGCTCGAACTCGGCGACTTCCCCACCTAAATACACCCAGAATACGATGTTTTAGATTATCATATCCGTATAAGATCGAAGAGTGGAAGAAGCTCTTCAATTTCGTGTTTGGATCAGGGTTCAATTCCAAGTAAATTCGAAGAAATTAGGAATTCTTATTCGTAGAATATCGGCCGTGGATTAAGAACATGGCGGTTGTACAGTACATGCTAGGGTTACGTATTTTGATGGTATATATAGGTGTATTTATATTTTAATTTAATTTATTTAATTCAAGAAATCTCCTTTAACCCATACGAACTCCAATTCAAACCCAACGAGTGTCGCCCCTAGCTAATAACCCCCATCCCGGACACAATGGAACATGTTTCGTAACCCAGTTCGGTTGTTATGATATTTTTTCTTTAATTTAAAATATAAATCATTTTATATTAAATTTAAACGTACATTTTAAATTACCGGGGCCACATATGAACTCAGAAAATTTCAGAAAAATTATTTTTGGCTTTCTTTTGATGATACGGTTCCAACAAGACTAATTTCGTCGAATTCTGAGACTGTTTGAAAAATGGTCATTTTCTAGTCGATTAAAATTGACTGAAACTAACAAAACACGTTTTCCTTTGCCACGCTCACATATTAATTCGAAAAATTCTGGGAAATTAAACTTAACAATAATTTGACATTCCAGTTACAACAAAAGTGGTTTCATCGAAAACCGAGGTTGTTTGCAAAATGACTATTTTTAAGGGCCATATGTTTAATTAAAATATATATAAATTATACAGCGACTTTTCAAAATTTTAAACTGGGCATAACTTTTGATTTATAAAGTGAAATTTCAGTTTTTCAGATTCGTTAGAAAGATATAATTAAACGGATTTAAATATTTCTTGTTTCACTCGATTCTGATTTATTTTGAATCCTGTACATTCGGTCAAAATTCAAATTCAAAATTTCAAACTGCAGCTCTGTTTTAAACTTCTTTTATAATTAAATTCTTATATTTTAACTTCGATTAAAATAAACTTTTTGACGTTATTATTTAAAATTAATTATTTTAAATATTAAAAATCCATTAAAATTTCTAAAATGAAAAATTTAAATTGGCCCCAAAATTCCGGGTTGTTACAGTGCATCTTCCACGAACACGCTCCGCCTCCCCCCTTAACCCATGTGTCACCACACCACTACATTGTCAAGTCCACACATTCCTTCACCATATTACCTCCATCCGCATGTACTCTTTCCAACGCAGTCCTCCATCATCTTCTACTCCGAGAGTTACGAGCACCCTCTCTAGTCGCACTAAAACCGAGGATCCCCCCGCAAAGATAGACCATCATCATGTTGTTGTGCCACCTCCTGACTTCCCATCGTGCTTTGTTTCTCCCCCACTTTCTCATGAACTCGCCTCCATGCACCAAACTCCCTTCACTGAACACGTGTGTTTCAGCCTCCACTCAACTAACGTCCTCATGCAGTCTCTTGAACCCAGATCTCTTCTTTCCCAAAACTACAATGTCGCAATCCATTTTCCACCATCCACTTGAATTGTAGCCCACGCTCTTCCCACCGAAGTTTGCAACAGTCTCCACCTGAATAGTTCCACCACCACGTCTGCCTGCACCACCATTCTCCGCACTACATCGAACTCGGCACCTACTAGAACCCCTCCACCTCATCGCTGCACTACCCAAGAACCACTCGAGCTCGACTTCACCTGCATTTGCTACTCTCTCTCCTACACCATCGGTACTCACCCTGCTACAACCGCCAACACCGCTTCGCTGTCTGTCCATCTCGCAATCCATCCTCGTTGTTTCCAATTCCAACCAAAAGCGCATCGAGTTCAACATGAGGTGTAGTATAACAAAATATATTTCGGCATTTGTAGTATTGTTTAGAATTCACTGTAAGAAGCTTTGCGTTATATTTTGAGTGGAGAGGGAAGACGATTTCATGTTTTTCTTTTCTTGGAGAGTGAATCGATGAATGCCTGTGTATATATAGGCGAACGCAAAATGGATAGGAACAACATCGCTTCAATAGGCACGAGCTAGGTGGCTGAAATTTTGAACAGCGCATTGTGTTTTCATTTCATTATCTGCGTGGTGAAGTGAAGGTGTATAAGTTAGGGGTTGGTGCAAAACTGGCATTGGCTTTTCTGTGTAATTTCTTGTCTTCTTTGGTCTGCGCAGAATACTAAAAAAATAAAGAACAGGGTGTACGTTATGAATGTGTGCGACGTGTTTTCATCTCAATTGAAAGATGGACTTGAGTTTTTAAATGCTTCGTCTGCTGCTGGAAAGAACTGCGAATGATTTTTGTGTGCAATGGTTTAATCGTGTTACAAGTAGAAAAGGAAATAGGAACAGGTCGACTTGTCTGGAAAAGGTTAAATTGAGGCATGCAGAAATGTGTTCCATCCCACTGTTTGATTAAGATTTACACATGTGCCTTATGCTTTAGGCCACAACATATATCTTTTCCTATATAAATAGGTGTGCCTGCACTTGCATTCTTATCAAATATAGGGTAGGATTTCTTTTATGGTGTAGATATTGACAGATTGCTTCATATAGAAGAAAGCTATTGTATATTATTTTTGTTTTGATTTATACATTGTGTTTATATGGTATTTAATACACAGCTATTTACATCGACTGTTAAATTTGCATCGTTAGATACTAACTTCATATTTCATGAAAACAAATACACCGATATGTCTCGACGTTCCGGTCCCAATGAAACTAATTTCATTAAAAACGGACTCCGTTTGCAGAAATAACACTATTTAATTTGTCGGTTCACCTTTAAATTTCGTCTACCGACAAAATAACTCTGTTGGTGTCCAAACTGGAAATGTAGCAATAACTAACCATACGTATTCCAAGAAAACTCGTTTTGTCGTTAACAGAGGTCATTTGAAAAGAAAAATATTTCAAATCCCTAACTAATATCAATAAAATAAATTAAATTCAAACCAATTCTATTTTAAAATAAAAATGGATTATTATTGTCATATATTTCGAAATGAAATATTATACAACTTTAATATAAACCGATATATATTTTAAATCCAATGTTCAAAAATTCGGTTTAAAATGATATCCAAATATATAGAAATTATTTTATATTTATTAAATAAACGTTGTCGTTTATTAACGAAATTCCATAACGACTATTTGAAAATTTGAATTGGACATAACTTGAAATCTATAATACGAAATATCCATTTTTCTCTTTCATTAGAAAATCATTATCAAATAGATTCAAACATTTCTTGTTTCACTAGAATCCGACTTATATCGGGTCATGTATATTCAATTGAAGTTTTAAATCGTAAATTACGAACTACCGCGACGTTTTGAGCTTGTTTTAATTATATATATATTCGAACTCTATTTTCTTAAATAAATTCGATATAAAATCTATTATATTCCCAATATAATATATAAAACATATTTAAATACCGCAATTTAAACGGTAGAAAAATCTGGGACATTACAGATATCATACAAAATGTTATTCTTAGTATATTTTATATAGGACCTTTCCCTATAGCATTCTTCGAATATGCATTGTTTTCCAAAATCTTAAGTTTAGTGTTTATTTGCTTATAAAACCCTTATAACACATATAAATATTTACGTAAGTCAAATATTATAAATTCTATGTTTTATATAAAAGGATTTTAGTTCAAAGGGTACCCATATAATTACCATTTTACTATTTTAATACATTTTGAACACACATTATCATTATTTATGAAGTTTTTATTATTCTAATTTCTAATTTTACAAGTTCTACTTGTGTACAATTTAATTTAACATACTTATAAGCCTACCTTATTTTAAAACAGAAAATTTTCCCTTAATATAGGTTTACAAATTCATACTTATCTCAATACCCTTGGATCCTTTTAAATTTATTCAATACAATTAAGTGTTTAACACTTATTTATTCAAGTTTTCTTTAAATTCTCCTGCCTTATTCAATTCGATTTGAAAGTTGGAACATTAGATAGGAACTAAACTAATGGTAGAACCAAATCGGATGGATTTGTCAAGGATAGGTTACATGAATTACGGAAGATCCAGGATTTAGGAAACAACAAATTCCAATTTTTCTAAGACAGGACAAAACAAAAATCGAGACTCAAACTTGGAAGATCCAGCCTTAAAGAGTTTTCAACTGCATGGCATGAGTTCAAAGGAATGAAATTTAATATAATAATACATTTTTAAAACAAAATCCAGTAAAACTATTTAAAATACTTTTTTTTAAAATACGCTCTCTCGATTATGATTCTAAGATGATTTCTGTAACGACCCGTACTTTTACGGATAATAAATAACTTATTTAATTATTTAAATAGTGATATAGAGAATTAAATGGTTGTTTAATTAAATAATAGTGAATATTTAATTAATATAAATAATAGAATAATATATTTAATTTTGAAATAATCAGAATTAGATAAATTCACAATATTGTGTGAATTGGATTACTTATAATATATAATTCAATTTAGAGTTGAATTGTATTCACGAATATATTATATAAACGAAGTTTGAACGTATAATTATAATATAATTTAAATCGAGCTCGAAATGGCGCTACAGTTCGCTATTTTGCTATTCGAACTTCAAATGAATATATAGAATCCGTTTTAAATCTGATTTCTATGAAACAAGAAACGTTCGGAGCTAGGGAAGTATATTTTTCTAATGGAAGAGAAAAATCGGGATTTCATTGTGTAGATTTTGATTTATGTCCAAATCAAATTTTAGAAAATTCGCTATGGAATTCCTTTATAAATTATAGCGATTTATTTATATTATAAAAGGATTTTTCGATATAAATTGAATATCGATATAACTGGGAATTTTGAAATATCGAGATATAAATCCAATTGGAGCTGTATGGTATTCTAGTGTGAATATATACGATAATATTTATTTTTAAATATTTAATTTAATTATTTATATATATACATATTTAAATGGGTTATTTAGAGCATTAAAAATAGCCAGTTTTGCAAACGACCTCCGTTTTCGACGAAACTAATTTTATTGGATCCGCAATATTTACTTATTGCTAGATTTCAATTTTCGTGATTTTTAGAGTTAGTGTGTGGCCGTACGGATTTTTAATGTGAAAAACAGTCGGTATTTTGACTGTTAAAATACGCTGCGTGAGCAAACGAAGTCGTAATTCAACGAAACCAGTTTCGTTGGGTCCGTAATGTCAAACTGTAGTTGCATGTCAATTTTTGTGATTTTTGAATATCATATGTGATTGTACGACTTTTTTAGAAGACAAATAAAACTAAAATATCTAAAAATATCCAAAAAAATATATCTAGATATTTGTTAACACTATAAATACACCTTTTAACTTTTCCTAAACCTAATTCACTTCATTCATCTGTTCAAACTTTTCCGGCGCTACTTCTTTTTCATTTTTCTTTAGAAAATATGAGTTGTAAATTCGAAATAAAATCAAAACAATTCCTATAAATCTCGAAACAATTTCCTTTGAATTCCTTATGTGATTCGCTTCAATTCAATACCCATTTTACATGGTATGACATCGGTTCTGGAGTTCGACATTTGTAACCGTACTTCTAGGGTTAAGAAAATCTCATGATCGAAGCAATGATTTACTATATTGAGTTCATTTTTGGGTTTATGATGTAAAACCGAGTCCGTAGGTGGAGTTTGGGGATTTTCCGTGAGATTGAATGTCGATGTCGACATTGTGAGAAGTAGACGACGAGGTTTTTGCGGTGGGATCGAGTGCGGTGAAAGTGATATGGGGGGGGGGGGGGGGGGCAGAGGGCGAGAAGGGGAGAGCAGTGGATATTTTAGTTTTCGATTTTGTGGAAAGGCCGTGGAGGTGGGAGCTCGTGAAGTAATGGAAATGGCAGAGGGATTTCATTTCCTTGGAGCTCGCGTTCTAGTTGGAAGAAGAAAGGCGTTGGCGGGTTGGGTTTGTTATGGTTGATGGGCCGGTTTGGTATAAAGGGGTAAGGCCCATCGATAAATTTAATTGGTTTTGTTTCATTTTAAAACAATTTATAACTTGTATGAAGTGTAACTTTATCATACGTAATCAGAATTGAACGAAACAAGATCAGTTGGGATCGTATGGACGGTGGCTACCCAATGGAACTGACTGGGAGTGGATTGGGGCTAGTTACAATTTATAGCAAATAAATTGTCCGTCTAAATCAAGTGATGGTTATCGTTATTAACGATGATCGTCCAATGTGAGTAAAACTCACTAATTCTGAACAATTATATCTTTATAATGTATTTTTAGAATTGATAAATGTTGGTTGATTTCTGTGTGTTGACTATTTGGTTGAACTGCTAATGTATTGGTTGAAATTATAGATAACGATATATATAAATCGTTAATCAAATGTGGATTCTATTTATCAGAATATTTCATATCAAAATGAAATCGATGTTATTATATTGTTTAACATCTGTGGATGCAGGGAAATAGGTCGGAGGAATCAAACTGGATTCCTCAACATTTATTTTACTGTTTTTCATATATTTAAATATATGATGTGATATATAATCTGTTGTTGATTATGTGTGTTGAATGATATCGATCATAATTATTTGGTATTTTAAATACCATATGAAATGCTGGAATGTAAAAAGGAATTTTCAAAGTGAAAATTGAAAAGGAAATATTTATATAAAATAAATATAATTATAAAAGGAATATTGATTTAGAAAGTAAATAGAATTAAAAAAGGGAAATATTTGGAAAATGAATAGAGTTTTATAAAAAGAGAATTTTACATTAGGAAGGTTTAGACTCGTGCTTCGCACACGGGTGTAACATGAAATTAGATTTAAGTAAATGTTTTGCAAATAAAATATTATAAAGGAATTTAGGGTTTGAATTAGGAATTTAAAGGGAATTACTGGAATTAGAACTGACTGGAAATTAGTTGAGTTGAATGGCTTTTTGGGTATCGATCTGATGTTGGTTTCGGCCTTCGGAGTTAATACATAGGGGGTTGTTCTCTTACTAGTTTACAGTTAGAGACTGATAGAGGTGGGAAGATATTGATGTGTGTATCAGAAATGGAAACGTTTTCCAAAGTTAATAACGTATATTTTTTAATTTTAGAAAATAAGGAATGTATGAATATATGGAAATGATAAATTGGGAAATGAAATGATGATTGATCGGTAAGATTTCCATTTGGAAATAATATCGTTGTTTGCACACATGTTTTTCTTTGATAGTTAAATCATTGACTATCAAAGTTTTTGACCATTTTCGTTGTCAATACGGAAAGACCGGGATTAGATATATTATCTGAAAACCACTCCGTATGGCATTAGCACTGCGATCAAATATGATGAAGATAATTGAAGACGGAGTTATGCAAGGGTTGTCCTGTTTACAGAATAGTGCCTTCGGTCTATCTAGTACCAGGACGACCTGTACGGACGAATGTCTGACAGAGTATATCTGGTAGATCGCGTAAGTTGATCGTTTCAAAAATGTTTACGTTGGTAGCGGAGGAATTCGTTTCTCTTAGCTTATACCCGTGGTATTTTTGGGGAAATCAGTTTGTGATTTGACGGGTATGACGATGTGGCATTCAAAGTAAATGAAGGGGTGATCTGTTAAAAGATACGTTATGACCTCAAGCCTCATCAACTGGGAAATGACAGAAATCAGGCAGGCAGCATGGCTAAGTGGGTCGCACCCAATTAGGGTAAATTGTCACCATCTAGAGAATATTCATATTTGTTACTTCTCTTTGCTTATGTATCTCCCAGGAACGGTTATGTTGCTAGCAACTGTAACACCCCACGTCCATTAATGTCACTCGCAAAGGGAATGCATTAATTTCCATGGAGCATTTTAAGTGAATATAGAACAGAAAATCACAACAAGACAGACATAAAGCAGTACTTGAAAATTTAAAACTTTATTTATTGCAGCAGAAGGTAAATATGTTTGGTTACATCATCAAAACCATAAACTAAAGTCAAGTAAATCATATCCATCTTGATAAAACAAAGTACATAAACTGAAAGACATGATCCCCAACATCAAAATAGCCATAAATAAAGAGAAGCTGAACTTTACTTCAGCGATCCAAGCAATCTTCTAAAAGCAGTCCAAAATCAAGCTCCACTAGTGCTAGTTCCAACCTGAGCACCTTGAGGGGGGAAAATTAAAGGAGAAAAGAGGAGGAAACAAAGGGGGGTCAGACATAAAGTCTGGCGAGTGCGATAACTTTAACAATATAATTAACAAAGTAACTAGGCTAAGGCATAAGTTGGAAAATAAGGAAATGGCCATGAACCATTGAGTATGGCAGAGTAAATAAGGAAACAAGATGAACAACGATATCATTAAAGCGCACCTAACCCACTGTAAGATAATTACTAAACTACACCAACACTATGAGATAATCTGTAACAACCCGGAAAATCTGGGCCAGTTTAAAATTTTTATTTTGGCCATTTTAGCGAATTTTGATTATTTAAAATGAATTATTTTAAATAATATCGACGTAAAATTTATTTTGAATATAATTCGAACGTATATATTATACGCGTCGTCGTTAGAATATAAATATTTATATATAATTATAAATAGAATTGAAAATGGCGCGGTAGTTCGATAATTCGATTTCAAACTTCAATTGAATGTACCGGGTGCAAAACAATCCGGATTTTAGTGAAACCAAAAATAATGGGATCTATTTGATGATATCTTTCTAACGAATCCGACCAATCGAAATTTGATAGCCGGAATCGAAAGATATGTCCAATTGAAAATTCTGAATAGTCGCTATGGAATTCAGGCCCTTAAAAATGGACATTTTGCAAATGACCTCGGATTTCGACGAAACCACTTTTGTTGGGTCCGTGATGTCAAGTTATTGCTAGATTCCAAATTTCATAATTTTTCGAATCAATATGTGAGCGTGGCAAAGGAAAATGCGTTTTGACCATTTCAGTTGATTTTAATCGACTGGAAATTGGCCATTTTTCCAACGGTCTCAGAATTCGACGAAACTAGTTTTGTTAGGACCGTATCGTCAATACGAAGCTAGAAAATATTTTTCTGGAATTTTTCTAGTTAGTATGTGACCCCGGTAATTTGAAATGTACGTTTAAAATTCAATATAGTGATTTAAATGAAAATTCATAAGGAAACTGATTGTAACGATCAAATCAGCTTGCGATACATATCCCATTGTGTTCGGAATGGGGGTGAAACGCTATGGACGACAGGCGGTGGGCCTCGTTTCGAGGTCGTATGTAAAAGTCAACTCTTTCAAATTAAATAATTAATAAATAAATAAATATAATAAAAAAAATATATTTTCCCTCCTATCTCCTTTCTGGCCCCCCCGATTCAGTTAAAACATAAATAAAAAAAAAAAGAGAAAAACCCTAGCGCCGATCCAGCCCTCCCCCTCGCGAAGCAGCCGCCACCTCGAAGCTGACGCCGACGAAGACCGACCGACCTCCTCCTTCCAGCGCCTACATCGCGACGCCCCAGTCAAAGCAAATCGAAGCCACCCCGTCGAATCACATCGCGACCCCCCAGAAGCCATCGCCCCCCCCCCCCCCGTCGAATCCCATCGCGACGCCACCTTGCCGCCGTCGATCTGCGAGGGAACCCCCCCCCCCCCCCTGTTCGCATACAGTAAGTTTTTTTATTTATTATTTTTATTTTACTTTTATTTTTATTTTAGAGTTTAAATACTGAGTTCGTTTTTTTTTAAGTAAATACTGATTTCGTTTTTTTTAGTAAAAACTGGTTTCGATTTTTAAAATAAAAACTGAATTGTTTTTTTAAAAGGTATAAAACAGATTTGATTTTTTTTTAATAAGAAAAAAAACTGTTTTTAGAAAAAGATTAAAAATTGAATTTTTTTAAAAAGAATAAAAACAGTTGATTTTTTAAAAAAGGTTAAAACAGATTTTAATTTTAAGTTTAAGCAAAAGGTTTAAACTTTAAAAAGATCGGATTTGTAGTCGAGATAAAAATCATATTTTTATATATTGAACTTCGAAGGAAAAATATAGTTTTTACATATTGAACTTCGAAAGAAAAATATAGTTTTTACATATTGAACTTCGAAAGAAAAATATAGTTTTTACATATTGAACTTCGAAAGAAAAATATAGTTTTTACATATTGGACTTCGAAAGAAAGATATAGTTTTTACATATTGAACTTCGAAAGAAAGATATTGTTTTTAGTTTTTATATATTGAACTTCGAAAGAAAAATATAGTTTTTATATGTTGAACTTTGAAATAAAAATTCGATTTTTATATATTGAACTTTGAAATAAAAATTCGATTTTTATATATTGAACTTTGAAATAAAAATTCGATTTTTATATATTGAACTTTGAAATAAAAATTCGATTTTTATATATTGAACTTTGAAATAAAAATTCGATTTTTATATATTGAACTTTGAACTAAAAATATGATTTTTATATATTGAACTTCGAACTAAAAATATGATTTTTATATATTGAATAGCGATGTAAAAATTCGATTTTTACATATGTAGTGAAAGCAGCAACGAAGGTGACAAAAAGGCGAAACGACGAAGACTTCTGCAAAAGAAGAGCCGTGGAGCTAGGATAGCTATAAGTGAGAATTTCTCACCTTTCGTTTTCTTTTCTAGTTATATATATATATATATATATACTAGGATGCAGACGGTGCTTAGTAGCACCCGACACAATCGTCCACAGACCATGGACTTGTTTGTTTGACTGTTTGGTGATTGATTGCGATATTGGTTTGAATGTGGTTTGTGGTGTGAATAATCGAATCGATAAATTGGTTAGGATTAGACGTGCGCCGTTATAAGGCGAAGGAGTAAGGCTAGGTTAGACTCTTACTCCAAATTTTGTGGTTTGCATAACTAATTTATTTGATTGATGTGTGAATGGCGTGGGCCTTCACTAGACCGGGGATAAGGCTAGGCCTTGTCCCGTTTCTAGTATCGTGCCGTTATGCCGCCGAAATTTTCTAAAATATGTTAGAAAAATAAAAATATCATTTTATTTAATAAATGAATTGAATAGAAATTCATAGGTTGAAATAAAATGTTTTATCGTTAAAAATATAATTTTTAACGTGAATATGAAAATAGTGAAGTGAATAAATATTCATTTACAAACCAGATGGTTTGTTTATGTACACTTATTTGAATGACATTGATTGGGACGATAAATTTTACACATCGCCCAACTGCACAAATAAAATCTGTGTTTGTTTGTTTGAAACCCCACACGGGTGTTGGGATGAAATATGAATTTCACTCATCCTGATTGATTAAATATGTCGATCGATTGATTGACAGGCTGTTATAAGCGTTGAATATCTATATTTGATGCTTATACAGTGTAGTGCACTTTGGTTGATGGTTGATTATTTTTCAAGGCTATTATACATGTGTTGTATGAAAATCCATATAATTAACTTTATATGGTAATTGATTGGGCCTCATTCCAGTTTTAAAAATAGAAATATTTGAAAAAGAAATATTTGAAATAGAATATTTGAAAATAGAACTTTATGAAGCCGTGTTGATTAGATTGACGCCATTTTGACGTGAACGATATTTATATCGATTTTATCGATTTCGAAATGAATTGAATTGAAAACGATTTCGAAATGAATTGAATTGAAAACGATTTCGAAATGAATTGAATTGAAAACGATTTCGAAATGAATTGAATTGAAAGTGATTTCGAAATGAATTGAATTGAAAACGAATTCAAAGTGAATTGAATTGAAAGTGATTTCGAAATGAATTGAATTGAAAACGAATTCAAAGTGAATTAAATAGAAAGTGATTTCGAAATGAATTGAATTGAAAACGATTTCGAAATGAATTGAATTGAAAACGAATTCAAAATGAGTTGAAAGCAAATTGAAATGAATTCAAATTGAATTGAAATTTGAATTGAATAGAAATGAATTTTAAAACGAATTTACAGAGAAGAATTCAATTTTGCTTTGAATTGAGATGGAAGTTGAAATAGATTTTGAAACGAATTTTAAACTATTTATATAATTCGTTTTAAATAGAAATCGACGAAGTATATATTATATATATTATATATATAATATAATGGCCTGAATAGAACGCGCCGCGCCGCGGCAGTTCGCGAATTTCGACCATTGATTTCAAATGGACGTTACGGGAGATCCGACCGTCGGATTCTCCTAAAACCGGAACCGTTGGGTTCGTATCGAAAAGAGCTTTCTAGCGAATGTTAGAAATTTGAAATCTAACGGTTGGATTTGGAATTATGTCCAAATCAAATTTGAAAAAGGTCGCTGTAAGTGCAGTTCGATGGCCGTTGATGGAAATCGACTGTATGGGCCTTGATAAAATTATTAAAAATAGTAATAATTTGTGTAAAATCATAAGAAATGATTTGTGAAGATTTGGGATGAAAAACTCCATATTTGAAAAGATAAAAATAGATTTTTATCGAAATGAACTAGTTTTGAACTAGAATTATGATTCTATTTATTTTTAAATAAATAAATTGAATTTGAAAGGGGTTTTAAAAATAACCAGAATCTCCAATGATTGCATTGGGGTGGATTTGAATCGAAATTGTCTTCGGAATATTTCGGTGTTGGAATTCGTGATTATACAGGTGTTGTCATGGAAATTTGAAAGATATATATTTATATCGTTATTTCTAATACGACATTTGTTAGTCGTAGAATTTGATATTGAATATAAGCCGATATATTTTCTATTCAGAGCCTTGTATTGAATATCGAATGTGATTTGGGTTTGTCGTGAATGGTGTCTTCACTAACACCGTTCTTGAACCCAGTTGAGAAAAGATTAAATCTTTTTATTTAGATTTAATGAAGTGTACCAATTAAATGATATTTAATTGGAATTGAATTGGTATTGATTTTTGGGTTTACCGTGAACCGTGTTTTAAATGACACTGATTCTTTAACCCAGTCGAAGATTAAAACTAAGTGGAGTTTTAATGAATCTTTAATTAGATTGAAATGATCGAAAGTGGAGTATCACCAGTTTTGCTCCAGGCGATAGTTAAATCTTTAATTAGATTTGAACGTGAAATGGTAATTGAATTTACCGATAACACTGTGGTGTTAGATATGAAGTATTACCAGTTTTACTTCATGGGATGAATAGGTTGGGATTGGGAAATTAAAACAAATGATTACTTCGGTAAGGTTCGCTAATCCCGACTAGTTTGAATTGATATTCAAAAGTTGATTAAAGAATAAATTCAAGAATTTATCTTTGATAAAATTAATGGGAATCTTTCCCTATGAATGTGAAATTTAGAAACTAACTGTCGGTTAGCTAAGCAGAAGGGTTTTCTGGATATTGATCTGATGTTGGTTTCGGCCTTCGGGGTTAATATTTGGGGAATTATTCTCTTGATTAATTTATGGTTAGTGACTAATGAATTGGAATGAGGCGTATGTTGTGTTTGTGTAACACTTATTTAAAATATACGCGAGTTATTCGGAAAGACCGGGTTTATCCCATTCTGAATAACTGATACGACGATAAGTCGAAGATGAAGACGATGGTCGAAGACCCGAGGTCTTCACGTCGTTTGGGTGATAACTGATGATCTTGATTGGGCTGTACACCCAAGAAGATGGAAACAGTTAGTGATCGTCCAGACGTACTTGGAGATCGATGGATATGCGGGGTACTAGGTGCTCCCGGTTTCGTTCAGACCCAGAACGGACTTGTAAATGGACTGTGTGTCTGACATCGGATTTCACTCTGTGTGACTGATATCGGTTGCATAGGATGGTTTGCCTGTGTGGCATGCTAAGATGCAAATGATCAAGGCTTCTGTTGAAAAGCAAAGTCTTGTGGTGATGATCAAAGCACGGCCTTTGTGGCGTAGCTTTGTGTAACGTTTACCTCGCGTGTTTCACACCAGGTATGAACCAAAAACGGGAGACGGACCTCAGGGAGGGCATGCGTTTCTTCCTAGTTAGAAGTGGCGTCAGTGGTTTTACACGCCCTGACGAGTTTGACTTATGTGGTTGTTGCTGTTGCGAGGCGCCTCGGATTGATCGGTCGTTCTCGAACCGATGGAGTCATTTAGTTGGCTCGTTTACGCCCCATAGGGCGGAGAAACGCATGTTCAGGCATTTTAATCCACTCCGTGTGGACCGGCCCTGACGATCCAAGGGTCACTCGAGCTCTGATCCTAAGACTCGGACTAGGCAGTCTCGAATCGGTTGAGGACTATCTTTTGCCTCGGTTCATAGATGGAAATCCAATTTCCAAATACGTGACATTTGCGGTTTTAATTGTAATCCTATATATGGCGACATAGTGGGATGGGGCGCTTATGCCGCCTATGATTGATACTTATGATTTGAAGTTGTTTTATACACTATGCACTTATAATAGTATCAAATGATTTGTTTTAAACGTATCAAGCATTCTTTAGCTGTTATAAGGGAAAACCCTATCCTCGACTGCGTTGCATTGTGTGATGGGACCTGGGTCTTATAACAGCTTCATTTTTCTATATTTAGCATTGCGCTGTTTGTTTCATGCACTGGTATTCTTGGGAGGAAACCCGTTCCGTGTTATACGGCGTGGTCCCTTGATTTACCTAATGATTTAAAATAAAGATTAATAACTGTTTTAGTCCTCACACCAGTCACATGACTGACCTGGAGTTTATTGTTTTAACCTAAACTCTGGGTGCCCTTATTTTGACACGGGCAGCTAGTAGTTTTGGTTTTGCAGATTTATATTCACAGGATCCTGGTTTACAGCTGGAACGATATCCGGAAAGCTTTGTATCCGTATATCTCATTCTAGTTGTGTATTGTATTATTTTCCGCTGCTATGTATTTAAATGTAATTTAAATCTCTGATATTTCTGTGTAATATTTATTTATACTCTGTATATTCTTGTAATCTGATGCATTGTTGTAATATACGATGAAACGTTCTTCTGTATGCGTTCTGCTTTGTCGTGTTCTCGAACGATAGGGCGTTTCGAACGGCCTGGATCGGTTTAGCGACTGGTTCGGACCGAGCGAAATTCTTTGTCGTCACAGTTGATATCAGAGCTTTGGTTTACAAAGCTAGAGAACAAGACACATTAGAAACATACGAAAGAATTCATCAGATATTGGGTTAGTAATATCCAATTAGAATGACTCATTAGAGATAGGATTAGTAGTATCCTAGAACGAGTGTGAAGAGTATATTTTTTTTAAGTGAAAATCAAATTTGTTTTGAAAATTTAAAATCAACTATTCGTATTTGATTATTTATTTAAATTGATTTTGGACAATTTAGTATATAAAGAATTTGCATATACGCCTTGCAAACGTATATTCAAAGTTTTAATATATTGGATAGATATAGATTCACACTCTAGTCGCCCGAAGATGATTCTGATGATTGTAGCTACATCATCAGAATTAGTGTTCGAGAGTCGAAGGTGTGATATTTATATATTTCCTATTGGCTGGTGTGAGAACCAAAATTAGATAGGGCCTATTGTTGTGATTTGGCATCAAAAATCTGATTTTTGACTATGTATCAAAGTTATCAATTTCAAAAGCTAATCAGCTAATTGATTGATGTTTGTGTTGTTTGTTTATTTGTTTGATAATTTTGAACCATTTAGCCTAATTGAACCAAATATTGAATTGTATTGAAAATTGGTCGCATGTGCTTGCATATACACATACTTACATTGAACAGGTCATAGCAAGGAGGCTAGAGCCAGAGAATAAAATTTGTTTGCCCGACAAATAGGTACATGTTTACTACATAATTTCCTGTTTTGTTTGGGTGATGATGATTTTATGAGCCTATTGGCTAGCCGCTTGGCTTTTTCTTTTTCTTTTTGAGATCTGAAGGACCGGGGAAGCTATTTGGAATTCCCCGATGCTCCCGGTACAGGGGAGGTTATGGAGAAATTTTTCAAAAATTTAGGGTGTTAGCCAAATTTTTGAAATTTTGAAAATTCTCAGAAACTAAAGAGTTGGAGAATGGAAGCCTGATCGATCGTAGAGTTGATTAATCAAACCACTTTCGACTTTGTTCCTTTTCGGGGACGAAAAGTTTTAAGTGGGGGAGATTGTAACAACCCGGAAAATCTGGGCCAGTTTAAAATTTTTATTTTGGCCATTTTAGCGAATTTTGATTATTTAAAATGAATTATTTTAAATAATATCGACGTAAAATTTATTTTGAATATAATTCGAACGTATATATTATACGCGTCGTCGTTAGAATATAAATATTTATATATAATTATAAATAGAATTGAAAATGGCGCGGTAGTTCGATAATTCGATTTCAAACTTCAATTGAATGTACCGGGTGCAAAACAATCCGGATTTTAGTGAAACCAAAAATAATGGGATCTATTTGATGATATCTTTCTAACGAATCCGACCAATCGAAATTTGATAGCCGGAATCGAAAGATATGTCCAGTTGAAAATTCTGAATAGTCGCTATGGAATTCAGGCCCTTAAAAATGGACATTTTGCAAATGACCTCGGATTTCGACGAAACCACTTTTGTTGGGTCCATGATGTCAAGTTATTGCTAGATTCCAAATTTCATAATTTTTCGAATCAATATGTGAGCGTGGCAAAGGAAAACGCGTTTTGACCATTTCAGTTGATTTTAATCGACTGGAAATTGGCCATTTTTCCAACGGTCTCAGAATTCGACGAAACTAGTTTTGTTAGGACCGTATCGTCAATACGAAGCTAGAAAATATTTTTCTGGAATTTTTCTAGTTAGTATGTGACCCCGGTAATTTGAAATGTACGTTTAAAATTCAATATAGTGATTTAAATGAAAATTCAAAAGGAAACTGATTGTAACGATCAAATCAGCTTGCGATACATATCCCATTGTGTTCGGAATGGGGGTGAAACGCTATGGACGACAGGCGGTGGGCCTCGTTTCGAGGTCGTATGTAAAAGTCAACTCTTTGCAAATTAAATAATTAATAAATAAATAAATATAATAAAAAAAATATATTTTCCCTCCTATCTCCTTTCTGGCCCCCCCGATTCAGTTAAAACATAAATAAAAAAAAAAAGAGAAAAACCCTAGCGCCGATCCAGCCCTCCCCCTCGCGAAGCAGTCGCCACCTCGAAGCTGACGCCGACGAAGACCGACCGACCTCCTCCTTCCAGCGCCTACATCGCGACGCCCCAGTCAAAGCAAATCGAAGCCACCCCGTCGAATCACATCGCGACCCCCCAGAAGCCATCGCCCCCCCCCCCCCCCCCCGTCGAATCCCATCGCGACGCCACCTTGCCGCCGTCGATCTGCGAGGGAACCCCCCCCCCCCCCCCCTGTTCGCATACAGTAAGTTTTTTTATTTATTATTTTTATTTTACTTTTATTTTTATTTTAGAGTTTAAATACTGAGTTCGTTTTTTTTAAGTAAATACTGATTTCGTTTTTTTTAGTAAAAACTGGTTTCGATTTTTAAAATAAAAACTGAATTGTTTTTTTAAAAGGTATAAAACAGATTTGATTTTTTTTTAATAAGAAAAAAAACTGTTTTTAGAAAAAGATTAAAAATTGAATTTTTTTTAAAAGAATAAAAACAGTTGATTTTTTAAAAAAGGTTAAAATTGATTTTAATTTTAAGTTTAAGCAAAAGGTTTAAACTTTAAAAAGATCGGATTTGTAGTCGAGATAAAAATCATATTTTTATATATTGAACTTCGAAGGAAAAATATAGTTTTTACATATTGAACTTCGAAAGAAAAATATAGTTTTTACATATTGAACTTCGAAAGAAAAATATAGTTTTTACATATTGAACTTCGAAAGAAAAATATAGTGTTTACATATTGAACTTCGAAAGAAAGATATAGTTTTTACATATTGAACTTCGAAAGAAAGATATAGTTTTTATATATTGAACTTCGAAAGAAAAATATAGTTTTTATATGTTGAACTTTGAAATAAAAATTCGATTTTTATATATTGAACTTTGAAATAAAAATTCGATTTTTATATATTGAACTTTGAAATAAAAATTCGATTTTTATATATTGAACTTTGAAATAAAAATTCGATTTTTATATATTGAACTTTGAAATAAAAATTCGATTTTTATATATTGAACTTTGAACTAAAAATATGATTTTTATATATTGAACTTCGAACTAAAAATATGATTTTTATATATTGAATAGCGATGTAAAAATTCGATTTTTACATATGTAGTGAAAGCAGCAACGAAGGTGACAAAAAGGCGAAACGACGAAGACTTCTGCAAAAGAAGAGCCGTGGAGCTAGGATAGCTATAAGTGAGAATTTCTCACCTTTCGTTTTCTTTTCTAGTTATATATATATATATATACTAGGATGCAGACGGTGCTTAGTAGCACCTGACACAATCGTCCACAGACCATGGACTTGTTTGTTTGACTGTTTGGTGATTGATTGCGATATTGGTTTGAATGTGGTTTGTGGTGTGAATAATCGAATCGATAAATTGGTTAGGATTAGACGTGCGCCGTTATAAGGCGAAGGAGTAAGGCTAGGTTAGACTCTTACTCCAAATTTTGTGGTTTGCATAACTAATTTATTTGATTGATGTGTGAATGGCGTGGGCCTTCACTAGACCGGGGATAAGGCCAGGCCTTGTCCCGTTTCTAGTATCGTGCCGTTATGCCGCCGAAATTTTCTAAAATATGTTAGAAAAATAAAAATATCATTTTATTTAATAAATGAATTGAATAGAAATTCATAGGTTGAAATAAAATGTTTTATCGTTAAAAATATAATTTTTAACGTGAATATGAAAATAGTGAAGTGAATAAATATTCATTTACAAACCAGATGGTTTGTTTATGTACACTTATTTGAATGACATTGATTGGGACGATAAATTTTACACATCGCCCAACTGCACAAATAAAATCTGTGTTTGTTTGTTTGAAACCCCACACGGGTGTTGGGATGAAATATGAATTTCACTCATCCTGATTGATTAAATATGTCGATCGATTGATTGACAGGCTGTTATAAGCGTTGAATATCTATATTTGATGCTTATACAGTGTAGTGCACTTTGGTTGATGGTTGATTATTTTTCAAGGCTATTATACATGTGTTGTATGAAAATCCATATAATTAACTTTATATGGTAATTGATTGGGCCTCATTCCAGTTTTAAAAATAGAAATATTTGAAAAAGAAATATTTGAAATAGAATATTTGAAAATAGAACTTTATGAAGCCGTGTTGATTAGATTGACGCCATTTTGACGTGAACGATATTTATATCGATTTTATCGATTTCGAAATGAATTAAATTGAAAACGATTTCGAAATGAATTGAATTGAAAACGATTTCGAAATGAATTGAATTGAAAACGATTTCGAAATGAATTGAATTGAAAGTGATTTCGAAATGAATTGAATTGAAAACGAATTCAAAGTGAATTGAATTGAAAGTGATTTCGAAATGAATTGAATTGAAAACGAATTCAAAGTGAATTAAATAGAAAGTGATTTCGAAATGAATTGAATTGAAAACGATTTCGAAATGAATTGAATTGAAAACGAATTCAAAATGAATTGAAAGCAAATTGAAATGAATTCAAATTGAATTGAAATTTGAATTGAATAGAAATGAATTTTAAAACGAATTTACAGAGAAGAATTCAATTTTGCTTTGAATTGAGATGGAAGTTGAAATAGATTTTGAAACGAATTTTAAACTATTTATATAATTCGTTTTAAATAGAAATCGACGAAGTATATATTATATATATTATATATATAATATAATGGCCTGAATAGAACGCGCCGCGCCGCGGCAGTTCGCGAATTTCGACCATTGATTTCAAATGGACGTTACGGGAGATCCGACCGTCGGATTCTCCTAAAACCGGAACCGTTGGGTTCGTATCGAAAAGAGCTTTCTAGCGAATGTTAGAAATTTGAAATCTAACGGTTGGATTTGGAATTATGTCCAAATCAAATTTGAAAAAGGTCGCTGTAAGTGCAGTTCGATGGCCGTTGATGGAAATCGACTGTATGGGCCTTGATAAAATTATTAAAAATAGTAATAATTTGTGTAAAATCATAAGAAATGATTTGTGAAGATTTGGGATGAAAAACTCCATATTTGAAAAGATAAAAATAGATTTTTATCGAAATGAACTAGTTTTGAACTAGAATTATGATTCTATTTATTTTTAAATAAATAAATTGAATTTGAAAGGGGTTTTAAAAATAACCAGAATCTCCAATGATTGCATTGGGGTGGATTTGAATCGAAATTGTCTTCGGAATATTTCGGTGTTGGAATTCGTGATTATACAGGTGTTGTCATGGAAATTTGAAAGATATATATTTATATCGTTATTTCTAATACGACATTTGTTAGTCGTAGAATTTGATATTGAATATAAGCCGATATATTTTCTATTCAGAGCCTTGTATTGAATATCGAATGTGATTTGGGTTTGTCGTGAATGGTGTCTTCACTAACACCGTTCTTGAACCCAGTTGAGAAAAGATTAAATCTTTTTATTTAGATTTAATGAAGTGTACCAATTAAATGATATTTAATTGGAATTGAATTGGTATTGATTTTTGGGTTTACCGTGAACCGTGTTTTAAATGACACTGATTCTTTAACCCAGTCGAAGATTAAAACTAAGTGGAGTTTTAATGAATCTTTAATTAGATTGAAATGATCGAAAGTGGAGTATCACCAGTTTTGCTCCAGGCGATAGTTAAATCTTTAATTAGATTTGAACGTGAAATGGTAATTGAATTTACCGATAACACTGTGGTGTTAGATATGAAGTATTACCAGTTTTACTTCATGGGATGAATAGGTTAGGATTGGGAAATTAAAACAAATGATTACTTCGGTAAGGTTCGCTAATCCCGACTAGTTTGAATTGATATTCAAAAGTTGATTAAAGAATAAATTCAAGAATTTATCTTTGATAAAATTAATGGGAATCTTTCCCTATGAATGTGAAATTTAGAAACTAACTGTCGGTTAGCTAAGCAGAAGGGTTTTCTGGATATTGATCTGATGTTGGTTTCGGCCTTCGGGGTTAATATTTGGGGAATTATTCTCTTGATTAATTTATGGTTAGTGACTAATGAATTGGAATGAGGCGTATGTTGTGTTTGTGTAACACTTATTTAAAATATACGCGAGTTATTCGGAAAGAACGGGTTTATCCCATTCTGAATAACTGATACGACGATAAGTCGAAGATGAAGACGATGGTCGAAGACCCGAGGTCTTCACGTCGTTTGGGTGATAACTGATGATCTTGATTGGGCTGTACACCCAAGAAGATGGAAACAGTTAGTGATCGTCCAGACGTACTTGGAGATCGATGGATATGCGGGGTACTAGGTGCTCCCGGTTTCGTTCAGACCCAGAACGGACTTGTAAATGGACTGTGTGTCTGACATCGGATTTCACTCTGTGTGACTGATATCGGTTGCATAGGATGGTTTGCCTGTGTGGCATGCTAAGATGCAAATGATCAAGGCTTCTGTTGAAAAGCAAAGTCTTGTGGTGATGATCAAAGCACGGCCTTTGTGGCGTAGCTTTGTGTAACGTTTACCTCGCGTGTTTCACACCAGGTATGAACCAAAAACGGGAGACGGACCTCAGGGAGGGCATGCGTTTCTTCCTAGTTAGAAGTGGCGTCAGTGGTTTTACACGCCCTGACGAGTTTGACTTATGTGGTTGTTGCTGTTGCGAGGCGCCTCGGATTGATCGGTCGTTCTCGAACCGATGGAGTCATTTAGTTGGCTCGTTTACGCCCCATAGGGCGGAGAAACGCATGTTCAGGCATTTTAATCCACTCCGTGTGGACCGGCCCTGACGATCCAAGGGTCACTCGAGCTCTGATCCTGAGACTCGGACTAGGCAGTCTCGAATCGGTTGAGGACTATCTTTTGCCTCGGTTCATAGATGGAAATCCAATTTCTAAATACGTGACATTTGCGGTTTTAATTGTAATCCTATATATGGCGACATAGTGGGATGGGGCGCTTATGCCGCCTATGATTGATACTTATGATTTGAAGTTGTTTTATACACTATGCACTTATAATAGTATCAAATGATTTGTTTTAAACGTATCAAGCATTCTTTAGCTGTTATAAGGGAAAACCCTATCCTCGACTGCGTTGCATTGTGTGATGGGACCTGGGTCTTATAACAGCTTCATTTTTCTATATTTAGCATTGCGCTGTTTGTTTCATGCACTGGTATTCTTGGGAGGAAACCCGTTCCGTGTTATACGGCGTGGTCCCTTGATTTACCTAATGATTTAAAATAAAGATTAATAACTGTTTTAGTCCTCACACCAGTCACATGACTGACCTGGAGTTTATTGTTTTAACCTAAACTCTGGGTGCCCTTATTTTGACACGGGCAGCTAGTAGTTTTGGTTTTGCAGATTTATATTCACAGGATCCTGGTTTACAGCTGGAACGATATCCGGAAAGCTTTGTATCCGTATATCTCATTCTAGTTGTGTATTGTATTATTTTCCGCTGCTATGTATTTAAATGTAATTTAAATCTCTGATATTTCTGTGTAATATTTATTTATACTCTGTATATTCTTGTAATCTGATGCATTGTTGTAATATACGATGAAACGTTCTTCTGTATGCGTTCTGCTTTGTCGTGTTCTCGAACGATAGGGCGTTTCGAACGGCCTGGATCGGTTTAGCGACTGGTTCGGACCGAGCGAAATTCTTTGTCGTCACATAATCGCTATACTACACCACCACTAGTCACCGTAAGGTTGATCCCGCCTACAGACTTAATAATGATATTGGTAGTTTCGTGCACCCCTAGCTGCCTTCATAGGTGCCGTCTGCCCATATCTCCACTAGGTGTACACACTACCCCCAAGCGATCGGCTACCTAACTCGTAGATACCCGTGCTGGCCCCACAGTGGGGTGTATCACTCCCCAAAGTGGCAACCCGATACGACCAAGAATGCACGTCTTATACCTACACGATGCAACAACATCTTACCGACCAGCCCAGGTCCACACACGCATATGAACCCGTTGGACTTGCGTTGCCACCGCTAATCCGGTTTAGCCTCTTACAATCAAGCCCAGTATGCGTGTCCCGTCCTCGATTTGGGTCGAGCCCACAACGATACGTATGAGTTACTGGTTGAAATGGGCCCCCATTACTTGACACAAGCTATCCACCTAAGCTTGGTCCCCTCTAGTACATCCCACTTAACCCACTTCTTATTCATGTTCACTTACATGTTTCAAATTTTGGTTAAGTGTTTCTAATCGTATTTCCAATGCCACCCACTAGATTCCACATGCCACCCAAGGCACAACTTAACCCCCTCATGTCCCACTACATGCTTATTTGGTTAAGTGTTTCTTAATTCATTAAGACCGTAACCTCATAAAGACCTCCCACATTAGACTGGCATTTGTGGCAGCTGGATTTGCCGGGCGGGTCCGGGCAGTCTTACACCACAAAAGAGCCTAACCTCGTGTCTTTACAATTGTTACGTATTTAGTTTGTGCCTAAGACCTCTCACATTAGACTGACATTTGTGGCAGCTGGATTTGCCAGGCGGGTCCGGGCAGTCTTACACCACAAAAGAGCCTAACCTCGTGTCTTAGACGATTAATTACTCCTAATTAATCATTCCCCAATTTGAATTACTTTCCCTATTCAAATTATCAATCAATTCCAAATTTAACGATGTCCATAATTGACTCAATTATGTCCATCCATTTATGGTATGTAAAATCATACCAATTTTCACCACAATTTTATTTTATGCCCTTTAAGGCATTTATGCCAATTAAATCTTTTTAATATTGTCCCCTTAACCCCACGTTGTACGTTTGTCCGTTTAACGTAAAAATATACGTTAGACTCGAATAGTCTAACTCATGGAATATAGAGAAAACATCACAATATACACATAATTAAAACATAAATCTAAACATAGGAGTGAACTTGCATGTGTGAATGATGTTCTACATCTCAAACTTGCATAGGCCAAAGTTACAACTTGCATAAACAACATATGTCATGGATCCAAATCTAAAGGCGTGAACTTGATGAGATAATGGCCACAAACTTGCATAAACAACATATGTCATGGATCTAAATCTAAAGGTGTGAATTTGATGAGATAATGGCCACAAACTTGCATAAATCATGTATGTCATAGATCTATATTTAAAGGAATAAACTTGCATAGGTAATAACCCTAAACTTGCATAACATGATTCATATCCAACTCATAAACTTACATATGTGATTTATACATCGCAACAATGATGTAAACTAGTATCTAACATGTAAAATATCATGTAGAATTTAGCATATAACTCACACATGTTATAGCCTAACTTTCAATTAAATTTTCACATAAACTAGGTGTCATAACCATGTAAGTTCACATATAATTCTACCCAACTTATACATGACTCATGTTTGAATCAAAATCTAAACTTTCCTACATATGATTTATCATATGAATCAACACAACCAAACTAGCATATGAAACATGATGATTTGATTGTATATAAAATTACAACATGGATGATAGCAACATAACTTTACATCATAAATGATAGCATCACAACATAACGTCATAGAGATTTCAATTACAATCCTACAACATAATTACAACATGCAATCAATAATTCATATCACATCCATACAATCCGCATTATATCTTAATCCAATTAAATTACTAATTATTTTGTTAAAACTATCGAACTCACAACTCAAAAGCAGTCTTAAGTTCTGAATTCTGATTTCTGGAGTTGAATTAGCTCTCCTTTGAAGAAGATTCGCTATTAAGGTTGAGTAGTACTGATTTGATTTGCTGTTCTTCCTCTTTAATTTGGTGGCAGCTACTCCAAGGTTCAAGACAACAACATGACGGCCATAGTTTCAATTTTAATTCTGATTTAGGGTTTGAGTCTATGGGTCTTTTTATAGAGTTTTGAATTAATTTAAGCCGTCGGATGATCTTTGGGTTAATCAAAACCATTCAGTCATGATAGGGTGACACCTCAGCCCTAATGACTCAGCGAGGAGTCAGAAAGGACTAAGCAACATGGGTCAGCCTGAACCAGAAAGCTGTGCAGGCCCCTGCCTCGGCCTGGGCGCACTTGGCAGGTGCGCCAGTGCAAATTTTGTACTAGCGCACTTCCCAAGTGCGCCAGTGCAATCCCTTTTTTTTCTTTCTTTTGCCACCAATCTTCGTTCATCCATAACTTCTTCATCTGGTACCCGTTTCCCGCAAACTCGGACTCTATTTCAACCAGAATTCCGAGACGAACACAATGGCGCAACCCATTTCACTTAATTCTCACATCTGAGATTAATTATTCTTTATTTTAGTTATTTCGATTATTCAAAAATCCGGGGTGTTACAGCAACCGTAGGTGACAATATATTTGATACACTCAAGAGAAATGAGTGGTCGGTCATATGTGGCCGAGTTACAAGGTGTTCTTGTTGAACTCCAGTGTATCGCTTCTAGAGTACACTGATCAGAAGGTGGATCCATACCTTGTCATAGTTGGAATCCTTTCACCAATAAGAGCCCGCGGTTTTGATTGTATCTTATATATGTAGAACGTGAGATGAAAGCGTTTCTGATAGATTTCTATTTACTTGATCTAGACATTATTATAATATCAGACAAGTATCGTTTTAGAAAATTATTCGGGTTATTGTAAGGTAAAAACCATCCGTGATTATGTGTGGATCAGTCTTACGATTATCTTTTGGTTCAAAAGGATTTTTTTAAAGAAATCAAATGATTTGAGTTTACTCACACCAGTCACATGACTGACCCAGAGTTTATTTTGTTTGGTTTTCCCTAAACTCTTGGGTGCCCAATTTTGTACGGGAAGTCAAGTAGTCGGGATTTACAGATACTTGAAGAGCTGGAGCAGGAGGCTTCAGGATTATATAGATTGTTATTTCCGCTATGTTGTAAGTGTTATACTCTAATAATGGTATTGTATACAGATACTGTTTTATTTCAAAGTTATGTTATGAAATATATTTATTCATTCTGTTGTGATATTCGTGTTTACTCTGATGTTGTATGTTCTTCTTCTTCTATTATAAGTTTCTATCTTATCTATTCTCACCATCTGTTTTCTTTCTATTAGTTTCCTGGTTTCCAGTGTAATTTGGGTTGGACTTGTGTTATTTGGTCAGCTCAAATTGTATCGGAATTTCGGGACACTACAATTTCACTCACTCTAGAGTATTTCTACCCCATCTATAATAAGTGTTTCAACCCCATAAGCTAAGCTTTGTGTGAACCAAAGCTTTGGTACCACACTGTAACAGCCTGGCTTTTTGATCGCTCCAAGTCGGTAATTAAACCAACTCCAACTGTTCAAAATGACAGATTGTTATTGCTTATGAAGTCGAAATATAAATCATCACACAATCACAGACATATAACATAGAGTATCTCACAGCGGAAGTAAAATTTACACAATAATACAAAATCTTTTTAAATTTACATGATATCAGAATACAGAAATAAATATTGATATAGTTGAAGACTGAATACAAAATCATACTCATATATCAACAGAGGCAGCATAACTGAATATGAACTAATAGATGGATGACTGGATCTCCAACGAATCTCACGCTCTAACAAATATATCTCCAAGCTGAAATAATCGGCCTGAACTGAGCATTTTGTATGAAATAAAAAAACCAAAATACCGGAGCCAGAACTAACATTCTCATATAAGTGAATTAACTCAAGTGACATGTCAAAATGGAATGCATCAGTAACTTAAAGGGTGTTTAGGATTCACATCCCTTAAGGATCCGTGAAGCGAATATATAATATAATACGCTATTATAATAATGCCTATTCAGTAAAGTAAATATATCCAAAATAGCGTAAGCGGGATTACGTTTTTACCCTTACACTTTATAATACCGTAGTCTATACAGTATCGTAAACCCAACGTAACCCGATGGCATCAGAGGGCACTCCATAGATACGATATAAATCATAATCATAGGGGCTCGATAAGGATAATATGAAAAGGGACACGAGGAATACCCATGGTAGGATTCTACCAGATTGCGTCCCCTAAGCTGGCGGTAATGCATAGTAGCAACTACCGCCCACCTTGAACAACACTCCTATAATAAAAAGAATGCACCCAAATCAATCACAATAGTAACAGAGGTGGTACCAAAGAAGCGTGTCCAATCAAAGGTATGGCCTCCATTAACCCGGGTTTGCTCCTATTTTATTCATTTTAATTATGATCCGAAGGTCAAGATCAATCCATCAACGTTCTCTTTCTTCAAATCCAGTAATCGCCTCCATACCATCCTACGTCATTTCTGGAATCTCCACCACGTACACAATTGTTAAAGTGGTATCGGTATTGGCAGAGAATATGACATCTATCGACTCCGGTCTCTTTAACAATCGTACGTTTACATTTTCCACACCATGGTCATTAGATTTGAATTCATATTTCGAGTGTCGCAAATCGATTTATTTCAAATATCGCCTTAATATCGATTAATCAAATAATTCATCATTGGTTCAGTTAAGATTTCAAATTCGAATTTCCACAATTATCCTTTGTCAAACCATTTAACTATGGGTTCCAATCTTCCCACAAAATATTATTATCACCTGAAAACTTTGATTTTAACTCTTTCGATTCATTTACTTGGATTGGACATAGATTTTTTAAATTTCTTAAATACTTAAAATAGTAACTTGCAAAACAGTGAGCTATATTAAGTTAGAAAATAGTATGTATATATATACTTATGAAAATAGTATAAAACCTTTAATTGCTAAATATGGTAATAAGGCTTATATTGACTTTATAAAGATGCTTAGAAAGGTTGACGTTTAAATATAGTATATGAATATACTTATATATATAATAGTTGTAAAATAATTATAAAATAGTTGTGAAGTCTATATAGTTACAATGGTTTAAAGTTCGTTTGTTAAAATGAAATATTTTATAAACTAAGTTATATGGAAATTTACTTTTATGAAAATATAATTCGATTCAAATATCACGATCCAAATCCGATCCAAATCCATGTCCCAAAATTTGACTCCAACAATTTATTTCCTGCTTCAAATCAATTTTTAACTTATCGGTTTGAAATTAAAATTCAGCTCATAACTTGAAAATTTCCCAAATCATTAATTCCAAGTTGGATTTAACTTGGATCTCGAGTTCACTCATTATAATGGATTTCAAAATAGCTTCAGTGATTAGTTACTATTTGTTACTTAAATCACTATTTAATAAATTCCAAACTTTCTATTTTTCCCATTTACAATCTCACATCAAGTTCCTTAACATTTCCATTTACTTGAATTTAATCCACAAATCTTACTTCAATGTTCGATTCCTCTCTTTAAATCAAATTCAAAAATTTATTAAATCAAATCTTTACTATTTCAAAGTAAGATTCTATAAATTCTTTAAAACAAATCGGTGTTTCACTATTCAATCAGTTTCCTTCTTTTCTCTTAAATAAAAGTCCATAAAAATTTATTAAACCAAAATTTAACATATCGGAGTACGATTTTGTAAAACATTTAAAGAAATTTCATTTTTCAATAAATCGACACTTTTAATTATTCATTCTACAAATTTATACAAAATCGATTTTACAAAATTTTATTTACCCCAACTCTTTACTTTAAGTAAAAATATCTCATGTGTCTTTATCAAAACAAAAATATTGCTTAACTCTAAGTTATTTCAATGGAAATAATCCTTCCAAAATTTTCTTTGCACTTATCAAATCTTTATATAAATGTAAATGTGATAAAACTTTTAAAACCAAATCTTTTAACTAAAATATTTAATTGAATCGAGTATTTTAGCCAACATAAATAAGGAAATATTCCAAATATTATAAAATAAAATATATTAAAAATGCTTGTTTAAAACAAACATTAGTTCAAATATTTAAATTTAAATCCCATATTTAAAGAACGATTAAGATTTAGTTTGAGAAATTCTCCAACATTTTCCTTTATTCAAAAATTCCCTTCCAAAAATCTATTTATTAAAATCGATACGTACTTGCAATATTTAAAATAGATCTTAATTGACCACGGCTTTCGTATTTATTTTTCTATCCTATGGTCAAGTGATCCGGATATGTATCATTTCAATCCATCTACAGGAAAAATTCAAATCTCAGGTATGTATCATTTCAACCCGCATCCCAAATCGATTCGAATTTATTTTCAAATCTACAAAATTCATTTGGGTGTATATCATTTCAACCCTTGGTGATTTTTCCTAAATCTGTAGGGAACTTTCAAGGTGAGAGTAAAAAAAACATAGCATATCATACATCACATTCATATGTGTCATATAATGGGGTAGTGTATGTGTCACATGTTCACAAATCACATAATATCCAATTTTTGGGGCACCCTAACATTTCATTTAACATCTCAAATATTTAATTCACTTAATCAAAACTTAGTCTAGGAGTGAGGGAAACTCACCTTTCGTGGCTCGAAGGTGAATACAAAATTGACATGGCAAGTGACTAGCCTTCTAAGGTGATGAATGCACTTCCAGTCTATTTATATATATATATATAGGTGTATATATGTATCCAAATAATATTGGGTATTCCAAAAGTTTATTTCCCATTCATGCATGACAAAAAAATCCCAACAACTATAATTCCTAGACTGCGATGATTCTCGAATTAACACCGCTGAAAAATATTCGCATAAAAATATTTTTATTATTAATTAAAGAGGAGATATACCAAATGCTATTTTGAACGGGAAAGCATGACTTTTCCAACAAGCGTGACTGTGATTCAAACCATTCCTCAGTGTCATAGATAACCAGCGAGTCAGAGCAAATTCTATTCAGACGAAACAACCTTCTCATTGGGATTTGCTCAAGCACCTATTGTGCAAGTTACACGAATGTCAAACAATTGCCATCTGGAGAGGCGTTGAAGCTGTTGGATTACTGACCAGGCTTGACAGTCGCAGTTGAACTGTCCAAAGGCTGAGCTCTAACTACTGATACCATTTTCTCCCTTTTTGTTTTTGGTTTCTCTCCACGGTGCTCAAATGGAAGCACGATCTAAATAAGTAGGAGGCAGAGATCTGGTCATCGCGGTTGGTGCGCGATCTCAGGATGGTGACTGGGTGGTCCTGTGGTACCTTCGGCTGCTTCCTTATCAATTTCCATTTCCCCCTTATATATATACATATATACATAAATACATATATATATATATATATATATATATATACGGGTTCGAACTTGAGGAAAGGGAAGGAGTTTCACCTTTGGGGATGACCGTCTGTGACGATCGACGTCAGGCGAAGGCGAGTAGAGGGAGTCGGCTTCAGTGTTCTGATGTGGATGGGTAGCGGGGAGGTTCGATGGTGATGTTCAAGGTAGAGGAGGAGTACTTGCGATAACAGTCTACGGTAGAGCGACTATGGTCATGTGCGACGATGGTAGGGAGCCGAACTCTGGTGGTGGAGGGGTTGCGATGTGATGTAGTACACCATGGGCGATGGTGGACTAACGTAGCGACCAGAGCGATTTCGATTTCGGGTTTTGGCATTTTGATTTTGTAAAGAAGTTTTGTTTGACTGATAAAATAACAAAGGGATATAGTGAATTGTTTTACCGTGAACCAAAGAAGGGAGTACGCCACTATCTTTATAATTCAGAGGAAGGAGACAAGTAGCATAGCAGAAGTAGAGCATGTAACCGTTACAGAGAAGTAAGAATGCATGGACGTTTGTACAAAAGATGGATAACAGGCATTGATTTCATGCTGAAGAAATTTCAGTATAAAATATTCAAGCGTTCAGACCAAATCTTTGGGTTACTGTTTAAAATCTTGTGTTATTGACAAAGCAGGATTTGTGCTGTTGCCATATTTTTAGCTAGATATTATCAGATATTGGCTGAGTTGAACGGTGAGCTGAACCAAGGAAAATGGTTTGAACGAACATTACTAGTAAACGGTACCCAACGTTAGGCTAAACAAAGGAATACGGCTGAAATGAGCAATGTTGTTTGTTTTGTAAACGTGTTATAAAATTTCAAAATTAATAATTTGTTTTCTTCGTTTTATCATGCCAACCGTATATATATATATATATATATATATATATATATATATATATAGAAATTTAAATTTACTCTTAACAATTTTATATTAAAATTAAATCATCTTTTTAATTGTAAACAACTTCCAAATATATATCTTGAAATCAATTATACTCGAAATAACTTGTTTCGTAAATTAGATTTACAAAATTTGATTTTATTTTCAAGTCAAGATTTCATCGTTTTAAACAAATCCAAATCTATTATAAAATATTCGTTTTTGACAAAACCATTAATAAATTTACGAAAAGGATTCTACTTAAAATAAATTCACACTTGGCTCAACATAAAAAAAACTAAATTCTAAATCAAAATCCAAATATCTAATTTTAACGTTAAGCCTTAATTTAATTCATATTTTAAATGTCAAAATTACTGGCTCGTTATAATGACCGCTCTCCATTCTCAAGTTTTAGGGATTGGTCGATATCGATTTAGGAATAACTTCAAAGTCTGAATTGCCAAACAATCAAAAATTGGGAAAAAGAAAACACTAGCATATGCACATGCAAATGTAAATGACATTTCCCAACAAGGAACTACTTACTTTTTAACGTACGAAGGAGTCAATGACTTAATATGTATGCGTGAGTGTATAAGCAGATGCATATGTTGATATTCAATTTCTTGATCTGACATAAATTGGACACTCATGCGCGGACATCAAAGAGAGACCTAATTCAAATAGTTGGAAGTTCTTGACTCAAATCATTCAGATCAACAGAATATAGCAAGAATGTTGATTTATTAGACTTATCCAACATATTTATATAGAAAAAATCTGACCAAACATCACATCTTTTCAGATAACAAAGTTCAATTTGATTCAAAGCATGTCACGTTTACGACAAGATGTAGTTCGGAGGGTAAGTGTTACCAGGCCTTTTGGACTAGCTACTCTATACTACTAAGATAAATGTTGCTTGAAAATTATCAAGAAGATAGCTGAAATGATGGTTCGAAGATCTGGATATAGTCATGGAATAACATTCAGACAAACTTAGAAGAATGGCGTAATGGGATGCTAAAATCAAGTCAAGTGAGGTATAAAATTCTGATCGATATGCTTGGATTGGTAAAACTGGATCATCTTGCTTCCACACTTGATCAAGTTCAAGGTTACTCATCTAGATAAATAGGAACTCTCAACTCCATATCAGAATGCCACAATCCCCAATATAAAGAGAACACCTCTCCCTTTTTCTCTAAAATAATGTGGATGTTAGGCTATTTATAGTCATTAATCTACACCCTTTTTCCTCTTTTATATCTAAATGTGATGACCAAGTTTGGTCTTTCCTTTACCTCTAATATTAGCTAGCCCATCATATGATTAAAATGATCAAGTCTCTTGTTGATTTCAACTTGAATTAATATTTAATGGGTAATTTTTCGATCTTAAAATCGATCGAGCCATTATACAATTTTTATTCATTTTTCTATTCAGTTTTAAGCCATAAATAATAATTAAAATTATTCACAAATATTAGTCTAACATTTGTATCATAATTTCTTACTAATTTATAATATTTTCGAATTAATTTTATCTTCGTCTAATTACAAATTTGCCGACCATGCAATTATATTGAGTTCCTACTATAAACCTAAACTATATTTAGTATTTAAAAAATTTAAATATTAATGCTTATGCATACGTTGTTGAAGTACAGTATAAGGTAAAGTTCTGTGCATACTTTTAGTTATGAGAAACTGAATTCTATAATACAAGCTCCCATAACTTATTTATCAATCCATTAGACCTTTTCATAAATTTTCGCGCATTAAAGAGGTCATACTCATTTATGACCCTTCAATAAAAAGTTATAAATAGGTGATCAATGACCCATTAAAAAAAAAAACTAAAATTTGAAATTTTGTAAACATTAGAAAATGAATTTTAGAATTTTAGATTTGATTACTGAAAATTCACAAATTGAATTTTAAAATTTTAAATTTGAATGCAAATTCAAATTTGAATTAAAACGATAAGGCAGATGTAACACACTGTAAAATAAACCATAAATAAACATAGATAATTAAATTAAAAATAAACAATAATAAATTAATAAGATATTAATGGATGAAAATACGGATTTAGGTATTTAATAATTTGTCCACGAAAACATCACCATTGTATTTGTGGTGAGATTCTAGTCCATTTTCATATTTTATTTATTGAAAATGGAGTTCGTATGAAGAAGTTAGAACAAAAAAAGTTTTACGAAAATTTAACATTTGAAATTCAAACTGTAAGAATATAAATATATAATAAAATAATATAGTTTTGGCATAATGGAATTTCCCTTGAGAATTCAAATTTTTTTTGTGTGCATATATATATATATATATATATATATATATATATATATGCAAGAAGGGGACAAGAATCAAAAGAAATGGAAAGAATCAATCAAATTAATTAACATATTTCAAAAAATAGAAACCAGCATGGAGATTTAATCACCCTGCGCTCAACCCATAAGTGGGGTCCACTTCTCCCTTTGAGGGTTATCGATCGCCATCCTAGAGAGGGTGTCCTGGTTGAGGGATGATGTAACACCCCTAAGTCCTACATCGTGGAAGCCTGTGTGAAGTGGGTAATTATATAGTAGAGCCCATCTCTTACTAACGCCGAGCCCTTTTGAGGAACAAAACCCCACAAATATATGGTGGCTAAGTTGGGTATAATATCTTGCGTGAACGGAGGTGCGGGCTGTTACAGTGGTATCAGGGCTGAAGGTTACCAGATTAGATAAGAGTTTCTGAAAAATATTTTCAAAGGAAAGTATTTTCAAAAAGAAAAGTCTGTTTTGAAAATATTCGCCGAAAATCCATATGTAATATCCTTTGGTCCTTTATCTAAATTTCTTCCTTTTCCTTTTTTTTAGCATGTCTGGGGAACAAAACATCCCTAATATCACAAAGAGCGTCACTATACCCAGATCGTTCTGTAGGTATTTGGAGGCCACAGCACCTACCGAAGGGCAAAGAGACGTTCCTCCCCCAGCTGCACTAGTCATTCCTCCTCCCCTCTCCCTCCAAGAGCAGATAACTTCACCAAAATCTGCAAGGACTTTCGTGCTAGGGGAGGGAAGCCATTCCATGGGAACGAGACATTCATAGAAGCTCGGAATTGACTCAAGGAGACCGAGGACTTATTTGTAATCTTTGAAGTGGAGGACTGAAGGAAAATTCAATTAGCTGCTTGGCTGTTAAAGGACGAAGCCTCATTTTGGTATGAAGTTGCCCAAGCTGGACGTCCGGTAGAGACTTAGGAAGAATTTATATAGATGTTCAAAAAGAAATTTCTTTCCCAAGTGGAGCAAAGCATACAGATGGAGAGGTTATTAGCACTCAAACAAGGAAATTTGACAGTAAAGGAATATGGGAACAATTTCAACCAGTTGGCAAGGTTCGGGCTAGAGTTGTAGACACACCGCACAAAAAGGTCTTGCAGTTTGTTAAAGGGATGAATGAGCCTCTACATGGTTTAGCTATGTCCCATCTTCCAAGGGGGGCCACATTTGAAATGCTTGTTGATATGGCCCTAATGCATGAGGAGGACAAGGGGAAAAGAAGGAAGTGAAAGCTGAGGAGTCATCACAGAATAAGAAGGTGTGGCCCAAGAAGGGGCAGCAGAAGCATCAATGGCAGCAACAACAACAGCAACAACATAAGAAAGGAGGGAAGAATGACAAAGACAGGGATAAGAGAAAATGTCACCATTGTGGGAAGGAAGGTCACTTGGTTAAAGATTGTTAGAAAAGAAAGATAAGTTGCTTTAATTGTGGAGAGCTTGGACACTACTCGAAAGAGTGCCCAAAGAAGCAGGGACCACAGGGACAAGGTCAAAGAGCTGGAACTTCTGGAGGGCAGATGCATGCTCTCGCGATCAGTGCTCCTGAAAGAGGTAGAAAGATTTCCGTAGAAAGTTTAGTTTCTCTTTCAAATCATCCAGTTAGAACACTTTTTGATTCTGGTGCTCCACACTCGTTTATATCTAGTTCTGTAATTGAATCTCTGCATTAATTACTAGTATCGTAGTAGAACCCGTAGTTGTTTCAAGCCCCATTGGTGGTTCAGCTCATTTATCAAAGATTTGTCGGGGTTTGAAATTATTTGTGTTAGGCGTCGAATTTGAATGTGACGCTTATGTGCTCGGGTTTATGGGTTATGGGTTGATTCTAGGAATGGATTGTCTTACTACGTGTGGGGCCGTTCTAGATTCTGAGAGCAGGGTTGTTAGGCTCCTGACTTGTCATAGGAGGAACCTCGAAGTTTCTTGTGACCCATATGGGTATGTTATGCTTAGTTTCTTAGAATCTCTTGATGCATCTATAGAGGATTTGCAATCTGTCCCAGTAATATAAGATTTTTCTGATGTTTTTGATGAGGTACGGGGTTTACCTCCGAGGCGCGTGATCGACTTTCGTACATATCAGGTGGACAATGCAAAACCAGTTCCATTACCCGTGCGCCACATGGCTCCAAGGGAAAGGAGGGAGCTAAGTAAGCAAGTAAGAGAGCTGCTTGAGAAAGGGTTTATCAGACGAAGCATATCCGAATGGGGTGCTCCAGTAGTATTTGCAACTAAGTAGGCAGAGGGTGGCCCTGAGTCCTCTATTTGTGGAAAGAAAGAACTTGGAGTTTATATCAGCTTTTGATTTTAGACCCTCCATCGAAGTTTTGCCTGATTTATTTGCATCCTCGGAGATACGACCGACTTTTGTGGAGCAGATAGGAGCTTCGCAACAAGGTGACCACAGATTCTAGACATCATGGATAAGCTCAGAAAAGGGGAGACTTCTAGTCACCTCAGTAGGTATGCCATAGATGAAAAGGGGTGGTTGGGATGAGATGGAAGACTTTGTGTTCCTCAAACTGGAAGCTTGATAAAGGCAGTCCTAGAAGAAGCCCACCATTCTAAGATGACCATACATCCGGGCGGTGACAAGATGTATAGAGACATGAAGAGGGTTTTCTTTTGGGCTGGGATGAAGAGGGACGTGGCCGAATTTGTTTCTCAATGTTTAGTTTGCCAACAAGTCAAGGCTGAGCAAAAGAAGCCCGGTGGATTACTTCATCCGTTGGAGTTCCCGTAGTGGAAATGTGTGAAAACCCGCAACTTCCCCGTAACGGAAAGCGTCGGATAGTTCGAGAACAAGCCACAACAGAACGCATATAAAAGAACATTTCATTGTATATTACAACAATGCATCAGATTACAAGAATATACAGAGTAAAAATGAATATTACACAGAAATATCAGAGATTTAAATTACATATAAATACATAGCAGCGGAAAATAATACAATACACAACTAGAATGAGATATACGGATACAAAGCTTTCCGGATATCGTTCCAGCTGTAAACCAGGATCCTGTGAATATAAATCTGCAAAACCAAAACTACTAGCTGCCCGTGTCAAAATAAGGGCACCCAGAGTTTAGGTTAAAACAATAAACTCCAGGTCAGTCATGGGACTGGTGTGAGAACTAAAACAGTTATTCATCTTTATTTTTAAAGTTAGGCAAAACAAGGGACCACGCCGTATAACACGGAACAGGTTTCCTCCCAAGAATACCAGTGCATAAAACAACAGCGCAATGCTAAATAAAGAAAAATGAAGCTGTTATAAGACCCAGGTCCTATCACACAATGCAACGCAAGCCGGGGGATAGGGTTTTCCCTTATAACAGCCAAAGAATGCTTGATACGGTTAAAACAAATCGTTTTGATACTATTATAAGTGCATAGTGTATAAAACAACTTAAAATCATAAGTATGAATCATAGGTGGCATGAGCGCCCCATAACACTATGTCGCCATATATAAGTTTACAATCAAAACCGCAATGACGTATTGGAAGTTGGGTTATCATTTATGGTATGAACCGAGGCTAGGGGCAAGATCCTCACCGATTCGAGACGCCCTAGCCCGTGTCTCAGGATCAGAGCTCGAGTGACCCTCGGAGCGACAGGGCCGGTCCACCGATGTGCATTAAAATTCCTGAACACTGCGTTTCCCCGCCCTTTGGGGCGTAAGCCTGGCCTGTCAGCCGACCAGAAGCATCGGCCGAAACCGATATCACGAGGCGCCTCGCTTTTCAGCAAGTAATAATAAGTAATATCCACATGAGTCAAACTCGTCAGCCAGTTCAAGCACTGACGCCACTCCTAACTAGAAAGAAACGCATGTCCTCCCTGAGGTCCGTCTCCCGTTTTTGATTCATACCGGGTGTGATACTCACGAATCAACATTACACAAAGCTACGCCACACAAGGCCGTGCTTCGATCATCAACCACAAGACTTTGCTTTTCAACAGAAGCCTTGATCATTTGCATCTTAGCATGCCACACAGGCAATTCACTCCATGCGATTGATATCCATCAATATATAACCCCTGAGCTCGTACGTCTCAGAGAAGGGCGTTAAGCAAGAGAACAAGTTCTCCGCCGCCAAACAGATATATATTTAATAGAGATCAATCACACGGACTAAAATCCAATGTCAGACACACAGTCCATTTACAAGTCCGTTCTGGGTCTGAACGAAACCGGAGGCACTTTCCTCGCATATCCATCCATCTCCAAGTACGTCTGGACGATCACCAACTGTTTCCATCTTCTTGGGTGTACAGCCCAATCAAGATCATCAGTAATCACCCAATCGACGTGAAGACTTCCGGTCTTCGACCATCGTCTTCATCTTCGACTTATCGTCGTATCAATTATTCAGAATGGGATAAACCCGGTCTTTCCGAATAACTCGCGTATATTTTAAATAAGTGTTACACAAACACAACATACGCCTCATTCCAATTCATCAGTCATTAACCGTAAATTAATCAAGAGAATAATTCCCCAAATATTAACCCCGAAGGCCGAAACCAACATCAGATCAATATCCAGAAAACCATTCTGCTTGGCTAACCGACAGTTAATTTCTAATTTCACATTCATAGGGAAAGGTTCCCATTAATTTTATCAAAGATAAATTCTTTAATTTATTCTTTAATCTACTTTTGAATATCAATTCAAACTAGTCGGGATTAACGAAACTTACCGAAGTAATCATTTGTTTTAATTTCCTAATCCCAACCTATTTATCCCATGAAGTAAAACTGGTAATACTTCATATCTAACACCACAGTGTTATCGGTAAATTCAATTACCATTTCACGTTCAAATCTAATTAAAGATTTAACTATCGCCTGGAGTAAAACTGGTGATACTCCATTCTCGATTATTTCAATCTAATTAAAGATTCATTAAAACTCCACTTAGTTTTAATCGTTAACTGGGTTAAAGAATCAGTGTCATTTAAAACACGGTTCACGGTAAACCCAAAATATCATTCCATTAATTATCGGGTTAAAGAACAAGTGTTATTTAAAACACTGTCCACGATAAACCCAAAAATCAATATCAATTCAATTCCAATTAAATATTATTTAATTGGTACTTTTCATTAAATCTAAATAAAAAGATTTAATCATTTCTCAATTGGGTTCAAGAACAGTGTTAGTGAAGACACCATTCACGACAAACCCAAATCACATTCGATATTCAATACAAGGCTCTGAATAGAAAATATATCGGCTTATATTCAATATCAAATTCTACGACTAACAAATGTCGTATTGGAAATAACGATATATATATATCTTTCAAATTTCCATAACAACACCTGTATAATCACGAATTCCAACATCGAAATATTCCGAAGACAATTTCGATTCAAATCCACTCCAATGCAATCATTGGATATTCTGGTTATTTTTAAAACCCTTTTTAAATTCAATTTATTTATTTAAAAATAAATAGAATTATAATTCTAGTTCAAAACTAGTTCATTTCGATAAAAATCTATTTTTATCTTTTCAAATATGGAGTTTTTCATCCCAATTCTTTCTAAATCATTTCTTATGATTTTAAATAAATTATTACTATTTTTAATAATTTTATCAAGGCCTGTACAGTCGATTTCCATCAACGGTCATCGAACTGCACTTACAGCGACCTTTTTCGAATTTGATTTGGACGTATCTCCAAATCCAACCGTTAGATTTCTAATTTCTAGTATTCGTTAGAAAGCTCTTTTCGATACGAACCCAACGGTTCCGGTTTTAGGAGAATCCGACGGCCGGATCTCCCGTAATGTCCGTTTGAAATAAATGGTCGAAATTCACGAACTGCCGCGGCGCGGCGCGTTCTATTCAGGCCATTATATTATATATATAATATATATATAATATATACTTCGTCGATTTATATTTAAAACGAATTATATAAATAGTTTAAATTTGTTTCAAAAGCAATTTCAACTTTCTTTTCAATTCAAATCAAAATTGAATTCTTCTTTATAAATTCGTTTTAAAATTCATTTCTATTCAATTCAAATTTCAATTCAATTTGAATTCATTTCAATGCACTTTCAATTCAATTTGAATTCGTTTTCAATTCAATTCATTTCGAAATCGTTTTCAATTCAATTCATTTCGAAATCGTTTTCAATTCAATTCATTTCGAAATCGTTTTCAATTCAATTCATTTCGAAATCGTTTTCAATTCAATTCATTTCGAGATCGTTTTCAATTCAATTCATTTCGAAATCGTTTTCAATTCAATTCATTTCGAAATCGTTTTCAATTCAATTCATTTCGAAATCGTTTTCAATTCAATTCATTTCGAAATCGTTTTCAATTCAATTCATTTTGAAATCGTTTTCAATTCAATTCATTTCGAAATCGTTTTCAATTCAATTCATTTCGAAATCGTTTTCAATTCAATTCATTTCAAAATGAATAAAATCGATATAAATATCGTTCACATCAAAATGGCGTCAATCTAATCAACACGGCTTCATAAATTTCTATTTTCAAATATTCTGTTTCAAATATTTCTTTTTCAAAATAGTTGTTATTATCAAAATATTTCGTTCAACACATGACCAATCTCAATGAATGAGTACTGTCAACACATGAACTTTTATTTTATAATATTCTTTATTGATAAAGATGTAAATTTTATTACTAAAATATTTCGTTCAACACATGACCAATCTCAATGGATGAAACTGTCAACACATGAACTTTTATTTTATAATATTCTTTATTGATAAAGATGTAAATTTTATTACTAAAATATTTCGTTCAACACATGACCAATCTCAATGGATGAAACTGTCAACACATGAACTTTTATTTTATAATATTCTTTATTTTTCAAATTGGAATGAGGCCCAATCAATTACCATATAAAGTTAATTATATGGATTTTCATACATTACACACATGTAATAGCATTGAAGAATAATCAACCATCAACCAAAGTGCACTACACTGTATAAGCATCAAATATAGAAATCTAACGCTTATAACAGCCTGTCAATCAATCGATCGACATATTTAATCAATCAGGATGAGTGAACTTCAAATTTCATCCCAACACCCGTGTGGGGTTTCAAACAATCAAACGCATATTTTATTTGTGCAGTTGGGCGATGTGTAAAATTTATCGACCCAATCAATGTCCTTCAAACAGGTGTACATAAACAAACCGTCTGGTTTGTAAATGAATATTTTTTTTATTCACATTCACGTTAAAATTTATATTTTTAACGATAAAACATTTTATTCCAACATATGAATTTCTATTCAGTTCATTCTTTAAATAAAATGATGTTTTTATTTTTCTAACATATTTTAGAAAATTTCGGCGGCATAACGGCACGATACTAGAAACGGGACGAGGCCTAGCCTTATCCCCGATCTAGTGAAGGCCCACGCCATTCACACATCAATCAAATCAATTTATTTCACCCAACAATTCAATTTCAAATCACATCATATAACTAATCTATGCAACCAAACAAACAAGTCCATGGTCTGTGGACGATTGTGTCGGGTGCTACTAAGCACCGTCTGCATCCTAGTATATATATATATATATATATATATATATATATATATATATATATATAAATAGGAAATGAAATTGAAAGGTGAGAAATTCTCACATATAGCTATCCTAGCTCCACGGCACTTCATTGATAGAAATCTTCATCGCTATCGCATCCTCGTCATCTTCGTTGCCCGAAGCCACTACATATAAAAATCATATTTTTATTTCGAAGTTCAATATATAAAAATCATATTTTTATTTCGAAGTTCAATATATAAAAATCATATTTTTATTTCGAAGTTCAATATATAAAAATCATATTTTTCTATCGAAGTTCAATATATAAAAATCCTATTTTTCTGTCGAAGTTCAATATATAAAAATTCTATTTTTCTATCGAAGTTCAATATATAAAAATTCTAATTTTATATCGAAGTTCAATATATAAAAATCATATTTTTATCGAAGTTCAATATATAAAAATCATATTTTTATTTCGAAGTTCCATATATAAAAATCCTATTTTTCTATCGAAGTTCCATATATAAAAATCCTATTTTTCTATTGAAGTTCCATATATAAAAATCATATTTTTCTGTCGAAGTTCAATATATAAAAATTCTATTTTTATATCGAAGTTCAGTATATAAAAATCATATTTTTATCGAAGTTCAATATATAAAAATCATATTTTTATTTCGAAGTTCCATATATAAAAATCCTATTTTTCTATCGAAGTTCCATATATAAAAATCCTATTTTTCTATCGAAGTTCCATATATAAAAATCATATTTTTATCGAAGTTCAATATATAAAAATTCTACTTTTCTATCGAAGTTCAATATATAAAAATCATATTTTTCTATCGAAGTTCAATATATAAAAATCCTATTTTTCTGTCGAAGTTCAATATATAAAAATTCTATTTTTCTATCGAAGTTCAATATATAAAAATCCTATTTTTCTGTCGAAGTTCAATATATAAAAATTCTATTTTTCTATCGAAGTTCAATATATAAAAATCCTATTTTTCTGTCGAAGTTCAGTATATAAAAATTCTATTTTTATTTACTTTAGAAATCAAGTCTTTTCCTATGAACTAGAAATCAAATTTTTCTATAAGTTTTTATTAGCAAATCATATATTTTCCGATTCAAAAATTTGTTCTTTTCTATTTCAACAATCCGGTCTTTTACATTTCAAATTAAAATTATATTTTTATTCAATCTTCTATATAAAAATCATATTCTTATTTAGCTATATTTCCTATATTTTAAAAAAAACAAAGTGGTATATTTTTCTCTAACACAATGCTATATACGAATTTAAAAACCAATTTTTTAACAATGCAAAATTCATATCAAAACTGATTATTTTTAAAAATATAATAAAAGAAGGAAATAAATAAAGCTTACAGTAAATCGGTGGAGGAGGGGGAGTTTACTTGTCGGAATTGGGAAGGAAGGAGGGGCGGCAGGCATCTGACGTGGAGGGGGAGGCGATAGGGCGGCGCTGGGCTTCCACAAGGGGGCGACGGCTTGATTTTAGGGGTTAGGGTTTTCGAGGGGGGGGGGTCGCGGTTTTAGAAGGGGGCGGCGCAGGAGGAAGATCGGCAGGGGGAAGAGTTCGCGGCGGTGGCCACTCCACCAGGCGGCGTCGATCGGCGGCGCTTCGATGGTTTTTTTTTTTTTTTCTTCGATCTGATTCGAAATGAATGGACGGGGGGGGGGGGGCCAGAGTGTTTTAAGGAGGGAAGAGATATTTTTATTTATTTATTTATTTAATTATTAAATTTATATACTCATAAAGTAACTTTTTCTGTCGATTTCAGAATCGAACCCACCGCCTGCCGTCCATAGCGTTTTACCCCCATTCCGAACACAATGGGATATGCATTGCTAGCTGATTTGATCGTTTCGATCAGTTTCCTTTAAATCTACATTTAAATTGCTATATTGAATTTTAAACGTACATTTCAAATTACCGGGGCTACATACGAACATGAAAAATTCCAGAAAAATATTTTCTAGCTTCGTATTGACGATACGGTCCTAACAAAACTAGTTTCGTCGAATTCTGAGACCGTTGGAAAAATGGCCATTTTCCAGTCGATTAAAATCAACTGAAACCGGTCAAACGCGTTTTCCTTCGCCACGCTCACATATTGATTCGAAAAATTATGAAATTTGAAATCTAGCAATAACTTGACATCACGGACCCAACAAAAGTGGTTTCGTAGAAATCCGAGGTCGTTTGCAAAATTCCCATTTTTAAGGGCCTGAATTCCATAGCGACTATTCAGAATTTTCAACTGGACATATCTTTTGATTCCCGCTATGAACTTTTGATTTTTCGGATTCGTTGGAAAGATATTCACTATTAGATTCCATTATTTTTGGTTTCTCCAAAATCCGGATTGTTTTGCACCCGGTACATTCAATTGAAGTTTGAAATCGAATTATCGAACTACCGCGCCATTTTCAATTCTATTTATAATTATATATATAAATATTTATATTCTAACGACGACGCGTATAATATATACGTCGAATTATATTAAAAATAAATTTTCTCGTCGATATTATTTAAAATAATTCATTTTAAATAATCAAAATACGCAAAAATTGCCAAAATAAAAATTTCAAACTGGCCCGCATTTTACGGGTTGTTACAATCTCCCCCACTTAAAACTTTTCGTCCCCGAAAAGGAACAAAGTCGAAAGCGGTTTGATTATTCAACTCTACGCTCGATCTGGCTTCTATTCTACAACTCTTTAGTTTCTGAGAATTTTCAAAATTTCAAAAATTTGGCTAACACCCTAAATTTTCGAAAAATTTCGCCATAACCTCCCCTGCACCGGGAGCATCGGGGAATTTCAAATAGCTTCCCCGGTCCTTCAGATCTCAAAAAGAAAAAGAAAAAGCCAAGCGGCTAGCCAATAGGCTCATAAAATCATCATCACCCAAACAAAACAGTAAATTATGTAGTAAACATGTACCTATTTGTCGGGCAAACAAATTTTATTCTCTGCTCTAGCCTCCTTGCTATGACCTGTTCAATATAAGCATATGTATATGCAATCAAACGCAACCTATTTTCGATATAATTCAATATTTGGTTCTGTTAGGCTAAATGGCTAAAAATTAGCAAACAAATAAACAAACAACACAAACATCAATCAATTAGATGATTAGCTTTTCAAATTCATAATTTTGATACATATACAAAAATCATGTTTTTGATGCCAAATCACAACAATGTATTCTAGCTATATTAGTTTTGGTTCTCACACCAGTCTAATGGAAATATATAGACAATCACACCTTCGAAACTTGAACATAAATGTTGATGATGCGATCGCTATCATCAATATCATCTTCGGGCGACTAGAGTGTGATGCTATATCTATCCAATATATTAAAACTTTGAATACACGCGGATCAGACGTATACGCAAAATCTATATATACTGGATTGTCCACATCAATATAAATAAATAACCAAATACGAATAGTTGATTTAAATTTGCAAAACAAAATTTGTTTTCATTAGAAAAATATACTCTTCACACTCGTTCTAGGATACTACTGATCCCATCTCTAACGAGTCATTTCATTGGATATTACTAATCCAATATCTGATGAATTCTTTCGTATGGTTCTAATGTGCCTTGTTCTCTGCTTTGTAAACCAAAGCTCTGATACCAACTGTGAAAACCCGCAACTTCCCCGTAACGGAAAGCGTCGGATAGTTCGAGAACAAGCCACAACAGAACGCATATAAAAGAACATTTCATTGTATATTACAACAATGCATCAGATTACAAGAATATACAGAGTAAAAATGAATATTACACAGAAATATCAGAGATTTAAATTACATATAAATACATAGCAGCGGAAAATAATACAATACACAACTAGAATGAGATATACGGATACAAAGCTTTCCGGATATCGTTCCAGCTGTAAACCAGGATCCTGTGAATATAAATCTGCAAAACCAAAACTACTAGCTGCCCGTGTCAAAATAAGGGCACCCAGAGTTTAGGTTAAAACAATAAACTCCAGGTCAGTCATGGGACTGGTGTGAGAACTAAAACAGTTATTAATCTTTATTTTTAAAGTTAGGCAAAACAAGGGACCACGCCGTATAACACGGAACGGGTTTCCTCCCAAGAATACCAGTGCATAAAACAACAGCGCAATGCTAAATAAAGAAAAATGAAGCTGTTATAAGACCCAGGTCCTATCACACAATGCAACGCAAGCCGGGGGATAGGGTTTTCCCTTATAACAGCCAAAGAATGCTTGATACGGTTAAAACAAATCGTTTTGATACTATTATAAGTGCATAGTGTATAAAACAACTTCAAATCATAAGTATCAATCATAGGCGGCATGAGCGCCCCATAACACTATGTCGCCATATATAAGTTTACAATCAAAACCGCAATGACGTATTGGAAGTTGGGTTATCATTTATGGTATGAACCGAGGCTAGGGGCAAGATCCTCACCGATTCGAGACGCTCTAGCCCGTGTCTCAAGATCAGAGCTCGAGTGACCCTCGGAGCGACAGGGCCGGTCCACCGATGTGGATTAAAATTCCTGAACACTGCGTTTCCCCGCCCTTTGGGGCGTAAGCCTGGCCCGTCAGCCGACCAGAAGCATCGGCCGAAACCGATATCACAAGGCGCCTCGCTTTTCAGCAAGTAATAATAAGTAATATCCACATGAGTCAAACTCGTCAGCCAGTTCAAGCACTGACGCCACTCCTAACTAGAAAGAAACGCATGTCCTCCCTGAGGTCCGTCTCCCGTTTTTGATTCATACCGGGTGTGATACTCGCGAATCAACGTTACACAAAGCTATGCCACACAAGGCCGTGCTTCGATCATCAACCACAAGACTTTGCTTTTCAACAGAAGCCTTAATCATTTGCATCTTAGCATGCCACACAGGCAATTCACTCCATGCGATTGATATCCATCAATATATAACCCCTGAGCTCGTACGTCTCAGAGAAGGGCGTTAAGCAAGAGAATAAGTTCTCCGCCGCCAAACAGATATATATTTAATAGAGATCAATCACACGGACTAAAATCCAATGTCAGACACACAGTCCATTTACAAGTCCGTTCTGGATCTGAACGAAACCGGAGGCACTTTCCTCGCATATCCATCCATCTCCAAGTACGTCTGGACGATCACCAACTGTTTCCATCTTCTTGGGTGTACAGCCCAATCAAGATCATCAGTAATCACCCAAACGACGTGAAGACTTCCGGTCTTCGACCATCGTCTTCATCTTCGACTTATCGTCGTATCAGTTATTCAGAATGGGATAAACCCGGTCTTTCCGAATAACTCGCGTATATTTTAAATAAGTGTTACACAAACACAACATACGCCTCATTCCAATTCATCAGTCACTAACCGTAAATTAATCAAGAGAATAATTCCCCAAATATTAACCCCGAAGGCCGAAACCAACATCAGATCAATATCCAGAAAACCATTCTGCTTGGCTAACCGACAGTTAATTTCTAATTTCACATTCATAGGGAAAGGTTCCCATTAATTTTATCAAAGATAAATTCTTTAATTTATTCTTTAATCTACTTTTGAATATCAATTCAAACTAGTCGGGATTAACGAAACTTACCGAAGTAATCATTTGTTTTAATTTCCCAATCCCAACCTATTTATCCCATGAAGTAAAACTGGTAATACTTCATATCTAACACCACAGTGTTATCGGTAAATTCAATTACCATTTCACGTTCAAATCTAATTAAAGATTTAACTATCGCCTGGAGTAAAACTGGTGATACTCCATTCTCGATTATTTCAATCTAATTAAAGATTCATTAAAACTCCACTTAGTTTTAATCGTTAACTAGGTTAAAGAATCAGTGTCATTTAAAACACGGTTCACGGTAAACCCAAAATATTATTCCATTAATTATCAGGTTAAAGAACAAGTGTTATTTAAAACACTGTCCACGATAAACCCAAAAATCAATATCAATTCAATTCCAATTAAATATTATTTAATTGGTACTTTTCATTAAATCTAAATAAAAAGATTTAATCATTTCTCAATTGGGTTCAAGAACAGTGTTAGTGAAGACACCATTCACGACAAACCCAAATCACATTCGATATTCAATACAAGGCTCTGAATAGAAAATATATCAGCTTATATTCAATATCAAATTCTACGACTAACAAATGTCGTATTGGAAATAACGATATATATATATATATATATATCTTTCAAATTTCCATAACAACACTTGTATAATCACGAATTCCAACATCGAAATATTCCGAAGACAATTTCGATTCAAATCCACTCCAATGCAATCATTGGATATTCTGGTTATTTTTAAAACCCTTTTTAAATTCAATTTATTTATTTAAAAATAAATAGAATTATAATTCTAGTTCAAAACTAGTTCATTTCGATAAAAATCTATTTTTATCTTTTCAAATATGGAGTTTTTCATCCCAATTCTTTCTAAATCATTTCTTATGATTTTACATAAATTATTACTATTTTTAATAATTTTATCAAGGCTTGTACAGTCGATTTCCATCAACGGTCATCGAACTGCACTTACAACGACCTTTTTCAAATTTGATTTGGACGTATCTCCAAATCCAACCGTTAGATTTCTAATTTCTAGTATTCGTTAGAAAGCTCTTTTCGATACGAACCCAACGGTTCCGGTTTTAGGAGAATCCGACGGTCGGATCTCTCGTAATGTCCGTTTGAAATAAATGGTCGAAATTCACGAACTGCCGCGGCACGGCGCGTTCTATTCAGGCCGTTATATTATATATATAATATATATATAATATATACTTCGTCGATTTATATTTAAAACGAATTATATAAATAGTTTAAATTTGTTTCAAAAGCAATTTCAACTTTCTTTTCAATTCAAATCAAAATTGAATTCTTCTTTATAAATTCGTTTTAAAATTCATTTCTATTCAATTCAAATTTCAATTCAATTTGAATTCATTTCAATTCACTTTCAATTCAATTTGAATTCTTTTTCAATTCATTTCGAAATCGTTTTCAATTCAATTCATTTCGAAATCGTTTTCAATTCAATTCATTTCGAAATCGTTTTCAATTCAATTCATTTCGAAATCGTTTTCAATTCAATTTATTTCGAAATCGTTTTTAATTCAATTCATTTCGAAATCGTTTTCAATTCAATTCATTTCGAAATCGTTTTCAATTCAATTCATTTCGAAATCGTTTTCAATTCAATTCATTTCGAAATCGTTTTTAATTCAATTCATTTCGAAATCGTTTTCAATTCAATTCATTTCGAAATTGTTTTCAATTCAATTCATTTCGAAATTGTTTTCAATTCAATTCATTTCAAAATGAATAAAATCGATATAAATATCGTTCACGTCAAAATGGCGTCAATCTAATCAACACGGCTTCATAAATTTCTATTTTCAAATATTCTGTTTCAAATATTTCTTTTTCAAAATAGTTGTTATTATCAAAATATTTCGTTCAACACATGACCAATCTCAATGAATGAGTACTGTCAACACATGAACTTTTATTTTATAATATTCTTTATTGATAAAGATGTAAATTTTATTACTAAAATATTTCGTTCAACACATGACCAATCTCAATGGATGAAACTGTCAACACATGAACTTTTATTTTATAATATTCTTTATTGATAAAGATGTAAATTTTATTACTAAAATATTTCGTTCAACACATGACCAATCTCAATGGATGAAACTGTCAACACATGAAATTTTATTTTATAATATTCTTTATTTTTCAAATTGGAATGAGGCCCAATCAATTACCATATAAAGTTAATTATATGGATTTTCATACATTACACACATGTAATAGCATTGAAGAATAATCAACCATCAACCAAAGTGCACTACACTGTATAAGCATCAAATATAGATATCTAACGCTTATAACAGCCTGTCAATCAATCGATCGACATATTTAATCAATCAGGATGAGTGAACTTCAAATTTCATCCCAACACCCGTGTGGGGTTTCAAACAATCAAACACATATTTTATTTGTGCAGTTGGGCGATGTGTAAAATTTATCGACCCAATCAATGTCCTTCAAACAGGTGTACATAAACAAACCGTCTGGTTTGTAAATGAATATTTTTTTTTCACATTCACGTTAAAATTTATATTTTTAACGATAAAACATTTTATTCCAACATATGAATTTCTATTCAGTTCATTCTTTAAATAAAATGATGTTTTTATTTTTCTAACATATTTTAGAAAATTTCGGCGGCATAACGGCACGATACTAGAAACGGGACGAGGCCTAGCCTTATCCCCGATCTAGTGAAGGCCCACGCCATTCACACATCAATCAAATCAATTTATTTCACCCAACAATTCAATTTCAAATCACATCATATAACTAACCTATGCAACCAAACAAACAAGTCCATGGTCTGTGGACGATTGTGTCGGGTGCTACTAAGCACCGTCTGCATCCTAGTATATATATATATATAAATAGGAAATGAAATTGAAAGGTGAGAAATTCTCACATTTAGCTATCCTAGCTCCACGGCACTTCATTGATAGAAATCTTCATCGCTATCGCATCCTCGTCATCTTCGTTGCCCGTAGCCACTACATATAAAAATCATATTTTTATTTCGAAGTTCAATATATAAAAATCATATTTTTATTTCGAAGTTCAATATATAAAAATCATATTTTTATTTCGAAGTTCAATATATAAAAATCATATTTTTCTATCGAAGTTCAATATATAAAAATGCTATTTTTCTGTCGAAGTTCAATATATAAAAATTCTATTTTTCTATCGAAGTTCAATATATAAAAATTCTATTTTTATATCGAAGTTCAATATATAAAAATCATATTTTTATCGAAGTTCAATATATAAAAATCATATTTTTATTTCGAAGTTCCATATATAAAAATCCTATTTTTCTATCGAAGTTCCATATATAAAAATCCTATTTTTCTATCGAAGTTCCATATATAAAAATCATATTTTTCTGTCGAAGTTCAATATATAAAAATTCTATTTTTATATCGAAGTTCAGTATATAAAAATCATATTTTTATCGAAGTTCAATATATAAAAATCATATTTTTATTTCGAAGTTCCATATATAAAAATCCTATTTTTCTATCGAAGTTCCATATATAAAAATCCTATTTTTCTATCGAAGTTCCATATATAAAAATCATATTTTTATCGAAGTTCAATATATAAAAATTCTATTTTTCTATCGAAGTTCAATATATAAAAATCATATTTTTCTATCGAAGTTCAATATATAAAAATCCTACTTTTCTGTCGAAGTTCAATATATAAAAAACTATTTTTCTATCGAAGTTCAATATATAAAAATCCTATTTTTCTGTCGAAGTTCAATATATAAAAATTCTATTTTTCTATCGAAGTTCAATATATAAAAATCCTATTTTTCTGTCGAAGTTTAATATATAAAAATTCTATTTTTATTTACTTTAGAAATCAAGTCTTTTCCTATGAACTAGAAATCAAATTTTTCTATAAGTTTTTATTAGCAAATCATATATTTTTCGATTCAAAAATTTGTTCTTTTCTATTTCAACAATCCGGTCTTTTACATTTCAAATTAAAATTATAATTTTATTCAATCTTCTATATAAAAATCATATTCTTATTTAGCTATATTTCCTATATTTTAAAAAAAAACAAAGTGGTATATTTTTCTCTAACACAATGCTATATACGAATTTAAAAACCAATTTTTTAACAATGCAAAATTCATATCAAAACTGATTATTTTTAAAAATATAATAAAAGAAGGAAATAAATAAAGCTTACAGTAAATCGGTGGAGGAGGGGGAGTTTACTTGTCGGAATTGGGAAGGAAGGAGGGGCGGCAGGCATCTGACGTGGAGGGGGAGGCGATAGGGCGGCGCTGAGCTTCCACAAGGGGGAGACGGCTTGATTTTAGGGGTTAGGGTTTTCGAGGGGGGGGGGTCGCGGTTTTAGAAGGGGGCGGCGCAGGAGGAAGAGTTCGCGGCGGTGGCTACTCCACCAGGCGGCGTCGATCGACGGCGCTTCGATGTTTTTTTTTTCTTCGATCTGATTCGAAATGAATGGACGGGGGGGGGGGGGGGGGGGCAGAGTGTTTTAAGGAGGGAAGAGATATTTTTTTATTTATTTAATTATTAAATTTATATACTCATAAAGTAACTTTTTCTGTCGATTTCAGAATCGAACCCACCGCCTGCCGTCCATAGCGTTTTACCCTCATCCCGAACATAATGGGATATGCATTGCTAGCTGATTTGATCGTTTCGATCAGTTTCCTTTAAATCTACATTTAAATTGCTATATTGAATTTTAAACGTACATTTCAAATTACCGGGGCTACATACGAACATGAAAAATTCCAGAAAAATATTTTCTAGCTTCGTATTGACGATACGGTCCTAACAAAACTAGTTTCGTCGAATTCTGAGACCGTTGGAAAAATGGCCATTTTCCAGTCGATTAAAATCAACTTAAACCGGTCAAACGCGTTTTCCTTCGCCACGCTCACATATTGATTCGAAAAATTATGAAATTTGAAATCTAGCAATAACTTGACATCACGGACCCAACAAAAGTGGTTTCGTAGAAATCCGAGGTCGTTTGCAAAATTCCCATTTTTAAGGGCCTGAATTCCATAGCAACTATTCAGAATTTTCAACTGGACATATCTTTTGATTCCCGCTACGAACTTTTGATTTTTCGGATTCGTTGGAAAGATATTCACTATTAGATTCCATTATTTTTGGTTTCTCTAAAATCCGGATTGTTTTGCACCCGGTACATTCAATTGAAGTTTGAAATCGAATTATCGAACTACCGCGCCATTTTCAATTCTATTTATAATTATATATATAAATATTTATATTCTAACGACGACGCGTATAATATATACGTCGAATTATATTAAAAATAAATTTTCTCGTCGATATTATTTAAAATAATTCATTTTAAATAATCAAAATACGCAAAAATTGCCAAAATAAAAATTTCAAACTGGCCCGCATTTTACGGGTTGTTACAAAATGGGAGAGCATCTCTATGGATTTCATAGATGGTTTGCCTAGATCAAAGAAAGGTAATACCAGTATTTGGGTGATAATGGACAGACTTACTAAGAGTGCTCACTTTATTCCAGTTAAAAGTAAAAGGACGACACCATGGTTGGTAATAATTTATGTTTGTGAGATAGTTCGTCTCCTCAGAGTTCCTTCCGGCATCGTGAGCGATTGTGACCCCATATTTACCAGCGAATTTTGGAGGAGTTTGCAAGAAGCATTGGGTACACAGTTGTGTTTGAGCACCACTTGTCATCCTCAGACCGATGGCCAGACGGAGAGGGTGAACAGAATTCTAGAAGATCTTCTGAGGCTGTGCATCCTAGACTTCGGAGGGACTTGGGAAGAGCATCTTCCCTTAGTAGAGTTTGTCTATAATTATAGCTATCAAGCCAGCATCGGTATGGCACCTTTTGAAGCATTCTACGGGCGCCCCTGTAGGTCTCCAACTTGTTGGTGGGAATCTACAGAAAGATTGTTAGTTGGGCCTGATATGGTTAAGGAGACGTCTGAGAAGATTGACCTTATTCGATGGCGAATGAAAACAGCTCAAGACAGACAAAAGTCCTATGCAGACAAGAGGAGAACCGACATTGAGTTTGAAGTGGGAGACTAAGTTTTCATCAAAGTATCACCTTTGAGAAATGTGGTCCACTTTAGTTCAGTAGGGAAGTTAGCACCAAGGTTTGTGGGACCCTTTCCCATAACCGAGAGAATTGGCCGAATGGCCTATAAAGTAAAACTCCCAGAGAATTTGTCTGGTGTTCATAATGTTTTTCATGTTTCTCATCTGTGGAAATGCCTGCATGACACCACAGAAGTCGTTGAGCCGAGTATGTTGGAAGAAGTGGAGGTGGAACGAGAGGCGACAGTCAGACGAGACCCTACCCAAATTCTTGGATCGGAAGTTAAGAAGCTGCGCAACAAAGAAATCAAGTTGGTAAAGGTCCAATGGGGAGACAACCCAGAAGACGCAACTTGGAAACCGAAAATAAATTTCGCGCTTCGTACCCTTTCCTTTTTGAGGGTATGTTCTTAACTCCTTTTTCCAAAGCTTTATTTGTGCCTATTTTTGTCAATTGAGCATATCTTATCCCTAGTGTTTTCGACCTTTAGATAGGAGTCCTATGGATGAAAACATGTGTTTGAAACATGTTATGTTTGATGGATGCTAGTGGATGCAAGTGTTTGCTAGTGGTTTTCTGTGGACGCATACACACACACACATTAGGCACTAGATCGGCTCAATCACTCTCTCATACAACATATAGATGCGTGTGCATTTTCTTTTCTTTTATGGATGAAAATGGATGAGTTAGCATATGGATGTTGCACTTGGATGAACGGACATGCACACATATAGAACTTACATGTTATAATAGGATTATTTGCATACATATTGGATTCATGGCACTAATTATACATCGCATTAAGGAGGTCAACTGGATCAGTAGACAGCCTGATTTTCGCATTAGTATTGGGACATATACACACACCTCTGCATATACTCATGTAAGCATTAGAAATCTTTTAAGGACAATGGATGCTTGTGGATGATGGATGAGTAGATGTATGATGGACAGAAGGATATGTTCTTCTTAACTTGAAGATTTCGGGGATGAAATCCTTTAAGGAGGGAAGAATGTAACACCCCGTAATTTTAAAATATTAAAGTTAACATATTAAAGAATACTTAATTATTAGAAGAATAATTAAGGGAAATGGGATACGCCATTGTGTTCGTCTCGGAATTCTGCTTGGAATAGAGTCTGGGTTTGCGTAAATCGGAAATTGTATGGAGAAGTTATAAGCCTTAGAAGTTTGTATACGCATAAGGAAGAACATATATATATATATATATATATATACACACACACATATATATATAATAATTCCAAAACCTTCAAAACAGTTCAAAAATCAAAATCCAACCAAAGCGGGCTGAGCGAGAAAATTCCTGCACGTTGTCTAACCCTCTATAGTGGCCAAATCTGGGCAGATTTCGTTTTACATACCTGGACTTGATTCTGGGTCTGATTCGTTGGTTCTAGGCTATAAATATGGTCCCCTATTCTCCTATCTTCTTCATTGGAGATCATGGGAGCCATATGCTGTCGGGTTGCAAACTGAAAAAGAATCAAGTCCTACAACAATGGTTCAGCTAATCAAATTCAGAATTAAGATCTATTCTCTCTCAATTCTCTAACGCTATGAGGTTTTAGTCACTTTTAGGTTTAAATAGATAAATGTGAAGTACGAAAGACTGTGGATTGCTTATATGTTGTAAATCATGAACCTATGCAAGTATATTATGTCATTTTCCCTAGATCTAATTTGATTATGGACATTCGACTATGTTGCCTATGTGGATATTGACTTGCAAGTATATTGTAGTAAATACGAACTTGTTAATTTAGATCTAATCCTTTATGTAAACCACCTTTCACCTGTCATGTTGTAGTTAATTATGATATGTTGTAAACTTGACATGTGAAGTCACGTTTAGATCTAAATATGCTACCCTGTCATGATAGATATATTTCTTTAGATCTAATTCAACTATGATTATTCTACTATGTCATGATAAATCTATTTCTTTAGATCCAATTCAGTTGTGAGTATTCTGCTATGTTATTAATTGGGATCTAATTTGTATTATGCTAGATGTAACACCCCACCTCCGCTAGGGTCACTCACAAAGGGAATGCACTAGCTTTGGTGGAGCATTATCTAGGTAAACATACACAGAAATATTACAAGACAGAACATATAAAACAGCGGAAGAAGAACCAAATTTCATTGCTTTAAAATCTAGAAAGGTCTAAAGCCTTTTACATCAAAATGCCATTAAATCCATTACATCGAAATCTGTCTTGCAATAGTAAAGAAGCATAAAACCATAGTCATATATCATTCCCCAAGTAAAACAGTAAAGCAGCCATAGCCAAGAAAGGTCCAAGCCATATATGATGATCTTGAAGCAGAAAGAAGTCCAAACTAAGTAGTAGTGTTTCCTCCCTGAGAATGTGGGGGGGGGGGGGGCGGAAGAAAAAAAAAAGAGGCGAAAGAAAACGGGTCAGTCATAAAGACTGGTAAATCATAGTGACTTTCAGCATAGAAACAAGTAAAGATAACATGTCATGTATAAACTGAAAGTAAACATAAGGATGATGACAAGATAGGCATGTTAAACTAAGATAACAAGATAAACTATGCCAACCAGATAAAGTACGGTAACAATATAAACTATGCTAACTAGATAAACTACGGTAACAAGATAAACTATGCTAACCAGATAAACTACGCATAGCAAGATAAACTATGCTAACCAGATAAACTACGTATAGCATCGCATGTTTAACATTCTCTGCACCAGTACTAGTATAACAGAATTAGGTGTTATCCTAATGTCCAAACAGAAACGGAAACAGAAACAGGGTGATCTTTACAGAAATAGTCATGGGCTTTTACCTCCCTAATAGAAACAGAAACAGAAATGGGCCTTTACCACCAGTAGTAGTAACCCAACCCGTGTCATGTATTAACTATGAAATGATCCCTTGCCCAATATCATGAAATGACCCATTACTTGGTCCCACGAAACGATCTATTAATCGATCGGCTCCCTACAAGTTCTAGCTCGTCATGTGTTTATGTCATACGGCCCTATAACGAATGTGGTTACCTGTGCTAGGTCCACCATAGGGTGTATCAAACCCTAGGGTGCCAACCACCGACACGAATCAAGCACTCACAGTGTAAACCTACTGGTGCCCAATGCCTGCTTTTTCAACTCCGGACTACGTGCACGACCATAGTCCGCCTGAACCTACAATGGCGCACCAACTCAGCCGTCGTTCTGGTCGCTTACAATCAGCCCAGTAATCGTGCTCCACCCTGCCTAGTTCCAGGGTACCGTGATACATCTAGTGGGTTACTGCTGAAAAGGACCGCGTAACTAGGGTTTCCGTCCAGTAGGTTAAGTGTTGTCATTTAAATTCGAGACTTAACCCCATCAGTCTAGCATGTCAAGTTGGTTAAGTGTTGTCATTCAAGTTCGTGACTTAACCCGCCTACGTGTCATGTCAAATTGGCTAAGTGTTGTCGTTCAAGTTCATGACTTAGCCCTACGAATCATGTGTCAAGTTGGTTGAGTATATTCAAGCCGTTCATGACTTAACCCTATCAAATCACCGTGTCAAATTGGTTAAGTATATTCAAGCGGTTCATGACTTAACCCTATCAAATCATCGTGTCAAATTGGTTAAGTATATTCAAGCGGTTCATGACTTAACCTTATCAAATCATCGTGTCAAATTGGTTAAGTATATTCAAGCGGTTCATGACTTAACCCTATCAAATCATCGTGTCAAATTGGTTAAGTATATTCAAGCGGCTCATGACTTAACCCTATCAAATCATCGTGTCAAATTTTTTAAGTATATTCAAGCGGTTCATGACTTAACCCTGTCAAATCATCGTGTCAAATTGGTTAAGTATATTCAAGCGGTTCATGAGTTAACCCTATCATGTGGCATTAAAATAAATTAATGCACCCCAAACTCTCTCTTTAGACCTGTTGTTGTGGTCACTGGTTATGTCAGGCGGTTCCGGGCAGAATTACACCACAACTCAGTCTAACCTCGGGTTTTAAGCGCGATATGACCAACTACTCACATTGGATCCTATTGTTTGCAGTTACTGGATTTGCCGGGTGGTTCCGGGAAGAATTACACTGCAAACTCAACCCAACCTCGAGTTGGCCATTTTCAAGTTCATTCTAAGTGTCATGTCCATGTTCAAGTTTCATGTCAAGTTTGTGTCAAGTTTTATGGCGAGTTTCATGTCAAGTCGATGTCAAGTTCGTGTCTATATCCAGGTTCAAGTTATAACAGCATTCAATTTTCAATTTCATAACCAATTCATCTTTTGCCTAATCTTCCCAAATCGTATTCCCATCGCACGTAAACTCGCATCGATCCAAATTACAAATAAATCTAATTAGGGAATAACATAAAGAAGGACGGGCATAAGGTGACAAAAGTGATTACAAGTTTAGCATGGTATAACTTGAGATAAATGATTACAAAATTATGGGCATATGGAATATCGGCCTCAAACATTAGGATTTCAAGTCTAGCAAAATAAGGTGATAGTCATGATAATAGTTGACATAAGGTAATAGTCCCAAACTTGTGAATAATAACTGATTCAACATCATAGTCATGACAATATTATGGACATGAGAGGTTTTGATTTACAACATGAATAGGCCCAAATTAGTTTCATAGCAATATTCCCAAATGTCAGTATCCAAGATGGAAACTAGAATAGATGTGAATCAATTATCATACATAGGCCCAATTCCAATTTATAACATGAATAGGCCCCAAATAGAAATATTCCCATAAGTCAAGATCAAAGAATTTATGTTACAATCTAGTGTTTGAATAATAAACTAGGTCCAACAACATGAATGAGCATGATTCAATCGATAAGAAATAACCCAAAATCATAGATTCAAGAAGAGACAAGAACAGATCTAAGTAGATAATCAAGCTTGGGTCCAATTTCGTATCATTCCAAGTCCATATTAAATTTAACAAGTTTAAATCTCAAAGTAACTAGAACTTACTGATCGTGGTCTAAGAAATTGAGATGCAGAAGTTGAATCTAGAAACTAGTCGTCGATTTGTTGAATCGATGAATTCTGATTTGATCGCAGAAGTAAATCTCCAATATGCAATTCCTGGCCGTAGTCTTCAAGAATTAGTCTTCGTGTTTTATTTTAATTTATCTTAATTTAATTTAGAGGAAGAAGAAGAAGCCATGATCATCAAGAGTTTGAGCAGCATATGGTTAGAGAAGAATGGTGTAAAGAGAATGAGGCTAGGAGGCTATTTATATAGGATTAGGCAGACGAATCTGGACAGAAAAAGAGGTCAAATACGTCAGGATGCATCTGGTTCAAAAAGTGGATTCGGGAGGCAGGTCAACCCCTAGGTCGACCCTATGGTCGACCCAGTCTGGCCAGGTCGACCCCCAGGTCGACCCTATGGTCGACCTGGTCTGGTCAGGTCGACCCCCTGGTCGAACTGGGCTCTGGGTGGGAATTTTCCCTCCCAGCCCGCTTCTGGGTCTCGAATTCGAATTTGAATTCGAATTTCTGAGCTGTTTTTGATTCCGAAAATTCATGAAACTTCTAGAGGTCATAACTCAGTCATACGGACTCCGATTTTCGAAAACTCGGACTCGTTTCCAAGAAGAATTTCGAGATGAACGCAATGGAGCAACCCGTTTCCCTTGATTCTTGTTTTAAAATTTAATTATACCACGATTTCTTACCTTAACATGTTATTAAAATACGGGTTGTTACATTCTCCCCTCCTTAAAGGATTTCATCCTCGAAATCTCTAAGTTAGGAAGAATGTATCCTACCATCCATCATTCATCTACTCAACCATCATTCACAAGCAACCATTGTCCTTAAAAGATTTCTAATGCTGTATGAATATATGCAGAAAGCGTGTGTATATGTACTTATCTAATGCAAAAGATCATGCAGTTACTGATTCAGCAGACCTCCTTAATGCAAAATATGTTAGTGTAATGAGTCCAACATGTATGCAAATTCCTAACATACTTTATAATCTCTACATGAGTGCACAAACATTCATTCATATGTTACATCCAAATGATAGCATATCAAGTTTCCATCCATGTACAAGTATAAACATTCATGCCTATGCAATATGAGATGTGACTGAGCCGATCTAGTGCCTAATGTGTGTTCATGCATCCACGAGCAACAACTAGCAACCACTTGCAACCACCAACCATAACATGTCTCAAACACATGTTTACATCCATTAGTTCCTACCTAAAGATATATCTGAATGATAGAAGTAAGTAAAGAAAAACTTTGTACCCTAAACACCAGCCCAAAACCAATATATATGATTCTAGGAAACCATGCATGATAAACTCCTTTTAGGTCGCAAGAAATCCCTTCCTAAAACCAACCCATATCCTATAAAGCCCAAAAAGTTTAGTCAACCCGACGGACACCCTCAAACCCCAACATATATCACAACCAGATGAGTCATTCTCCTTATGGGGTTTGCAACAGAAATAAGATTGAGAATAGGACCGAGAGGATATATATAAAAGATAGCATGCAAGTAAGCTCTATAGGAAAAGAGGTATCAAGGATATACTCTTAAAAAGGGATATGATGCACGTATCTAGTCTTCAATCTTCTAAGTCGCATTTCCTTGAGCTTAACTCCATTGTGCTTTGTCCATCTTTAACTTCATAATTTCGTAGCTTCTTAATTCTTGTTTCCAAAATATGAGTTGGAACTCATTTCACTATTGCCTCTCCTCCCACTTTCCCTTATCCTCCTTCTAGTACACTCGGCTCAAACATAACTGCGTACTCATGGTTTCACGCAAGCTCTCCAAAATTCACTAGTGAATCCTGGATCTCGTTTACTCACTATAGGGTGTTCCACGCAGAAGAATTATCTCTTGGAAATAAATAGATGTCAACTATGTTGCCAAATGTACTTACTAAGGTGATTTCCTATAACTCATGCATAAGCGAAATGAACCATCCACCTTAGTGGCGAACACTACTCGGGGTCAACAAATGTATCAAGAGATTCTGCGTAACTAAGCATGGTAAAATCCTAAGGGTTACACTAGACTTCGAGGGTATTACCACGGCAAGTCAAGAGTCTAACTACCCTCTTTTCATACTCAAGAATGGCACCATTACTGGATAACCATTCCATCCCTAGAATCGACCCGTAGCCCAAAAACATAAGCATTTCTTCTAAACTCAACGCTTAGCATAGACATTCTCAAATCCAAACAAGTCATGAATAAATGAGCCGATTACCCAACAGGAATTAAGAAGAAAAAAAAAATGGGATCCTCTACTACGCTAGTACTAAGGTGCAGAGACTCAACTATCGAAGCAGAAACAAAAAAGGATGCGATGTACCATAATCAAAAAGGGTACGAACAACATAGAAAGGTAAACTAGATTTTCCTACAGAAACATTTCTACCTTCTTGTTCGGAGCCTCATTCGCCTTAACCACTCTTATCCCCTCTTATTTAACGTGTTAACAGGTCTCTCGAGAACTACTTCCATCGCACGGCAACCCTGCAAAGCTTGAAATAAGATTAGTCGCAGATGGAACTAATGTGACTACAGATGGAGGAAAGAAAGGAAAAGGGATTCAAACAAGGAAACAAAGGATAATGCTAATGGCCTTTGGGGAATAGCCTTTAAAAATAAAACTTTTCTTGAAAAATGCTTTTTTGTAAATGGTTTTGAAAATAATTTCAAAAGGTTTTAAAAACTTTTGCCCAGTCTGGTAAACTTCTACTCTGATACCAAATGTAACACCCCACCTCCGCTAGGGTAACTCACAAAGGGAATGCACTAGCTTTGGTGGAGCATTATCTAGGTAAACATACGCAGAAATATTACAAGACATAACATATAAAACAGTGGAAGAAGAACCAAATTTCAATGCTTTAAAATCTAGAAAAGTCTAAAGCCTTTTACATCAAAATTCCATTAAATCCATTACATCGAAATCTGTCTTGCAATAGTAAAGAAGCATAAAACCATAGTCATAAATCATTCCCCAAGTAAAACAGTAAAGCAACCATAGCCAAGAAAGGTCCAAGCCATATATGATTATCTTGAAGCATAAAGAAGTACAAACTAAGTAGTAGTGTTTCCTCCGTGAGAACCTGGACGCGGGGGGGGGGGGGGGGGGGGGGACGGAAGAAAAAAAAAGAGGCAAAAGAAAACGGGTCAGTCATAAAGACTGGTAAGTCCTAGTGACTTTCAGCATAGAAACAAGTAAAGATAACATGATATGTATAAACTGAAAGTAAACATAAGGATGATGACACGATAGGCAAGTTAAATTAAGATAACAAGATAAACTATGCTAACCAGATAAAGTACGGTAACAAGATAAACTATGCTAACTAGATAAACTACGGTAATAAGATAAACTATGCTAACCAGATAAACTACGCATAGCAAGATAAACTATGCTAACCAGATAAACTACGTATAGCATCGCATGTTTAACATTCTCTGCACCAGTACTAGTATAACAGAATTAGGTGTTATCCTAATGTCCAAACAGAAACGGAAACAGAAACAGGGTGATCTTTACAGAAATAGTAATGGGCTTTTACCTCCCTAACAGAAACAGAAACAAAAATGGGCCTTTACCACCTGTACTAGTAACCCAACCCGTGTCATGTATTAACTATGAAATGATCCCTTGCCCAATATCATGAAATGACCCATTACTTGGTCCCATGAAACGATCAATTAATCGATCGGCTCCCTACAAGTTCTAGCTCGTCATGTGTCTGTGTCATACGGCCCTATCACGAATGTAGTTACCTGTGTTAGGTCCACCATAGGGTGTATCAAGCCCTCGGGTGCCAACCACCGACACGAATCAAGCACGCACAGTGTAAACCTACTGGTGCCCAATGCCTGCTTTTTCAACTCCGGACTACGTGCACGACCATAGTCCGCCTGAACCTACAATGGCGCACCAACTCAACCGTCGTTCTGGTCGCTTACAATCAGCCCAGTAATCGTGCCCCACCCAGCCTAGTTCCAGGGTACCGTGATACATCTAGTGGGTTACTGCTGAAAAGGACCGCGTAACTAGCGTTTCGGTCCACTAGGTTAAGTGTTGTCATTTAAATTCAAGACTTAACCCCATCAGTCTAGCATGTCAAGTTGGTTAAGTGTTCTCATTCAAGTTCGTGCTAAGTGTTGTCGTTCAAGTTCATGACTTAGCCCTACGAATCATGTGTCAAGTTGGTTGAGTATATTCAAGCGGTTCATGACTTAACCCTATCAAATCATCGTGTCAAATTGGTTAAGTATATTCAAGCGGTTCATGACTTAACCCTATCAAATCATCGTGTCAAATTGGTTAAGTATATTCAAGCGGTTCATGACTTAACCCTATCAAATCATCGTGTCAAATTGGTTAAGTATATTCAAGCAGTTCATGACTTAACCCTATCAAATCATCGTGTCAAATTGGTTAAGTATATTCAAGCGGTTCATGACTTAACCCTATCAAATCATCGTGTCAAATTGGTTAAGTATATTCAAGCGGTTCATGACTTAACCCTATCAAATCATCGTGTCAAATTGGTTAAGTATATTCAAGCAGTTCATGACTTAACCCTATCAAATCATCGTGTCAAATTGGTTAAGTATATTCAAGCGGTTCATGACTTAACCCTATCATGTGGCATTAAAATAAATTAATGCACCTCAACCTCTCACATTAGACCTGTTGTTGTGGTCACTGGTTATGCCGGGAGGTTCCGGGCAGAATTACACCACAACTCAGTCTAACCTCGGGTTTTAAGCGCGATATGACCAACTACTCACATTGGATCCTATTGTTTGCAGTTACTGGATTTGCCGGGTGGTTCCGGGTAGAATTACACTGCAAACTCAACCCAACCTCGAGTGCCATTTTTAAGTTCATTCTAAGTGTCATGTCCATGTTCAAGTTTCATGGCGAGTTTCATGTCAAGTCGATGTCAAGTTCGTGTCCATATCCAGGTTCAAGTTATAACAGCGTTCAGTTTTCAAGTTCATAACCAATTCATGTTTTGCCTAATCTTCCCAAATCGTATTCCCATCGCATGTAAACTCGAATCGACCCAAATTACAAATAAATCTAATTAGGGAATAACATAAAAAAGGACGGGCATAAGGTGACAAAAGCGATTACAAGTTTAGCATGGTATAACTTGAGATAAATGATTACAACATTACTGGCATATGGAATATCGGCCCCAAACATTAGGATTTCAAGTCTAGCAAAATAAGGTGATAGTCATGATAATAGTTGACATAAGGTAATAGTCCCAAACTTGTGAATAATAACTGATTCAACATCATAGTCATGACAATATTATGGACATGAGAGGTTTTGATTTACAACATGAATAGGCCCAAATTAGTTTCATAGCAATATTCCCAAATGTCAAGATCCAAGATGGAAACTAGAATAGATGTGAATCAATTATCATACATAAGCCCAATTCCAATATATAACATGAATAGGCCCCAAATAGAAATATTCCCACAAGTCAAGATCCAAGAATTTATGTTACAATCTAGCGTTTGAATAATAAACTAGGTCCAACAACATGAATGGGAATGATTCAATCGATAAGAAATAACCCAAAATCATAGATTCAAGAAGAGACAAGAACATATCTAAATAGATAATCAAGATTAGGTCCAATTTCATTTCATTCCATTTCCATATTAAATTTAACAAGTTTAAATCTCAAAGTAACTAGAACTTACAGATCGTGGTCTAAGAAATTGAGATGCATAAGTTGAATCTACAAACTAGTCGTCGATTTGTTGAATCGATGAATTCTGATTTAATCGCAGAAGCAAATCTCCAATATGCAATTCCTAGCCTTAGTCTTCAAGAATTAGTCTTTGTGTTTTATTTTAATTTACCTTAATTTAATTTAGAGGAAGAAGAAGAAGCCATGATCATCAAGAGTTTGAGCAGCATAAGGTTTGAGAAGAATGGTGTAAAAAGAATGAGGCTAAGAGGCTGTTTATATAGGATTAGGCAGACGAATCTGGACAGGAAACAAGGTCAAATACATCAGGATGCATCTGGTTCAAAAAGTGGATTCGGGAGGCAGGTCGACCCCCAGGTCGACCCTATGGTCGACCTGGTCTGGCTAGGTCGACCCTATGGTCGACCTGGTCTGGTCAGGTCGACCCCCTGGTCGACCTAGGCGCTGGGCGAGAATTTTCCCGCCCAACCAGCTTCTGGGTCTTGAATTTGAATTTGAATTCGAATTTCTAAGATGTTTTTGATTCTGAAAATTCGTGAAACTTCTAGAGGTCATAACTCAGTCATACGGACTCCGATTTTCGAAAACTCGGACTCGTTTCCAAGAAGAATTTCGAGATGAACACAATGGCGCAACCCGTTTCCCTTGATTCTTGTTTTAAAATTTAATTATACCACGATTTCTTACCTTAACATGTTATTAAAATACGGGTTGTTACACTAGATCTGAATTGCTGGACATCTAAAAGATTAGTTTAGATCTCATTTTGTTCACTTTAACATCATAGAAATTGTCACAAGTTCATATGACAGCCTTATGACTATGTTAATCCATGTTATGGCAAATCATATTCAATGATCACTTGTGTTACATCCCTATTAGCTTTCCTTCTCATTGCTTATGGCTAGATTAATTATTTAGCCTAGGCATGCCGTCAGTTTTGTGAGGACGTTAGTTAGAAACGGGGGAAAAAGTAAATATTGGTATAGTTGGGAAATAAACATCTTTGGACTAGTAATTCAAATTTTTGTCAGAATGGCCAATAACACCCAAAAAGGTAAGATTAATTAATTGGTAAATTAATTAATAAATGGAATGTTTAGCACCTATAATTAGGAATTATATTAACACTTATGACACGAGGTTAGGTTACATTAGTGGCGGAAGTCTGTCCGGACCCGAGCAGCATATCTAACAGCTACTAATATTAAACCTAATGTAAGAGGTCTAAGTGTGTAAATACGACACGGGCTAAGACACGAGGTTAGGCCCAACTGTGGAATAAGACTGCCAGGACCCGACTGGCATATCCAGGATCCACACGTTATAGGCTTAATGTAGGAGGTCTAGCCCAATATAACCATAATTGGACATGGTAACGAGAAAGGACTACTTAACCTAATTTGATCCATAAGAACTGTGTGATTATGAACATATGTTAGGGTTAATTAAAATGGATTCGATAGTGGGTGGTTTAAGTATAACTGAAGGAGGTGGGTAATATATATATATATATATGTATGTATGTATGTATGTATGTATATATATACAGGCCCACAAACTTAACCCGGCAAAGTTATGTAATTAAAGATCACCCTTTTAGGGTAAGCATAACCGGTATAGGGCTATGTAATTAAAGATCACCCTTTAGGGTATACATAGTCAGTGGAAAACCTAGTAACCCGATAGAGTTATGTAATTAAAGATCACCCTTTTAGGTTAAGCATAACTGGTATAGGGCTATGTAATTAAAGATCACCCTTTTAGGGTATATATAGTCAGTGGAAAACCTAGTGGGGATACAAGACAAAAGGAGGGAGCTTGTATCATATGGTGTGTGACCCATTTCAGTTAGTAACCCGTATTCGGTATCAGAGTAGTGAACTCCGTACTAGGAGGAGAAGTGGCACGCTTACAGATTGATTGTAAGAGATCCAAAACGTGATGGGTCGTGTAGACGACACAAATCGACCGGGGACATGTGTGTGCATGGGTCGGGCAGAGGGGGACAAGACGACCGTGACACCAGTAGATATGACTGTGCACCTCTTGGGTTGCCACTTTAGGGAAGTGATACCCCCTACTGTAGGACCAGCACAGGGTATTTACAGAGTAGGGAGCCGATCAATTAGCGTAGTAGTAAGGGTACACTCGGACGTATGTCCGAAGTCTACCAACTTATAGTGGAAGGGATCGTCTCATTTTAAATTATACTAGTAATAGTGTAGAAGAGTTATTAGTGAAGCATGTATACACCTTTCCTTATCTTCCTTGTCACACCTACCATTTGTATAGTGATCTCTCTTATCCACTTTATGCCTGTCATGATTACCTTTATTTATTTACTGGCTAAAAGTTACTAGACTCTCCAGACTTTATGTCTGACCCCTTTTGTTTTTCCTTCTCTCTTCTGTTTCTCCTCCCCCCTCCCCCATGGTTCTCAGGGAGAAAACACTCAGGCTTGACCGTGGTTTTTCTTAATTGCTGGAGCTGCTGATATGTATGGATCAAGCTCCTATTCTCGTTGCAATGGCTATATTTTGTTATTGGGGAATTTTCTTTCTTTTATGTACTCTGATATTTCTGAAGTACAAGACAGTGGTTTTTATGTTGTAATGGGTTTTTATATTCCAGATAAATGACGCTTTGGACAACGGTATTTTGATGATTAATAAAGTTGTTTATTTTCGCTGCAAAATTTTTTATGTCTATCTTGTAATATTCCGTGTCTGTTTACCTAAACGCTTTACGAAACTTAATGCATTCCCCTTGTGAGTTATAATAACGGACATGGGGTGTCACACTATAGGCATGGAGAAGTTATAGGCCTTTGAAGTTTGTATACGCATAAGGAAGAACATATATATAATAGTTCCAGGACCTTAAAAATAGTTCAAAAATCAAAATCTAACCAAAGCGGGCTGAGCGGGAAAATTCCTGCTTGTTCTCGACCCTCCATACCCCTCTCCTAGGAAGATCTGGGCAGAATTCGTTTTACGTACCTGGACTTGATTCTGGGTCTGATTCATTGGTTCTAGGCTATAAATATGGTCCCCTATTCTCTTATCTTCTTCATTGGAGATCATGGGAGCCATATGCTGTCGGGTTGCAAACTGAAACAGAATCATGTCCTACAACAACGGTTTAGCTAATCAAATTCAGAATTCAGATCTATTCTCTCTCAATTATCTAACGCTGTGAGTTTCTAGTCACTTTTAGGTTTAAATAGATAAATGTGAAGTGTGAAAGACTATGAATTGGGTATATGTTGTAAATCATGAACCTATGCAAGTATATTATGTCATTTTCCCTAAATGTAATATGATTATGGACATTCTACTATGTTGCCTATATGGATCTTGAATTGCAAGTATATTGTGGTAAATGCAAACTTGTTAATTTAGATCTAATCCTTTATATAAACCACCTTTCACCTGTCATGTTGTAGTTAATTATTATATGGAGTAAGCTTAACATGTGAAGTCATCTTTAGATTTAAATATGCTACCCTGTCATGATAGATCTATTTCTTTAGATCCATTTCAACTATGATTATTCTACTATGTCATGATAAATCTATTTCTTTAGATCCAATTCAGTTATGAGTATTCTGCTATGTTATTATTCGAGATCTTAATTTGTATTATGCTAGATCTGAATTGTTGGACATCTAAAAGATTAGTTTAGATCTCATTTTGTTCACTTTAATATCATAGAAATTTCACAAGTTCATATGACAACCTTATGACTATGTTAATCTATGTTATGCCAAATCATATTCAATGATCACTTGTGTTACATCCTTATTAGCTTTCCTTTTCATCGCTTATAGCTAGGCTAATTATTTAGCCTAGGCATGCCGTCAGTTTTGTGAGGACGTTAGTTAGAAATGGGGGAAAAAGTAAATATTGGTATAATTGGGAAATAAATATTTTGGACTAGTAATTCAAATTATTGTCAGAATGGGCAATAACACCCAAAAAGGTATGATTAATTAATTGGTAAAATAATTAATAAATGGAATGTTTAGCAACTATAATTAGGAATTATATTAACACTTATGACATGAAGTTAGGTTACATTAGTGGCGGAAGTCTGCCCGGACCCGACCGGCATATCCAGCAGCCACTAATGTTGAACCAATGTGAGAGGTTTAAGTGTGTAAATAAGACTCGGGCTAAGACACAACGTTAGGCCCAACTGTGGAATAAGATTGCTATGACCCGACCGGCATATCCAGCATCCACACGTTGTAGGCCTAATGTGGGAGGTCTAGCCCAATATAACCATAATTGGACATGGTTATGAAAAAGGACTACTTAACCTAATTTGAACCATAAGAACTGTGTGATTATGAACATAAGTTAGGGTTAAGTAAAATGGATTGGATAGTGGGTGGGTTAAGTATAACTGAAGGGGGTCGGTATTATATATATATATATATATATATATATATATATATATATATAAAGGCCCACAAACTTAACCTGGTAAAGTTATGTAATTAAAGATCACCCTTTTAGGGTAAGCATAACGGGTATAGGGCTATGTAATTAAAAATCACCCTTTAGGGTATACATAGTCAGTGGAAAACCTAGTAACCCGGTAGAGTTATGTAATTAAAGATCACCCTTTTAGGGTAAGCATAACTGGTATAGGGCTATGTAATTAAAGATCACCCTTTTAGGGTATACATAGTCAGTGGAAAACCTAGTAGGGATACAAGACAAAAGGGGAGAGCTTGTATCATATTGTGTGGGACCCATTTATTCAGTAACCCGTATTCGGTATCAGAGTAGTGAACTCCGTACTAGGCGGAGAAGGGGCACGCTTACTAATTGATTATAAGAGATCCAAAATGTAACGGGCCGTGTAGATGGCGCAAACCGACCGAGGACATGTGTGTGCATGGGCCGGGAAGAGGGGGACAAGACGACCGTGACACCAGTAGATATGACTATGCACCTCTTGGGTTGCCACTTAAGGGAAGTGATACCCCCTACTATGGGACCAGCACATGGTATCTACAGAGTAGGGAGCCGATCAATTAGGGTAGTGGTTTGGGTACACTCGGACGTATGCCCTAAGTCTACCAACTTATAGTGGAAGGGATCATCTCATTTTAAATTATACTAGTAATAGTGCAGAGTAGTTATTAGTGAAGCATGTATACACCTTACCTTATTTGCCTTGTCACACCTGCCATTTTTATAGTGATCTCTCTTATCCACTTTATGCCTGTCATGATTACCTTTATTTATTTACTGGCTAAAAGTTACTAGACTCGCCAGACTTTATGTCTGACTCCTTTTTTTTTTCCTTCTCTCTTCCATTTCTCCCCCTAGGTTCTCAGGGAGAAAACACTCTGTCTTGACCGTGATTCTGCTTGATTGCTGGAGCTGCTGATATGTATGGATCAAGCTCCTATTCTCGTTGCAATGGCTATATTTTGTGATTGGGGAATTTTCTTTCTTTTATGTATTCTGATATTTCTCAAGTACAAGACAGTGGTTTTTATGTTGTAATGGGATTTTATATTTCAAACAAATGATGCTTTGGACCACGGTATTTTGATGATTAATAAAGTTGTATATTTCCACTACAAAATTTTTTATATCTGTCTTTGTAATATTCTATGTCTGTTTACCTAAACGCTTCACGAAACTTAATGTATTCCCTTTGTGAGTAATATTAACAGACGTGCGATGTCACACTTGATATCATAGCTGTTTGCTGGCTGTGAGCTGGGAACGCATGATAGGGGATTATCGCTTCGCGATTTGGTGGCGAACGGGAGACTCTTGCCTCTACTTGTCCCTCGAAAGTAGCGGAGGGTTGGTCGAGTCCAGAGGCTAGCCGTAAAAGCAGTTCCGAGGTATCCTTGTAGTGCCACGCTGGGAGGTCAGCCCAGTGGTTGATGGTTGAAAAGCCTAGACCCATTACAAGTGGTATCAGTGCCAATACCTAGCCGGAATTGTGGCTCCGGTGTGGACCACAGCGCCAGAGTGAGGTGTTTGTGTGCCAACAGGGACGTTGGGCTCTATAGGAGGGGAAAATGTAACACCCCTAAGTCCCACATCGTGGAAGCCTGTGTGAAGTGGGTACTTATATAGTAGAGCCCATCTCTTACTAATGCCAAGGCCTTTTAAGGAACAAAACCCCACACATATACGGTGGCTAAGTTGGGGACAATTTCTTACATGAACGGAGGTGCGGGCTGTTACAGATGAGAATGAGTCTAGTTTATTACGTTCTTTTTATATGTTTTGTTAGAATGAGTTGTCCAAATTTTATAAAACTAATCCAACAGACCGCACACAATCTTGAAAGTATAAATAAGGCCTTACCCTCTCCTTCAAACCTTATAATATATTCTCTTCTATGCCTCCATTTTACTTCTCCACCATTATTCTAAATTCCAAAAAATAGGACAGTTAGATTACTTCTTCCATAACCTATTTGTAACACCCCGTATTTTTATAGCATGTTAAAACCATAAATCAAGGCAGAATAAAATTTTAAAATAAAAATCAAGGGAAATGGGTTGCGCCATTGCGTTTGTCTCGAAATTCTACTTGGAAACGAGTCTGAGTTTTCAAAAAACAGAGTCCGTATGAGGGAGATATGACCCTCCAAAGTTTCAGAGGTTTTCAGAATCAAAAACAGCTTGAAATTCGAATTCGAAATTCGAATTCAAACGCCAACACAGACTGGGCGGGAATTTTCCCGCCCAGGACCTGGTCGACCTGGGGGTCGACACTATGGTCGACCTCCCAGGGACCAGGTCGACCCTATGGTCGACCTGGGGGTCGACCTAGTGCCAGAACCCAATTCTTAGCCTAGGTTCATTTTGATGTATCTGGTCACGTTTTCAGTCTAGATTCGTCTGCCTAACCCTATATAAACAGCCTCCTAGCCTCATTCTCCTTACACCATTTCATTCTCTCCTTATGTTGTCTCTGGAATAATTGAATTAAATAATTAAAGATAAAATACGAAGACTATTTCTTGAAGACTACGGCGAGGAGTTGCAAATAGGAGATTCAAAACTATAAATCAAAGCAACGTTTATCTACCTAAAGGAAAGCATCTCAATTCTAGAACTCAGAATCCAAAATTCAAGTTCGTCGTTTGTTGTAAGTCAGTTACTTTTTAGATTTGAACGTCTAGTCTTTTTGTGGCATGTAATTGAATGGATATAAGAATATGCCTGATCCTCTCATTTGAATCTGTGCTTGTATATGCCTTTGGGTCTGATTAAGAACTATTGAGATTAATTACCGATGAGACTATGCCTATGACTGTGAACAAAGACTATGCCTATGACCGTGAACATAAAACTATTGCCTATGACTATGACAAGGACAATTGTGGCTAATCACCTATGACTCATGACTATGAGATTACTGCCTATGATTTTAAGACTATTGTCCATGACCATGACTTCGAAATTATTACAATTAATTGCCTATGACTATTTAGGTAATTGCCTAGGACTATTTTGGTTAATTATCCATGACTATTGTGTTTAATCGCCCATGATTCATAACTATGAAACCATGACTATGACTATTGTGGTTATTTCCTTTGACTAGTATGATTAGTTGCATATGCCCATAACACTATCATGTTGTACTCCGAACTGGCATCATGTTTGACCAAATCACCTATGCATATTCCCTAAATTATGTTGATCTTATATTTATGATGTAGCTTGTCTAGTTTATCCCTATTCATTGTTATGTACATCAAACCCATTGGGACCATTATCTTTGTATTTGGTTCTCTTTCGCATGCCTATTCATTTATGTCAAATTTTCGTGCTTATCCCCTGTTCCTTTTGTTAGTTTCATTTCATAAGTACTTAGGAACTTGTGAAATCATGTTATACGTACAACTACGGCGAGGGAAATTTGGGCGTAGCTTAATTTATAATATGTTGATATAAATCTGAATTGGCTATAATAGTAAATATTACATGCATATTGAACTTGGGCGAATAATGGTAAATTGTTAATTGGCCGGAAAATATGTAATTAGTATGTAAGCCAAGTTTTAGGTATAAATTGTAAACTAGAATATTAAATCTAGTTTTGACATGAACTGATCTAAATTGGCATAAAACTGCAAGTTGGGTTAAATGATTAAGATTTGGGCCTAGAATATAGGTTTGTTAGTGGGCATGACTAATAAATATGATATAGGCCAAATTTGTTTAAGAGAGTCTTTAAAAAGGAATAAATATGAAAATCTAGAGAAAGATGAATATGCCTAACCCGAGGTTAGATTGAGTTACGGTATAAGACTGCCCGGAACCGCCCGGCAAATCCAGCGACCGTAACAATACCTATCTAATGTGGGTGGTTAGAGCATTGAGCCCAAAAGGACCCTAGGTTTGACTGAGTTGCGGTGTAAATCTGCCCGGAACCGACTGGCACATCTAGTAACCGCAACGATATCTGTCTAGTGTGAGTGGTTGGTGCTTTAAAGAATTATTTAAAGCTAAGAAACGGTTAAGCTAGAATGGGAGGGTTAAGTCCATAGGAACACTTAACCAACTTAATACATTAACAAGACTTTTAGGGGTTATATAACCGTCGTAACATGTTGACTAGACAGGTGGTTGAGGTTAAGAAAGGTTTAACCATTATAACATGTTAACTAGACTAGAAAGTGGGGTTAAGTAAAATACACTTAGCCAATTTAACATGTTAACTGGACTAGAAGGTGGAATTAAGTGAACTTAGAACACTTAGCCATAATAGTGTGACAAATGAACAAAGCTAAATTAAAACATGAAGGGACAATACTTAACCATTAGGACATGTTAACTAAACAGATGTTAGGGTTAAGTTAACTAAGAGAACACTTAACCATTAAACCATGTTAGTTAAACAGAGGAGCAAGGTTAAGTTAAAAGGAACACTTAACCGATACAAGATAAATGGGTAGGGCTAAGAAATAAGAAATACTTAACCAATATAACTTGTTTTGTGGTAGGGTTAAGTCAACGTGAACTACTAATAGCACTTAACCAGTTTAACATGACAAATGAATGGGCTAAGTTAACTTGAATTGGCTAATGATACTTAACCAATCCAACTTGACAAGAACAAGAAGGAGCGAACCTTAGTATAACATGAGGAGGAGCGAACCTCCATCTGATCTTAAAGAAGGCTCCAACGAATTGGGTTACGAAGCCCGAGGCTTTGAGGGGACGTGAGGGTACTCTTGGTATCCCTCTGTGAGAATGCAGATGATCCGTCTGTGCTCACAGAGGTGAAGGTCTGCGTTAGAAGAACCAAGGGTATGCCTTGGTTGCAATATGAGGCAACCTAAAGACTAGGATGGACCAGCGTGATTCGGCGAGACCAGTAGCCCTGTGATAGCAACTCGTCGTCTACCTACCATCTTGAGTCAATCGAGATACGTGAAGCGGAAAGGCGAAGAACTCCAACAGACCATATACTTGCTATCTAGTTATGGTTGCGGATGGCCATAGGTTAGTGGGGAATATGGGGGCCTGCGTATAGTTCTCATTTTTCAAGGATAGCCTTTCATTAGTTGAGGGAGGGGTCAAGTGGGAACATAGCCACTAGAAAAACAGACCTTAGCATCTGCATCGGCGGATAACTTAAAGCTCCCGACTGAGTTCCGTGTTTCTTGATTAGCCCTACTTTGGAACTCGGGCCTCACATATAGAGGACATGTGCAACTAGATATCTAGCACGTTTACGATACGATTGGGACGTAAAGTCTAGGAACACTTATCGCTCTGGGTAGTGTATCCTAGACTAGGGGGCATCGTTCGACAGGTAGCATAATCCCTAGTTGGACCTGGGTCGCATAAACCCTGAATCTGAGGAGCGTTCAATAGATAGCATAAACCCTAGTTGAATCTAGGAAGCACTCGATAGAAAAACCCTAGATTTGATCTGGGTAATAAATAATAGATGTACACCTGAAAACAACCACAACTTTGGGGATTGGGATCATGTTATCATTTTATACAGATTACTAGTTGAGACACTAGTTAGGTGGTGCAGAGATATAGAAACCAGAATAACAGGGTAATAGCAAAGCAGAGAAAGTATTGAAGCATATCTTATCTTGTCTTAACATATCTTGCGTTAATCTTATGTTATCTTGTTTTCGCTATCATCATGGTATTATCTTGTATTCAGTTAATTCATGTCGTGTTGCTTTTCCCTGTTCACATGCTGAATGTTACTGAACTTACCAGACTTTATGTCTGACTCCGTTTTCTTTCACTTTCTTGTCTTACGTCCCCCCCCCCCCCCCCCCAAGGTCCGCAGGGAGGGAATGTTACTGCTTAAGCTCAGTTTTCTTTCCAAGCTGAAGATTTGTCGAAATTTTGCTTGGATTCTCTTTTCCATTGCTATGGCTGGCTCATGCTACATTGGGGAATATAAATTGTTATTTTATGCTTCTTTATTTTGTAAGATAGATATTCTGGTGTTGGAAAACAATTGTTGTACAAACTATTTTATCAATAAAGTAAAGTTCTATTTTCCGCTGTTTTAACTTTTATCTGTCTTGTAATTTATCTGCATCTTTTACCTTAATGCTCCATAGAACTTAGTGCATTCCCTTTGTGAGTGACACTAACGGATGTGGGGTGTTACACATGGTATCAGAGCTGAAGGTTACCAGATCAGATAAAAGATTTGAAAATTATTTTCAAACGGTTTTAAAAGAAGCATTTTCAAAAGAAAAGTTCTGTTTTAAAGGCATATTCCCCAAAGCCATACGCACTATCTTCTGATCCTCTGTCTAAATTCTTATCCCCTTCTTTCTTAAGTCTTCGGGGCTCCTGGCTTTCTAGGAGGTAACCTCATCGCGGCACGGTTCCGTAGGCTTGATAAGACTACGATACCTATCGAAGGGCGAAATAGCGCCCGACTTCCATCTATAGCCATAGTAGTTTCACCTGCGGCTAGTTTTCTTTCAAGCTTTGTAGGATTTTCTATGCGGTGGAGGCAGCTTTCGAGATACCAGTCAACATATTACACAAGTAAGAGGATGAGGAGTTTGGCTAAGGATCACAACCCAAGGATGAGAAATTCATGGATATGGACTTGGCTCACGAAGAAAGAAGGAATTACAAAACCTAAGACGAGAGGAAGTATCTTTACTATGGTATAATAGCGCATATAATTAAGGACAAAGGGCAAGAACGAGGGACAGGATTCTTAGAAGGACAAGTACGTGCTCTCAACACCAGCATACCTGAGAGAGAGATAGTAAAAGTCTTTGTTGGAAAAGTTTAGCTTTTCTTTTGATCAACCTGTTAGTAATCTTTTGATTTTAGTGCTTCACATTCGTTTATATCAGCTTCCATAGTTGAGTCTCTGCACCTTAATACTTGTATAGTAGAAGATCCCATTTTAGTCTCAAATCCAATTGGTGGTTTGACCCATTTATCTTTGGTTTGTAAGGATTTGAGAATAGCTATAATTAAGTATTGGGTTTAAGCGTAATGCTTATGTTTTTTGGGTTTCATGGGCTATGGGTTGATTCTAGGCATGGGTTGGTTAGCTAGTAATTATGAAGGGAGGGTAGTTAGACTTTTGATTCGCCTCAAGAATACCCTCGAGATTTCGTGCGGTCCGAAAGGATCAGTTAGGCCTAGCTACCAAGAATCACTTGATACGGTTTGCGATCCGTTAGAGTAGCCCATGAGCACGCAGATGTTTTTGATTAGGTTAGGAGTTTACCACTAAAACGTGGGATAGACCTCTGCATATATAGTTGCTAATGAAAAGCCAGCTATCCGATCAACGACAGTTTTGGAAATGGAGGTCAAGAAGCTTTGCAATCGTGAAGATTAATTAGATAAGGTACAAAATAGGGAAGCTCAAGAAGATGCGACTTAGAAGACTGAAGACTAGATACACGCATCATACCCTTTTTCTTAAGGTTACATCCTTGATCTCTTTTTCTAGAAATTTTATGCATACTTCCTAGCTTTTAAGGTATATCTCTAGGGCATGTCATCAATCCTTAGGTAGAAGCCAATGGATGTAAACATGTATTTGAAACATGTTATGATTGATGGTTGCAAATGGTTGCTCGTGGATGCATATAAACACCATAGGCGCTAGAAAGACTCAGTCACTTTCATATTGCATTCGCATATATGTATTTGCTTAACGGATTTAACTTATGTTATCATATGGATATTGCATATGGATGAATGGCTATGCACACATGTAGTATTTACAAAACTAGGGATGCTTGCATACATGATTAAACGCATGGCACTGACATAATTCACATTAAGGAGCTCAACTGAATCAGTAGGCCGCCTGATTTTGCATTAGATAAAGACATATACACACACTATGCATATGAACATGAAAGCATTAGAAATCTTTTTTATAAGAACAATGAATGCTTGTGATTGAATGTTTGAGTAGATGGTTGATTGGATGGTAGGATACATTCTTCCTAACTTGAAGATTTCGGGGACGATATCCTTTTAAGGGGGGGAGGGGGAGAGAATGTAACAACCCGTATTTTTATAGCATGTTAAAACCGTAAATCAAGGCAGAATAAAATTTTAAAATAATAATCAAGGGAAACGGATTGCTCCATTGCATTTGTCTCGAAATTCTTCTTGGAAACGAGTCCGAGTTTTCGAAAAACGGAGTTTGTATGAGGGAGATATGACCCTCCAAAGTTTCAGAGGTTTTCAGAATCAAAAACAGCTTGAAATTCGAATTCGAAATTCGAATTCAAACGCCAGCGCAGACTAAGCGGGAATTTTCCCGCCCAGGACCAGGTCGACCTAGGGGTCGACACTATAGTCGACCTCCCAGGGACCAGGTCGACCATATGGTCGACCTGGGGGTCGACCTGGTGCCAGAACCCATTTCTGAGCCTGGGTTCATTCTGATGTATCGGGTCACGTTTTCAGTCTAGATTCGTCCGCCTAACCCTATATAAACAGCCTCCTAGCCTCATTCTCCTTACACCATTTCATTCTCTCCTTATGCTGTCTCTGGAAAAATTGAATTAAATAATTAAAGATAAAATACGAAGACTATTTCTTGAAGACTACGGCTAGGAGTTGCAAATAGGAGATTCAAAACTATAAATCAAAGCAACGTTTATCTACCTAAAGGAAAGCATCTCAATTCCAGAACTCAGTATCCAGAATTCAAGTTCGTTGTTTGTTGTAAGTCAGTTACTTTTTAGATTTGAATGTCTAGTCTTTTTGTGGCATGTAATTGAATGGATATAAGAATATGCCTGATCCTCTCATTTGAATCTGTGCTTGTATATGCCTTTGGGTCTGATTAAGAACTATTGAGATTAATTACCGATGAGACTATGCCTATGACTGTGAACAAAGACTATGCCTATGCCTATGACCGTGAACATAAAACTATTGCCTATGACTATGACAAGGACAATTGTGGCTAATCACCTATGACTCATGACTATGAGATTACTGCCTATGATTTTAAGACTATTGTCCATGACCATGACTTCGAAATTATTACAATTAATTGCCTATGACTATTTAGGTAATTGCCTAGGACTATTTTGGTTAATTATCCATGACTATTGTGTTTAATCGCCCATGATTCATAACTATGAAACCATGACTATGACTATTGTGGTTATTGCCTTTGACTAGTATGATTAGTTGCATATGCCCATAACACTATCATGTTGTACTCCGAACTGGCATCATGTTTGACCAAATCACCTATGCATATTCCCTAAATTATGTTGATCTTATATTTATGATGTAGCTTGTCTAGTTTATCCCTATTCACTGTTATGTACATCAAACCCATTGGGACCATTATCTTTGTATTTGGTTCTCTTTCGCATGCCTATTCTTTTATGTCAAATTTTCGTGCTTATCCCCTGTTCCTTTTGTTAGTTTCATTTCATAAGTACTTAGGAACTTGTGAAATCATGTTATACGTACAACTACGGCGAGGGAAATTTGGGCGTAGCTTAATTTACAATATGTTGATATAAATCTGAATTGGCTATAATAGTAAATATTACATGCATATTGAACTTGGGCGAATAATGGTAAATTGTTAATTGGCCGCAAAATATGTAATTAGTGTGTAAGCCAAGTTTTGGGCATGAACTGTAAACTAGAATAGTAAATCTAGTTTTGACATGAACTGATCTAAATTGGCATAAAACTGCAAGTTGGGTTAAATGATTAAGATTTGGGCCTAGAATATAGGTATGTTAGTGGGCATGACTAATAAATATGATATAGGCCAAATTTGTTTAAGAGAGTCGTTAAAAAGGAATAAATATGAAAATCTAGAGAAAGACGAATATGCCTAACCCGAGGTTAGATTGAGTTACGGAATAAGACTGCCTGGAATCGCCCGGCAAATCCAGCGACCGTAACAATACCTATCTAATGTGGGTGGTTAGAGCATTGAGCCCAAAAGGACCCGAGGTTAGACTGAGTTGCGATGTAAATCTGCCCAGAACCGACCGGTACATCCAGTAACCGCAACGATATCTATCTAGTGTGAGTGGTTGGTGCTTTAAAGAATAATTTAAAGCTAAGAAACGGTTAAGCTAGAATGGGAGGGTTAAGTCCATAGGAACACTTAACCCACTTAATATGTTAACAAGACCTGTAGGGGTTAAATAACCTTTGTAACATGTTGACTAGACAAGTGGGTGAGGTTAAGAAAGGTTTAACCATTATAACATGTTAACTAGACAGAAAGTGGGGTTAAGTAAAATACACTTAGCCAATTTAACATGTTAACTGGACTAGAAGGTGGAGTTAAGTGAACTTAGAACACTTAGCCATAATAGTGTGACAAATGAACAAGGCTAAATTAAAACATGAAGGGATAATACTTAACCATTAGAACATGTTAACTAAACAGATGTTATGGTTAAGTTAACTAAGAGAACACTTAACCATTAAACCATGTTAGTTAAACAGAGGAGCAAGGTTAAGTTAAGAGGAACACTTAACCTATACAAGATAAATAGGTAGGGCTAAGAAATAAGAAATACTTAACCAATATAACTTGTTTTGTGGTAGGGTTAAGTCAATGTGAACTACTGATAGCACTTAACCAGTTTAACATGACAAATGATTGGGCTAAGTTAACTTGAATTGGCTAATGATACTTAACCAATCCAACTTGACAAGAACGAGAACTAAGTAGTAAACCTTAGTTAAAAAGAATTAAGTAGTAAACCTTAGTTAAGAAAACGACGATTCAATAAACTAAGTGGTAAACCTTAGTTAGAAAAACTAAGTAGTAATCCTTAGTATAACACGAGGAGGAGCGAACGTCCATCTGATCTTTAAGAAGGCTCCAACGAATTGGGTTACGAAGCCCGAGGATTTGAGGGGACGTGAGGGTACTCTTGGTATCCCTCTGTGAGAATGCAGATGATCCGCCTGGGCTCACAGAGGTTAAGGTCTGCATTAGAAGAACCAAGGGTATGCCTTGGTTGTAATATGAGTCAAACTAAAGACTAGGATGGACCAACGTGATTCGGTGAGACCAGTAGCCCTGTGATAGCAACTCGTCGTCTACCTACCATCTTGAGTCAATCGAGATACGTGAAGCGGAAAGGCGGAGAATTCCAACATACCATATACTTGCTATCTAGTTATGGTTGTGGATGGCCATAGGTTAGTGGGGCATAGGGGGGCCTACGTATTGTTCTCATTTTTCAAGGATGGCCTTTCATTAGTTGAGGGAGGGGTCAAGTGGGACCATAGCCACTGGAAAAACAGACCTTAGCATCTGCATCGGCCGATAACTTAAAGCTCCCGACCGAGTTCCGTGTTTCTTGATTAGCTCTACCTCGGAACTTGGGCCGCACATATAGAGGACATGTGCAACTAGATATCTAGCACGTTTAAGATACGATTGGGACATAATGTCTATGAACACTTATCGCTCTGGGTAGTGTATCCTAGACTAGGGGGCATCGTTCGACAGGTAGCATAATCCCTAGTTGGACCTAGGTGGCATAAACCCTGAATCTGAGGAGCGTTCAATAGATAGCATAAACCCTAGTTGAATCTAGGAAGCACTCGATAGAAAAACCCTAGATTAGATCTGGGTAATAAATAATAGATGTACACCTGAAAACAACCACAACTTTGGGGATTGGGATCACGTTATCATTTTATACAGATTACTAGTTGAGACACTAGTTAGGTGGTGCAGAGATATAGAAACCAGAATAACAGGGTAATAGCAAAGCAGAGAAAGTAGTGAAGCATATCTTATTTTGTCTTAACATATCTTGCGTTAATCTTATGTTATCTTGTTTGCCCTATCATCATGGTATTATCTTGTATTCAGTTAATTCATGTCGTGTTGCTTTTCCTTGTTCACATGTTGAAAGTTACTGAACTTACCAGACTTTATGTCTAACTCCGTTTTCTTTCGCTTTCTTGTCTTCCGTTTCCCTTCCCCCCCCCCCCCCCCCGAGGTCCGCAGGGAGGGAATGTTACTGCTTAAGCTCAGTTTTCTTTCCAAGCTGAAGATTAGTCGAAGTTTTGCTTGGATTCTCTTTTCCATTGCTATGGCTGCCTCATGCTACATTGGGGAATATAAATTGTTATTTTATGCTTCTTTATTTTGTAAGACAGATATTCTAGTGTTGGAAAACAATTGTTGTACAAACTATTTTATCAATAAAGTAAAGTTCTATTTTCCGCTGTTTTAAATTTTATCTGTCTTGTAATTTATCTGCATCTTTTACCTTAATGCTCCACAGAACTTAGTGCATTCCCTTTGTGAGTGACACTAACAGATGTGGGGTGTTACACTATTTCTCTATCTTTTCCAATCAGATTTTTTTTAAATATGGAATTGGAATTTGCATGCATATAAGATTCTAATTGCATTATTATTTATATATATATATAACATATATTAGTCTAAGAGAAAGTTTGGTACATGATATTTATGAAGATATAATCTAGAAACTATTTATACACTGCCTCCTCATCCGTCTCCCTGCATTTTTATGGGTAGAAATTTTATAAGTTTACTATTTCCTATATTTAGCCTATATTTGGATTATTATGCCTAAAGGGATTTGGATTTGCATTTGCATGGAAACAAAAAATATATAAATCTCTCAAATAATTATAAATTGCGGAAATGGTCAATTTTGTGAATATATTGGATTTTGATTATGAATGTAATAAAAGTTGGAATTTTTAGGTACTTTATAGTCATGATAATGTTATAAGTTACTTTTTGTTTAATTGTAAATCATGCATGTAACATAAATAGGTTTAAATATCTATTTTCTAAATTAAATAGTTTGAACGTATTAAAACACAGGTTACCAAAGTCTTAAGATTTTGTATTGTTTCATATAGAATGTAAAGTCGTACCAAAAAGAGATTATATATATTATGCATATTACACCTTTTCCTTTTATTATTGTAGTAATATTTAAAACCTAGGTTACAAGTTATTTTGTATAGGTTTGATATTTCCCTATTTTTGGTTTGAATGTGAATAAACATTATATGCTATGCTGATGAAGTTAGGGAAACAAAATTTCGTAAACCTGAATTTTTGTTAGGATTGACATTTCTATGTCTTAGGACACTTCTTTACACGCATTTCGTTTATGTTTTATTTATTACTATCTATATCATAATTAACATGTTATAATGCATATTGAATGCGTATTAAGTACGTTTAATAAGGATTTTGAATTTAAAATGTCCCTATAGATAATTTTAATGTGTGTGAGTATTAGTGACTTATTAGTATTAATGACACATAGACACGAGGTTAACCCTACTTGTAGTAGAAACCTGCTTGTAACCGGCCGACATATCCAACATCTACAAGAAGTTTGGTTAATGTGAGATGTCTAAGTGGTATGGGCCTTTATAATAATTCTGCTAGGACTTGAGGTTTAGGTCACTTATAGCAAAAATCTGCCCAGAACCTAACCAGCAAATCCAACAACTACTGGGAGTTGGTTTAATGTGATACGTCTAGTGTAATAATTACTTGTATGATGGAAGCCTGCCTCGAGAAGGTATTAAGTGGCTAACCAAACTTGTTTGGGTATTAAGTGGCTAGGACTAGGTTTGTTCCTAAAGTTTAGTCCTTGGTTCTGGACCAAAGTCATGGAACCTTTCCTTATTAGTTATTAAACGGTCATTGGGTCCGTCTTTCTTAATAATCATGAGGAATTAAATGATCTTAAAATGATAACAAATGAGTGAATAGTTCCTCGGAAGTTTTCTGCTTCTTATCTAGGGCTACGTGGGGGCTGACCTAGGATGGGCTACTAAGAGTTCCACCAGTCATAAAAAAGGGGAATCACCTATCCAAGGGTACTATTAAACAGCTAAGAGTACACTAGTAATGACAACTAGATAGTAACTTAGGGGTCCATCGGGCAAAGGTCATAAATGACGGTTAGTCGTCTGTCATCCTAAGGTAATTAGTGATTGCTTACAATCTCTTGATTTACATTGAGGGTATACTTAATAATGCTGATGATTTGAAACCAAGGTCTTAAGTGACAGGGTCCACCTATAGGGCACTAAGTGATTATAGGAGGAATCTACTCATAACACAAATATAATTGGCCTTAAGTGACTAAAGGGTGGTACGCCTCGAAGGGTATTAAGTGAACGTAGAAAACCGCCCTTATATATATATGTTATATATATGTGTGTGCGTGTGTATGTATATGTCGGCCTTAATTGGGTGTAGGGTAGGATAGAAACCATGGAGCTTTCTCTCCCGTGGGGAGAGACTTCGAAGTCACTTTCCTGTCTCAATATCCACTGAGATATCCCATAAGTGTAAATTCAGAAATCAATTTTTTATCTCCATACAAGATTCTTCGATATCTACGGCATCTTGCCTTAATCTCGCGAAATTGGATCTGATACTGTGATTCAAACTTTGTTCGTATAGTATCGGATCAAGCCATTAGAGACACCAAGTAATTCAGCATATAAACCGGGTTTCCATATCTCCCAACTATACTTCCGATTGAACGTAATTGAATTTTCTTACACCTAAATTTTTGCAAAGGGTAGGAATTTTGTTATTGGATTCAAATACTATGATTTGGGGCTTCAATTTCAATACTGGATTCTTCTAATGTTAATGACAATCAGTTGCTATAAAAATGTATCAGATTTATTCAATAGGATATGTGGGATATGTAATTTTATCTTACTATCCTCTACATCCTCATATGGAAAAACTGGTTTTTTTAACCTTTTGGATTTATGCTAAATTTGAAGATTAGTTTAAGCTAATCAAGATGTTCTGGCTACAACAAACTTTTCTATATACTGACATGTACATGTATTCAACATGACTCAATTTCACTATCGTGGCAGTTTCTACAATTTTTTCTTCAATCATGTGCAATTTTGTGATTAGAAAAGCAAGTTAGAGAAATTTGATCGGTGATGGTTTTTCTGGGTTTCCATTTGATTTTCGTTCGGAAAGTTAGATTGCTGTAGTCAGTTGGCTATAAAGGGACATTCTCCTTAGTAAAGGAAAAAGATTCAGAAGTTATTAGATAGTCAGATAACATGTTTCATTCGGTCGTGTAGTAAGAAAGGAGTTAACAAGGAGCGTGGTCAATTCTTATATAGTTACTGCTTGCACTATGCTAAATATGTGGAGCTCTTTGTGGGAACTACCCATAAAGCATGTGATTTCATCAGTTGAAGTGTGAAGTGCAGGGTGGATCGCAGTTGTAGGCTTTGGAGTAGGCAACCTCATCATGGGTCCAACTCTATTTTAATAGTATTAATATTAGTTTCATGTACTTTATGTATTTGCATGTTTGATTTTTAGTTGTATGTTTTGTACTTTTTTGCATATTAATAAAAGCATACCAATTTTCAAAAAATAAATGACTGTAAGGTAGTCCGCCAAATTAATTCTTATGCACGATTGTATATTAAATTCGCTTAGAAATAGTTAAATAAATTCATACTACCAACTATAGGAAATAGACATCCCTTTAACTTATGTGATTTTCGTTCACCATAACATGTTATTCTGACCTCCTCCCTCTTAAAAAAAGGTTAGTAGGTGGGAATGCTTAATTGATGGTGTCATTATAACTAGAGCTTAGCAAATGAGATTTCATATGCTATTAGTATTATCATGTTTTGTGGTTATTGTACTCGTGGGATATTATTATTGATGTACCCTGATACTCCATTTGAGACTTGTTGTGCTTGGCATTATTATGGTTTTTTTAATGGTACATTTATTTTTAATAATTAGACTTTATCCCATCCATTATGAGATTTTAATTTCGAATTTTTAATTTGGCTGTATTTATTTATTCCCTATAGGAACCAATGACTTATTTGGAGTGGTTCTAATTTTTGATGAGCCTTTTCTGTGTTGGGATTTAGGCTCATTCCGGGTGGGATGTTATATTTAGTACCAGATCCTAGGTTAACTCGAGTACGAGGAGATATATGTATGAGAGACACACTAGTTATTTGAAAAGGTTTTCAAATAAATATATACACACACTATACCCCTAAGACATACACAATTCAATCTCTATTTTTACCATTTTCTTTTGGCTTAAATACCATCTTAGTAATTTCCACTAAAGGTTTTTCCTTCTTCAGATAGTAGAAATGGTCAAAAACTATCTTGAACAGGGAAATCGGGGAAGGCCTCAGTATCTATTTGAGCGGTTCCAGTAGTACCTAAGGATCGTGGAATAAATTCCTGTTGCCCCAGGAGACCCAACGGAGTCACCAGCTCAACCCATTGATGTGCTTTTAAACTTCCCTCGTCTCTGTAAGAATTTTTTTTAGTCTTGGAGGTAAGCTTTTTGTGGAAACAAAGGATTTCTTGAGGCTAAGGCATGGATAATGGAGTGAGATCGTATCTTCGAAGTTACGGGATAGGAAGACTAGCTGAAAAGTAGGGTAGCCACTTGGAATCTTAAGGCGAAGAAATGGAGTGGTGGTATATAGTTTCTAAAGAGAATGTTGATAGGATATTTACTTAGGAGGAGTTCAAGACCCGATTTGAGGTTTAGTTTCTTCCTAATGCTGAAACGAGTCCACAAATGGAAAGGTTCATCCAGATGAAGCAAGGAGTGTTATCCTTAAGGGAACATATTGCTAAGTTTACGAAGCTATCTAAATTTGGCAGAGGTCTTGTAGATATGCCTAGGAATAAGACATAGAGATTTGTTAAGGTACTTAACTCACCTTTAAGGGAAATGTTGTTAGCTCATAAGAATTTTGGAGCAACTTTTGAAGCACTAGTGAAGACCGCTATATTATACGCTATAGAGGAAAGGAAGGAGAATAAGCGTGGGAAAGGGAAGGTACTTCGAATTCTAGAAAGAAGAAGAGATTTTTGTTGAAGAAGAATAATAATGGGAAATTCAAGAAAGGAGCTAAAGAGTGTGGTAGATGCCATAAGAAGGGCCATGAGGCCAAAGACTGTAGGGTTAATCCGGTGAAGCTGGAATTCAAAGGAAAGTGTTATAACTGTCATGAGGAAGGACCAAATGGGAATAATTATGATTTAAAGATAGTCCCCCTTTAATCTCTACACCGAAGGACCACAGAAAACCAGCCCTAAAAGGTATCATTTCTATTTTGGGAACATCTTTTCGTACCATATTTAATTCTTGAGCGTCTCATTTCTTCATAGCTAGGAGCGTCATTAATTTCTTTAAACTTCCAACTTCTATTGCTAGTAATCTGATAATGGTGTCCAACCCTATTAGAGGGACTAAGCAACTTTTATTGATTTGTAAATGCCTAGTACTAAACATTGAAGATGCCGATTTCCCGTGTGATGCATATGTTTTAAGCTTTGAGGGGTATAAATATATCTTGAGAATGGATTGGCTATCTTAATATGGGTCCTTCCCCAATTGTGATAGACAGATCGATTGATTAAAGAGCCGTAGAGGTCGTAGTTTAGTGATCCCTTGTAAAATAGGAGATATAAGGGATTCGACCTTATAGTGCCCATTGTTTGTGAATTTCTAGATGTATTTGAAGAAGTGATTGGGCTTCGGCCACATAGGAAGATCACTTTAGGATAGGTCTTGACAAGGATGCTAGATATGTAGTATTTTCGTTGAGGCATATGGTTCCGAAGGAAAGGTGATTAGTTGGATAACAAAATTTCTAAGTTGCTGCAGAAAGGATTTATCCGATGGAGTACTTCAGAATAGGGTGGTGCGCCCATAGTTTTGGCCATTAAGCTCAATGGATGTTTGAGACTGTGTGTTGATTATCGGGAGCTGAATAAGTTAAATAAGAAGAATAGGTATCCCTTACCTAGGATAGACGACCTATTCTACCATCTAGGAGGTGCCAAGCTCTTTTCTTAGCTAAACCTATCGATAAGATTTCATCTAATAAGAATTTTTTAGGAAAGCAAACCTATGATAGTATTCAGGACACCTGATGGTGTGTTTGAATGGGAAGTGATGCCCTTTGAATTAACAAATGCCCATGCCTTTTTTGAGGACTTAGTGAGTCGAGTGCTTAGAGGAATTCTTAATAAGACAATGGTGGTGTTTGTGGATGATATTCTTATATTTTCCAAGGACTTTAAAAAGCATGAGAATCATTTAAGGGAGGTCCTAGGAATTCTGAGTGCTACTTTTGGAGAGAGGAAGACAAGTTTCTTGGACACATAGTTTTGGGGGAAGGATTGGTCATGGACCCCATAAAGGTAGAAGTTATTCAATGATGGTAGATTCTTCGCAATTCTTCTAAGATTAAGAGTTTCTTAGGGTTGGCAGGTTACTATAGGAAATTTATTAAATATTTGCAAGGATAGCAACCCCTTTGACCTGTTTAAATAAGAAGAATCATGAGTTTTCTTAAAGCAATAACTATGGAGATGCTTTTGAGAAGTTGATGGAGTCTCTTACGAGTGCAGTGTACTTATTATTCCTAATGGTATTAAGATGTTTGCGGTTTTCACAGATGCTTGTGCGATATGATTAGAGAAGTGCTCTTGCAAGAGGGTATGGTAGTTGCTTATGGCAGTAGACAACTAAAGGATCATGAGAAGAGATACTATGAACATGATTTGGAGTAAGCAGTCGTGGTGTTTTCCCTTAACGTGTGGAGACATTATCTATTAGTGGAAAAGTTCTAGCTTTTTATGGATCATAAATCCCTTAAGTATATGTTTTCTTATCGATACTTAGATCTTAAGCAGCAGAGGTGGATGATTTATATAACTTCGTTTGATTTCGTAGGGTAATGTTATCGCAGATGCTTCAAGTAGGAGACATTATACCTTTAGTGTAATGATCAAGTGGAAGAAGCTGGAGTTTCTTTGCAGATTTAACTTTCAATTGTCGTTTACATCATCTCAAGAATTTACCGCAGTTTTGGAAGTAAGACCAGATTTGGTGGAAGGGATTAGCCATGAGCAAGATCTTGGAGAGGAGTTAAGAGTATCGAGGCAAAGTATTGATAGATGAGAGCACTTTCCTCATTCCAACAGGTATAGTTGATCGTGATGGGAGTTTAAGAAGGGATGGCTAACTTTGTGTCCCTATAATTGGTAGCTTAAGAGAGGAGGTCCTTAAGGAGTGCTATCATTCGAGGTTGACCATAAATACCCGAGGGGATCAAATAAGGATATGAGGAGGACTTTCTATTGCGAATGCATGAAGAAGTCTGTTGCGTAGTTCATTGCGAGTTGTTTGACTTATCAAAAAGTCAAAGCGGAGAAATGTAGGCTTAGAGGTTTATTATTACCTTTGGAGGTTCTGACTTGGAAATGGGAACATATCTTGAACATGGATGGGATACTCAGGAGTCAAAAAGAAAATTGAAACACCCCACCTCCGTTAGGGTCACTCCCAAAGGGAATGCCCTAATTTTGGTGGAGGTTTATAAGTATAAGTCACAGATACACAAGACAGATATAAATACACATATTTTTGAACAGCGGAAAACGACAACAATTTTTATTTCAACAAAATACGTGTTACACAAACCATGTCATAATTTGTCTTACAATACTTCCAAAAACATAACATCTTCATAACTGTCTTGATTACATTATTTAAAGAAGCATAAAAACATAAGTAAACTGCATAAGTCCCATAATTGCTGTCCAAAGCCATAGTCCAAAACGAAAAAGATCCAAGCAATACATTCTTTCTCTTCAAGCTGGATGTGAAAACTGGTCAAGCTGCGGTATTCCCTCCCTGTGGACCTGGGGGGGAGAAACGAAAGAAAAGAAGACGAAAGAAAAGTAGAGTCAGACATAAAGCCTGAGTAAGTCTAGGACTATTCAGTCTATGAATAAAGAACTGGATATGATAAGTATAAACTGGAAATGGGAAAGCACCATAAAGTTAAGTTGTCTAGAGTCGAATATACTATCGTACTCGATATTAATCTCTGCATCCATATAAACTAGTTCCCAACAGGAACCCCATAATCAGGGTGAAGTGATTCGTTTCTAATGATCGGCTCCTACTCGCATAGTTACATGTGTCTTACGGCTCCCGATGTTGTAGTTACCTATGTTGGTCCCACCATGGGGTGTATTAAGTCCCATGGTGGCGGCCCAACACAATCCTAGAATGCACAGGTATGCTACTGGTGCCCAGTGCCTTATTTTTCTGCGTCGGAGTGTGTGCACGCCCGCACCCCGTTAGAACCTACACTGCTGCACCACCGCCATCGATTTGACCTCTTACAGTCAGCCCAGTAATCGTGCCCCACCCTGCCTAGTTCAGGGTATCCTGGTACACCTTATAGGGTTACTGCTGAAAAGGGTCCCCCGCTACTAGGTTTTCTATTTCTAGCCAACATGCTAATTTGGTTAAGTGTTTTGTAAACCTAACCCCCAATCAGTCTGTAAGGTTTGGCATGTTCCATTTTGATTAAGTATTAATTCAATTTACTTAATCCTATCAATCCTGACTCAGCCTTAATTGTCTTATTAAAGCCTCGACCTCTCACATTAGACAGGTATTGTTGTGGCTGCCTGTTGTCGGTTGGGTCCGGGCAGTCTTATGCCACAACTCAGTCTAACCTCGGGTCCTTATTGGGCTCCGTGTTTAACCACCCACATTGGATAGGTATTGTTGTGACTACTGGACAACCAGGCGGTTCCGGGCAGGTTTACATCACAACTCAATCCAACCTCGGGTTAAACACATCGTATTTTCTAAATTTACATATTTTGTCTCTTTACTTTTTATATTTAAATATTTGCGGCCCATTATTCAAATTCATCTTTATTGGGTAAAATTAATTTATACCACTTAATTGGTTTTTTTCAAGGTTGTTGGTATGCGTCAAACATGCCAACACCTATGTTCTATATTTTAACCCAATCGTCATTACCCCCGTTTTATACGTTCGCTACAATATAACATATATTGGGTTTAACATTTAAACCCAACTTAGCCACATGAAAAAGGGGAGGCTTATAACATGGTGTTTATATATTCTAAGTAACATAAAAAGGGGAGTGTGAATGCATGAACTTGCAACATAGGGAACTAATTAACATAAGTTTGGCACTTGTGAACTTGCATTGTAATAGCATATAATCATGGCATAAACATACCTAAACATGAAATCATGGGTTTTGATCTATTCATATAATCATGGCATAAACATACCTAAACATGAAATCATGGTTCTTGATCTATTCATATAATCATGGCATAAACATACCAAAACATGAAATCATGGTTTTTAATCTATCCATGCAAACTCGCCATTGGAATGTAAATCTAACTTAGCTATGTGTCACATATATTATCATATGATTTTAATAACAACATAGGCCTAAAACATGTTTTCAACTCGGCATAACACCAAACATAGTTTAGTCATGTACATAAAGATGCTTACTTTTGTCTCTAATACAAAAGTATGGGTTTACACTTGAATCACGATGCCAATTCCAACATAAATTCATATAAACCATAATACTTAGTTGAATCCAATTACACACTAAAAGTGATCATAAAAGTATGTACATCATATTGGCATAATAGTGAATCATATACTTGCATGAATCTCAAGTAAACTACCACAACATATGGTCGTTAACATGAATCTTATACTTGCAAATATCCAATAGGCCTAACATCGTTATACCACAATATCCCAAATCGATTCAGAATTAGAATCATAGCAACATACAATCATAAATTAAATTAAGTACAATTCCATTTCTCATTTTACATAAATCAAAACTCAATTGTTCATTCACATCGGAATAACACTCTACTTACAATGTATGACGAATCTTCAATTCACGAATCTGAATTCTGAATTTGGAGATGCTATCCTTTGTTGTAGGCGTTGTTTTGATTTAATTGGCGTTGCTTTAAGCTTTTGAATTATCTCCTAATTGTCTCTCAATTTGACGGCTACTCCTAGTCTCACCTCAGCAGCATGACGGTCTCATCTTCATTTTTGTTTGTGTGAATTAGGTGGAGTCTTAGGTCCTTTTTATAGAGTTTGTGAGTTGATTAGGACCGTCGATGGAGCTTGGATGAATATTAGCCGTTCGTTTGAAGGAGAGACCAATCAGGAGCTGACACCTAGTCCTAGTGACAAGGCAAGACTCAGAAATTCGGCCAAGCACAGACCAGGCCAGCCAGGAGGGGCTGGGCTCGACCTGGCTCAGGGGCCAGGTCGACTACCCAGTCGACCTGGGTGCCTTGGGCGGGAAAATTCCCGCCCTGGCCAATCTGGCCCGATTTTTGAATTTTGAATTTGTTTTCTGAGCCGTTATTGTCTGTTTGAATTTTAAACTGAATTCTAAAACTTCCGGAGGCCATATCTTCTTCATACGGAGTCCGTTTTACGCAAACTCGGACTTTATCCCAAGCAGAATTCCAAGACGAACGCAATGGCATATCCCGTTTCCCTTAATTCTTTGATTTGAAATTAATTATACTTTAATTTGTGAATTTCACTGTTATAGAATACACGGGGTGTTACATTCTCCCCCACTTAAAAGGATTTCGTCCCCGAAATCTTCAAGTTCAGGAAGAATGTACGTCCTAACATCCAAACATCCATCTACTCATCCATCAAACACGAGCATCCATTGTCCTTAAAAGACTTCTAATGCTTCATGATCATATGCGAAGTGTGTGTACATGTATTTATCTAATGCAAAATCAGTCGGTCTACTGATTCAGTTGACCTCCTTAATGCAAATTATGTAAGTGTCATGAATCCATTATATATGCAAATTTTCCTATTCATGATTCTACATGAGTGCACAATCATTCATATATAAATGCAACATCCATATGGCAACACATTAAACTCCAACCATATACGAATATAAATACATTCATGCATATGCAATATGAAGTGACTGAGCCGATCTAAAACCTAGATTGTGTGTGTATACGCAACCACTAGCAATCACTTGCAACCACTTGCAACCATCATCCATAACATGTTTCAATTACATGTTTTCATCCAAAGAGTTCCTACCTAAAAGATAAGGTCGAGGAGATATACCTAAAAAGATAGATAAAAGCGCAACTTAAGGGAAAAAGAAAGATCAAAGATGTACCCTCGAAAAGAAAAGGGTAGGCTGCGCGTATTCTAGCTTCAGTTTCCCAAGTTGCGTCTCCCTCGGCGTCGCTCCACTAAACTTTGATGAGCTTGACTTCGCGGTTGCGTAGCTTCTTCACTTCCGTTCCTAATATGCGGGTTGGAACTTTCCTCACGGTTGCTTCGCGTTCCACTTCAGCTTCTTCTAGGATATTTGGCTCTACCACTTCAGCAGATTCATGTAGACATTTTCGGAGGTGCGAAACAAGGAAAAGGTTGTGAACTCCGGCCAGCTTTTCGGGTAGCTCTAATCTATAGGCCATTTTCCCAATTTTCTCAATAATAGGAAACAGTCCTACGAACCTTGGTGCTAGTTTTCCAGTGGTTCCAAAACGAACAACGTTCCTTAGCGGAGATACCTTAAGAAAAACTCTGTCCCCAACCTCAAATTCAAGGTCGGTCCTCCTCTTGTCAGCGTAGGATTTTTGTCAGTCTTGGGCTGTCTTCATTCTTCTCCGTATTAAGTCTACTTTTTCTGAAGTCTCTCGGATCATATCTGGTCCAAGTACGAGCTTGTCAGTAGACTCCCACCAACAAGTGGGCGATCGGCACGGTCTTCCATATAAAGCTTCGAAGGGCGCCATTCCGATGGTTGCTTGGTAGCTGTTGTTGTAGGCAAATTCCACCAAAGGAAGATGGTCTTCCCACGTCCCTCCGAAGTCAAGGACGCACAGTCTTAAAAGGTCTTCCAAAACTCTGTTCACTCTTTCTGTCTGGCCGTCGGTTTTGGGGTGATAGGCTGTACTCAAGCATAACTGTGTGCCTACCGCTTCTTGCAGACTATACCAAAACTCACTTGTGAAGATAGGGTCTCGGTCACTAACAATGCTGGAGGGTATTCCATGGAGTCGAACAATTTCCTTGAGGTAAAGAGATGCTAGGGATGAGGCAGTTCTTTTACTCTTGACAGGTAAGAAGTGGGCGCTTTTAGTAAGCCTATCCACTATTACCCAAATGCTAGTGTTGCCTCTTCTAGACCTAGGCAGCCCATCAATGAAGTCCATTGAGATGCTATCCCACTTCCACTGCGGGACCTCTAGAGGATGGAGCAGACCGCCAGGCTTTTTCTGTTCCACCTTAACCTGTTGGCACACCATACACATAGAAACGAAATCTGCCATGTCCTTCTTCATGCCATTCCAAAAGAAAGTTCTCTTTATGTCCTTGTACATCTTATCCCCGCCTGGGTGTATCGTCATCTTGGAGTGATGTGCTTCCTCGAGAACCTTCTTTACTAAGTCCCTTGTCTGTGGGACGCATAGTCTTCCGTCTCGCCTTAGCCAACCCTTATCGTCGATGGAGTATCTGCTGAGGTGACTTGAAGTCTCACCCCTAATGAGCCTATCAATCGTCTCCACAAGCTGAGGGTCTTCGCGTTGTGCTGTCCCTATTGCGTCCACTAAAGTCGGGCGTACTTCGAGAGATGCTAGCAAGCCTGGTACAAAATCGGAGGAGGACCTAAAGTCAAAGCTGGCTATAAACTCTAGGCTTTGTCTTTCAACAAACAACGGGCTTAGGGTTAGTTTCTTTCGGCTCAACGCGTCTGCCACTACGTTACCTTTGCCCGGAGTGTAGGAGATCTCGAAATCGTACGAGGCAAGAAACTCCATCCATCTCTATTGCCTCAAGTTAAGATCTTTCTGCGAGAAAAGATATTTCAACGATTTATGGTCAGTGTAAAGTTCGAACTTCTCACCTAGGAGATAGTGTCGCCAAGACTTGAGTGCAAAGACGATGGCAGCTAACTCAAGATCGTGGGTTGGGTAGTTCTTTTCATGCACTTTCAATTGCCTTCCACCATAAGCTACTACCCTCCCTTCTTGCATTAAGACAGCGCCTAGTCCTGTCCTACATGCATCTGTATAAACTGTGAACATCTTGCTTCCATCTGGCAACGTCAAAACTGGGGCTGTTGTAAGAGCCCTTTTTAGTCGTTGGAAAGCAAACTTGCAATCCAAGTCCCAATTGAACACTAGATTCTTCTTGGTCAGCTTTGTGAGCGGAGCTGATATCTTTGCAAAGTCTCTGATGAATTTCGGATAGAAGCCTGCTAGCCCGAGAAAGCTTCGGACTTCTGTTGCGTTCTTTGGTGTCTTCCAGTCCTGCACCGCTACTACCTTAGCCGGGTCTACAGCTAACCCTTCTTTGGATACTATGTGCCCAAGGAACCTCACTTCTTCTCTCCAAAAGTGGCATTTGGAGAATTTGGCTTTTAGCTGATGGACTCGCAGAGCTTCCATGATTTCCCTTAGGTGCTGAGCATGCTCTTCTTCATTCTTTGAGAAGATCAAGATATCTTCTATGAAGACCACTACGAACTTATTAAGGAAATCTCTGAACACCCTACTCATTAGGTCCACGAAGTAAGTGGGTGCGTTTGTCAAGCCAAAAGGCATGACAAGCCATTCAAAGAAGCCGTTTGGGGTTCTGAATGTTGTCTTATCGATACTATCTTCAGCCACCCTTAGCTGATGAAATCCGGTCGCTAAATCGAGTTGGGAGAAAACAGACGCTCCTACAAGCTGATCAAACAGATCGTCAATTCTGGGGAGAGGGTGCCTATTCTTTTTCGTTAGCTTGTTGAGCTCCCTATAATCAACACACAGACGGAGCGAACCATCTGCCTTTGTAGCGAACACCACTGGAGCGCCCCATTCTGAAATGCTCCTTCTAATGAACCCCTTTTCTAGAAGCTATTTAATCTGTTTACTGAGCTCCTTCCTTTCCCGTGGAGCCATGTGTCTAACGGGCAACGCAACGGGCTTTGCATTATCTACAAGATATATGCGGAACTCTATCTCCCGCTGCGGAGGCAAGCCCTTCACCTCTTCGAAGACATCCGGATATTCCCGGACCACTCTAACCGATTGCAAACTTTCAACAGAGGCATCTAGCGATTCAAGATAACTAAGCATAACCGCATACGAGGGATTACAAGTAATTTCCAGAGTGTTACCGAGTTGGGTCAGAAGCATAACCACCCTTTTCTCACAATCCAGGATGGCACCATTACTAGATAGCCAATCCATGCCCAAAATCAAACCATATCCCGAAAAGACCAAAACAAAGGCACTACATTTAAATTCTATGCTTAGAATAGAAATTTTCAATCCCACACAGATCATAGATAAATAAGCTGGCCCCCCAATTGGATTTGAAACAATTAAGGGGTCCTCTACCATTCTAGTTTCTAGGTGTAGAGATTCTACTAAAGCAGATGTGATAAAGGAGTGTGATGCGCCAGAATCAAATAAAGTGCGAACTAGGTGATCATAAAGATAAACTACACTTTCTACAGAAGTATTTATACCTCGCTGCTGCAGAGGTGGCGCTTCTAGCGCATGAACTTGTGCCCCTGAGGTGGATCCAGCCCTCTGCCCTCGCTTCTTTGGGCAATCCTTAGCCAGGTGGCCTGTCTCACCGCAAGAAAAGCACCCACCATTCATCTTGGCCTTCTTTTTCCAGCAATCTTTCACTAAGTGCCCCACTTTTCCATAGAAATTACACTTCCTCTTCTCTTTGTTGTCTTTCCTGCCCTTCTTAAAGTCTGTCTTCTTAGGCTGCAAACCCTCTTTCTTCCCTTGAGAGCTTTCTGCCTTTGTCTCCTTCTTGCCCTTATCCTCTTCGTTCAGTAATGCCATTTGCACCAACCTTTCATACGTATCTCCCATGGGTATATGGGTCATGGCCAAACTGTGTAATGGCTCATTCAACCCATTGACAAAGCGGAGAGCCTTCTTGTGCGGGGTGTTGACGAGGTCCAGTCCGAACCTAGCCAGCTGATCGAACTGGTTAACATACTCTTTGACTGTCATATTCCCTTGCTTAAGAAATAAGAATTTTTCCAACTGAAGACTCCTTTCAGCTTCTGAGAGAAATTTAGCCTCAAACCTTGCCCTAAAGTCCTCCCATGTTTCCACTGGTCTTTCTGCATTAGTGACTTCCCACCGGTAGGAAGCCTCGCCTTTAAGTAGCCATACTGCCAGTTGTACCTTCTGCCTATCTTCTACCTCAAAGATGACGAATAAGTCCTCGGTTTCTTTTAGCCAATTCCTGGCTACCACGAAGGACTCGGTTCCATGAAAGTCCTTTCCTCCTATAGCTTTAAAATCTTTACATATCTTAGCAAAAGTATTTCCCTGCGGAGGAGGTGGAGGAAGAGGTGCTGCAGTAGCTGGATGATTTCCTGCAGCTGGGGAAGGGGGAACGGTAGGACCTGGCTGAGTGGCCCTTGCTTCTAAGAATCGTCTAAACCAACCAGGTATTGGTATACCCTCTGGCAAGTTAAGTTCTTCGGACATGCTGAAACAAAAGGATAGATTCAAAACGAAGGATAAAAGATAGTACCTATGGCTTTGGGGGACTTTGCCTTTTTAAAATAAAATAACATTTTATCTTTAAAAATGCTTCTTTAAATTTTCTTTTGAAAATAAATTTTCAAAACTTTTTATCTTATCTGGTAAACCTATGCTCTGATACCAAGTGAAACACCCCACCTCCGTTACGGTCACTCTCAAAGGGAATGCCCTAATTTTGGTGGAGGTTTATAAGTATAAGTCACAGATACACAAGACAGATATAAATACACATATTTTTGAACAGCGGAAAACAACAGCAATTTTTATTTCAACAAAATACGTGTTACACAAACCATGTCATAATTTGTCTTACAATACTTCCAAAAACATAACATCTTCATAACTGTCTTGATTACATTATTTAAAGAAGCATAAAAACATAAGTAAACTGCATAAGTCCCATAATTGCTGTCCAAAGCCATAGTCCAAAACGAAAAAGATCCAAGCAATACATTCTTTCTCTTCAAGCTGGATGTGAAAACTGGTCAAGCTGCGGTATTCCCTCCCTATGGACCTTGGGGGGAGAAACGAAAGAAAAGAAGACGAAAGAAAAGTAGAGTCAGACATAAAGCCTGAGTAAGTCTAGGAATATTCAGTCTATGAATAAAGAACTGGGTATGATAAGTATAAACTGGAAATGGGAAAGCACCATAAAGTTAAGTTGTCTAGAGTCGAATATACTATCGTATCCCATATTAATCTCTGCATCCATATAAACTAGTTCCCAACAGGCACCCCATAATCAGGGTGAAGTGATTCGTTTCTAATGATCGGCTCCTACTCGCATAGTTACATGTGTCTTACGGCCCCCGATGTTGTAGTTACCTATGCTGGTCCCACCATGGGGTGTATCAAGTCCCATGGTGGCGGCCTGACACAATCCTAGAATGCACAGGTATGCTACTGGTGCCCAGTGCCTTATTTTTCTGCGTCGGAGTGTGTGCATGCCCACACCCCGTTAGAACCTACACTGCTACACCACCGCCATCGATTTGACCTCTTACAGTCAGCCCAGTAATCGTGCCCTACCCTGCCTAGTTCAGGGTATCCTGATACACCTTATAGGTTTACTGCTGAAAAGGGTCCCCCGCTACTAGGTTTTCTATTTCTAGCCAACATGCTAAGTTGGTTAAGTGTTTTGTAAACCTAACCCCCAATCAGTCTGTATGGTTTGGCATGTTCCATTTTGATTAAGTATTAATTCAATTTACTTAATCCTATCAATCTTGACTCAGCCTTAATTGTCTTATTAAAGCCTCGACCTCTCACATTAGACAGGTATTGTTGTGGCTGCCTGTTGCCGGTTGGGTCCGGGCAGTCTTACGCCACAACTCAGTCTGACCTCGGGTCCTTATTGGGCTCCATGTTTAACCACCCACATTGTATAGGTATTGTTGTGACTACTGGACAGCCGGGCGGTTCCGGGCAGGTTTACATCACAACTCAATCCAACCTCGGGTTAAACACATCGTATTTTCAAAATTTACATATTTTGTCTCTTTTCTTTTTATATGTAAATATTTGCGGCTCATTATTCAAATTCATCTTTATTGGGTAAAATTAATTTATACCACTTAATTGTTTTTTTTCAAGGTTGTTGGTATGCGTCAAACATGCCAACACCTATGTTCTATATTTTAACCCAATCGTCATTACCCCCGTTTTATACGTTCGCTACAATATAACATATGTTCGGTTTAACATTTAAACCCAACTTAGCCACATGAAAAAGGGGAGGCTTATAACATGGTGTTTATATATTCTAAGTAACATAAAAAGGGGAGTGTGAACGCATGAACTTGCAACACAGCGAACTAATTAACATAAGTTTGGCACTTGTGAACTTGCATTGTAATAGCATATAATCATGGCATAAACATACCTAAACATGAAATCATGGGTTTTGATCTATTCATATAATCATGGCATAAACATACCTAAACATGAAATCATGGTTCTTGATCTATTCATATAATCATGGCATAGACATACCTAAACATGAAATCATGGTTTTTAATCTATCCATGCAAACTTGCCATTGGAATGTAAATCTAACTTAGCTATGTGTCACATATATTATTATATGATTTTAATAACAACATAGGCCTAAAACATGTTTTCAACTCGGCATAACACCAAACATAGTTTAGTCATGTACATAAAGATGCTTACTTTTGTCTCTAATACAAAAGTATGGTTTTACACTTGAATCACGATGCCAATTCCAACATAAATTCATATAAACCATAATACTTAGTTGAATCCAATTACACACTAAAAGTGATCATAAAAGTATGTACATCATATTGGCATAATAGTGAATCATATACTTGCATGAATCTCAAGTAAACTACCACAACATATGGTCGTTAACATGAATCTTATACTTGCAAATATCCAATAGGCCTAACATCGTTATACCACAATATCCCAAATCGATTCAGAATTAGAATCATAGCAACATACAATCATAAATTAAATTAAGTACAATTCCATTTCTCATTTTACATAAATCAAAACTCAATTGTTCATTCACATCGGAAGAGCACTCTACTTACAACGTATGACGAATCTTCAATTCAGGAATCTGAATTCTGAATTTGGAGATTCTATCCTTTGTTGTAGGCGTTGTTTTGATTTAATTGACGTTGCTTTAAGCTTTTGAATTGACTCCTAATTATCTCTCAATTTTGACGGCTACTCCTAGTCTCACCTCAACAGCATGACGGTCTCATCTTCATTTTTGTTTGTGTGAATTAGGTGGAGTCTTAGGTCCCTTTTATAGAGTTTGTGAGTTGATTAGGACCGTCGATGGAGCTTAGATGAATATTAGCCGTTCGTTTGAAGGAGAGACCAATCAGGAGCTGACATCTAGCCCTAGTGATAAGGCAAGACTCAGAAATTCGGCCAAGCACAGACCAGGCCAGCCAGGAGGGGCTGGGTTCGACCTGGCTCAGGGGCCAGGTCGACTACCCAGTCGACCCCCAGGTCGACTATGTAGTTGACCTGGGTGCCGCAGGTCGACTACCCAGTCGAACTGGGTAGCCTAGGTCGACTACCCAGTCGACCTAGGTGCCTTGGGCGGGAAAATTCCCGCCCTGGCCAATCCGGCCTGATTTTTGAAATTTGAATTTGTTTTCTGAGCTGTTATTGTCTGTTTGAATTTTAAACTGAATTCTGAAACTTCCGGAGGCCATATCTTCTTCATACGGAGTCCGTTTTACGCAAACTCGAACTCTATCCCAAGCAGAATTCCGAGACGAACGCAATGGCGTATCCCGTTTCCCTTAATTCTTTGATTTGAAATTAATTATACTTTAATTTGTCAATTTCACTATTATAGAATACACGGGGTGTTACAAAAATGAACCACTAAATTGACGAAGAGTTCTCATTCCATTCCTTTAAAGAAGAGTAATCCGACTACATGGGGTTCCGACTAGTATAGTGAGTGATAGAGACCCTCTGTTCACGAGCAAGTTTTAGAGGAGCCTACGGACAACTTTAGGGACAATGCTTAATCTATGTATAGCATATCACCCGCAGACCAACCGAAAAACAGAGAGAGTCAATTGAATTATTAAGGACCTACTTAAGCTTGCATCATCAACTTCGGTGAAGCATAGGAGCAGCATCAAATGTTAGTTAATTTCTCGTACAATAATAGTTTTCAAGCGATAATTGATATGGCCTCTTATGAGGCATTGTATGTGGGCCATGCAAAACACCAACTTGTTGGTTGGAAACTACTGATAAGCCTCTACTCAAGCCCGACCTTATCCATGATTCTAAAAGAAGATTCTTTCGATACGGTAAAGGATGAAGACAACACAAGGCTGGTAAAAATCTTCCGCTGATAGGAGGAGGAAGGAACTCAAGTTTAATATTGGTGATCTGGTCTTCATAAAAGTTTCTTCTCTTAGGAAAACCATCCGGTTTGGGTAGAGTAGGAAGTTTTCTCCTATATTACTTGAGCCATTTGAAATCGTTGACCAAAGTAGGAATTTGGCTTATCGTGTGGAACTTCTCGAGAAATTATCAGAAGACCATAAAGTTTTCCATGTTTTTCATCTTAGGAAATGCCTTCACGACTCTACCATTAGACTCAAGCTCGATCAAATTGGGGACTCAGGGAGCTATAAGTTAGAGCCTAGGGATCCTCGTGCCGCGATAGGAATATTGGAGCACGGAATCAAAAGGCTACATATTAAATTTGTCAACCTCATCTGAGTACTGTTGGAAGATAACCCTATGGGAAACATATGGAAAACGGAAGAAAAGATAAGGCAAACTCATTCACAACTTTTCACAGATAATTATCTCCTCTAAATTTCCTTTATGGCTGCATTATGGTTGCAAGATTGGATGTAGGAATTGTTTGCAACATAAAAGCACCAAGCATTCATATAAAAATTATATGCATACAAGGATGTTTCGCATGCATACAACATCACCTATTACACTTTCATGCTAGGACTGAGCTCACTTTGGCAAGTCTGCAATACATAATCACATCGAGTATAATAACCCAAATTTCAATGGATCCATTTTTTTTGCAAAATGCTAAAATCCAAGTCCATCGAGACCTTACTTGGTTTTTTTGGTATCCTGCAAAAAAGAAAAGATAAATATATTCGAGCTCACAATATAATATCTCACAGCGGAATTGAATAAAATATAATAAGTAAATTCTTACCGTAATATTGAAACTGACTAGCGGGTTCCTCTAAGCTGTAAAATCTTTGCCACCTGTCTAACCTACGGGTTTTTATGAGGAAGGAGTTAGAACAAAAATTCTAGAGAATGAAAAAATATACTTTTTAAACATAACACTAGACATATCATTGTATTACTGATTTACTTTTATTAGGTTGTTAGGGTTCATAAGACTCTCGCCTTGTTGCGAACATCATCCCCATTTACTCCACGGTAGACCAAACCTAACAATCCATATATATGTAACTATATGCCCAATATATCTAGGTACTACCCATAGTACCATCCTCGAAAGGTGTGAAAACCCGTAACTTCCCCGTGAAGGAAAGCGCGGATAGTTCGAGAACAAGCCACAACAGAAGCAGACGGAAGAACATTTCATTGTATATTACAACAATGCATCAGATTACAAGAATATACAGAGTATAAATGAATTTTACACAGAAATATCAGAGATTTAAATTACATTTAAATTCATAGCAGCGGAAAATAATACAAAACACAACTGAAGGAGATATACGGATACAAAGCTTTCCGGATATCATTCCAGCTGTAAACCAGGATCCTGTGAATATAAATCTGCAAAACCAAAACTACTAGCTGCCCGTGTCAAAATAAGGGCACCCAGAGTCTAGGTTAAAACAATAAACTCCAGGTCAGTCAAGTGATTGGTGTGAGAACTAAAACAGTTATTAATCTTTATTTAAAGTCAGGTAAATCAAGGGACCACGCCGTATAACACGGAATGGGTTTCCTCCCAAGAATACCAGTGCATAAAACAAACGACGCAATGCTAAATAAAGAAAAATGAAGCTATTATAAGACCCAGGTCCCATCACACAACGCAATGCAAGCTGGAGGATAGGGTTTTCACCTTATAATAGGCAAGAATGCTTGATACGTTTAAAACAAATCATTTGATACTATTATAAGTGCATAGTGTATAAAACAACTTCAAATCATAAGTATCAATCATAGACGGCATAAGTGCCCCATCCCACTATGTCACCATACTAGGCTCTACACTTAAAACCGCAAGGTCACGTATTTGGAAATTGGATTTCCATCTATGAACCGAGGCCAGGGATCATCCTCTACCGATTTGAGACAATCTAGCCCATGTCTCAGGAACAGCCGCAACTGCCCCATGGATCGTCAGGGCCGGTCCACCAATGTGGATTATTATGCCTGAACACTACGTTTCCCCGCCCTTTGGGGCGTAAATGAGCCAACAAATGACTCCATCGGACCCGGATCATCCGATCAAACCGAGGCGCCTCGCAACAGCAACAACCTCAAAGGTGAAAAGTATATAAATGTCAGGGCTCGTAGGTCACTGACACCACCCTAGCTAGAAAGAAACGCATGTCCTCCCTGAGGTCCTCTCCCGTTTCTGGTTCACAACCGGGGTGTGAGGCTCGCGAATTCACATTACACAAAGCTATGCCACACAGGCGGTGCTTTGATCATCAACCACAAGACTTTGCTTTTCAACAGAAGCCTTGATCATTTGCCACTTAGGCATGCCACACAGGCAATTCACTCTATGCGTTTGATATCCATCAGTATATAACCCCTGAGCTCGTATGTCTCAGAGAAGGGCGTTAAGCAAGAGAATAAATTCTCCGCCGCAAAAAAGATATATATTTAATAGAAATCAATGACACAGACTAAAATCCAATGTCAGACACACAATCCATTTACAAGTCCGTTCTGGGTCTGAATGAAACCGGAGGCACCTAGTACCCCGCATCTCCATCGATCTCCAAGTACGTCTGGACGATCACCAACGGTTTCCATCTTCTTGGGTGTACAGCCCAATCAAGATCATCAGTAATTATCCAAACGACGTGAAGACCTCCGGTCTTCAACCACCGTCTTCATCTTCGACACCACGTCGAATCAGTTATTCAGAATGGGATAAACCCGGTCTTTCTGAATAAATCGCGTATATATTATAAAAGTGTCACACAAACACAACATACCCATCATTCCACTTCAGAATATTCTTTTTATTCAAATATTCTTATATTTTGGGTAAGGTTCCCATTAATTTTATCAAAGATAAATTCTTTAAATTTATTCTTTAATCTCCATTTTGAATATCAATTCAAACTAGTCGGGATTAGCGAACCACACCGAAGTAATCATTTATTTTAATTTCCCAATCCCAACCTATTCATCCCATGAAGTAAAACTGGTAATACTTCATATCTAACACAACGCTGTTATCGGTAAATTCAATTACCATATCACATTCAAATCTAATTAAAGATTTAACTATCGCCTGGAGTAAAACTGGTGATACTCCATTCTCGATCATTTCAATCTAATTAAAGATTCATTAAAACTCCACTTAGTTTTAATCTTCAACTGGGTTAAAGAATCGGTGTCATTTAAAACACGGTTCACGATAAACCCAAAATCACATTCCATTAATTATCGAGTTAAAGAACAAGTGTTATTTAAAACACTGTTCACGATAAACCCAAAAATCAATATCAGTTCAATTAAATATTATTTAATTGGTACACTTCATTAAATCTAAATAAAAAGATTTAATCTTTTCTCAACGGGGCTTAAGAACAGTGTTAATGAAAACACCATTCACGACAAACCCAAATCACATTTGATATTAAATACAAGGCTCTGCATAGAAAATATATCGGCTTATATTCAACATCAAATTCTACGACCAACAAATATCGTATTGGAAATAACGATATATATATATCTTTCAAATTTCCATAACAACATATGTATAATCACGAAATCCAACATCGAAATATTCCAAAGACAATTTCGATTCAAATCCATTCCAATTCCATTATTGGAAATTCTGGTTATATTTCAAAACCATTTCAAACTCACTTTATTTATTTTAAAAATAAATAAATTACTATTCTAGTTCAAAACTAGTTCATTTCGATAAAAATCTATTTTTATCTTTTCAAATATGGAGTTTTTCATCCCAATTCTTCCCAAATCATTTCTTATGATTTTACACAAATTATTACTATTTTTAATAATTTTATCAAGGCCCGTACAGTCGATTTCCATCAACGGCCATCGAACTGCACTTACAATGACCTTTTCCAAATTTGATTTGGACGTAACTCCAAATCCAACCGTTAGATTTCAAATTTCTAATATTCGTTAGAAAGCTCTTTTCGATACGAACCCAACGGTTCTGGTTTTAGGAAAATCCGACGGTCGGATCTCCCGCACTATCCATTCGAAGTCAATGGTCGAAATTCGCGAACTGCCACGGCGCGGCGCGTTCTATTCAGGCCACTATATTATATATATATAATATATACTTCGTCGATTTCAATTCAAAACGTGCTTTATAAATCATTTTAAATTCATTTTCAAATTGATTTCAATTCAATTTCAATTAAATATTCGAACTCAATTCCTTTCGATTTCTATTTGAATTCAATTCTATTCAATTTCAATTCGAATTCACTTCTATTCAATTTCGATTCGAATTCACTTCTATTCAATTTCGATTTGAATTCATCTCTATTCAATTTCAATTCGAATTCACTTTTATTCAATTTCAATTCGAATTCACTTTCATTCAATTTCAATTCGAATTCACTTTTATTCAATTTCAATTCGAATTTCAATTCTTTTCAAAATTTCAGATTTTGAAATCATTTTCAATATTCGTTATAAAATGAATAAAATCGATATAAATATCGTTCACGTCAAAATGGCATAAATCTAATCAACACGGCTTCATATATTGATATTTTCCAATATTCCATTTCGAATATTTCTATTTCAAATATTTCTACTTCTAAACTGGAATGAGGCCCAATCAATTACCATATAATGTTAATTATATGGATTTTCTACAACACAGGTATATATCAACAACGATGAATAATCAACCATCATCCAAAGTGCATTCCACACTGTATAAGCATCAAATATAAATATTTAACGCTCATAACAGTCTGTCAATCAATCGATCGACATACAACTAAAACAATCGGGATTAGTGTACGTCAAATATCATCCCAATACCCGTGTGGGGTTTCAAACAATCAAACACATATTTTATTTGTGTAGTAGGGCGACGTGTAAAATTTATCGTCCCAATCAATATCAGTCAAATGTGTGTATATAAACAAATCGTCCGATCTGTTTATTTTTATTTCATTTCATATACACGTTAAAAATTCTATTTTTAACTATAAATTATTTTCCACTATAAATTATTTTATTTCATCTATATAATATTTTATTTCATTCCACATCACACAATCAACTACACATCAAAATCAAACAAGCAAGCATACAATTCGTCCATGGTCTGTGGACGACGGGTGTCGGGTGCTACTAAACACCGTCTGCATCCTAGTATATATTATTAACTAGAAAAACAAAATTTAAAAGTGAGAAGTTCTCTCAGATTAGCTAATCCAATCCCACGACTCTTCTTAGGTAGAAATCTTTGTCGTTCTTGCCTCTTGTCACTCTCTTTGCCCATATTCTCTACATGTGTAAAAATCGAATTTTTACCTCGCTATTCGATATATAAAAATCGAATTTTTACTTCGCTATTCAATATATAAAAATCGAATTTTTACTTTGCTATTTAATATATAAAAATCATATTTTTACTTCGCTATTCAATATATAAAAATCATATTTTTACTTCGCTATTCAATATATAAAAATCATATTTTTACTATTCTATTCAATATATAAAAAACGAATTTTTACTATGCTATTCAATATATAAAAATCAAATTTTTACTATGCTATTCAATATATAAAAATCGAATTTTTACTTCGCTATTCAATATATAAAAATCATATTTTTACTATGCTATTCAATATATAAAAATCATATTTTTACTATGTTATTCAATATATAAAAATCGAATTTTTACTTCGCTATTCAATATACAAAAATCATATTTTTACTATGCTATTCAATATATAAAAATCATATTTTTACTATGCTATTCAATATATAAAAATCATATTTTTACTATGCTATTCAATATATAAAAATCATATTTTTACTATGCTATTCAATATATAAAAATCGAATTTTTACTTTCTCTATAATATAAAAATCATATCTTTTATCCACATTAAAATCATATCTTTATTTAATAAAAGATTATATTTTTATACTTCTACAATATAAAAGATTATATTTTTAACCTTTCTTCATATAAAAATTACATTTTTAATTGTCTACTAGTATCAAAATCATATTTTTATCTCTAACAAACTAATTACTTTATAAATAAATAACCTAGACAATTAAATAAACCAAAATAAAAATAAAAGAAACTTACATTGTATCGGATTTTTCCGAGGGGGGTGGTCTCGGTCGGCAGCAGGAGGAAGGGGGGGCGTCGATCGCCGCAGAGGGAGGGGGGGTCTTCGGTCGGCAGCAGGAGGAGGGGGGTGTCGATCGCCGCAGAGGGTAGGGGGGTCGATCGCCGCAGAGGGTAGGGGGGTCTCGATCGCGGCAGAGGATAGGGGGTCTCGATCGCGGCAGAGGATAGGGGGGGTCTCGATCGCGGCAGAGGATATGGGGGTTGATCGCGGCAGAGGAGGAGAGGGGGTCGCGCGGTGGCGCGCCGCCTAGGGGGGGCTCGGCGGTAGTTTAGTTTTTTTTATTATTTCGTTTTATGAAATGAAAACTAACGGGGGGCCTGAGTAAATAAAGGAGAGGGGGGTTTATTTTTAATTACAGTTTTATTTTATTTTAATCCCAAAAGGTAACTTTTTCTTTCGACCTCGAAACAAGGCCCACCGCCTGTCATCCATAGCTAATTACCCCCATTCCGAACACAATGGGATATGTTTCGTAGGCTGATTCGATCGTTTCGATCAGTTTTCGTCAAAATCAACATATAACTCTATATATCGAATTTGAACGCGCATTTCAATTTACCGGGATCACATACTAACTCGAAAAATTCCAGAAAAATATTTTCTAGCTTCGTATTGACGATACGGTCCTAACAAAACTAGTTTCGTCGAATTCTGAGGCCGTTTGAAAAATGGCCATTTTCCAGTCGATTAAAATCAACTGAAACTGGTCAAACGCGTTTTCCTTTGCCACGCTCACATATTGACTCGAAAAATTATGAAATTTGGAGTCTAGCAATAAAATGACATCGCGGATCCAACAAAAGTGGTTATGTCGAAATCCGAAGTCGTTTACAAAATTCCCATTTTTAAGGCCCTGAATTCCATAGCAACTATTCAGAATTTTCAACTGGATATATCTTTTGATTCCCGCTATGAAATTTCAATTTTTCGGGTTCGTTGGAAAGATATTCCCAATTAGATTCTATTATTTTTTGTTTCACTAAAATCCGGTTTATTATGCACCCGGTATGTTCAATTGAAGTTTGAAATCGAATTATCGAACTACCGCGCCATTTTCAATTCCTTTTATAAATTAAAATAAATATTTATATTCTAACGACGATCTATACAAATATATACGTTCCAATCTATTCAAAATAAATTTATCGTCGTTTTTATTTAAAATAATTCATTTTAAATAATCAAAATTCGCTAAAATTGCCAAAATAAAAATTTAAACTGGCCCAGATTTTCGGGTTATTACAATCTTCCCCACTTAAAACTTTTCGTCCCCGAAAAGGAACAAAGCCGAAAGTTGTTTCACAAATCAACTCAACTTCCTCTATTTTGATTACGGCTTAAGTTCTTCAACTTTTCAGTTTCTAAGAACTTTTCAAAAATTTCAAAAATTTGGCTAACACCTTAAATTTTCGAAAAATTTCGCCATAACCTCCCCTGCACCGGGAGCACGGGAAAATCCCGAAATTGCCATATAGGCCTTCTGATCTCAAAAAGAAAAAGAAAAAGCCAAGCGGCTAGCCATTCGGCTCATAAAATCATCATCACCCAAACAAAACAGTAAATTATGGTAAACATGTACCTATTTGTCGGGCAAACAAATTTTATTCTCTGCTCTAGCCTCCTTGCTATGACCTGTTCAATGTAAGTACAAGTATATGCAAGCAAATGCGACCAATTTTCAATACAGTTCAATATTTGACCAATTTGTTTAAATGTTCAACATTTAATTATTCAAACAATAATCAAACAACACAATTATCAATCAATTAGTTGGTTATCATTTCAAATGCAGAACTTTGATATATAGTCAAAAATCAGATTTTTGATGCCAAATCACAACAATAAGCCCTATCTAGTTTCGGTTCTCACACCAGTCAATTGGAAATATATAGAAATCTCACTTTCGTAACTCGAAAATAAATACTAGCGATGGTGCCCCGTCACCAGAATTATCCCCGGGCACTAGAGTGCGATTCTATAACTATCTAATACATTAAAACTTCGAACACACGTTTGCAAGACATATATGCAAAATCTTTATATATTGGATTGTCCAAATCAATATATAATAAATGATCAAATACAAATAATTGATTTAAATTTTCAAAACAAAATTTGTTTTCATTTTAAAAATATACTCTTCACACTCGTTCTAGGATACTACTGATCCCATCTCTAACGAGTCATTCCCATTGGATATTACTAATCCAATTTCTGATGAATTCTTTCATATGGTTCTAATGTGTCTTGTTCTCTAAGCTTTGTAAACCAAAGCTCTGATACCAACTGTGACAAAAAGGCATTTCGCTCGATCCGAATCAGTCGCTAAACCGATCTAGACCGTTCGAAACGCCTGATTGTTTTGAGAACACGACAAAATAAAACGCAGACGGAAGAACATTTCATTATATATTACAACAATGTATCAGATTACAAGAATATAAAGAGTATAAATGAATATTACATAGAAATATCAGAGATTTAAATTACATTTAAATTCATAGCAGCGGAAAATAATACAAAACACAACTGAAGGATATATACGGATACAAAGCTTTCTGGATATCATTCCAGCTGTAAACCAGGATCCTGTGAATATAAATCTACAAAACCAAAACTACTAGCTTCCTGTGTCAAAATAAGGGCACCCAGAGTTTAGGTTAAAACAATAAACTCCAGGTCAGTCATGTGACTGGTGTGAGAACTAAAACACTTATTAATCTTTATTTAAAGTCAGGTAAATCAAGGGACCACGCCGTATAACACGGAATGGGGTTCCTCCCAAGAATACCAGTGCATAAAACAAACAACGCAATGCTAAATAAAGAAAAATGAAGCTATTATAAGACCCAGGTCCCATCACACAACGCAACGCAAGCCTGAGGATAGGGTTTTTACCTTATGATAGCCAAGAATGCTTGATACGTTTAAAACAAATCATTTGATACTATTATAAGTGCATAGTGTATAAAACAACTTCAAATCATAAGTATCAATCATAGACGGCATAAGTGCCCCATCCCACTATGTCGTCATACTAGGCTCTACAATTAAAACCACAAAGTCACGTATTTGGAAATTGGATTTCCATCTATGAACCGAGGCCAGGGATCATCCTCTACCGATTCGAGACAATCTAGCCCATGTCTCAGGATCAGCCGCAACTGCCCCATGGATCGTCAGGGCCGGTCCACCGATGTGGATTATTATGCCTGAACACTACGTTTCCCCGCCCTTTGGGGCGTAAATGAGCCAACGAATGACTCCATCGGACCCGGATCGTCCGATCAAACCGAGGCGCCTCGCAACAGCAACAACCACATAGGTGAAAAGTATATAAATGTCAGGGCTTGTAGGTCACTGACACCACTCTAGCTAGAAAGAAACGCATGTCCTCCCTGAGGTCCTCTCCCGTTTCTGGTTCACAACCGGGGTGTAAGGCTCGCGAATTCATGTTACACAAAGCTATGCCACACAGGCGGTGCTTTGATCATCAACCACAAGACTTTGCTTTTCAACAAAAGCCTTGACCATTTGCCACTTAGGCATGCCACACAGGCAATTCACTCTATGCGTTTGATATCCATCAGTATATAACCCCTGAGCTCGTACGTCTCAGAGAAGGGCGTTAAGCAAGAGAATAAATTCTCCGCCGCCAAACAGATATATATTTAATAGAAATCAATCACACAGACTAAAATCCAATGTCAAACACACAGTCCATTTACAAGTCCGTTCTGGGTCTGAACGAAACCGGAGACACCTAGTACCCCGCATCTCCATCGATCTCCAAGTACGTCTGGACGATCACCAACTGCTTCCATCTTCTTGGATGTACAGCCCAATCAAGATCATCAGTAATTATCCAAACGACGTGAAGACCTCCGGTCTTCAACCACCGTCTTCATCTTCGACACCACGTCGAATCAGTTATTCAGAATGGGATAAACCCAGTCTTTCTGAATAACTCGCGTATATATTATAAAAGTGTCACACAAACACAACATACGCCTCATTCAACTTCAGAATATTCTTTTTATTCAAATATTCTTGTATTTTTGGTAAGGTTCCCATTAATTTTATCAAAGATAAATTCTTTAAATTTATTCTTTAATCTCCATTTTGAATATCAATTCAAACTAGTCGGGATTAGCGAACCACACCGAAGTAATCATTTTTTTAATTTCCCAATCCCAACCTATTCATCCCATGAAGTAAAACTGGTAATACTTCATATCTAACACCACGGTGTTATCGGTAAATTCAATTACCATTTCACGTTCAAATCTAATTAAAGATTTAACTATCGCCTGGAGTAAAACTGGTGATACTCCATTCTCGATCATTTCAATCTAATTAAAGATTCATTAAAACTCCACTTAGTTTTAATCTTCAACTGGGTTAAAGAATCGGCGTCATTTAAAACACGGTTCACGATAAACCCAAAATCACATTCCATTACTTATCGGGTTAAAGAACAAGTGTTATTTAAAACACTGTTCACGATAAACCCAAAAATCAATATCAATTCAATTAAATATTATTTAATTGGTACATTTCATTAAATCTAAATAAAAGATTTAATCTTTTCTCAACGGGGCTTAAGAACAGTGTTAATGAAAACACCATTCACGACAAACCCAAATCACATTTGATATTAAATACAAGGCTCTGAATAGAAAATTTATCGTCTTATATTCAACATCAAATTCTACGACCAACAAATATCGTATTGGAAATAACGATATATATATATATATATATATATATATATATATATATATATATATATATCTTTCAAAATTCCATAACAACATCTGTATAATCACAAAATCCAACATCGAAATATTCCAAAGACAATTTCGATTCAAATCCATTCCAATTCAATTATTGGAAATTCTGGTTATATTTCAAAACCATTTCAAACTTACTTTATTTATTTTAAAAATAAATAAATTACTATTCTAGTTCAAAACTAGTTCATTTCGATAAAAATCTATTTTTATCTTTTCAAATATGGAGTTTTTCATCCCAATTCTTCCCAAATCATTTATTATTATTTTACACAAATTATTACTATTTTTAATAATTTTATCAAGGCCCGTACAGTCGATTTCCATCAACAGCCATCAAACTGCACTTACAACGACCTTTTCCAAATTTGATTTGGACGTAACTCCAAATCCAACCGTTATATTTCAAATTTCTAATATTCGTTAGAAACCTCTTTTCAATACGAACCCAACGGTTCTGGTTTTAGGAGAATCCGACGGTCGTATCTCCCGCACTATCCATTCGAAGTCAGTGGTCGAAATTCGCGAACTGCCACGGCGCGGCGTGTTCTATTCAGACCATTATATTATATATATATATAATATATAATATATACTTCGTCGATTTCAATTCAAAACGTTCTTTAAAAATCGTTTTAAATTCATTTTCAAATTGATTTCAATTCAATTTCAATTTAATATTCGAATGCAATTACTTTCGATTTCAATTCGAATTCAATTCTATTCAATTTCAATTCGAATTCACTTCTATTCAATTTCGATTCGAATTCACTTCTATTCAATTTCAATTTGAATTCATCTCTATTCAATTTCAATTCGAATTCACTTTTATTCAATTTCAATTCGAATTCACTTTTATTCAATTTCAATTCGAATTTCAATTCTTTTCAAAATTTCAGATTTTGAAATCACTTTCGATATTCGTTATAAAATGAATAAAATCGATATAAATATCGTTCACGTCGAAATGGCGTAAATCTAATCAACACGGCTTCATATATTGATATTTTCCAATATTCCATTTCGAATATTTCTATTTCAAATATTTCTACTTCTAAACTGGAATGAGGCCCAATCAATTACCATATAATGTTAATTATATGGATTTTCTACAACACAGGTATATATCAACAACGATGAATAATCAACCATCATCCAAAGTGCATTCCACACTGTATAAGCATCAAATATAATTATTTAACGCTCATAACAGTCTGTCAATCAATCGATCGACATACAACTAAAACAATCGGGATTAGTGTACGTCAAATATCATCCCAATACCCGTGTGGGGTTTCAAACAATCAAACACAGATTTTATTTGTGCAGTTGGGCGACGTGTAAAATTTATCGTCCCAATCAATATCAGTCAAATGTGTGTATATAAACAAATCGTCCGATCTGTTTATTTTTATTTCATTTCATATACACGTTAAAAATTCTATTTTTAACTATAAATTATTTTCCACTATAAAATATTTTACTTCATCTATATAATATTTTATTTCATTCCACATCACACAATCAACTACACATCAAAATCAAACAAACAAGCATACAAGCCACCCATGGTCTGTGGGCGACGGGTGTCAGGTGCTACTAAACAACGTCTACATCCTAGTATATATTATTAACTAGAAAAACAAAATTTAAAAGTGAGAAGTTCTCACAGATTAGCTAATCCAGTCCCACGACTCTTCTTAGGTAGAAATCTTCGTCGTTCTTGCCTCTTGTCACTCTCTTTGCCCATATACTCTACATATGTAAAAATCGAATTTTTTCCTCGCTATTCGATATATAAAAATCGAATTTTTACTTAGCTATTCAATATATAAAAATCGAATTTTTACTTTGCTATTTAATATATAAAAATCATATTTTTACTTCGCTATTCAATATATAAAAATCATATTTTTACTTCGCTATTCAATATATAAAAATCATATTTTTACTATGCTATTCAATATATAAAAATCGAATTTTTACTATGCAATTCAATATATAAAAATCGAATTTTTACTATGCTATTCAATATATAAAAATCGAATTTTTACTTCGCTATTCAATATATAAAAATCATATTTTTACTATGCTATTCAATATATAAAAATCATATTTTTACTATGCTATTCAATATATAAAAATCGAATTTTTACTTCGCTATTCAATATATAAAAATCATATTTTTACTATTCTATTCAATATATAAAAATCATATTTTTACTATTCTATTCAATATATAAAAATCATATTTTTACTATGCTATTCAATATATAAAAATCATATTTTTACTATGCTATTCAATATATAAAAATCGAATTTTTACTTTCTCTATAGTATAAAAATCATATCTTTTATCCACATTAAAATCATGTCTTTATTTAATAAAAGATTATATTTTTATACTTCTACAATATGAACGATTATATTTTTAACCTTTCCTTCATATAGAAATTATATTTCTACATTCCACATATGATAAAATCGAATTTTTATTCTTTCTATCATGTAAAAGTTATATTTTTCCTACGCCTATCATATAAAAATTACATTTTTAATTGTCTACTAATATCAAAATCATATATTTATCTCTAACAAACTAATTACTTTATAAATAAATAACCTAGACAATTAAATAAACCAAAATAAAAATAAAAATAAAAGAAACTTACATTGTATCGGATTTTTCCGAGGGGGGGTCTCGGTTGGCAGCAGGAGGAAGGGGGCGTCGATCGCCGCAGAGGGTAGGGGGTCTTCGGTCGGCAGCAGGAGGAGGGGGGTGTCGATCGCCGCAGAGGGTAGGGGGTCTGTAATGACCCGCATTGGCAGAGGTATTATGATTAATTTATTTTATTATATAAATGGTGTTTTAGTGAATTAAATGATCGTTGAATTAAATAATGGTAAATATTTAATTAAAATAATAAATTAAATAATATATTTAATTCTAAATAATCAGAATTGTCCGAAATGACGATATGGTGTGAACCAGATCATCTATGATATATAATTCAGTTTAGAATTTGATTTGAATAACGAATATATTCAGTCGACGTCAGTTTGAACGTATAATTATAATATAATTAAAATAGAGGTCGAAATGGCGCTGTAGTTCGTAAATTGGCGATTCGAACTTCAATTGAATGTAAAGGATTCGTTTTAAGCCGGATTTCTGTGAAACAAGAAATGTGTGGAGTTGGTGCAATATATCTTTCTAATGGAAGAGGAAAATCAGGATTTCGTCGGGTAGATTTTGAGATATGCCCAAATCAAATTTCAGAATAGTCGCTATAAAATCGTTTATCGGCCATAACGGTTATTTCAAAATAATTTGATATCGGGTGTGAATTCAGATAAGGCTCTTTTGGGAAATAGTGATAATTTAATTTTTAGAATTTTACTGTAATTTTTAATTAATTTAATAAGCAACTTTTATTTGGAGTATTTCGCACCCTGAAATCAACATTTTGAAGTTTCAAAATATGAGTCCACCTACCGATATTATTATATTTATGGAATCATGAGGTATTGCTCGACACGGTCGTATTTTCTTTTCTGTCTATGGTAATACCGATGTAAACAAAAATAGTATGAATTTGGTTTTGAGGGGGTATTTCATCGTTAAGTATAATATAATAAAATATTATAATAGGTTCATATTTCTTTCTCTGAATAGCTACGACAAACCAGTCTTACGTGGCCTAGTTTTGGCCTTCAAACTTTCTGTGGTCAAGTGAAATACAGCAGCCACCCTATCGAATTGAATGGCTTAAAAACACCCAACATCTTCTATAAAAGCATCAGTCTAAACCCTAATCTAATTTTTTCTCTGATCGAAAATAATGAGCCGCCGCTTCAACATTTCTCCAGCCAAAAACAAAAGAGAAAATCGACCTCAAAGTAAATCAAACAAGTTCGTTCTTCCTCAATCATATCGTGCTCCCATTTTTTTTATCTGGAGCGAGATGCCTTGCTAGGGCCGATTCAAGGCTGAACGTGGGTTGAACTGAGGAGGCCGAGTCGAAGCTGAGCGACGGATTTTATGGGTGAACGTTGGTTGAGGGGTTCGACGTATTTTTCTCTGCTGCGAGAATCAGCGAGCAAGGGAGAGGTTCCGCGGTTGGTTTAGGTGATGCCGCAGGGTTTTCGAAGTCGTTCTCTGCTCAAGGGGGGTTGCAGGTATTAGCTGAAGCCTCGACGAAGCTTGTTGGGGGTTGGTCTCGCTAGTTCATGGAGTTTGAAGGGTCTGAGGAGCTGTGGAACTGAGCGGGATGCATTTGTGTGGGAAGTGGGTTTGTATGATTGGAGAAATGGAGGAGTCGTGGTTTTAGTTTGTGCGGTTCGAAGAAGAAGCTGGTTGAGGGTATACAGGGAGTTTGAGGAATGGGCAGATGATGGCAGTCGCGACAAATTCTGGTTTAGTGGCTCACTGATGTTCGAACGTGAGTTTGGGGAGGAGCAGACGTTTTCCAGGTTGGGGGAGGAAGGCTTTTGAAGTGCAGATGGGTATACAAAAACGAGTTGGGCTGTTGATTCATAGGGTGGTATTGGGTCTGAAAGAAAAGGTTAGGGCCCCTGGAATGAAAAATATAATTTAATTAATTTAAATTGTGTATATGATCGTACGTTGTCGGAATAAGACGAAATAGGGTCCAATAGGATCGTATGGACGGACCCTACCCAATGGAACTGACTGGAAGTGGAGTGGAGCTCGTTACAATTTATGGCGAAATAAATTGTCCGTCGAAATCAAATAACGCAAACCGTTATTTAACGATTAATGCGCCAAAGTGAGTAAATCTCACCAACTCTAAACAGTTTATAATTTCATGTTGTATTTTTAGAACTGTTAGAAATTGTTTGATTGATTGTGTGTTGACTGTTTGATTGAACTGCTAGTCAGTTAGTTGAATTTCTATATTGATTCTGTTTAACAGAATATATCATATAGAACTGAAAGTGATGTTATCTATATTGTCTAACATCTGTGATGCAGGGAAACAGGTTGGAGGAATCCAACTGGATTCCTCAACAGTTATTTTACTGTGATTTATATATTGTGATGTATAAATGTGATATATAATCTGATGTTGATTATGTGTGGTGGGACGATATTTATCGTTGTTATATGGTGTGTTAAATACCATAAGAAATACCAGGATATAGAAAGAGGATTTACAAAGTATAATTTGAAATATTTCATTTTTATAAAATCACCGGATTTTATATATAAAAGAAAAGGGTTTTGAATATAAAAGGAATTATATTTGTAATTCAAATATAAAGGGATTTATTTATAAATCAAATATATAAGGAAATATATTTGACAGCAAATATAAGGAAATATATTTGAAAGAGGTAAAAGGATATATTTATTTAGGAAATAAATCAAAGTAAAAGGAATATTTATTTGTTAGAATAAATAGAATAAGGATGACATTTATTTATTTGAATAAATAGAATAAAGGAGATATTTATTGATAAATAAATAGAGTTAAACCCAGGTGGATTATTTAAGTTAAACCAAGGTGGATTAGTTAAGTTAATCAAAGTGATTAGTTCAGTTAATCGAGATAAGTAAAATCAAGTGAGGTTAATCGAATTGAATTAGTCAGTCGAGTTAATAAATTGAGTTAGTCAAACCAAGTAAAACCAGTTAGGGTTGACCATTCAGAGTTAACCAGTTAGAATCAAGTTAAAGGAGTTAATCGATGTTAGTTAATCGATTAATGTTAAAGTTAAAGGAGTTAATCGATGTTAGTTAATCGATTAATGTTAAAGTTAAAAGGAGTTAATCGATGTTAGTTAATCGATTAGTGTTAAAGTTAAAAGGAGTTAATCGATGTTAGTTAATCGATTAATGTTAAAGTAAAAGGAGTTAATCGATGTTAGTTAATCGATTAGTGTTAAAGTAAAAGGAGTAAATAGAATATAGTTTATTCGAATAAAGTTAGTAAATCGAATATAGTTTATTTGAACGGGGTTAAGTGAATAGAGTAAATCAAAAAGAGTAAATCAGATAGAGTAAATCGAATAGAGATTTATTCGAACGAGAGTTAAGTAAGGAAGTTAGTAAAGGAATATAAAGTGAACTTGCCTATTTCAAAGTTAGAAATGTTGTTCAGTTAAGGTCTGAGAGGTAGTTTTACCCCAACTTGATTGACTTCATTTTTAACTAAGGAATAGTTAAGGTTCGGCAGTAAAGGAAATGGTTTGAGTTGGCATCGCGATAGTTTGTTTAAGCATCTGTCTAAGTCCAATGAAGAAGCTTTGGAAATGTTTTCAAATAAGAAACCACAAATGTTTTCTAATAAAGAAAACAAGAAACGGAAACGTTTTCCATTGTTAATAACGTATATTTTCCAAATGTAGAAAATAAGAAATATTGAATATAGGGAAAACAGGAGATAAGTAAAATTAATGAACTAAGGAAAGGAATGTTGAATGATGTTTGATCGATATAATTTCCATTTGGAAATAATATTGTTGTTTGCACCCCTGTTTTTATTCGATAGTTAAATCACAAACTATCGAAGTTTTTACCATTTTAACGTTGTTAATATGGAGAGACCGGTTGGATTATTATCCAAAGAACCACTCTGTATTGGCATAAACGTTGCGAATCATATATGCCAAAGGAAAATGAAGAAGGAGTTATACAAGGGCTATCCTGTTTACAGAATAGTGCCTTCGGTTCATCCTGTTCTTGGATGACTTGTATGGACGGATGTCTGACAGAGTATTTCTAGACGATCGCGTATATTGATTTCTCCAACTGTACCAAGAGTGGAAGTAGAGAAGGAAACTTCTTTTAGCTAACACATAATGTACGGTTGAGGACGTCAATCGGTGATTTGATGAATTTGACGATGTGGCATTCAAAGTGAATCTGATGTGATGATAAAGCGTAGCTTCTAGCCTCATCATCCGGTAAATGACAGAAATCGGGCAGGCAGCATGGCTAAGTCGGTCGCACCGAAGTAGGGTGTATAATCACCTGATCTAGAGTTTCATTTACTTCTAAAAATCTATTTTTGATGCTGTCCCATTCGGGAAACGGTTGCTGATCCCAACTGTTGGTGATATACATTCGATACGCTCAAGCGAAATGAGTGGTCGGTCATGTGTGGCCGGGTTGCAAGATGTTCTTGTTGAACCCAACGTATTCCTCTGTAGAGGTACACGAGCGAAAGGTGGTTCCATACCTTGTCATAGTTGGAAACCCATTACCCAATACGTGCTTGCGGTTTTGATTGTATACTATATATGTAGAACGTGAGATGAAAGCGTTTCTGCTAGATGATTATATATACTGTGATTGATAGGCATTATTATAATATCAAAAGATTTTTGATATAAAGTTATTTTGGATTCTCATAAGGGAAAAACCCGTTCCGTTATGCGGCGTGGTCTAATGAGATATCGGTTACTTGTTCGAACTGTTTTTAAACTGTTTTACTCATACCAGTCCCATGACTGACCTGGAGTTTACTTTGTTGTTTTCCCTAAACTCTTGGGTGCCTAAATTTGTACGGGCAGTCAAGTAGTCGGGATTTACAGATATACTGGAAAAGCTTGGAGCAGGAGGCTTCAGGATCATATAGCTATAGTTATTTCTGCTGTGTTGCAAGTGCTGTACTTTGATAATGATGTATATTCAAATACAGATGTATATTTCAAAGTTATGTTACATATATTATATGTTATTCGTTCCGCTGTGAGATTCGTGTTACTCTGATGTTGTGTCCTTTTTCTTCTATTCTAATTTTCTATCTTATCTTTCCTCACCCTCTAATTTCTTTCACTAATTACCAGGATTTTTCGATGTTTTGGTTATCGACATCGCGTTTATGTCGATAACCAAAGTCGCCGAAAATTCGGGTCGTTACAGTTGGTATCAGAGCTTAAGTTGAGAATTACTTGGCTCTGTGGCGTGACTCGGTAGAGATAGGGTTAGTAATACCCTAGATTGAGTTGAGTGTATATATACGAGTGAACGTATTTGTTATTGATATAAAAATTGTTTTATATTGTGGAGATTCATTGGTTGAGTCGGTTATGAGTTCTGGTCGATCAGTTTGATCCACTGTATCGGTAGGGATTTTGTAAACACTTGAATACGATGAACCATCATGGTATGTTTTGAAAAGAGGGTAAATGAAAATAATTTTACCCAAAGTATATTTTGATATATATTGGATATATTGGTTGATATTATAATCGAGTAAGATTATAAATTAAATGGTTATGTAAATAACCAATCATAATTCATATAAGTGAAATATGTGAATTCAGATAAGTTAAATCTGAAATTTAAACCAGAAATTGAATTAAATTATGGAAAATTTGATAAGTGTTTGTAAATGGATTGGGATAAAAAAATAAGGAAAATTTAAGATCCTGGGAGATTTTAAATTGTTTTACAAGCAGTGTGAATTATATTTTGAAATGAATTTCAAAGTGGAAATGTTTAGAAATGGTTTTATAGTATTGAACTCACTTCGATCGCTGGAAAATAGATTCTGATGATGACAGCTGCATCATCAGTATTCATTTTCGAGTTGTAAGTGACGAATTACTACCAGAGATACTGTTTTGAAATTGTTTTGGGAAAGACAAGTTGTGTTGAATTTCAAATGGGATTTAAAATATAGAATTTGAACTTTTAAATAGATTTGAAATATTAACTCGTTTTAAAAGAAATAAAACGAGAAGTTCCTTTATAAACGGAGTTTATAAATGAAGTGAAAAGAATTATCATTGGATAATTCAGAAATAAAAATACGAGTGTGAAGTTGAAAGGAAAAACCTATTTTGCAAAGGTAGAAATAACGATTTCAAAAGGAATTGAAATCAAGACTTATGTAAAGAATGAATAAAGAAAGTTTGAAAAGGAATTTGAAGAAAGGAAGTTCAAACATAGAATTTGAATATAGAAAATTCAAAGGGGATTTGAATATAGAAATTCAAATGAGATTTGAATAAAGAAGATTTCAATAATGGAAAATTGAATAAAGAATTCATATAGAGTAATAATGAAATTTGAATATAGAATTCAAATAGTTTAAAACTGAATTTGAATATAGAATTCAAATAGAGTTGAAATGGAAATTGGAATATATAATTCAAATGGAGTTTGAAAATAGATTTGAATAATGAAATTCAATTATGGAATTTGAATAAGAAAATTGAAACAAAATTCAAATATGGAATTTGAATAAGAAAATTGAAACAAAATTCAAATATCGAATTTGAATAAGAGAATTGAAATGGAATTTGAATATAGGAAATTCAAATAAAATTGAAATGGAATTCAATTTGTTGATAAACAAGTTAAAATATATTTGAACATGTATATTCAAATAAAAAGGTGAAATGGGCAAACCAGTAATTTGAAAATCACTTAACGAACTAAGTTAAAATGATTGGATTAAGTTGAAATGAATTAGAAATGTATAAATATACATGAGATAGGTATGGATAGATATGAAGGTATATAAATAGAATGCTCGATGAAAGGTATGTATTTAATTCATATATGAGATTTTATGCGTCGAATCGGCTAGCCGCTTGGCTTTTTCTTTTTCTTTTGGATTGGTGAGGGCCAAGGGAGGCTATTTGAAATATCCCGATGGTCCCGGTACAAAGGAGGTTATGGCGAATTTTTCTGGGAATTTAAGGAGTTAGAATATTTTTAAGATAATTTGATAGTTAGAAATCAACGTATCGATATATGTATCTATATATCAATATATATAGAAGTCGATAAGGAAACGAACTTAGAAATAGAATAGTATAATAAAAAAGGAAGTCTAGAATAAAATCTAGTAAGAATAGAAAGAGGAAGTGTATACGTGTTTAAAAGTGAATAAGTAGTTGTATGGTATTGATTATTCGAGTAAGTAGTCATATCTGTTTGGACGTTAAAAATGTTATTCAGTCAAGGTCTGAGAGGTAGTTATACCCCAACTTGATTGATTTCATTATTAACAAATAAATAGTAAGATTTCAGGCTTGAAGATCAATGTTGAATAAGAGTTAGTTGAATATAGTATTTGGGTTGTCGTAACGATGTTTTACACAACATCCGTTTTAACCCAAATAAGTGTAAACTTGGAAATAGAAAAATAAATATTTCCTAAGTATAGAAATAAACGAGATCGGAAAAGAGATAAGTAATTGGAATATTTTCCAATTATAAATAGCACATATTTTCTAAAAAAGTTTAAACAATAAAGGAAGGCGATATTCGGAGATGTTTTCCAAATAACGTAGAAGGCCAATATGGTTATTTAAAATATTTAGTTAACAAATATTGATAAAGAAATAGAGAAGTGATTTAACTAATGGAATATAAATTGAGGGCTCAGTGACATGTTCAAAAGGAAAATTTTGATTTTTGAAAAAGTAAACTGTTTAAAATTCCCAGGAAGAGACTGTTTGGATTAAGAACAAATTTAAATAGAAGTTTGCGGAAGTAAGCTGAAATTGAATTGAAACAGTTAAGTAAAAACTGAATGGAAATAGAACGATATTAGGAAAAATTTGTTCTTGAATAAAATTGGATTGTCGAGATACGAATTTGAAATGAAAATTGGATTTGGAAGTTAAGAGTTTGAAATCGAGAATGGAAAATTCGACTTAGGATATAAGCGAATGGTTGTGTCGTGGATAAAAGAAGATGGGGATTTGATTGGGATGACCCTTATATCCGCTGAATTGATAACTGGTGGAAAGGATAAAATGATATGCCGACAAAAAGGTACAAGTTCATATTTCTATTTGATATAAGATTTATGAGCCAAATTGGCAAGCCGTTTGGCTGTTTGATTTTCTTTTGGGTTGGAGATGGCCCAGAGAGGCAAGTTGGAGTTGACCGATTGACCAGTACAAAGGAGGTGCTGGCGAAATTTTTCGAAGAGTTAAGGCGTTAGGAAATTTTCAGGATTTTTGGAAATTTTCGTTGATAAGAATTAATTAATAATTTAATTGAAATTATATTGGTTCAGTTGAAACTGAAGTTAAGAAGTGAACAAATATGTTCTAACCAGTCGATAGGGTCGTCCCCTACTTTTTAGCAATTTCGAGGACGAAATTATTTTAAGTGGGAAAGATTGTAATGACCCGCATTGGCAGAGGTATTATGATTAATTTATTTTATTATATAAATGGTGGTTTAGTGAATTAAATGATCGTTGAATTAAATAATGGTAAATATTTAATTAAAATAATAAATTAAATAATATATTTAATTCTGAATAATCAGAATTGGCAGAAATGACGATATGGTGTGAACCAGATCATCTATGGTATATAATTCAGTTTAGAATTTGATTTGAATAACGAATATATTCAGTCGACATCAGTTTGAACGTATAATTATAATATAATTAAAATAGAGGTCGAAATGGCGCTGTAGTTCGTTAATTGGCGATTCGAACTTCAATTGAATGTACAGGATTCGTTTTAAGTCGGATTTCTGTGAAACAAGAAATGTGTGGAGCTGGTGCAATATATCTTTCTAATGGAAGAGGAAAATCAGGATTTCGTCGGGTAGATCTTGAGATATGTCCAAATCAAATTTCAGAATAGTCGCTATAAAATCGTTTATCGGCCATAACGGTTATTTCAAAATAATTTGATATCGGGTGTGAATTCAGACAAGGTTCTTTTGGGGAATAGTGATAATTTAATTTTTAGAGTTTTACTGTAATTTTTAATTAATTTAATAAGCAACTTTTATTTGGAGTATTACGCACCCTGAAATCAACATTTTGAAGTTTCAAAATATGAGTCCACCTACCGATATTATTATATTTATGGAATCGTGAGGCATTGCTCGACACGGTCGTATTTTCTTTTCTGTCTATGGTAATACCGATGTAAACAAAAATAGTATGAATTTGGTTTTGAGGGGGTATTTCATCGTTAAGTATAATATAATAAAATATTATAATAGGTCCATATTTCTTTCTCTGAATAGCTACGACAAACCAGTCATGCATGGCCTAGTTTTGGCCTTCAAACTTTCTGTGGTCATGTGAAATACAGCAGCCACCCTATCGAATTGAATGGCTTAAAAACACCCAACATCTTCTATAAAAGCATCAGTCTAAACCCTAATCTAATTTTTTCTCTGATCGAAAATAATGAGCCGCCGCTCCAACATTTCTCCAGCCAAAAACAAAAGAGAAAATCGACCTCAAAGTAAATCGAACAAGTTCGTTCTTCCTCAATCATATCGTGCTCCCAATTTTTTTATCTGGAGCGAGATGCCTTGCTGGGGCCGATTCAAGGCTGAACGTGGGTTGAACTGAGGAGGCCGAGTCAAAGCTGAGCGACGGATTTTATGGGTGAACGTTGGTTGAGGGGTTCGACGTGTTTTTCTCTACTGCGAGAATTAGCGAGCAAGGGAGAGGTTCCGCGGTTGGTTTAGGTGATGCCGCAGGGTTTTCGAAGTCGTTCTCTGCTCAAGGGGGGTTGCGGGTATTAGCTGAAGCCTCGACAAAGCTTGTTGGGGGTTGGTCTCGCTAGTTCATGGAGTTCGAAGGGTCTGAGGAGCTGTGGAACTGAGCGGGCTGCATTTGTGTGGGAAGTGGGTTTGTATGATTGGAGAAATGGAGGAGTCGTGGTTTTAGTTTGTGCGGTTCGAAGAAGAAGCTGGTTGAGGGTATACAGGGAGTTTGAGGAATGGGCAGATGATGGCAGTCGCGACAAATTCTGGTTTAGTGGCTCACTGATGTTCGAACGTGAGTTTGGGGAGGAGCAGACGTTTTCCAGGTTGGGGGAGGAAGGCTTTTGAAGTGCGGATGGGTATACAAAAACGAGTTGGGCTGTTAATTCATAGGGTGGTATTGGGTCTGAAAGAAAAGGTTAGGGCCCCTGGAATGAAAAATATAATTTAATTAATTTAAACTGTGTATATGAATTTGTATATGTGATATATAATTCGTACGTTGTCAGAATTAGACGAAATAGGGTCCAATAGGATCGTATGGACGGACCCTACCCAATGGAACTGACTGGAAGTGGAGTGGAGCTCGTTACAATTTATGGCGAAATAAATTGTCCGTCGAAATCAAATAACGCAAACCATTATTTAACGATTAATGCGCCAAAGTGAGTAAATCTCACCAACTCTAAACAGTTTATAATTTCATGTTGTATTTTTAGAACTGTTAGAAATTGTTTGATTGACTGTGTGTTGACTGTTTGATTGAACTGCTAGTCAGTTAGTTGAATTTCTATATTGATTCTGTTTAACAGAATATATCATATAGAACTGAAAGTGATGTTATCTATATTGTCTAAAATCTGTGATGCAGGGAAATAGGTTGGAGGAATCCAACTAGATTCCTCAACAGTTATTTTACTGTGATTTATATATTGTGATGTATAAATGTGATATATAATCTGATGTTGACTATGTGTGGTGGGACGATATTTATCGTTGTTATATGGTGTGTTAAATACCATAAGAAATACCAGAATATAGAAAGAGGATTTACAAAGTATAATTTGAAATATTTCATTTGCATAAAATCACCGGATTTTATATATAAAAGAAAAGGGTTTTGAATATAAAAGGAATTATATTTGTAATTCAAATATAAAGGGATTTATTTATAAATCAAATATATAAGGAAATATATTTGACAGCAAATATAAGGAAATATATTTGAAAGAGGTAAAAGGATATATTTATTTAGGAAATAAATCAAAGTAAAAGGAATATTTATTTGTTAGAATAAATAGAATAAGGATGACATTTATTTATTTGAATAAATAGAATAAAGGAGATATTTATTGATAAATAAATAGAGTTAAACCCAGGTGGATTAGTTAAGTTAAACCAAGGTGGATTAGTTAAGTTAATCAAAGTGATTAGTTCAGTTAATCGAGATAAGTAAAATCAAGTGAGGTTAATCGAATTGAATTAGTCAGTCGAGTTAATAAATTGAGTTAGTCAAACCAAGTAAAACCAGTTAGGGTTGACCAGTCAGAGTTAACCAGTTAGAATCAAGTTAAAGGAGTTAATCGATGTTAGTTAATCGATTAATGTTAAAGTTAAAGGAGTTAATCGATGTTAGTTAATCGATTAATGTTAAAGTTAAAAGGAGTTAATCGATGTTAGTTAATCGATTAGTGTTAAAGTTAAAAGGAGTTAATCGTTGTTAGTTAATCGATTAATGTTAAAGTAAAAGGAGTTAATCGATGTTAGTTAATCGATTAGTGTTAAAGTAAAAGGAGTAAATAGAATATAGTTTATTCGAATAAAGTTAGTAAATCGAATATAGTTTATTCGAAAGGGGTTAAGTGAATTGAGTAAATCAAAAAGAGTAAATCAGATAGAGTAAATCGAATAGAGATTTATTCGAACGAGAGTTAAGTAAGGAAGTTAGTAAAGGAATATAAAGTGAACTTGCCTATTTCAAAGTTAGAAATGTTGTTCAGTTAAGGTCTGAGAGGTAGTTTTACCCCAACTTGATTGACTTCATTTTTAACTAAGGAATAGTTAAGGTTCGGCAGTAAAGGAAATGGTTTGAGTTGGCATCGCGATAGTTTGTTTAAGCATCTGTCTAAGTCCAATGAAGAAGCTTTGGAAATGTTTTCAAATAAGAAACCACAAATGTTTTCTAATAAAGAAAACAAGAAACGGAAACGTTTTCCATTGTTAATAACGTATATTTTCCAAATGTAGAAAATAAGAAATATTGAATATAGGGAAAACAGGAGATAAGTAAAATTAATGAACTAAGGAGAGGAATGTTGAATGATGTTTGATCGATATAATTTCCATTTGGAAATAATATTGTTGTTTGCACACCTGTTTTTATTCGATAGTTAAATCACAAACTATCGAAGTTTTTACCATTTTAACGTTGTTAATATGGAGAGACCGGTTGGATTATTATCGAAAGAACCACTCTGTATTGGCATAAGCGTTGCGAATCATATATGCCAAAGGAAATTGAAGACGGAGTTATACAAGGGCTATCCTGTTTACAGAATAGTGCCTTCGGTTCATCCTGTTCTTGGATGACTTGTATGGACGGATGTCTGACAGAGTATTTCTAGACGATCGCGTATATTGATTTCTCCAACTGTACCAAGAGTGGAAGCAGAGAAGGAAACTTCTTTTAGCTAACACATAATGTACGGTTGAGGACGTCAATCGGTGATTTGATGAATTTGACGATGTGGCATTCAAAGTGAATCTGATGTGATGATAAAGCGTAGCTTCTAGCCTCATCATCCGGTAAATGACAGAAATCGGGCAGGCAGCATGGCTAAGTCGGTCGCACCGAAGTAGGGTGTATAATCACCTGATCTAGAGTTTCATTTACTTCTAAAAATCTATTGTTGATGCTGTCCCATTCGGGAAACGGTTGCTGATCCCAACTGTTGGTGATATACATTCGATACGCTCAAGCGAAATGAGTGGTCGGTCATGTGTGGCCGGATTGCAAGATGTTCTTGTTGAACCCAGTGTATTCCTCTGTAGAGGTACACGAGCGAAAGGTGGTTCCATACCTTGTCATAGTTGGAAACCCATTACCCAATACGTGCTTGCGGTTTTGATTGTATACTATATATGTAGAACGTGAGATGAAAGCGTTTCTGCTAGATGATTATATATACTGTGATTGATAGGCATTATTATAATATCAAAAGATTTTTGATATAAAGTTATTTTGGATTCTCATAAGGGAAAAACCCGTTCCGTTTTGCGGCGTGGTCTTATGAGATATCGGTTACTTGTTCGAACTGTTTTTAAACTGTTTTACTCATACCAGTCCCATGACTGACCCGGAGTTTACTTTGTTGTTTTCACTAAACTCTTGGGTGCCTAAATTTGTACGGGTAGTCAAGTAGTCGGGATTTACAGATATACTGGAAGAGCTTGGAGCAGGAGGCTTCAGGATCATATAGCTATAGTTATTTCTGCAGTGTTGCAAGTGTTGTACTTTGATAATGATGTATATTCAAATACATATGTATATTTCAAAGTTATGTTACATATATTATATGTTATTCGTTCCGCTGTGAGATTCGTGTTACTCTGATGTTGTGTCCTTCTTCTTCTATTCTAATTTTCTATCTTATCTTTCCTCACCCTCTAATTTCTTTCACTAATTACCAGGATTTTTCGATGTTTTGGTTATCGACATCGCGTTTATGTCGATAACCAAAGTCGCCGAAAATCCGGGTCGTTACAGGGTCGATCGCCGCAGAGGGTGGGGGGGTCTCGATCGCGGCAGAGGATGGGGGGGTCTCGATCGCGGCCGAGGATTGGGCGGATGGTCGATCGCGGCAGAGGAGGAGGGGGTTTCGCGCGGTGGCGCGCCGCCTGGGGGGGGGGGCTCGGCGGTAGTTTAGGTTTTTTATATTATTATTTCGTTTTCTGAAATGAAAACTAACGGGGGGGCTGAGTAAATGAAGGAGAGGGGGTTTATTTTTGATTATAGTTTTATTTTATTTTAATCCCAAAAGGTAACTTTTTCTTTCGACCTCGAAACAAGGCCCACCGCCTGCCATCCATAGCTAATTACCCCCATTCCGAACACAATGGGATATGTTTCGTAGGCTGATTCGATCGTTTCGATCAGTTTTCGTCAAAATCAACATATAACTCTATATATCGAATTTGAACGCGCATTTCAATTTACCGGGATCACATACTAACTCGAAAAATTCCAGAAAAATATTTTCTAACTTCGTATTGACGATACGGTCCTAACAAAACTAGTTTCGTCGAATTCTGAGGCCGTTTGAAAAATGGCCATTTTCCAGTCGATTAAAATCAACTGAAACTGGTCAAACGCGTTTTCCTTTGCCACGCTCACATATTGACTCGAAAAATTATGAAATTTGGAATCTAGCAATAACTTGACATCGCGGATCCAACAAAAGTGGTTTCGTCGAAATCCGAGGTCGTTTGCAAAATTCCCATTTTTAAGGGCCTGAATTCCATAGCGACTATTCAGAATTTTCAACTGGACATATCTTTTGATTCCCGCTATGAAATTTCAATTTTTGGGGTTCGTTGGAAAGATATTCCCAATTAGATTCTATTATTTTTGATTTCACTAAAATCCGGTTTATTTTGCACCCGGTATGTTCAATTGAAGTTTGAAATCGAATTATCGAATTACCGCGCCATTTTCAATTCCTTTTATAAATTAAAATAAATATTTATATTCTCACGACGATCTATATAAATATATACGTTCCAATCTATTCAAAATAAATTTCTCGTCGTTTTTATTTAAAATAATTCATTTTAAATAATCAAAATTCGCTAAAATTGCCAAAATAAAATTTTTAAACTGGCCCAGATTTTCGGGTTATTACAAAAGGTCTCCATCATCATGCTTCGAAAGCATACTAGATCTCCGTTGCCACGCTACGTAATCAAACTATCTGCTATCCAAGCCCCGCCGAGAGGCTAAACCCTTAGATGAAGGTAACACTCGAACATGCATCACCTAGTGCATAAATCGAGGACCTACTTGCGATCATATTGTCTACTATCTATGTTCCGCTATCAGGCTGAACCCTTGCACGAAACTTAATTGGGGGATTTCTACATCTTCTTACGATACAAATATCCATAGATTGGCGTTTTGCTTTTCCTCTATGGCTATGGCCCCACTCGCCCCTCTCCCTCAATTAATGAGAGACCATTTCAAGAGCTAAGTTATCGTGCCTCTAATAGACAATTTTGACATCCAATTGGCATTGTTCCTCATCCAATGTTTAGATAGTGAAAGACCATTGGTCTATTGGCTTTGCTCCAACCTTTCCCCGTATACGCTGTGACTGTAAATGATAAGTTACTGGCGATCTACTATCCTTATTGGGTCCTGTCCACGAAGCCTTCTCTTAGAGCTGAGGCAACCGCCGAATCCTAAAAATTATCCCATCTGTCTTTTGGCTACCTCAACACAATTACAGGCATGACATACTCTTTGGACGAAACTATACAGACCTACCTCTGGGATAACTAACCACGGGTATCACATGGAGGGGAATTTTAGAGCATTCTCACGTCCCGTGGAAGTCTTGAATTTCCTTCCTCTAAGGCTCAACAGGTCAAAGGCTCCCCCTAGAGGTCATTCTCCAGTCCTATCAAATATTAAGTTGGACATGCTTCCACCGTGTCTTCGAACACCTACAATCATATTCCCCATTAGGCTCTTCATTCACGATTTCTTCAAACTAGTCCAAACGCATCTTGATATTTTATTAGTCCTTATTTCTAATCTTTCCTTATGTGTTTACCTTACTTTTCTTATCTTTACTTAATATTATCATTCAAATAATATGAAATCTGAACTTTAACTATTTGTTTATTAGCTTTATTTGCCACTTATTTCCCCTAACTAGCCTTCGATGCTGGATAGGTGCACTGCGCTTATTAGACTTAGTTCACAAATGTTAGTGTATTCATAATAAGCTCTTCTTACTCTTTTCACTTTTAATTATAACTTTGATGTCATAATAGTACTTCCACCATAGAACCACAACTATAGAATTATGCTAATTAAACTTAATTCACAATTATAAGTTTATTTGTAATAAGCCTTCATTTCAGTTTTATTTATAGCCTTCATATTACAATATTGCTTAAACATATATCAAAACTATCTATTATTATTCATTTTTGTGCCTATACAATTGTCATAATATTTTTTCCAACATGTTCAACTTTTCTTATTATGATCTATTTATGTGTCTGTACAATTATCACAATTTGTTTCACCCACGGAACCCTATGTGCGTAGCGGGTGAAAGTCAACTCTTCTCTATACCAATTCGACTAAGCTTTGAATCAGTAGACCTCACTGAGTTCTCATTTTTCTTATTAAGAAATATTTTTTGTAGCAAATCACTGAGCCTGAACTTAATGCACTGATGACTGAGCTAGTGAGTTCGAATGCCGACTTCCCCGTACCTGAATAAACTGCGTGCCTGTAGTTCTAAGTTGGATTCCGATAACTAATGAAAGAGAGAAGAGTTGGAAGTTATGAGATGAATTTCAATGTAGGTGAGTAGGTGTTGTTTCTTTGCTTCTTTATAAATTTATTTTGTAGGAAGATCTGCATGTTCACGTTTGATTGGTTTTGTAAAATTGCATCAAAATCTATTTACATAATTTAAGGTAATTGCAATAATAGAAATCCATAATTGTAAATATTATTTTCAATTATTTTTAGGCTATTGGATAGTGCGCAATAAGGCTAAATCTCTATTTCAGACTAATGCGTGCCATTCTTTCTTTTTATACTTGTAATTATGTTTTCCATTTTTTTTTTACAAACCAAACTACAAAAATATATTCCCCTTTTCCTAACCAATCAATCTGGGCTATTTCCAAATTCCTATTTCAATTGGTATACGTTAATACATGTTCTCAACTTATATTTTCAATTTGGCATAACTAAAATAAATTTGGATACAATCGGGATCATACTCCTTTTTCTTGTAATCCCAATAATTTCTATATTCATTTCATTATAAATAAGAACAGTAATTTTAACAAATAAATATGGGAACTCTTTGACCTAGTACCGTTTAACTACAACTTAATTGTATATAATATTAATTATGTCATGTCAACCTGTGTCACAGTTAATTAGCAAGTATTATCAGATTTGCCTATTTTCAGTCCAATTCCCTTTTTGTTACAGTTTTACATTATCTGTCAATTTAGACCTGAATTAGCAATTCCTCTTCCTTTTATAATTCTAATGGAATCATATTTCTAACCATACGCAAAATAAAATGGAGTAATTAGTCGCATAGAATTAGGCGTATAAATCAGTGCCTAATCAATTGTATACATATGACAATATTGCATATTTAGGCATATTCTAGGCTAACTACAACAAACTAAAAATAGAGATTGAAAAGGGGAAAGACGACTAAGAAGATACCTTGTTAATTTAATAGGAATCAAACGTTGGTATATACCGCTATAGAATAGAAGAAGAAGAAGAACCAACACAACACATGATCAGAGTCTCACATCGAAGTGGAACAAAATATAATACATAAATAAATCTTTACTGAGAGCTTTTAAAAATACTTACAATATCAGAGTACAACACACAACTGGATAGTTATAATAACTTGTCCTCATATACAACACACATCAGAATAGTAGCTATATAACATCACACTTCTGGACTCTTCCAGCTCGTCTCTTCACATCATTCGATAACCTGAACCTGTACACCCCGGGCTAACCCGAGCATTTACAAAATACCGGGTCAGTATGGTGAACCAAAGTGAGAAAAACTCGCACAGATTTATGGGTATCGCACAACTTGATTTTAAAGTCAAAATCTTTTCGAATGAAAATGAAAATCGTAAGACCAAATCCACACATAAACACAGACGGTTTTTACCTTATGATAACCCTAAACAGTTTTGAAACCAATATCTTTCCTGATATTATAATAATGTCTAGATACAAGTAAATAACAATCTAGTGGAACGCTTGCATCTCACGCTCCACATATATAGTATACAATCAAAACCGCAGGCGCTTATTAGAGATTGGATTCCGACTATGACAAGGTATGGGACCACCTGCTGATAGTGTATCTCTAAAGGCGAATACACTGGGTTCAACAAGAACATCCTGCAACCCGGCCCACACATGACCGACCACTCATTTCGCTTGAGTGTATCGAATGTATATCACCAACGGTTGGGCTCAAACAACCATTTCCCGAAAAGGGACAGCATCGAAATAGATTAAAGAAACAAAAGGATTTTCTCTAGATAGGTAATAATACACCCTAATGGGAGTGACCCATATAGCCATGCTGCCAGCCCGATTTCTGTCATTTCCCGGTTGTGAGGCTTGAGGTTTGAATTTATTTTACAACACCTGGCCACCATTCACTTTGAATGCCACATCGTTAGATCCGCCAAATATCACTAATTGACGTCCACAAAAATACTCCAGTAGTTCAGAGAACCGTCGTCCTCCGTACAACCATGGTACGTTTGAAGAAATCAACATACATACATCCTTTGGAAATACTCTGTCGGACATCCATCCATTCAAGTCATCCAGGAACAGGGTGAACCGAAGGTACTCTCCTACTGCATCCAATATAGGAATCACCCCATGGATCAGAAGCGAGAAGTCTTTGCAACCCGTAGATTTCAACCACGATAGAATCACTGTTTATCTCTGGCCGATAAACCAGAGATTTTTGATAGTTCTTCCGTGTAATGAAGATCTACAGTCTTCAATGCTCTATCTCGATCATCTTTTGATATCTTCACGTATTTGTTGGTCGGAATGGTTTTCGAATAAATTTGATCCCGGTCTTTCCGTACCAACAATCGTATTGGACAATTTGATAGTCGGTGATTTAACTATCAGAATGATCAGTGTTTCAATCATGACAGTCTAATGGATTTACTGGTTCAGCAGCCAACACCACTTGGCCTTTTTAATTAAAAACAATTGTAAATTTTAAAACCCTTAAATATTTCGATATGGTGAACATAGTTTCGCATAAGATTTTACTTTAACAAATTCATTTTTCACTAATTCTTTTCTAATCCAATTTACCACTTCCCATCTTGAAATTTTCTCATTTCAATTTCCCAAATTTACTTAATCCTATTAAGTAACTTCAATTCACAATTAACGATACAACCTCTCGTCGCTTTTTATAAACCTTGTTCAGTTACAATTTGGTTTATTCTAAACCTTTTCCATCTCACTTTCCTTTTAACTTAATTCGAATATCAAGTCAACATGATTTAAGCCATCGTATTTGCTCAAATTCCTGTTTATAACTTCATTGTAAAATTTTGGGTTTTAAATATAAAACCGCTCATAAACTCCTCTCCCCCTTCAACTAGATCTCATTTCACCTTCAATTACTTTTTAAATGAATTTCAATTAAAAAGGTAATTTCCTAAATTGTTATTAATTAAAATAATAATTTACTTTAAATCATTAACTACTTCCATTGTTAATTTCTTTCCTTAATAAATATTAATTCTCCTTTTAAAGATCTTATTAAGATTAAACAACAGTCATTAACTATTTTATTTAAACACACTAAATCAATAATAAATTCCAGTTTAGAACGGTCGATTTAGTCAACCCAACTCAGTTATCCCATTAATCGATTCCAATGGGTTTTCCCTTTTAAATTAATCAATAATATAATTCATTTAAATAAATTCCATTAAATTGTTAAAAACAATTAAACAACTTAGCTACTTGGTAAATTCTTATTCTCGTACTTTTAAATTCGATTAACATCAGAACTTTCTTTATAAAATAAATTCATAACTAATTATAACTTAAATAGTAATAATCATTATTTATTCCTTTAAATAAAATTTATTCAAAATAATATATTCAAAAATCTATCTCCCGTATAAAATAATTTTTATGACTTCGTTTCTGTCGATTTGCCTGACAGTAATTCAACACGAAATATTTTTTTTGATTTTTTTATAGACCATATGTTGCCAAGTACTCAACCAATACCGCCCATTGGTTTAAACTAAACAGATGTTGGATATTCAGTCAATAATCAACAATCAAATCAATCACTCCAACAGAATCGTTCATATATGATAAATATGAAGAAAAAAAATATTTGAGGAATCCGGTTGGATCCCTCCAACCTGTTCTTCTCTGTATTCAATTGGTTATCTCAAACAGATTGTTCAATTCAAACAGATCAAACAATTCAAACAATTCAACAATTAAACACGTTTATTTTATAAACGTGACCAATAAGGTAAGTTACCTTTGTTGGAACCAATCGTTAAAATAACGATTTGGTATTTCACTGAAATTAAACGACGGTTTAATTTCATCAGTTAAATCAACAAATAAGTATATAACTAGCAAACGGTCAACCATTGGCCAGCAGAGCACACAAAATAAAAACCCAATTTATATATAAATATAAATGGGAAGAACTGAGTGAGTTTAACTCACCTTGAGTTGATTCATTTCTGAACTGGTCTGGTTTCAATTAAATTTAAACGAGTGTTTAATTCAACTAAAAATTCCTGTTGATTCTGTATTTGTCCAAATCAGTTCCAGAATGTATTGTCCACCACCATGTTCCCAGCATCTGTTGTTTCGTTAAGTTCGGATCACCTAGGTAAGAGTTATACCGTTATTAGCGTATGCGTTTTATATAAATTAATTAACTGATCATTTCCTTAATTAAGGTTTAAATTTAACTAATCACTAAATAATAATATTAAATAATCTTATGCCATCAGTCGATCGTTTTAAAACGAGGAACACGGCTGATCAAACGTTTTGTACTGCTGCCTTTTGAAACCGCATGACTGCTCGCTACAGGGGCAACTTCTTCTCATCAAAATATTTAGCACCTGAGACAAACAAAGCCTCTTCATCCCAATATCACTTCCTTCCTACCATGTTTTAAACGGGTTGCTTAGAGGAAAAGAAACGCACCCCATCTTCCACGGCCACCGTTCCAACGTGCTGTTCCACTAGTCCACTCGTCTCATCCTTGCTCACTATTGAACAAAATACACTCTTCCCCCCTTCAGGCAACCTACCACCTTCCAACATTTCTTCTGTCACTCCTTTTTGTTTTCTTTCCGATATCTAATCACTCCGCATAACCAACCTCAGCCCGCCTCTCTCTCCATAACTACTTCATCTCCCCTACGCTGTTGTAAACCTTCTGTCGAACTGCCCTCCCTCCATGTAACTCCACTCCGTACCTTCCCTCTTCCGTTTTCTACACAACCGCCCCTTCTGGTTTCAGTCCGCCACAACCATCATGTTTTCCCCACATCATTTCCTAGAACCACATTAGCTCGGCTTCTCTAGCCTGAACGCTCCATCCCGCTCTACCAGTACTATGAGCCCGCCAACTCCTTCACATTCCCTGTTGTTGATTTAAGCTAATATGGGATGTTGAGGTATTATTTGTTTATTTTGAAGTGGAGTTAAGTTTTTGTTTTGAATTCATTTTTTTTCCAGGAAGCTTCGGCATGCTTGTTGTGGACAAATTAAAAATGGAGTTTCGTTGTATGAGTATATATAGGCAGAGAGCCTTGGTCCCAAAGGAATGGGCGTTGAGCGTGCACATGCTAAGATATAGGTGAGTGATTGTGAAAGGGCATTGAGGTGATGAAAGTAGGTGCATGAGTGTAGCTTCTCCTTCATATTTATGGGCTTGTGCAGCTTTTGTTTACACTGCAGTGTCTTATTATTTCAACATGCGTTATCTTTTCATTTGAAGGTAGGTGGTACGTACTACTAGAGTGTGAGTTTTCTATTTCACGAATAGTGATAGGTCTTTAATTTGCGTTGATGGTGATTGAACACAACAGAGTTTTTTCTTGGTTGGAAAGGAAGCTTCGTGATGTAACAATACATTGTTGCGATGGGGAAGAATGTATAAATCTCTGTAGAATAGGGGATGTAGCTGAATGCATGAGTTGTCTGTAGGTTGTGTACTTAGGTAAGTAACAGGGATATGCAGTGCGTGCTTAGGCAGGCATGAGTTTTCATAAAGCTACAGGTAGGCTCTTTGATTTGAACATACATGAGGACTAGCTGTGTTGATTTTACTTGAGGTCATGTACATTCGGTGTTGATGGTTGCACGTTAATTGATGTAGGCATGTACGGTTGATTTGAAAATATAGCTTAGGGTAGCTTATGTAATTATTTTGTAGGAGAAAATGGTTAAAATATTATTAAATGATACTTCGTCATGAAGTAACACACCAAAACCACCATAAAAGCTTTTCGTTTTCTGATGAAAAAGCTAATCTTAGTGTAAAAAGGTATTTCGGATCCAATGGGACAAGTTTCGTCGAAATCCGAGGTCGTATGAAAAAAATTCCTTTATAAAAGAAGAAATAAACACGCGTTTAATTTTTCGCGATCACCAGATAAATCAACTTGAAAACTAGAGATCCTAAAATAATTCTTCAATACGAACCCAGCGGCATCAGTTTCATCGCATTCTGAGACTGTTTCCCCGGTAGACTACTTTTACACGCACCACGAGCCATTTTGAACACCAAATTACCCGGTCTCTAAAAATAACAAACTATATACCTATCCTGACTATAGTCGACGATACGAACTCAACGGATCTGGTTTCGCGGCCTAATTCGATCATCTGCTCAAGTTATACCCAAATATTCCTTTATTAATTTAATTACGCGCTATAGAAATTGAACTGGCGTTTGTGGCTGTCGTGGTCACATACAACATCGGTTTGCCACGCCATTTAATGTCGTGCAATAATTTAACGATATGGTTCTAATGAAACTGATTTCGTCGAAATCGGCGACCGTTTGCCAAATGGCTATTTTAAAGGCCTATATTTAAATACCGATTTTTCACAGCGACTATTTTAAAATTTGATTTAGCCATAACTTACAATCTATAACACGAAATCTGAATTTTCCTCTTTCATATGATAATTATCATCAATACGGTTCTAACGTTTCTTGTTTCATAGAAATCCGACTTATATCGGATTCTGTATACTCAATTAAAGTTCAAAAACAAATATTACGAACTACCACGCGATTTTGAACTCGTTTTATATTATAAATAAAATTAATGTTAGAACTTCGTTTTAAATAACGATTTCAATATTAAATCCCATTCATATTCCGAATAAAATATTTAAAATAATAAATCAAATAGAATATTTGGCTGCCAAAAATGCGGGTCGTTAAATTCTTTCCCCCTTAAAATAATTTCGTCCTCGAAATTGCTAAGGTAAGAAAGAACATTACAAACCTATAAATTTCCAAATCCAGTTTATTTTAAAATCGAAAACCAGTTTAATATCATAAATAAATATTTTTCAAAGCTCTGCGAAAATTTTCTAACACCTTAATTTTTTTTGAAATTTTTTTGGTAGATTCTCCCATGTACGGAGGGACATCTGCAATATCGCAGGTTCAAGAAATATATATACATCGACCAATAGGGTCGGAAAAATTCAAAAACCAAACTCAAAACCCAAATAAAACCAAAAATTTTATATTTTCGCGTAGGCGTACCTTTTACGAACGCTATTGAGCATATCTGCTCAACGTATATGCGATTTACTCAACTAATATCAATCTACCTAGCCATCTGGCACCTGTACTTAACTCAATTCACATATTAGTAACAGATATATGAAATTCTGAGATAATAGTTCACTAATCATACAACTACACAATTCCAAAATTAACGCATAGCATCAATTCATTTCAAATACCAGGTTTAATCGTAAATTCCAATTCATATGTAGTTTTATTCCAGTTTAATTATACCAAAAATTATCCTTTAGTTTATAATTTATTCAACTTCATTAAATCGTTGACTTATTTCATTCAAACCCGCCTACCATCCAATAACAAATATTTCACATTTCACAATCAATACACAACCAAATCAGCCAAATCAATTGAATTCACATTCAATATTAACATTTATTTTGGTTTCCCAAATTTGAATATCAATTGATTAGTACCCAATTGATTTCTATTTGATATTTATTCATCAAATTTCCAATTTATTAATTTAATTTCAATTTCTTTATTAATTTAATTTCACTTAATTAGATTAAATTTCAATTCAAATTTTTAATTCGATTTGAATTTCATCCAAATCAGTCAAACACACTAGTATCTCAATAAATTGAGAAAAATATTTCTTTTCTATACAAAAATATGTCTTGGGTAAAATTATTTCATTTATCCTCTTTTCATAACAATATTGCAACTATTGCCAGTTCAACGCTTCTCAACACTTGAACCGATCAACGAACACAATACAAAACGTTTGTATACAAAATCTACAAATACGCTCTTATATATATATATACACACTCAATCTCGATCTAGGGTATTACTAACCCAATCTCTATAGAGTCACGCCACAGAGCCAAGGTTATTACTAAACTAATAGCTCTGATACCACTGTAACGACCCAGGGTTTTCGCCCCAGAAAATCGACATAAATACCTTTACCGTATCCCATGCCGACCTCGAAAACACCAAAAACACTGGAATATTATTAGAAAGAATTTAGAGGGTGAGATAAGAAAGAAAGAAATATTAGAATAGAAGAAGAAGAAGAAGAACCAACACAACACATGATCAGAGTCTCACATCGAAGTGGAACAAAATATAATACATAAATAAATCTTTACTGAGAGCTTTTAAAAATACTTACAATATCAGAGTACAGCACACAACTGGACAGTTATAATAACTTGTCCTCATACACAACACATAGCGGAATAGTAGATATATAATATCACACTTATGGACTCTTCCAGCTCGTCTCTTCACATCATTCGATAACCTGAACCTCTACACCTCGGGCTAACTCGAGCATTTACAAAACATCGGGTCAGTCTGGTGAACCAGAGGGAGAAAAACTCGCACAGATTTATGGGTATCACACAACTTGATTTTAAAGTCAAAATCTTTTCGAATGAAAAGGATAATCGTAAGACCAAATCCACACATAAACATGGACGGTTTTTACCTTACGATAACCCAAAACAGTTTTGAAACCAATATCTTTCCTGATATTATAATAATGTCTAGATACAAGTAAATAACAATCTAGTGGAACGCTTGCATCTCACGCTCCACATATATAGTATACAATCAAAACCGCAGGCGCTTATTGGAGATTGGATTCCGGCTATGACAAGGTATGGGACCACCTGCTGATAGTGTATCTCTAAAGGCGAATACAATGGGTTCAACAAGAACGTCCTGCAATCCGTCCCATACATGACCGACCACTCATTTCGCTTGAGTGTATCGAATGTATAACACTAACGGTTGGGCTCAAACCACCGTTTCCCAAAAAGGGACAGCATCGAAATAGATTAAAGAAACAAAAGGATTTTATCTAGATAGGTGATTATACACCCTAATGGGAGCGACCGACATAGCCATTCTGCCTGCCCGATTTCTGCCATTTCCCGATTGTGAGGCTTGAGGTTTGAATTTCTTTTACAACACCTGTCCACCATTCACTTTGAATGCCACATCGTCAGATCCGCTAGATATCACTAAATGACGTCCACAAAAATACTCCAGTAGTTCAGAGAACCGTCATCCTCCGTACAACTATGGTACATTTAAAGAAATCAACGTACGTAATTCCTTTGGAAATACTCTGTCAGACATCCGTCCATTCAAGTCATCCAGGAACAGGATGAACTGAATGTACTCTCCTACTGTATCCAATATAGGAATCCACCCATGGATCAGTAGCGAGAAGTCCTTGCAACCCGTAGATTTCAACCACGATAGAATCACAGTTTATCTCTGGCTGCTAAACCAGAGATTTTTAGTAGTTCTTCCGTGTAATGAAGATCTACGGTCTTCAATGCTCCATCTCGATCATCTTTTGATATCTTCACGTATTTGTTGGTCGGAATGGTTTTCGAATAAATTCGATCCCGGTATTTCCGTACCAACAATCGTATTGGACAATTTGATAGTCGGTGATTTAACTATCAAAATGATCAGTGTTTCAATCATGACAGTCCAATGGATTTACTGGTTCAGCATCCAGCACCACTTGGACTTTTTAATTAAAAACAACTGTAAATTTTAAAACCCTTAAATATTTCGATATGGTGAACATAGTTTCACATAAGATTTTACTTTAACAAATTCATTTTCCACCAATTCTTTTCTAATCCAATTTACCACTTCCCATCTTGAAATTTTCTCATTTCAATTTCCCAAAATTACTTAATCCTATTAAGTAACTTCAATTCACAATTAACGATACAACCTCTCATCGCTTTTTATAAACCTTGTTCAATTACAATTTGGTTTAATCAAAACCTTTTCCATCTCACTTTCCTTTTAACTTAATTCGAATATCAAGTCAACATGATTTAAGCCATCGTATTTGCTCAAATCCCTCTTTATAATTGTAAAATTTTGGGTTTTAAATATAAAACCGCTCATAAACTCCTCTCCCCCTTCAACTAGATCTCATTTCACCTTCAATTACTTTTTAAATGAATTTCAATTAAAAAGGTAATTTCCTAAATTATTATTAATTTAAATAATAATTTACTTTAAATCATTAACTGCTTCCGTAGTTAATTTCTTTCCTTAATAAATATTAATTCTCCTTTTAAAGATCTTATTAAGATTAAACAACAGTCATTAACTATTTTATTTAAACACACTAATTCAATAATAAATTCCAATTTAAAACGGTCGATTTAGTCAACCCAACTCAGTTATCCCATTAATCGATTCCAATTGGTTTTCCCTTTTAAATTAATCAATAATATAATTCATTTAAATAAATTCCATTTAATTGTTAAAAACAATTAAACAACTTAGCTCTTCGGTAAATTCTTATTCGAATACTTATAAATTCGATTAACATCAGAACTTTCTTTATAAAATAAATTCATAACTAATTATAACTTAAATAGTAATAATCATTATTTATTCCTTTAAATAAACTTTATTCAAAATAATATATTCAAAAATCTATCTCCCATATAAAATAATTTTTATGACTTCGTTTCTGTCGATTTGCCTGACAGTAATTCAACATGAAATATTTTTTTAATTTTTTTATATACCATATGTTGCCAAGTACTCAACCAATACCGCCCATTGGTTTAAACTAAACAGATGTTGGATATTCAGTCAATAATCAACAATCAAATCAATCACTCCAACAGATCAGTTCATATATGACAAATATGAAGAAAAAAAATATTTGAGGAATCCGGTTGGATCCCTCCAACCTGTTCTTCTCTGTATTCAACTGGTTATCTCAAACCAATTATTCAATTCAAACAGATCAAACAATTCAAACAATTCAACAATTAAACACGTTTATTTTATAAACGTGACCAACAAGGTAAGTTACCTTTATTGGAACCAATCGTTAAAATAACGATTTGGTATTTCACTGAAATTAAATGACGTTTTAATTTCATCAGTTAAATCAACAAATAAGTGTATAACTAGCAAACGGTCAACCATTGGCCAGCAGAGCACACAAAATAAAAACCCAATTTATATAAAAATATAAATGGGAAGAACTGAGTGAGTTTAACTCACCTTGAGTTGATTCATTTTTGAACAAGTCTGGTTTCAGTTAAATTTAAACGAGTGTTTAATTCAACTAAAAATTCCTGTTGATTCTGTATTTGTCCAAATCAGTTCCAGAATGTATTGTTCACCACCATGTTCCCAGCATCTTTTGTTTCGTTAAGTTCGGATCACCTAGGTAAGAGTTATACCGTTATTAGCGTACGCGTTTTATATAAATTAATTAACTGATCATTTCCTTAATTAAGGTTTAAATTTAACTAATCACTAAATAATAATATTAAATAATCTTATACCATCAGTCGATCGTTTTAAAACGTGGAACACGGCTGATCAAACGTTTTGTACTGCTGCCTTTTGAAACCGCATGACTGCTCGCTACAGGGGCTTCTTCTTCTCATCAAAATATTTAGCACCTGAGACAAACAAAGCCTCTTCATCCCAATATCACTTCCTTCCTACCATGGTTTAAACGGGTTGCTTAGAGGAAAAGAAACGCACCCCATCAGAAACGAACCCCGTCTTCCACGGCCACCGTTCCAACGTGCTGTTCCACCAGTCCACTCGTCTCATCCTTGCTCACTATTGAACAAAACGCACTCTTCCCCCTTCAGGCAACCTACCACCTTCCAACATTTCTTCTGTCACTCCTTTTTGTTTCCTTTCCGATATCTGATCACTCCGCATAACCAACCTCAGCCCGCTTCTCTCTCCATTACTGCATCATCTCCCCTACGCTGCTGTACACCTTCCGTCGAACTGCCCTCCCTCCATGTAACTCCACTCCGTACCTTCCCTCTTCCGTTTTCTACACAACCGCCTCTTCTGGTTTCAGTCCGCCACAACCATCATGTTTTCCCCCACTTCATTTCCTAGAACCACAGCAGCACGGCTTCTCTCGCCTGAACGCTACATCCCGCTCTACCAGTACTACGAGCCCGCCAACTCCTTCACATTCCCTGTTGTCGATTTAAGCTAATACGGGATGTTGAGGTATTATTTGTTTATTTTGAAGTGGAGTTAAGTTTTTGTTTTGAATTCATTTTTTTGCCAGGAAGCTTCGGCATGCTTGTTGAGGACAAATTAAAAATGGAGTTTCGTTGTATGAGTATATATAGGCAGAGAGCCTTGGTCCCAAAGGAATGGGTGAAGAGCATGCGCATGCTAAGATATAGGTGAGTGATTGTGAAAGTGTTAGCCTGCTTTGTGACCAGACTATCCAAAGCTCAAGAACTCTATCAGGAAGGCCACTCAGGGCTTAAGTATTAACTGGCAGAGATCGGCATCTGCATGGACGAAGTAACAAAGGATGGGAAAACTCGTATTTCTGCGCACATAAGCCTTGGGTTGGATTCCACCATTTTGGATCAAGCTAAAGCGAATATTTCTGACCGACCAATCCGGATTGGGTAAACCGGATTGGGCCATCCGGATCGGGCCATCCGGATTGGGACACTCACCCTAACCGAATTCTGGGCAGTTAAAGACCATTTCACCATGTTCTCCACTACATTCGAGATTTACTCTGAAGCTGCCACATGGCCACTCAACCCTAACCGAATTTCTACCTATAAATACACATACAACGCATCATTTGGGGGACTTTTTGGCACTTCATTTATTCATGGCAGCATGGCCGAATTCCTCCATAAATAACCACCTTATTCTCCAATGAAAATAATGAATTCAGAGAGAATGATTCATTGTGTTTGAGTGTAAATTTTCAGTGTAATTGTAATTCCGGAATGAAATGAGGAACTATAAAGTGGATGTAGGCTCAATAACGCCGAACCACTATAAATCTTGTGTGTTGATTGATTTCTCTTGCTTTTTCGTACAGGATTTGTTATTATTCTTCGCAAATCCTATTCAATTGGGTGTTAGTGCCATTTTTTGGTCTAACAGAAAGGGCATTGGGGTGATGACAGTAGGTGCATGAGTGTAGCTTCTCCTTCATATTTATGGGCTTATGCAGCTTTTGTTTACACTGAAGTGTCTTAATATTTCAGCATGCGTTATCTTTTCATTTGTAGGTAGGTGGTATGTACTACTGGTATGTGAGTTTCATATTTCACGAATAGTGATAGGTATTTAATTTGCGTTGATGGTGATTGACTGAACACAGCAGAGTGTTTTCTTAGTTGGAAATGAAGCTGCGTGATGTAACAATACATTGTTGCGATGGGAAAGAATGTGTAAATCTCTGTAGAATAGGGGATGTAGCTGAATGCATGAGTTGTCTGTAGGGTGTGTACTTAGGTAAGTAACAGGGATAGGCAGTGCGTGCTTAGGCAGGCATGAGTTTTCATAAAGCTACAGGTAGTCTCTTTGATTTGAACATACATGAGGACTAGCTATGTTGATTTTACTTGAGGTCATGTACATTCGGTGTTGATGGTTGCACGTTAATTGATGTAGGCATGTACGGTTGATTTGAAAATATAGCTTAGGGTAGCTTATGTAATTGTTTTGTAGGAGCAAATGGTTAAAATATTATTAAATGATACTTCGTCATGAAGTAACACACCAAACCCACCATAAAAGATTTTCGTTTTCAGATATAAAAGCTAATCTTAGTGTAAAAAGGTATTTCGGATCCAATGGGACAAGTTTCATCGAAATCCGAGGTCATATGGAAAAAATTCCTTTATAAAACCAGAAATAAACACGCGTTTAATTTTTCACGATCATCAGATAAATCAAATCAACTTGAAACCTAGAGATCCTAAAATAATTCTTCAATACGAACCCAACGTCATCAGTTTCGTCGCATTCTGAGACTGTTTTCCCGGTAGACTACTTTTACGCGCACCGCGATGCCATTTTGAACACCAAATTACCCGGTCTCTAAAAATAACAAACTATATACCTATCCTAACTATAATCGACGATACGAACTCAACGGATCTGGTTTCGCGGCCTAATTCGATCATCTGCTCAAGTTATACCCAAATATTCCTTTATTAATTTAATTACGCGCTATAAAAATTGAACGGCCGTTTGTGGCTGCCGTGGTCACATACGACATCGGTTTGCCACGCTATTTAACACCGTGAAACAATTTAACGATACGGTTCTAATGAAACTGATTTCGTCGAAATCAGCGACCGTTTGCAAAATGGTTGTTTTAAAGGCCGATATTTAAATAACGATTTTTCACATCGACTATTTTAAAATTTGATTTAGCCATAACTTACAATCTATAACCCGTAATCTGAATTTTCCTCTTTCATATGATAATTATCATCAATACGGTTCTAACGTTTCTTGTTTCCCAGAAATCTGACTTATATCGGATTCTGTAAAATCAATTAAAGTTCAAAACCAAATATTACGAACTGCCGCGCGATTTCGAACTCGTTTATATTATAAATAAAATTAACGTTAAAACTTCGTTTTAAATAACGATTTCAATATTAAAACCCATTCATATTCCGAATAAAATATTTAAAATAATAAATCAAATAAAATATTTGGCTGCCAAAAATGTGGGTCGTTTCCTAGAGTTTAAAACTATATAAATTTAAAGTGTAAAATATAAATATACAAAACTTAAAAAGTATAAACTTATAAAACTGATGTTTAAAATCAAAATAAAAACAGAAAGTAAAATAGAGAAGAAAGAGGTTGAAGATAGAAAGCAGAATTCAAAAAACAGAATTTGAAATTATTTTGAATTTTAACCTGGAGTGATATTCAAAGTCTTACATAATCTTGACTCTATAACTATATTTATCTTGAACTCTTGAAATCTTGAATACTCATGAGTCTTGAAACATCTCTGAATTCTTAATCTCTAACATCTTTAAACTATACAGTCTTCGATAATAATTCCTATATATAAATCCCGCATATATATATATATATATATATATTCTAGACAAAAGTGTTAGTATATATTTTATAATCAATTAATATTGAAATAAGATTATTGTCATTAAAACTCCACTCCCCAACAATTTCCCTATTTTGATTATGAAAACCTTAGTTTATAAAATATAGTACCCATATATACCAGTTGATGATAATCCTTCAAATACTCCCCCTATCTATATGAATCCTATAAAAATATGTCTATATTTTATAATTTCTCCCCCTTTGGCATTATCAAAAAGAAATTCTAAAACCACTCCTCCTAAAACGTATAACTATCTAAATAAAACTTATAAGATACTAAGTATCTTCTAATTCACAGTAGAATACTTCCAAGTAAAATAATTCTTATACTCCCCTTTAATTTTTTATAACCATGTTACTTTATGCTAAGATGTAAACTAAGTACTTAATTTAAACATAACCAATTATTATATTAAACTTGAATTTGTACAAGCAATGGTACACGGATTTTACAAGCACGATATATCGTAAGAACGAAAACCAAAGAAAACCTTAAATACTAATTATTCTTGACAATGGGAGAAGTTGTGAATTGGAAAATTTGGATAATGGAGACAAAAATCTCCATTCTATTTAATCACATTCCCATTTTGGTCGAATAAGAGCTCTCCTACACATACAACCTTATGGTCCTCTTCTATAATCGTTAGTTGAGTCTCTTGAGGTTCTTCTTCCTCCTTCATTTCTTCTTCCTCTTTTGGTTCTTCCTCTGGTTCTTCCTCCTCCTCCATGGCTTGATTACCATCGTCGATGATAATCGGATTGGCCTGATTATCCATTATGAACTTAAGAAGACTCCTTATGTAGCGACCCGAACTTCCCGGCCGACCTAAATCGAACAAGAAGGCGGACTGCTTTGAGAACAAAGTCGAAACAAAAAAGACAGAACATTCATTGCTATTGGAATAGCTTACATCAGAGTACAAGACCTCAGAGTTCAAATAAATAACATACAACATAAATACAATATCAGAGATTAAAATACACAACAGCGGAAATTTAATACATAACACAACTGAAAGGGATACATGGATACAAAGCTTTCCGAATATAGCTCCAGCTGTAAACCAAGATCCTATGAAATAGAAATCTGCAAAACTGAAACTATTAGCTGCCCGTGTGGAAAATCGAGGCACCTAGAATTTAGGTTAAAACAATGAACTCCAGGTCAGTCGTGGGACTGGTGTGAGAACTAAAACAGTTATTAAAACTCTACTTTTTAAAGTTAAGTAAATCGAGGAACCACGTCGTATAACATGGAACGGGTTTCCTCCCAAGAATACCAGTGCATAAAGCAAACAACGCAATGCTAATTAAAGAAAATGAAGCTATTATAAGACTTAGGTCCCATCACACAATGCAAGCAAGCTGGAGGATGCAGTTTCACCTTATAATAGCCAAATAATGCTTGATACGTGAAATTTAATCTTTTATTATTACTATAAGTGAAGAAATCAACTTCAAATATAAATGTATCAATCATAGATGACATGGGTACCATATATCATGTCGCCATACTAGTTCTACAAATAAAACCGCACGATGTCATATTGAAAATTGGATTTCCGTCATGAACCAAGGCAAGGGATCATCCTTACCAATTCGAGACAATCTAGCACCATATCTCAGGCTTATTCGCACATCATCTAGAGTTCATTCTACCACTGTATTAGCGTTAAAATAAATAAACAAATAACGCTCATCACAGTCTATCAACCCATCAATTGACATATAATTAAATTCAGGGGAGATGTGAATAAATTACCATCCCCAGATCTGTGTGGGGTTTTCAAACAACAACAGTCTATTCAAAATAATAACTTGTTAATTAATTTAACCCATTCTAATTCGATTTGAATTATTTTTATGATTTACCAATTTTCACTGTATAAGTTATAAATAAATATTTATAATTTAATTTCAGTTACCACATTAATGTTAACATTATTTTTAATATGTTAATCATCAAAGTATCACAATCAAAACACAATACAGTCAATTTCACCACAATTCAATTCAAACAAACAACCATGGTTTGCACAATAAATAGTGTCAGGAGCTACTAAGCTCCGTCTGCAACATAGGATATATTTTACTGGAAAATAATTTGAGTGAGAAGGTGTTCTCACAGTCGGTTTCCACTCCATCCGTCTTTAATTTTGCTTTCTTGTACTGCTTTGATTTGAAAATTTTCTGAATTTCCAACGTGCTCCGTTTCCGTTCTGGCCAGTTCTATGTTGTAGAGTTCATTGCCATGATCGCAACGCAACTGAAATCGTTCAGTTCGGACCTCGTACGATATAGTTATGACACTTTAAACGTTAATTACTATTCGCAATAACTAATAATTAATTAATAACTAAGTTAATTAAACCCACCCCTTAGTACATCTTCCCCATCGTCCATTTGCAATCTTCCATCGCACAACGCCCCATGGCCCACCGCCAGCCGATCAACCAGTGCCACGTCGAAGCCCATCCCGAGCGCCACCATCACCAGTCACGCCGCTGGTTGCGGCAGCCCCCTTGTGCCGGAATTTCACCTCGAACAACGCCCCTTTGACCCCGAAATTTTCCCACATCACACAACAAAAACCGATCATCTCCTTATAGAACTGAAGATCGAAAGCAGCTCTATGATTTTCATTTAATAAGTACTTGAAGATGTTGAACGGATTTAAAGATACTAAAGAGGGAAGAATCGATGATTTTGGCTATCGGTTTGGGGCTGACGGCGCTGAGCGTAGAAATAGGGTTAGGATTTTAGTTTGGGGATATTTAAACTAATTTTTTTATTATTTTATTCTGTTAATTCCTTTGTTATGAAATCTCGCTTACGAACTCCAAATCAATCCCAATTACTGTAGCCCTAGCCAAATACCCCCATTCCAGACACAATGGAATATGTTTCGTAAGCCAACTCGACTGTTTTGATCAGTTTTTACCTTAAATTAAAATATAAATCCATATATATTGAATTTAATTGTACATTTAATTTAACGGGGCCACATAATGACTCCAAAAATTCCTGAAAAATAAATCTAGCTATGTTTTGACGATACGGTCCTAACAAAACTAATTTTGTCAAATTTGGAGGCCGTTTGAAAAATGGTCATTTTCTAGTCGATTAAATTCAAACTGAAATTACCAAACGCGTTTAAATTCGCCACGCTCACAAATTAATTCCAAAAATTATGAAAATTGGAATTTTGTAATAATTTGACAATCCAGATCCAACAAAAGTGGTTTCATCGAAATCGGAGGTCGTTTGCCAAAAGACTATGTTTAAGGACTATATATTAAATTAAAATATATATAAATTCCAAAACGACTATTCTGAATTTTAATCTGGACATAACTTTCAATTTATATTATGAAATCTGAATTTTTCTCATTCGTTAGAAAGATATCGTTAAACAGATTCAAATATTTCTTGTTTCGTCCAATTCTGACTTATATTGAATTTTGTATATTCATTTGAAATTAGAAATAGAATTTTCAAACTACAGCGCCATTTCAGGCTCGTTTTATAATTAAAATAAAATTATACGTTTTAACTTCGATTAAAATAAATTTTTAGTCGTTATTATTTAAAATAAACCATTTTAAATATTCAAAATCCCTTTCCTATTTTGCTCTTGGCTCATCCTAATCTGTAGTACTTGTATTTCAGTCATCATTTGCAGAGCATACTCCATCTTTTCTTCGATTTTGATGACACAACAAAGCGTAGATCGTTGAAAAGGACCCTCGGATGGTCCAGCAGACGAATTGGGATTGATTTGGGTGTTTAAATTAGTGGAACCATTGTTTATTTTAGTTTAGAATTTTTACATAGAAGAGAAATGAAAATTGAAGCGACCCGAACTTCCCCGATCTCCGAAGAGAAGAGAAAGAACGAATTACTTTGAGGACAAGACAGATCAGAACGCAGACGGAAGAACATTTCATTGTATATTACAACAATTCCATCAGAATACAAGAATATACAGAGTATGAATAAATATTACACATTCGATAAATATCAGAGATTACAATAAATTACATAGCAGCGGAAAAAATAATACAAAATACAACTGAAGAAGATACACGGATACAAAGCTTTCCGGATATCGTTCCAGCTGTAAACCAGGTTCCTGTGAATATAAATCTGCAAAACCCAAAACTACTAGCTGCCCGTGTCGAAAATAAGGGCACCCAGAGTTTAGGTTAAAAAAATAAACTCCAGGTCAGTCATGGGACTGGTGTGAGAACTAAAACAGTTATTTATCTTTATTTTAAAGTTAGGTAAATCAAGGGACCACGCCGTATAACACGGAACGGGTTTCCTCCCAAGAATACCAGTGCATAAAACAAACAGCGCAATGCTAAATAAAGAAAAATGAAGCTATTATAAGACCCAGGTCCCATCACACAATGCAATGCAAGCCGGAGGATAGGGTTTTTACCTTCTAGTAGCCAAGAATGCTTGATACGTTTGAAACAAATCATTTATTATTACTATTAGTGTATAGTGTATAAAACAACTTCAAATCATAAGTATCAATCGTAGACGGCATAAGCGCCCCATCCCACTATGTCGCCATACTAGGCTCTACAAATAAAACCGCAAAGTCACGTATTGGAAGTTGGATTTCCATCTGTGAACCGAGGCAAAAGATAGTCCTATACCGATTCGAGACAATCTAGCCCATGTCTCAGGACCCAGACTCAGGTGGGCCCTTGGAGCGACAGGGCCGGTCCACCGATGTGGATTAAAATTCCTGAACACTTCGTTTCCCCGCCCTTTGGGGCGTAAATGAGCCAACGAATGACTCCATCGGTCCTGGATCAACCGATATAACCGAGGCGCCTCGCAACAGCAACAACCACATAAGTCAAACTCGTCAGGGCGTGTAAAACCACTGACGCCACTTCTAGCTAGAAGGAAACGCATGCCCTCCCTGAGGTCCTCTCCCGTTTCTGGTTCACAACCGGGGTGTGAGGCTCGCGAATTCACGTTACACAAAGCTAGGCCACACAGGCGGTGCTTTGATCATCAACCACAAGACTTTTCTTTTCAACAGAAGCCTCGATCAATTGCCACATAGGCATGCCACTCTATGCGTTTGATATCCATCAATATATAACCTCTGAGCTCGTACATCTCAGAGAAGGGCGTTAAGCAAGAGAATAAATTATCCGCCGCTAAACAGATATATATTTAGTAGAAATCAATCACACGGAATAAAATCCAATGTCAAACACACAGTCCATTTACAAGTTCGTTCTGGGTCTGAACGAAACCGGAGGCACCTAGTACCCCGCATATCCATCGATCTCCAAGTACGTCTGGACGATCACTAACTGATTCCCTCCTCTTGGGTGTACGACCCAATCAAGATCATTAGTAATCACCCAACCGACGTGAAGACCTCCGGTCTTCGACTACCGTCTTCATCTTCGACACCACGTCGAATCAGTTATTCAGAATGGGATAAACCCGGTCTTTCTGAATAAGTCGCGTATAATAAACAAGTGTTACACAAACACAACATACGCCTCATTCCATTTCAGAATATTCTTTTATTCAAATATTCTTATACTTTGGGAAAGGTTCCCATTAATTTTATCAAAGATAAATTCTTTAAATTTATTCTTTAATCTTCTTTGAATATCAATTCAAACTAGTCGGGATTAGCGAACCACACCGGAGTAATCATTTATTTTATTTCCCCAATCCCACCTATTCATCCCATGAAGTAAAACTGGTAATACTTCATATCTAACACCACGGTGTTATCGGTAAATTCAATTACCATTTCATGTTCAAATCTAATTAAAGATTTAACTATCGCCTGGAGTAAAACTGGTGATACTCCATTCTCGACCATTTCAATCTAATTAAAGATTCATTAAAACCCCACTTAGTTTTAATCTTTACAGAAATCAATATCCTGTCTTTAACTGGGTTAAAGAACCAAACACGGCCCACGATAAACCCAAAATCACCTTCATTAATTATCGGGTTAAAGAACAAGTGTTATTTAAAACACCGTTCACGATAAACCCAAAAATCAATTCAAATTCAATTCCAATTAAATTCCATTTAATTGGTATACTTCATTAAATCCAAATAAAAAGATTTAATCTTTTTCTCAACTGGGTTTAAGAACAGTGTTAATGAAGACACCATCCACGACAAACCCAAATCACATTTGATATTAAATACAAGGCTCTGAATAGAAAATATATCGGCTTATATTCAATATCAAATTCTACGACCAACAAATATCGTATTGGAAATAACGATATTTATATATCTTTCAAATTTCCATAACAATATCTGTATAATCACGAAATCCAACATCGAAATTTCCGAAGACAATTTCGATTCAAATCCATTCCAATGCAATTATTGGAAATTCTGGTTATTTTCAAAACCATTTCAAATCCAATTTATTTATTTTAAAAATAAATAAATTATTATTCTAGTTCAAAAGTAGTTCATTTCGATAAAAATCTATTTTTATCTTTTCAAATATGGTGTTTTTCATCCCAATTTTTCACAAATCATTTCTTATGATTTTACACAAATTATTGATATTTTTAATAATTTTATCAAAGCCCGTACAGTCGATTTCCATCAACGGCCATCGAACTGCACTTACAGCGACCTTTTCTAAATTCGATTTAGACATAATTCCAAATACAACCGTTAGATTTCTAATTTCTAATATTCGTTAGAAAGCTCTTTTCGATATGAACCCAACGGTTCCGGTTTTAGGAGAATCCGACGGTTGGATCTCTCGCAACATCAATTCGAAGTCAATGGTCGAAATTCACGAACTACCGCAGCGCGACGTGTTCTATTCAGGCCATTATATTACATATATAATATATATAATATATACTTTGTCGATTTCCTTTTAAAACGTATTTTATAAATCGTTTTAGATTCGTTTTCGAAACGATTTCAACTTCCTTTTCAAATTCAAATCAAGATTGAAGTTTTCAATATAAATTAGTTTTAATTTCATTTCAAATCGATTTCAATTTGACTCGATTTCAATTCAATTTCAATTCGTTTAAATTCAATTCGAAACGATTTCATTCCTATTCAATTTAATTCGAATTTCAATTCTATTCGAATTTCAAATCATTTCAATTTATTTCGAATTTCAAATCAATTCAATTTCAATTCACTTCAATTTAATTCGAATTTCAATTCACTTCAATTTAATTCGAATTTCAATTTGAATAAAATCGATATAAATATCGTTCACGTCATAATGGCGCAAATCTAATCAACACGGCTTTATATATTTCTATTTTTATATATGTTTATTTCAAATATTTCTATTTCAAATATGTCTATTTCAAATATTTCTATTTCAAATATTTCTATTTCAAATATTTCTCTTTCAAATATTCTATTTCAAAAATGGAATGAGGCCCAATCAATTACCATATAATGTTAATTATATGGATTTTCTACCACACGTATATAATAGCAACGATAAATCATCAGCCATCATCCAAAGTGCATTATACACTGTATAAGCATCAAATATAAATATTTAACGCTTGTAATAGTCTGTCGATCAATCGATCGACATACAATTAATTATTGGGATTAGTGTATGTCATATATCATCCCAATACCCGTGTGGGGTTTCAAACAATCAAACTCAGATCTTATTTGTGCAGTTGGGCGATGTGTAAAATTTATCGTCCCAATCAATATCAATCAAATCAGTGTATATAAACAAATCTCCGATTTATTTATAAATATTTATTTTATTTACACGTTAAAAATTCTATTTTCAACTATGAAATATTTTTAACTATATAAATATTTTATTTCATTTCACATCACATCACACAATCAACTACACATCAAAATCAATCAAACAAGCATACAAGCCGTCCGTGGTCTGTGGACGACGGGTGTCAGGTGCTACTAAACACCGTCTGCATCCTAGTATATATTTTAACTAAAAATAAAAGTGAGGAGTTCTCACCGATGGTTCCACTCCGTCGTGCTTTACTTTTGAACTGCTGAACCGTCCGGATCTATCTGAAATTCCCATGCAGTCCTTGTCCCGCTGTTTATAATAAAAATTATATTTTTATTGCTTCATTTCAATAAATAAAAATCATATTTTTTTTTTACCTCCCATATAAAGATCTAATTTTTATTTCATCGCTAAAAAAAATCACATTTTTGTTTCAACATATATATAGGAAAAATCATATTTTTATTTTGCTACATATATAAAGATAATATTTTTATATTCTCTATTATATAAAAAATCATATTTTTAATATTTTACTTTATAAAAATCATATTTTTATTTTACTACTTCTTATATAATAATCACCTTTTTATCATTCTAAAAATCCTAGCTTTTCTAATTTAAAAATCACATCTTTTTATTTATAAAAATCGTATCTTTATACTCCTAAAGATCAAAACTTTATATAATTGAACTTCCTAACTTTATATAAATTAAAGATCCTACCTTATATAAGTAAAACTGAAAACTCACTGTGAATCGTTCGTCTGAGGGGTTTGGCGTGTCGGAGGTGCTGTCGAGGTGGAGCAGGGGCACGAGCCGCGTCGGATGTCATTTGCGAAGGTGTGAACGCGTAAAAATTGGATTTTTAAATGGGAGGGGCCCGCTGGTCGGAGCTAGGCAGAAGAGGAGGTGGCGCTGGGTGCTGCTGGTGGTGAGGGAGGCTTGGTCGCGGTCCGGTGGTGGGTTCAAGGTGGTGGCGGCGCTCTAGGGTTAAGGGCGTCGGCATTTGAAAGAGGGAGGGGGTGTGGGTTATCAATCATAAGAGGAGAAGAGAGGTTCAACGGAGGGGGGGGGAGAAGGGGAGGCGCGCGGCCTGGCGGCGCTGGCCAAGGGGGCCGACGGGGAAAACAACGGCGGGTTTTTTTTCTCTGAATCGATTTGAACTGAAAAGGGAAAGGGAGAGGACATAGGGATTTTATAATATATTTCTAATTTAATTATTCACTTAAAGTTGACTTTTCTTTCGAACCCCTAACGAGGCCCAACGACTGTCGTCCCCAGCGTATTACCCCCATTCCGAACACAATAGGATATGTTTCGCAAGCCAATTCGGCAGTTACGATAAGTATCTGCTAAATTTACAATATAAATCTATATATATATTCAATTCAAACGTGCATTTCAAATTACCGGGGCCACATACTAACTCTAAAAATTCCCGAAAATAATTTCTAGCTTCGTATTGACGATATGGTCCAAACAAAACTAGATTCGTCAAATTCTGATACCGTTTGAAAAATGGCCATTTTCCAGTCGATAAAAATAAACTAAATCTGGTCAAATGCGTTTTCCTTCGCCACGCTCACATATTGATTCGAAAAATTATGAAATTTGAAACCTAGCAATAATTTGACATCGCGGATCCAACAAAATTGGTTTCGTCGAAATCCGAGGTCGTTTGCAAAATGGCCATTTTTAAGGGCTGAAATTCATTAGCGACTATTCTGAAATTTCAACTGGACGTATCTTTTGATTCCCGCTATGAAATTTTGATTTTTCAGATTCGTTGGAAAGATATTCAAAAATAGATTCTAATATTTTTGGTTTCACTAAAATCCGGTTTATTTTGCACCCGGTATGTTCATTTGAAATTTGAAATCGAATTATCGAACTACCGCGCCATTTTCAATTCCATTTATAATTTAAAATAAATATTTATATTCTAACGACGGTCTATATAAATATATACGTTCGAATTCTATTCAAAATAAATTTCTTGTCGTTTTTATTTAAAATATTCATTTTAAATATTCAAAATTCATTAAAATAGCCAAAATAAAAATTTTAAATTGGCTCGGATTTCCGGGTTATTACAATCTCCCCCACTTAAAACTTTTCGTCCCCGAAAAGGACCGAAGCCGAAAGTTGTTTCACAAATCAACTCTACTTGCACTGTTTTGATTACGGCTTAAGTTCTGCAACTTTTCAGTTTCTAAGAACTTTTAAAAAAATTCAAAAATTTGGCTAACACCCTAAATTTTCGAAAATTTTCGCCATAACCTCCCCTGCACCGGGGACTTCGGGATATTTCATATAGTCTCCCATGGCCTTCTTCAATCCAAAAGAAAAAGAAAAAGCCAATCGGCTCATAAAATCATCATCACCCAAACAAAACAGTAAATTATGGTAAACATGTACCTATTTGTCGGGCAAACAATTTTTATTTCTCTGCTCTAGCCTCCTTGCTATGACCTGTTCAGTGTAAGTACATGTATATGCAAGCAAATGCCACAAATTTTCAATACAATTCACTATTTGATTCAATTTGGCTAAACGGTTCTACATTTAATTAATCAAACTATAATCAAACAACGCAACCAGCAATCAATTAATTGATTATCATTTCAAATTCATAACTTTGATATGTAGTCAAAAATCTCATTTTTGATGTCAAATCACAACAATAGGCCCTATATAATTTTGGTTCTCACACCAGTCCAATGGAAATATATAGATATCACACCTTCGAAACATGAAAATAAATTCTGATGATGCTCGAGCGATCATCAGAATCATCTTCGAGCGACTAGAGTGTAATTCTATATCTACCCAAAACTTCGAATATCCGTGGATCAGACGTATATGCAAAATCTATATATACTGGATAGTCCAAATCAATATAAAATAAATTATTCAAATACATATAATTCGATTTAAATTTTCAAAACAAAAATTGTTTTCACTTTTATTTTTCAAAAACACTACTCTTCACAATCGTTCTAGGATACTACTGATCCTATCTCTAACGAGTCTTTCTCGTTGGATATTACTAATCCAATTTCTGATGAATTCTTTCGTATGGTTCTAATGTGTCTTGTTCTCTGAGCTTTGTAAACCAAAGCTCTGATACCAAATGAAGCGACCCGAACTTCCCCGGTCTCCGAAGAGAAGAGAAAGAACGAATTACTTTGAGGACAAGACAGATCAGAACGCAGACGGAAGAACATTTCATTGTATATTACAACAATTCCATCAGAATACAAGAATATACAGAGTATGAATAAATATTACACATTCGATAAATATCAGAGATTAAAATAAATTACATAGCAGCGGAAAAAATAATACAAAATACAACTGAAGAAGATACACCGATACAAAGCTTTCCGGATATCGTTCCAGCTGTAAACCAGGTTCGTGTGAATATAAATCTGCAAAACCCAAAACTACTAGCTGCCCATGTCGAAAATAAGGGCACCCAGAGTTTAGGTTAAAACAATAAACTCCAAGTCAGTCATGGGACTCGTGTGAGAACTAAAACAGTTATTTATCTTTATTTTAAAGTTAGGTAAATCAAGGGACCACGCCGTATAACATGGAACGGGTTTCCTCCCAAGAATACCAGTGCATAAAAAAAACAGCGCAATGCTAAATAAAGAAAAATGAAGCTATTATAATACCCAGGTCCCATCACACAATGCAACGCAAGCCGGAGGATAGGGTTTTAACCTTATAATAGCCAAGAACGCTTGATACGTTTAAAACAAATCATTTATTATTACTATTAGTGTATAGTGCATAAAACAACTTAAAATCATAAGTATCAATCATAGATGGCATAAGTGCCCCATCCCACTATGTCGCCATACTAGGCTCTATAAATAAAACCGCAAAGTCACGTATTGGAAGTTGGATTTCCATCTGTGAACCGAGGCAAAAGATAGTCCTCTACCGATTCGAGACAATCTAACCCATGTCTCAGGACCCAGACTCAGGTGGGCCCTTGGAGCGACATGGTCGGTCCACCGATGTGGATTAAAATTCCTGAACACTGCGTTTCCCCGCCCTTTGGGGCGTAAATGAGCCAACGAATGACTCCATCGGTCCCGGATCGACCGATATAACTGAGGCGCCTCACAACAGCAACAACCACATAAGTCAAACTCGTCAGGGCGTGTAAAACCACTGACGCCACTTCTAGCTAGAAGGAAACGCTTGCCCTCCCTGAGGTCCTCTCCCGTTTCTGGTTCACAACCGGGGTGTGAGGCTCGCGAATTCACGTTACACAAAGCTATGCCACACAGGCGGTGCTTTGATCATTAACCACAAGACTTTGCTTTTCAACAGAAGCCTCGATCTATTGCCACTTAGGCATGCCACACAGGCAATTCACTCCATGCGTTTGATATCCATCAATATATAACCTCTGAGCTCGTACGTCTCAGAGAAGGGCGTTAAGCAAGAGAATAAATTCTCCGCCGCCAAACAGATATATATTTAATAGAAATCAATCACACGGAATAAAATCCAATGTCAAACACACAGTCCATTTAGAAGTTCGTTCTGGGTCTGAACGAAACCGGAGGCACCTAGTACCCCGCATATCCATCGATCTCCAAGTACGTCTGGACGATCACTAACTGATTCCCTCCTCTTGGGTGTACGACCCAATCAAGATTATCAGTAATCACCCAACCGACGTGAAGACCTCCGATCTTCGACCACCGTATTCAGCTTCGACACCATGTCGAATCAGTTATTCAGAATGGGATAAACCCGGTCTTTCTGAATAACTCGCGTATATAATAAACAAGTGTTACACAAACACAACATATGCCTCATTCCATTTCAGAATATTCTTTTATTCAAATATTCTTATACTTTGGGAAAGGTTCCCATCAATTTTATCAAAGATAAATTCTTTAAATTTATTCTTTAATCTTCTTTGAATATCAATTCAAACTAGTCGGGATTAGCGAACCACACTGGAGTAATCATTTATTTTATTTCCTCAATCCCCACCTATTCAATCCCCACCTATCCATTCCAATGCAATTATTGGAAATTCTGGTTATTTTCAAAACCATTTCAAATCCAATTTATTTATTTTAAAAATAAATAAATTATTATTCTAGTTCAAAACTAGTTCATTTCGATAAAAATCTATTTTTATCTTTTCAAATATGGAGTTTTTCATCCCAATTATTCACAAATAATTTCTTCTGATTTTACACAAATTATTGATATTTTTAATAATTTTATCAAGGCCCGTACAGTCGATTTCCATCAACGGTCATCGAACTGCACTTACAACGACCTTTTCTAAATTTGATTTGGACATAATTCCAAATCCAACCATTAGATTTCTAATTTCTAATATTCGTTAGAAATCCCTTTTCGATACAAACCCAACGGTTCCGGTTTTAGGAGAATCCGACGGTCGGATCTCCCGCAACGTCAATTCGAAGTCAATGGTCGAAATTCACGAACTGCCGCAGCGCGGCGCGTTCTATTCAGGCCATTATATTACATATATAATATATATAATATATACTTCGTCGATTTCCTTTTAAAACGTATTTTATAAATCGTTTTAGATTCGTTTTCGAAACGATGTCAACTTCCTTTTCAAATCCAAATCAAGATTGAATTTTTCAATATAAATTAGTTTTAATTTCATTTCAAATCGATTTCAATTTGAATCGATTTCAATTCAATTTCAATTCGTTTAAATTCAATTCAAAACGATTTCATTCCTATTTCAATTTAATTCGAATTTCAATTCTATTCGAATTTCAAATCATTTCAATTCATTTTGAATTTCAAATCAATTCAATTTCAATTCACTTCAATTTAATTCGAATTTCAATTCACTTCAATTTAATTCGAATTCCAATTTGAATAAAATCGATATAAATATCGTTCACGTCAAAATGGCGCAAATCTAATCAACACGGCTTTATATATTTCTATTTTCAAATATGTCTATTTCAAATATTTCTATTTCAAATATGTCTATTTCAAATATTTCTATTTCAAATATTTCTCTTTCAAATATTCTATTTCAAAACTGGAATGAGGTCCAATCAATTATCATATAATGTTAATTATATGGATTTTCTACCACACGTATATAACAGCAACGATAAATCATCAACCATCATCCAAAGTGCGTTCTACACTGTATAAGCATCAAATATAAATATTTAACGCTTGTAACAGTCTGTCGATTAATCGATCGACATACAACTAATTATTGGGATTAGTGTATGTCATATATCATCAAAATACCCATGTGGGGTTTCAAACAATCAAACAAAGATCTTATTTGTGCAGTTGGGCGATGTGTAAAATTTATCGTCCCAATTAATATCAATCAAATCAGTGTATATAAACAAATCTCTGATTTGTTTACAAATATTTATTATATTTACACGTTAAAAATTCTATTTTCAACTATGAAATATTTTTAACTATATAAATATTTTATTTCATTTCACATCACATCACACAATCAACTACACATCAAAATCAAACAAACAAGCATACAAGCCGTCCATGGTCTGTGGACGGCGGGTGTCAGGTGCTACTAAACACCGTCTGCATCCTAGTATATATTTTAACTATAAATAAAAATAAAAGTGAGGAGTTCTCACCGATGGTTCCACTTTGCCGTGCTTTACTTTTGAACTGCTAAACCGTCCGGATCTGTCTGAAATTCCAATGCAGTCCTTGTCCCACTGTTTATAATAAAAATTATATTTTTATTGCTTCATTTCAATAAATAAAAATCATATTTTTATTTTACCTCCCATATAAAGATCGAATTTTTATTTCATCGCTAAAAAAATCACATTTTTATTTCAACATATATATAGGAAAAATCAGATTTTTATTTCGCTACATATATAAAGATAATATTTTTATATTCTCTATTATATAAAAAATCATATTTTTAATACTTTTACTTTATAAAAATCATATTTTTATTTTACTACTTCTTATATAATAATCACCTTTTTATAATTCTAAAAATCCTAGATTTTCTAATTTAAAAATCACATCTTTTTATTTATAAAAATCGTATCTTTATACTCCTAAAGATCAAAACTTTATATAATTGAACATCCTAACTTTATATAAATTAAAGATCCTACCTTATATAAGTAAAACTGAAAACTCACTGTGAATCGTTCATCTGAGGGGTTTGGCGTGTCGGAGGTGCTGTCGAGGTGGAGCAGGGGCACGAGCCGCGTCGGGGTGTCATTTGCGAAGGTGTGAACGCGTAAAAATAGGATTTTTAAACGGGAGGGGCCCGCTGGTCAGAGCTAGGTGGAAGAGGTGGTGACGCTGGGTGCTGCTGGCGGTGAGGGAGGCTCGGTCGCGGTCCGGTGGTGGGTTCAGGGTGGTGGCGGCGCTCTAGGGTTAAGGGCGTCGGCATTTGAAAGAGGGGGGGGGTGCGGGTTCTCAATCAGAAGAGGAGGAGGGAGGTTCGACGGAGGGGGGGAGGGGAGGAAGGGGAGGCGCGCAGCCTGGCGGCGTTGGCCAAGGGGGGGCAACGGGGAAAACAACGGCGGTTTTTTTCTCTGAATCGATTTTAACTGAAAAGGGAAAGGGAGTGGATATAGGGATTTTATAATATTTTAATTATTTTATTATTTAATTATCCACTTAAAGTTGACTTTTCTTTCGAACCCTAAACGAGGCCCAACGACTGTCGTCCCTAGCGTATTACCCTCATTCCGAACACAATGGGATATGTTTCGCAAACCAATTCGGCCGTTACGATCAGTATCTGCTAAATTTACAATATATATATATATATATATATATTCAATTCAACCGTGCATTTCAAATTACCGGGGCCACATACTAACTCTAAAAATTTCCAAAAAATAATTTCTAGCTTCGTATTGACGATACGGTCCTAACAAAACTAGTTTCGTCAAATTCTGAGACCGTTTGAAAAATGGCCATTTTCCAGTCGATTAAAATCAACTGAAACTGGTCAAACGTGTTTCCCTTCGCCACACTCACATATTGATTCGAAAAATTATGAAATTTGAAACCTAGCAATAATTTGACATCGCGGATCCAACAAAAGTGTTTTCGTCAAAATCCGAGGTCGTTTGCAAAATGGCCATTTTTAAGGGCCGAAATTCCGTAGTGACTATTCTAAAATTTCATCTGGACGTATCTTTTGATTCCCGCTATGAAATTTCGATTTTTCAGATTCGTTGGAAAGATATTCACAAATAGATTCTAATATTTTTGGTTTCACTAAAATCCGATTTATTTTGCACCCGATACGTTCATTTGAAATTTGAAATCGAATTATCGAACTACCGCGCCATTTTCAATTCCTTTTATAATTTAAAATAAATATTTATATTCTAACGACGATCTATATGAATATATACGTTCGAATTCTATTCAAAATAATTTTCTCGTCGTTTTTATTTAAAATATTCATTCTAAATATTCAAAATTCATTAAAATAGCCAAAATAAAATTTTTAAATTGGCTCGGATTTCCGGGTTATTACAAAAATGAAGAAGAAAAGTCGAAGTAGAAGGTTTAAATAATTGATATAACTAACTTTTGGTGGGAATTAAATTTAAAGTTCTGGCAGTTATATGTCGACATATGCATAAATGTAAGTCGACATACTTGTGTTTTAAATTTTATTTTTCTAATTTTTATGTTATTTTTATATATAATAGTATTTTTAATTATTCTAACTCACATAATGAACATATGCCTAATTCTCTTCTAAATTTAGTGAATGCTGCTTCATTTAATGGTTTTGTTAATATATCCGCTATTTGTTTATCTGTTTCTATAAATTCGAGTGAAATTTTCTCTTGACTTACGTTATCTCTTAGAAAATGATGTCTTATATCGATATGTTTAGTTCTGGAATGATGAGCTTGGTTTTTAGAAATATTTATAGCGCTCGTATTATCGCAGTATATCGTGGATTTATTTATTTCTAATCCAAAATCATTTAGAGTTTGTTTCATATATATTACTTGTGAACAAGCCAAAGCAGCAGAGATATATTCTACTTCAGTTGTTGACAAAGGTACAGTATTTTGCTTTTTACTGAACCACGAGACTAGTGAATGTCCTAAGAAGTGACATGTTCCATTAGTACTTTTACGATCGGATTTACATCTTGCATAGTCAGCGTCACAGTAAGAAACTAAATCGAATGAATCGTCCCTAGGGTAAAATAATCTGAAGTCTAATGCATGCTTTACATACCTTAGAATGCATTTTTACGGCTTTTAAATGTGTCTCCTTATGTTTCGATTGATATTTTGCATAGAGATATACACTATGCATTATATCTGGTCTACTAGCAGTTATATATAATAATGATCCTGTCATTCCTCTATATAGTTTTTGATCCACATCTTTAGATGTATCATCTTTACTGAATGCTATCTTAGTCGCCATAGGTGCTGGTCTCCCATTTTTTTTGTTAAATTATATTTATTAATTATATCTCTTGCGTATTTTTCTTGCTTAATAAATATTCCATTCTTTAATTGATGAATTTTTAATCCTAAAAAATTGATAGTTCTCCCATATGACTCATTTCAAATTCTTGGGTCATAATGTCTGAAATTCTTTATTCATCTTATCATGTTGATTCGAAAATTATATCGCCAACATATATTTGCACTAATTGAATATCCTTTTTATTTTTCTTAATGAACAAAGTATTATCTAATTTTTATATTTCAAAATTTGATTGTAATAAATAATTTCTTATTCTATCATACCAAGCCCTAGGCGCCTGTTTTAATCCATATAATGCTTTCTTTAATTTATATACGTGATCTAGTAAATTTTCGTCTTCAAATAGAGATAGTTTCTCTACATATATGTTTTTTTAACAAATCCATTTTAGAAAGCACTTTTGACATCCATTTGATATAATTTGAAACTATTTTGTGAAGTCTAGTAAAATTTTAATAGCTTCTAGTCTTGTTTCGGGGGCAAAAGTTTCATTGTAATCTATTTATTCTTCTTGAGTATATCCTTGCGCAACTAGTCGTGCCTTATTTCTTATGACCTCACCGTTTTCATTCATTCCATTTGGTTCCTATTATAGTCTTATCCTTTGAACTAGGAACAAGTTCCCATATATCATTTCTAGTAAACTTATTCAATTCTTCTTGCATAGAAAGTATCCATGAACCATCAGAAGATGCTTCCTTTGGATTTTTAGGTTTAGTAGTTGAAATAAATGCAGTATTACTCAAATTATTTAATTGATTATGGCTTCTAACAACGGATTCAATATCCCCTAAGATACCGGATGATCTCTAAGTAATCTAATTCATTTATTTGTATGATTATCTTCATGATTTATTTCATTAATTTCGTTTTCACATTCATCTTCATTATTTAGAGTTACACTTTTATAGTTTTCGTCGAAAGATACGTTTAATTTTTCTTCTATGGTATTGGTTCATGTATTGAAAACTCTATATGCTTTACTTCATTTTGAATTTCCAATAAATATTCCTTTATCGGATTTCGAGTCAAACTTGTCTAAACTAACTTTGGTATTAAGTATAAAACATTTACTTCCAAATATTTTAGAATATGACACTTTTTGGTTTCTTATTATACAAAAGTCCATATGGAGCTTTATGAGTTAAAGGTCTAATTGAGATTCTATTTATAATATAGCAAGATATTGCTACTGCCTCAGCCCAAAAATTCCTTGATAAATTACTATCAGATAACATAGTTCTCGCATAGTCTTGTATCATCCTATTTTTACGTTTAACTACTCCATAGGGGTTCTCGGAATTGAAAAATTACAGGTTATTCCCTTTTTATTACAATATTTTTCAAAACTTTCATTTTCGAATTTTCCGCCATGATCACTTCGTATTGTTTTAATTTTTAGTGCTAATAAATTTTGAATTCTTTTAGAAAAAGTTTTAAATTGATCAAAAGCATCACCTTTATTTTTAAGAAACAAAATCCAAGTAAATCTAGAAAAATAGTCGACTATTACGTAAACATATCTATTATGATTTATCGATTGAACTTGAGAAAGGCCAAATAAATCCATGTGGATTAACTCTAATGGTTTTAAGGTAGTAATTTCCTCTTTTGATTTAAATGAACTTTTCTTTAATTTTCCAAACTGACAAGCATCGCATAAGTTATTAACTTTAAATTTCATTTTTGGTAATCCTCTAATTGAATCTAATTTAGAAATCCTAGAAATGTGTTTGAAATTTATATAACTAAATCTCTTATGCTAGATCTAGGGGTCACTTGTATTGGCCATAAGACATAGGTTATCGCTGGAGATTTTCATACTCAATATACAAATATTTTTCTTTCGATCTCCTTCGAATATTACTTTTGAATTCCTATCTTATATAAAACATTTATCCTTTTCAAAGTTTATTTTATAACCCTTATCGCAAAGTTGACTTATACTTAGCAAGTTGTTTTTTAAATTCCTAACTAATAAAACATCAGAAATGGTAGGAGTTTTAGAATTACCGAATTACTGATTCCAATAATGTATCCTTAAGAGGTATCTCCGAAGTTCACCATTCCACCATCTTCATATTTCAAATTATTGAGTAATTCAGGATTTTCCGTCATATGTCTCGAACAGCCACTATCCAGTATCCATTTATCCTTTTTCATTTCCACTAATCTCTTTCCATAGTTTGAATTATCAATAGCCATGTAACACACCAGTTCGGGATTTCAATTTCCAATAGCCGCCTTTTCTGAATTTGAATTTCCAAAAGCCACTTTACCCATCTTTTCAACTTTTTACTTTTCAAAAGTCATAAGACACATCTTTTCCTGAATTGAACAATATATCAGTAGATCACATGACTTTTCAACATAATTATATGCAGACTCTTTCAACATTGATACAATGCATGAATTGACACCAGTATTAACGACATTCCAAAATTTTCAAAAATCATATTATGAACATTATGAGAAACCTTGCTCTGATACCAATTGTTAGGGATTGCGGAATGGATCGATAAGGAAAAAAAACACTAGAGGTTGGGGTGAATTGTAACACCCCACGTCCATTAATGTCACTCAAAGGGAATGCATTAACTTTCATGGAGTATTATTGGTGAACAGAACATAATACAACAAGACAGATACATATATTGGTACTTGAAAATTTTCAAAACAACATTTATTGCAGCGGAGAAATAGTTTGATTACAACAACTTCATAAACCAACAGAAAAACCAAGTACATTTAGTAACCATCTTGAAAATTGTTTTCAGAGTAATAAAAAGCATAACCCCAACACAAGTAACCATCAAAAAGATGAGCTGAACTTTACTTTCAGCAATCCAAGCATTCCAAAAGAGAGAGAAAGAGATCCAAGATCAAGCTCCACTAGTACTAGTCTCACCCTGAGAACCTAGGGGGGAAGGAATAAAAGAGGCGAAAATAGTTTTGGGTCAGACATAAAGTCTGGTGAGTATAATAACTTTAACAATATAATTATTAAAGTAACTAGGATAAGGCATAAATTGGTAAAACAAGGTATGACTGTGAAACAAGTGGGCATGACAAAGCAAACAAGAGGAATATTCTGGCGTTAATCTCGTTCCTAATCACTATAGGATAATTACTATACTGCACCATTACTAGTCACCCTAAAAGTTGATCCCGCCTACTGAACACAATAATCGTAATGGTAGTTTCGTGTACCCCTAGCTGTCTTCATAGGTGCCGCATGCCCCTATCTCCACTAGTTGTACCCACTACCCCCATGCGATCGGCTCCCTAACTCGTAGATACCCGTGTTGGTGCCACAGTGGGGTGTATCACTCCCCAAAGTGGCAACCCGATATCACTAAAGATGCACGACTTATATCTACACGATGCAACAACGTCTTACCTACCAGCCCGAGCCCACGCACACACATGACCCCGTTGGACTAGCATTGCCACCCCTAACCCATTTTGACCTCTTACAATCAAACCCAGTAAGCGTGTCCCGTCCTCGATCTAACTCGAGCTCACAAAGATACTTAATGGGTTACTGGTTTGAAAAGGGTCCCCATGTTTGACACAAGCTTTCCAGCTATGCTTGGTCCCCACTGGAACTTCCCATTTAACCCCTTCTTATTCATGTCTTCTTACATGTTTTCAACTTGGTTAAGTGTTTCTAATCGTATTTCACATGCCACCCAGGCCACCCACTTAACCCCCATGTCCCACCACATGTTTATCTGGTTAAGTGTTACTTAATTCATTAGAACGGTAACCTTATAAAGACCTCCCACATTAGACTACCGTTTGCGGTTGCTGTATTTGTCGGGCAGGTCCGGGCAGTCTTATACCGCAAACGAGCCTAACCTCGTGTCTTAACAATTGTTACGCATTTAATTGGTGCCATTGACCTCTCACATTAGACTACCGTTTGTGGTTGCTGGATTTGCCGGGCGGGTCCGGGCAGTTTTATACCACAAACGAGTCTAACCTCGTGCCTTTGGCGGTTAATTATTACACATAATTATTTAACCCCAAATTGGATTAATATCCCTATTCAAATTTGTCAATAAATTCCAAATTAATTTATGCACATAATTGTCACCTAAATTAAGTCCATAATTTCAGGTATATAAATTTATACCAATTTATGTCTCAAATTTATTATATGCCTTTAAGGCCATTTTATGCCAATTCATAATTATGTATATTTAATATTTTCCCATTGTCCCCACGCTATTCGTACGTTTTAATATGACATATGTTAGACTCGCAAATAGTCTAACTTATAAAAAGAAAAGCAACATCACATCTTGCATAACACATAAAGTAGATCTAAGAATCATGACATAAGTTTGCATAGCCAGTAACTTGCATAGGCAATGGGTATACATAAATTTGTATAAATTATCATGGATCTAAATGTAGATCTAAACATAAAGATGTGAACTTTCACATATGGATATGGTTTTCCTATAACTTGCATATGAATTCCATTCAAACTAGCATATGATTCACATACAAAACTAGCATAGGCAATGGGCATATAGGACATAAATTTGCATAACTATGTACTGCCATTGATCTAAATATAGATCTAAACACAAATATGTGAACTTGCATATGGATCTAAACATGTAAATCAATGTCACATGTTTGCATATAAACTAGCATATGTATCTACATGATTTATATATGAACTAGCATATGATTTAACATCCCAAACTTGCATAGGATTCATATACATATGATTTAACTTCCCAAACTTACATAAGATGAATCAAGTTAAACATGTACAATTCAACATATGAAATATATCCACAATAACAAAACTGTCAATGATAACATCACATGATTCAAAGTCCTATTCTCATAATCCCAATTATAACTTATCACAATTAAATTAATTAATTATTTTGTGAAAGAAATTATACTCACAACAAAAGAACAGTCTTGTTTTTTTGTGATCTGTATTCTGGAACTGAATTGCTCGCCTTTGATGTTATCCTAATTTAGATTAGATTTGATTTTTGATTCTTGCTTCTATCTTGTTTTTGAGTTGAAAGAGAACGACGGCTAATCTAGGTTCTCCATTAACGGCATGGTGGCTCTTGGTATGAATTAGTGTGATTTTAGGTTGAGAGTTAGGTTGCTTATATAGAATTTTAATTAATTTAGAGCCGTCAGATTAACCCTAGAAGCAATCAAGACCATCGAGTCAAGATAGAATAACACCTCAGCCCTAATGACTCAGCAATGAGTCGAAACAGTGTCATATTTCAGATCTGCCCGATGGGGGGTAGGTCGACCCCAGGTCGACCTGTATGGGTAGGTCGACCCCCTGGTCGACCGGGCCCTTGGGCGTGAGAATTCTCGCCCAGCCTGCTCCCCTGTCTGAATTTGAATTTCGAACTGTTTTTAATTTATTTAAATTCTGAAGCTTTAGAAGGCCATAACTTCTTCATATGGAGTCCAATTCACGCAAACTCAGACTCAATCTCAAGCAGAATTCCGAGACGAACGCAATCGCATAACCCGTTTCCCTTAATTCTCAGATTTGAAATTAAGTATTCTTAAATTCGTTAATTTTAATATTTAAAATCACGGGGTGTTACATTCTCCCCTCCTTAAAGGATTTCGCCCCTGAAATCTCCAAGTTAAGGAGAATGTATATCCTAACATCCAATCATCCATCTACTCAACCATCAAACACAGGCATGCATTATCCTTACAAGATTTCTAATGTCGTATGAACATATGAAAAAAGTGTGTGTATATGTTCCTTATCTAATGCAAAATCAGGCGGTCTACTGATTCAGTTGACCTCCTTAATGCAAATCATGATAGTGTCATGCGTCCATTATGCATGCAAAAGAATCCTAACGATACATATTACTTCTACATGTGTGCACAACCATTCATCAGAATCAGCATCCATATGATAACACAACCATTATACATCCATTAATTTAAATATGCACACATTTATATGCAATATGAAAGTGATTGAGCCGATCTAGTGCCTAAATTGTGTGTACATGCATCCACGAGCTACCACTAGCAACCACTTACAACCACTCGCAACCATCAACCATAACATGTTTCAAACACATGTTTACATCCATCGGTTTCTACCTAAGGATAAAGAATAGGACTGAGGAGATATACTTAAAAAGGTAGATATAAGCATGAATAAGCTTATGGAAAAAGAGATCAAGGAGGTACCCTCAAAGAGAAAAGGGTAGGCTGCGCGTATTTTCCTCTCAGTTTCCCAAGTCGTGTCTTCCTCAGCATCACTCCATTGAACTTTAACAAGCTTGACTTCACGGTTGTATAGCTTTTTGACTTCCGTACCCAAGATACGAGTTGGAACTCTTCTCACAGTTGCCTCTCGTTCCACTTCTACTTCCTCAAGTTTGCTTGGCTCTACCACTCTCGCAGATTCATGCAAGCATTTCCGTAGTTGAGAAACATGAAAAACATTATGAACTCCAGCTAGTCTCTCGGGTAGCTCTACTCTATAAGCCATCGTCCAAATCCTTTCAATGATAGGAAATGGACCTACAAATCTTGGTGCTAGCTTTCCTATGGACCCAAAGCGAATGACATTCCTCAAAGGAGATACTTTAAGGAACACCCTATCTCTAACCTTAAACTCAAGGTCGGTCCTTCTTTTGTCTGCGTAGGACTTCTGTCTATCTTGTGCAGCCTTCATCCTTCTTCTTATCAAGTCCACCTTTTCTGAGGTCTCTCTAATCATGTCTAGTCCAAGTACGAGCTTGTCTATAGACTCCCACCAACAAGTTGGTGATCAGCACGGTCTTCCGTATAAAGCTTTGAAGGGCGCCATTCCTATGGTGGCTTGGTGGCTATTGTTGTAGGTGAATTCCACCAAAGGAAGATGGTCCTCCCATGTCCCTCCAAAGTCAAGAATGCACAATCTCAAGAGGTCTCCTAATACCTTATTCACCCTTTCCGTCTGACCATCGGTTTGGGGGTGATAGGCCGTGCTTAAGCATAATTAGGTGCCTACTGCCTCTTGCAAACTCTTCTAAAACTCGCTCGTAAAGATAGGATCTCAATCGCTCACATGGTGGAGGGTATCCCATGGAGTCGAACTATTTCTTTGAGATAAATGGATGCTAGGGACGAGGCAGTCCTTCTACTTTTAACAAGTATAAAACGAGCGCTTTTAGTGAGCCTGTCCACTATTACCCAAATACTGGTATTGCCCCTTCTTGACCTAGGCAACCCATCAACAAAGTCCATCGAAATGCTATCCCACTTCCACTGTGGGACCTCGAGAGGATGAAGCAGACCACCGGGCTTCTTCTGCTCCGCTTTGACTTGTTGGCATATCAAACAATTAGCGACGAACTCAGCTACATCACTCTTCATGCCATTCCAAAAGAAAACCCTTTTTATATCTTTATACAACTTGTCTCTGACTGGGTGTATGGTCAGTTTGGAATGGTGCGACTCTTCGAGAACCGTCTTCACTAAATCCCTTACTTGTGGGACGCATAACCTTCCGTCCCGTCTCAACCAACCCCTATCATCGATGGAGTATCTATTGAGGTGACTAGAAGTCTCAACCCTAACTAGCTTTTCCATCACATTAACTAGCTTAGGGTCTTCTCATTGCGCGGTTCCTATTGAGTCCAAAAGAGTAGGCCGCACCTCTAGTGATGCTAACAGACCATGCACAATTTCAGAGGAGGGTCTAAAACTAAAGTTTGCTATATACTCCAAGCTTTGTCTTTCTACAAAGAGAGAACTCAAGGTCATCTTCTTTCTACTTAAGGCATCCACTACCACATTGCTCTTGCCTGGGGTATAGGAAATCTCAAAATCATAAGAGGCTAGAAATTCCATCCACCTTTGCTGTTTTAAGTTAAGATCTTTCTGCGAGAAAAGGTATTTCAACGATTTATGGTCGGTATATAATTCAAACTTCTCACCTAGGAGATAATGGTGCCAAGACTTAAGCGCAAAGACGATGGCAGCCAACTCTAGATCATGGGTTGGGTAGTTTTTCTCATGTACTTTCAACTTCGGCCTCCATAAGCTACTACCTTCCCTTCTTGCATCAAGACAACACCTAGTCTCGTACCACATGCATCCGTGTATACGGTAAACATCTTGCTCCCATCCGGCAATGTCAGAACTGGGGCTGTTGTTAGAACCCTTTTCAAACGTTGGAAAGCAATATCGTAATCCAAATCCCAAGCGAAAGTTAGGTTCTTCTTCGTTAATCTTGTGAGTGGGGCTGAGATTTTCGCAAAGTCTTTAATGAATTTTCGATAAAAGCCCGCTAGCCCGAGAAAGCTTCGGATTTCGGTTGCATTCCGTGGAACCTTCCAATCTTGCACCGCAACTACTTTTGCGGGGTCCACAACTAACCCCTTTTTGGACACCACATGTCTAAGAAACCTCACCTCTTTTCTACAGAAATGGCATTTGGAGAATTTGGCCTTCAGCTAATGTGTACGAAGAGTATCCATGACTTCCCTTAAATGCAAAGTATGCTTTTCTTCATTCTTCGAGAAGATCAAAATGTTGTCTACGAAGACCACCACAAACTTATTAAGGAATTCTCTAAACACCCTACTCATCAAGTCAACGAAGTAAGCGGGTGCGTTTGTCAAGCCGAAAGGCATGACAAGCCATTCGAAGAAACCATCCGGGGTTCTGAATGCGGTCTTATCAATGCTGCCTTCAGCCACTCTTAGCTGATGGAACCCGGTAGCCAAATCTAGTTGGGAGAAAACAGACGCACCTACAAGCTGATCAAACAAGTCATCTATTCTTGGAGGTGGGTGCCTATTCTTCTTGGTCTGCTTGTTTAGCTCCCTATAATCAATGCATAGGCGAAGTGAACCATCCGCTTTGGTTGCGAATACTACTGGAGCACCCCGTTCAGAAATACTTCGCCTTATAAACCCCTTTTCGAGCAGCTCTTTGACTTGCTTACTGAGCTCTTTTCTCTCCCTAGGAACCATGTGTCTAACGGGTAGAGCTACGGGTTTTGCATTATCAACAAGGTATATGCGGAAGTCTATCTCCCGCTTTGGAGGTAAGCCCTTCACCTCTTCAAATACATCTACGTATTCACGGACTACTCGAACAGATTGCAAGTTTTCAACAGACGCATCAAGAGATTCTAGGTAACTAAGCATAATAGAATGTATAGGGTTACAAGAGATTTCGAGAGTGTTGCCAAGGCGAGTCATAAGTGTAGCACCCCACGTCCATTAATGTCACTCACAAAGGGAATGCATTAACTTCCATGGAGCATTTTAAGTGAATATAGAACAGAAAATCACAACAAGACAGATATAAAGCAGTACTTGAAAATTTAAAACTTTATTTATTGCAGCAGAAGGTAAATATGTTTGGTTACATCATCAAAACCAAAGACTAGAGTCAAGTACAAAATATCCATCTTGACAAAATCAGAGTATATAAAAATAAAAAGCATAATCCCAACTTTAATATCCATGATAAAAGATAAGTTGAACTTCACTTCAGCAAACCAAGTACTTCAGAAAAGATCCAAGTCAAGTTCCACTAGTGCTAGTCCCACCTTGAGAACCTGAGGGGGGGGAGGGAGGAAGAAAAGAGGCGGAAACAAAGGGGGTCAGACATAAAGTCTGGCGAGTATGATAACTTTAACAATATAACTTTTAAAGTAACTAGGATAAGCTATAACTGGAAGATAAGGTATGATTGTGAAACAAATTACAGAGTCAAACAGGAGAAATAAGATAATGATAAGTCGCACTTCCACGTACTTAAGGGTAATTACTAAGTTATACTGAACTAATACTAAATGCACCAATACTAGTCACTCTAAAAGTTGATCCCGCCTACTGAACGTAACAGATGTGATAATGGTAGTTTCGTGTAACCCTAGTTGCTGTCATAGGCACCGCCTGCCCCTATCTCCACTAGTTGCACCTACTACCCACCCCATTTTAATTACAATATTTATAATATGGTAGTTGTACTCCTAGCTACTGTCATAGGTGTCGCCTGCTCCTATCTGCACTTGTCGTACCCACTACCTTCCCCATTCGATCGGCTCCCTAACTCATAGATACCCGTGCTGGTCCCACAGTGGTGTGTATCACTCCCCAAAGTGGCAAACCAATACTACCAGAGATGCACGGCTTATACCTACATGATGCAACAACGTCTTACCTACCAGCCCGGGCCCACACACGCATATGAACCCGTTGGACTTGCGTTGCCACCGCTAACTGAAAAGTCGAGTGTGTACGCGACTTGTGCAGGATCTATAATATGGTATGCGGAATGTATGTGATAACTTAAGCTATTCAATAGTTACACAGGTAAAAATCCACAAACAAGAAATATATCACTAATAGCTATAAATGCAGTAAAGTAAAGTAAAGTAGAGTAACGACACCAGGATTTTTATACTGGTTCGGACCTCCCGTCCTACGTCCAGTCCCGAAGCTCCTCTTCGGCTTTTCACTAAACAACACCCTCGCTTCACCCGGAGGAACAGGTTCACAACTACTTGATTTACGGGCTACAAGTTTACCCACTTGATTTCACGGGCCACAAGCTTACCCACTTGATTTCACGGGCTACAAGCTTACCCACAAGACGATTACAAGAGTTTGACTTCTGATTGTGTTCTTCTTTCAACACTGATTTGTCAACGATTGAGTACACCCTTCCTATAATCTTATCCTCAAATATATATATTGATGTTTGCAAAGATTTGGAAGTGGATTATCGAGTTGAATCACAAGTATGTTAAATATGCTTGGAGATTCAAACGATAATTGAATGCTTTTGAGTGCTTTTAGAATGCTAAGAATAATACAATATAGACAAGAGAATGGAGAGAAATTTCGGTAATTTGAATGAATGAAAATCGATGTATTTATAATAATCGAGGAGATGTAATTTTTGGTGAAAAGTTGCTCTTAAAAGAAGTGATTATTCTTGAGAAGAAATGGATGTAACTCTTCAAGAAAGGAGATGACTTTTCACAAAATTTCAAAAAGCTGTTGACCTATAAAAATTTATAGGTCGACATGTTTTTAGCTGTTGTAATTTAAAAACCTGTTGACCTATAAAAAATTATAGGTCGACCTCTTTTTGACCGTTATATTTTGAAAACCTGTTGACCTATAAAAAAGTGTAGGTCGACATGTTTTTGATGATATGCATAAAAAAAGGTCTTATAAGTAATTTTTGAAAGCCAAAAAGAAGTATGATTATTTGAGGATAGATTTTAACATTTATGACTCTAAATAATCAACTTCTAACCTATGAAGGCATCTCGTCTTCTTTTTGTCGATGTAGAAGCTTCTTCTTGTCATAAATCAAAATAATCCATGAAGCTTTGACTTAACATTCTCCCCCTTTTTGATTGATGACAACTTGGATTAATCCGTTATCTCTCCTTGTATATATGCTCCCCCTGTATATAAGCTCCCCCTGAATTATATATAATCTGCACAACAGTCGTTAGTAATATTTTCTCCCCCTTTGTCATCGACAAAAAGGGTAGGCTAGCATTATAATAAGTAAGTTGTTCTGCATATTACAAACCAAAACAAACACACCAGAAGCACTAGATAGTGACATAATTACATACATCAGTCATAATTAAGTTTTTGAAGATAAAGAAATAAAAACGTAAAGACTATTGTGATGGCCAGTCCGAATCACTATCTTCTCCTTCGTCTTTGTCTCCTTCCTCCTCTTGTTCCTCATTGTTTCCGTCATCATCATCCTTCTCAACATCGTCATGAGCTCCTTCTTCAATATGTGACATTCCACGACCACGATTATGTTGGGTACTTGCTCCAGAACTAGTACCTTCTTCCGATGAGGACCATGAAAAAGTAGGAGGCATAGGACGTTTTCCGGGATCTTGTGCAAGTGTTGCGGAAAATGAGGCACAGGAGATTGCTTCCCAAATTGTTCCGAAGAAAGACTTTAATTTATTGAACCGCTTATCAAGTTTAGTGTCCAAGCGGTCAAGCTTATTATTGGTTCGTTTCAGTCTTGCTTCGAGTAAAAATTGATTACGTGCAATTTGTTCAAGAGTTTCTTTAGTTGAAGAAGTAGATGGTGGAATTGTTACGTCTTCAGGACTTTGTCTAGGGATTTGTAAAGACGAAGTCTCCGTAGGACCTAGTTCGACATATTGCTCAAAAGGAATAATGGTAAAACACGGATCGGGTAGCTTCATCCTCTTTTTGGATGCTTTATCAATACATTTTGGTATTGAAATTTTGGACGCGGGGGATCTTATTCCACAGTCCATGAGGCAACGCATAATATACTCGTTATAAAACAAATGTGGCCTAGAGCGTTTGTTTACCATTGAAATTTCGTCAAAAATCATCTCAATTCAATTTACCTTGATATTCCCAAAGATAGCGTACAATGCCTTAAAATTTTCTCTGTAAACAGCATCAAAATTTCCAGTTCTTGGAAGTAGAGAATGCGTGATACAAAGATGAAGAATTCTAGCCGAGGGTCTCAAATTGACTCCTTTGGTACTTGACTTATGGTCTTCAATGAATAAGTGACTATGTTTATCACGAATATGAATAGGGCAGAAATCAGTAGAGAATTGTATACCATCATTGTGAGATCGTAGAATTTCTGCCATTCTATCTTTAGAAAGAAAAATGTGTTGTCCACATATTACTGACCATAAGTAATCTTCTGAGTTGTGAGGTTTAAATTTCTCTAAGTTGAGATTAGCGTAGAATAGCTTTATCAAAATGTGACTAATCTCAATATTGTTGTGTTCAAAAGAAAGAAGAGATTCAATGCCTGCGCGGTTTGGTATCTCTCGAACATCGTAGTAGACAAAATCAGAGAAATTGATGAAAGATCCATGGTGAATTGTATAGTCTTTCATTTTGTTCCACCTTTTTACTGCTAGTGGATCCATAAGCCATTGTTTGATTTGAGAATCAATGGGTTGGATTGGTGTTTGAGAAGATGAAGTTTTTGATCTCTTTTGCTTAGGAGCCATTTTAGAGTTTAGAGAAATTGAAATTCCTTTTTAAGGTAGAATTGATAGAATTAGGAGTAAGAATAAATAGGATTTCAATGAAAGGTTGTGAGAATTTAAAAAGTGAATCGACGTGTCTAATGTAAAAGGAAACAGCAATTCCCGATACCGGTCGACAGGTAAGTTTGGGGCGGTCGACAGGAATTAGTTCTGGAAGAATATATAAAACCTTTTGTATTTTGACCGGTCGACAGGTTCTATATGGGGTGGTCGACAGGTAAAGGTTCTGGAAAATTATAAACATATAATTTTATCATGACCGGTCGACAGGAAGTTTATGGGCGGTCGACAGGTAAATTTTCTGGTTAAAAAATAAAAAACAAAAAGGCTGTACCGGTCGACAGCATAGAACTGGGCGGTCGACAGGTGCTGAATACTTTTGTTTTTCTGGTTTGTTGAGATGAAATGAACACTATATATAAAAAATATTTTATTCAAAACAATATGAAAAAAAAATAGATAAATTAAATACAAATTTATTTTCAGAAAATTTAAACGATATAAAAGATTATCTTCTTGGTTCCCAAGGATTCTTTGGTTCCCAAGGATTGTATTTTCCACTTACTCCTTCATTGTTGTTGTAATTCCTATCCCATGAGTATGGAGTTTGCGAAGATGATGGTATAGGTATTGGCTCATGTACGTTATGCCTGTCATAGCTGCAGAAAAGAGAGGCTAGTCGTTCGAGATACGTCAAACGAGAAGTCGTCAATTTTTGCTCATAGAACATTTGCTGCTGATAATAATGCATTTCGTCGATCTTTTCTTTGGTTCGTGGAGAGCAAAACAAAACTTTCTTGCTTTTCTTAGAAGTTGGTGTGGTTCCTGGTGTTCGAGAAGGTGGATGAAATCCAGGTGGATGTTCTGGTGTTTTCAGGGAGTTGTATTCCGTTGGTTCGGAACTCGTGATTGAAATATGGGAGTTTTCAGCACATTTTTCACAAATGTGTGCCATGAATTTAAAAGGATAAAGGAGATTTTGAGAGAGTGATTGTCTGAGAGCACTCAAAAATGCAAACATATATATAGAGAAAGAGTTTTGTATTTTTAGAAAGAGAAAAGATGGTTTGTATTTTGAACCGTAGAAAAATTCTCTTTTCTATATAGTAAAAAGAAAAGGAATTGGTTTTCGAAAAAATAGTGAACTCTTGTTATAAATTAAAAATATTAGCCTTCGAGTTCTCTTCTTGAAACCAAGCCTAGCTCTCTACGTAACTTGACAAAACTTGATTCTAGTAGAGGCTTTGTAAATATATCAGCTAGTTGATTGTCTGTGCTTACATATTCTAATTTTATATTTCCTTTTTCAATATTATCTCTAAGAAAATGATGTCGGATGTCAATATGTTTAGTTCTTGAGTGGTTAACCGGATTTTTGGATAAGTTTATCGCACTTGTGTTATCACAATATATAATAGAATTTGACAAGTTCATTTTGAAGTCTTTAAGTGTTTGTTGCATATATATAACTTGTGTACATGCTAAAGCTGCTGAGATATACTCTGCCTCACATGTTGAGAGTGAAACACAATTTTGTTTCTTACTAAACCAAGAGACAAGTGATTTTCCAATGAAATGGCACGTACCACTTGTACTCTTTCTATCCGTTCGTGATCCTCCGAAATCAGCATCACTATATGATACTAATTCGAATGCACAGTCCTTAGGATAGTAAAGACCGAAATCTTTGGTGTTATTAAGATACCGAATAATTCGTTTTACTGCTCGTAGATGCGATTCCTTAGGATTAGCTTGAAAACGTGCACACAAACAAACACTCATCATAATGTCAGGACGACTAGCTGTTAAATATAGGAGAGAACCTATCATACTACGATACGTCTTTTGGTCTATACTCTTTCCACTTTCATCTTTTTCGAGATGACTAGTTGTACTAATCGGAGTTGGTTTTCCGGAAGTATTTTCAAGACCAAATCTTTTAATAAGATTTTCACAATATTTTTCTTGATTTATAAAAATACCATTCGGAAGTTGTTTAATTTGAAGACCAAGAAAGTATGATAACTCTCCCATATGTGACATTTCAAATTCTTTGATCATGATATTTATAAACTCTTTACAAAGTTTCTCATTTGTTGATCGAAAGATTATGTCGTCCACATATATTTGAATAACAAGTATATCTTTGTGTGAATGTTTAATAAATAATGTTTGATCAACCTTTCCTATTTGAAATCCAGAATCAATTAGATAACTTCGTAGTCGTTCATACCAAGCACGTGGTGCTTGTTTTAGTCCGTACAAAGCCTTCTTAAGCTTGAACACATGATCCGGATGTTTTTCATGTTTAAATAAAGGTGGTTGTTCAACATATACTTTTTCTTTTATAAATCCGTTTAAAAATGCACTCTTGACATCCATTTGATATAATTTAAAGTTATGGTGACAAGCAAATGATAGAAGAATTCTAATTGCTTCTAGTCTAGCGACAGGTGCAAAAGTTTCTTCATAATCGATACCCTCTTCTTGATTATATCCTTGTGCTACTAACCGTGCTTTGTTTCGAATTATGTTTCCTTGTTCATCAGCCTTGTTTTTGTAAACCCATTTAGTTCCTATAACTGATTGATCGGTTGGCCTTCGAACAAGTTCCCATACATTATTGCGTTCAAACTGATTTAGTTCTTCTTGCATTGCAAAAATCCAATATTCATCGGTAGCAGCTTCTTTAGGATTCTTAGGTTCGATATTAGAAATAAATGCAACATGTCCCATTTGGTTAAGTTGACTTCTAGTTCTTATTTGAAATGATACTTCTCCAATTATATTTTGAACTGGATGATCTCTTAGAATTCTTGGAGGAGATCTTAATCTTGGTGGATAAGGTATTACATCAATTTGCGGGTTATCATCAACTATTTCTGAGTCAGAGTCATTATTTGTGATGATAGGGTTATTAGTAACTATGGGTTCTTCGTCATCTGATATTATATGAGATGGTTTAAAGAATTCATCAAAGGAAACGTGAAGTGATTCTTCAATAGATTTGGTTCTCTTATTGAATATACGATAGGCCTTGCTTCTTTCCGAATATCCGACAAATATACCTTCATCGGATTTTGGATCAAAATTTCCAAGATGGTCTTTTGTATTTAAAATAAAGCACTTAGAACCAAAAACTTTCAAATATGAGATATTTGGTTTTCTTTGATTAAATAACTCATATGATGTATTTTTAGTCAGAGGTCGAATAGATACACGATTCAAAACATAACATGCAGTTGCAACAGCTTCTGCCCAGAAATGTTTTGGTAGAGTGGATCCATTTAATAATGTTCTTGCACATTCTTGTAGTATCCGATTTTTCCGTTCTACAACTCCATTTTGTTGTGGAGTTCGAGGAAACGAAAAATTATGATTGATACCTTTCTTTGTACAAAAATGTTCAAATTCATTATTTTTGAACTCTCCGCCATGATCACTTCTAATATTTTTAACCTTAAGTCCTTTTAACTTTTGAATTCTTTTGACGAAGGATTTGAAATGATGAAAAGTATCACTTTTATTTTTTAAGAAAATAACCCATGTATAACGAGAATAATCATCAACAATTACAAACACATATTTATTATGATTTATTGACTGAACCTGTGTTGGTCCAAATAAATCCATATGTAATAATTCAAGTGGTTGTAATGTTGATATGATTTTCTTGGATTTGAAGGAAGATTTAGTCAATTTTCCTAATTGACATGCATCACAAATATTATTAACCGAAAAGCTCATTTTGGGGAGACCTTTAACAAGATCATTTTTGGCTAGCTTGTCAATAGTTTTGAAGTTTATGTGACAGAAACGTTTGTGCCATAGCCATGGATCATTATCTTTTGCTATAAGACACATATCTGAATTATGATTGATATTCATATTCAGAATATAAATGTTTCTATCTCTATTTTCTTCAAAAGCTATATTTCGATCTTTATCTAGAATACTACATTTATTATTTGAAAAGGAAATAGTAAAACCTTTGTCGCACAATTGACTAATACTTAATAAATTATGTTTCAAATTCTTAACTAGCATGACATTTGTGATAAGAGGTAAGTTAGATGTACCATAATTGCTCACATCGCCTTTGCCGATGATATAACCTTTTGAATTATCTCCAAAAGTGACTGAGCCACCATCCGAATAAGTAATATTTGTTAATAAGCTCTTGTCTCCAGTCATATGCTTTGAGCAACCACTGTCCAATATCCACTTTCCTCTTTTCTTAAGTGGGACCTACAAAAAATAAAATTAAGTCCATGGTACCCACTTTTTATAGGGTCCTAAGAGTTAGGTCTTAGGAGTCCAAACCCATATGGATCCGGTATCCCCTTTATACAAATAATTTGGATTATAATGCATAGTATTCAAAAAAATTTGAATATACTTGTTCCTAATCAAATTATTATTTGTTTTAGGAACCCATATCTTTATAGATTTGAAATTCTTCTTTTGAGATTTCACAATCGGTTTTGGTTTGGAATATAATAAACTAAGATTTTTCTTAGCTTCACTTTCTTGAACTTTCTTATTTTTTCTTTTTCTTTTACCAAGATGTTTCTTGATAACTTGTTTCTTATATCCCAATCCTTGCTTGTTTGTAGTTGATTGTGAACTCTCAATAATTTTTGTCAAATTTTCTCGTCCTTTAAAAGTTAGAAACATTTTTAGAAATGTCGTCTAACTTTGTTTGTAAACTAGCTTTTTCAAGGTCTAGAGATTTTACTTTAGCTTTAAGCTCATAATTCTCAGCAGTAAGAGTGTCATTTTTCTCTTTTTGAATTTCAATTTCTTGACTTAGAAGATATAGTTGAGAATTATTATTAGATGATGATTCTTGAGCCTTTTCAAGTTCCTCCTCTAATATGTTTTTTTTTCATCTCTTAACATATCTCGTTCTAATTCTGATCTATTCAACATTGCCTTGACTTCTTTTAATTGATGTTTTGCATCTTTAAATTTAATCATTAATTTATCATAAATATCAAGCATATCCTCAAGGGTAGGAATTTGTACCTCATCCTCTGTTGCCATAAAACATACATTTGCTTGTTCATTTTCTGAGTCGCTTTCACTTTCGGATGAAGATGAATCTGAATCATCCCAAGTTACTAAGAATGCCCGTTTCTTTGACTTGTCCGTTTTGTGTTTGAACTTGTCATTTTCTGTCTTCTTCTTTTGTTCTGGACAATTATTTTGCATATGTCCTTTCTTATGACAGTTAAAGCATTCTACATTCGATGATGATGGTCTGTTTGATCCGAACTTTTCTTGTTGTATCGACTAGCTCTTCGTTGCTTTAAGAATTTTTTGAATCCTTTTGCAATGAATGCTAGATCCTCATCTTCATAATCTGAGATATCTTCATCAGCATGAAAAGCTACATTTTTCTTTTCTTCTTTTTGTTCTTTTCGAGCCTGTAAGTTAGCCTCATAGGACATAAGATTTCCTGCCAATTCATCTGGCTTCATGGTGGAAAGATCATTAGCTTCTTCTATGGCTAATACTTTTCCTTCCCATTCATTAGTCAGTGAATGTAGGACTGTTGAAACTACATCGAAGTCAGAATATTTTTGTCCTAACCCGATAAGAGCATGATGAATAGTTTGAAATCTTGAATACATCTCATTGATTGTTTCATTTGGCTTCATTTTGAAATTTTGAAATTGACTTTTCAACAAAGCTATTTTTGCTTGTTTAACCTTGTTAGTACCTTCATGAGTGGTCTTTAGTGTTTGCCAAATTTGATAGGCAGTGGTATAGATACTAACACGGTTATACTCATTTTGGTCTAATGCACAAAACAACATATTCATTGTTTTGCATTTACAGTAGCTGCTGTTTTCTCAGCAGGAGTCCATTCTGCATACTCAGTAGTTGGATTTATTATCTCTTTCTGCGTAGCATTCCAAGCATCATAGCTAGTTGATTGCATATAAAAAGTCATACGTGTTGCCCAATAACTATAGTTTTGGCCATTAAAGAAAGGAGGTCTTTGTGTCGATTGACCTTCTGTGTAAGTGGTGTTACTTGTACTTGCGTTATTTGCCATATTATAAGAATATATCAAATAACTGTGTTACGGTTATATGATGACCTTGCTCTGATACCAAATGAAAAGTCAGGTGTGTACGCGACTTGTGCAGGATCTATAATATGGCTATGCGGAATGTATGTGATAACTTAAGCTATTCAATAGTTACACAGGTAAAAATCCACAAACAAGAAATATATCACTAATAGCTATAAATGCAGTAAAGTAAAGTAAAGTAGAGTAACGACACCAGGATTTTTATACTGGTTCGGACCTCCCGTCCTACGTCCAGTCCCGAAGCTCCTCTTCGACTTTTCACTAAACAACACCCTCGCTTCACCCGGAGGAACAGGTTCACAACTACTTGATTTACGGGCTACAAGTTTACCCACTTGATTTCACGGGCCACAAGCTTACCCACTTGATTTCACGGGCTACAAGCTTACCTACAAGACGATTACAAGAGTTTGACTTCTGATTGTGTTCTTCTTTCAACACTGATTTGTCAACGATTGAGTACACCCTTCCTATAATCTTATCCTCAAATATATATATTGATGTTTGCAAAGATTTGGAAGTGGATTATCGAGTTGAATCACAAGTATGTTAAATATGCTTGGAGATTCAAACGATAATTGAATGCTTTTGAGTGCTTTTAGAATGCTAAGAATAATACAATATAGACAAGAGAATGGAGAGAAATTTCGGTAATTTGAATGAATGAAAATCGATGTATTTATAATAATCGAGGAGATGTAATTTTTGGTGAAAAGTTGCTCTTAAAAGAAGTGATTATTCTTGAGAAGAAATGGATGTAACTCTTCAAGAAAGGAGATGACTTTTCACAAAATTTCATAAAGCTGTTGACCTATAAAAATTTATAGGTCGACATGTTTTTAGCCGTTGTAATTTAAAAACCTGTTGACCTATAAAAAATTATAGGTCGACCTCTTTTTGACCGTTATATTTTGAAAACCTGTTGACCTATAAAAAAGTGTAGGTCGACATGTTTTTGATGATATGCATAAAAAAAAGGTCTTATAAGTAATTTTTGAAATCCAAAAAGAAGTATGATTATTTGAGGATAGATTTTAACATTTATGACTCTAAATAATCAACTTCTAACCTATGAAGGCATCTCGTCTTCTTTTTGTCGATGTAGAAGCTTCTTCTTGTCATAAATCAAAATAATCCATGAAGCTTTGACTTAACACTAACCCGTTTTGGCCTCTTACAGTCAAGCCCAGTACGCGTGTCCCGTCCTCGACTTAGGTCGAGCCCACAGAGATACTCATGGGTTACTGGTTGAAATGGGCCCCCATTACTTGACACAAGCTTTCCATCTAAGCTTGGTCCCCACTAATACATCCCGCTTAACCCCTTCTTATTCATGTCCACTTACGTGTTTAAATTTGGTTAAGTGTTTCTATTCGTATTTCCACATGCCACCCAAGGCACCCACTTAACCCCCATGTCCTACTTACATGTTTATCTTGGTTAAGTGCTACTAATCGTATTTCCTCATGTCACCCACTTAACCCCCGTGTCCCACTACATGTTAACTTTGGTTAAGTGTTACTTAATTTATTACTACCGTAACCCCTGTAGGACCTCTCACATTAGGCTGGCATTTGTGGCTGCTGGATTTGCCGGGCGGATCCGGACAGTCTTACACCACAAACGAGCCTAACCTCGTGTCCATACAATTGTTACGCATTTAGTTTGGGCCTTTGACCTCTCACATTGGGCTACCATTTGTGGCTGCTGGATTTGCCGGGCGGGTCCGGGCAGTATTACACCACAAATGAGTCCAACCTCGTGTCTTAGGCAATTAATTATACATAATTAATTTTCCCCAAATTTGAATTACTATCCCTGTTCAAATTTCCATATTTATTTATGTCCACAATTTATCACCTAAATTATGCTCGTCTATTTATGGTATATAAATTATACCAATTTCATCACTAATTAATTTTATTCCTTAAAATTAATTACATGCCTTTTTAGGCCATTACATGCCAAATTCACAATATGTGTGTATCCACTATTATCCCCATTGTACCCCCGTCATTCGTTCGCTTAACATGACATATACATATTAGACTAGCAAATAGTCTAATACTTAAAAAAAGGGAATAAACATCACAAAGTCACATACACACAATAATAGATCTAATTTGCATCTAACTTGCAATTAAGAATTACAACATACTTGCATAATCTTTGTATTATCAAGGATCCAAAAATCATAGATCTAAAAGGTGTGAACTTGCATGTATGAACATAGTTTTACACCCAACTAGCCTAGGTAATTATCACAAACTTACATAAACTATGTATGTCGTCAACCTAAACATAAAGGTGTCATCTTGCATAACTATGGATCCAATAAAAGGTGTTAATCTGAGTAAACTATGGATCCACATAAAGGTGTAAACTTGCATAACTATGCATGTCATAGTTTCAACATAAAAATGTCAACTTGAATATGGATCTAAACTTTAAAGGTGTGAACTTGTATATATGTGAATCCAATTATCACTTAAACTTGCATATGAACATAATACTTATACGAACTAGCATATGTTCCATATCCATATTCGCATAAAAACTGATGTTATAAACCTAGGTGATTGGATTATAAAAAGGGATTCATTGACACAAGTTAACATCACGAACTACTAGCATATATTTTAGATCCAAACTTACATAACATCATATAACTCGCATACAACTTGCGTGATCCTATTAACTTGCATAACATCATATGTACAACTTGCATAATCATATTAACTTGCATAACATCATATATGAAACTTGCATAATCATATTAACTTGCATAACATCATATATGAAACTTGCATAATCATATATGAAACTTGCATAATCATATTAATCTTGCATAACATCATACATGAAACTTGCATAACATCATATATAAAACTAGCATAATCTTATTAACTTGCATAATCATATTAATCTTGCATAACATCATACATGAAACTTGCATAACATCATATATAAAACTTGCATAATCATATTAATCTTGCATAACATCATACATAATACAAACTAGCAAGTCATATGAATCACAACCATATTCTCATAATCTAAAGATAAGAATATCACAATTAAATTAAGAATTATCTTGTTAATGAAATCATACTCACAATGAATCGGATTAGAGATGAAGATAGTGTGTTCGTTTTTGTTTGAATCTTTGATTTGTAATTTCATAAGCTTCAAGAAAAGATGAGCTACTCCAGCGGCATGGCGGCTACGGTTCTAATTTTATTTAGGTTTTAGAATGAGGCTTTGGAGTGTTTATATAGGAGTTAGATTTATTTACAACCATCAGATCACTCTAGAATCCATCTAGGCCTTAGAAACCAAGAAATGATGTCAATAGACCAACCAGAAATCGCCACCTAAGCCCTAAAACATAAAATTTCATCATGGGCCATTTAGGGCCGACGGGACCAATTCCAAACCTCCTGAGTCGACCTTGGGGTCGACCCAGCGGGTCTTGGGTCGACCCATAAAATAGGTCGGTTTGGTGTTTTGCCTTCCCGCTTCCGCTATTTTGAATTTTTTTCTTAAATTTTAGGTTGAATTTTATTATATATATATATATATATCTTCCTAATTAACCATTTTCACACTAAACTACTTTTTGAACCACGTTCACACTAAGCCGCTTTTTAGCCATTCCCTAAAACAAAAATATGGCGTTGGCGGGGATCGAACTCTGTACCTCTTGTATGCAAGTCACATGTTCCAACCAAATGTGCTACTAAGTCTTTTGCTTACAAACCTTAGAACAATGCAAACATTTATTCTTTTCTCATTCTTTTTTTTTTCATGTTTTGCTGCAATATTTAATTTAAAGATATCTTTTTCATACGGAATCCAATTTACGCAAATTCGGACTCTATCTCAACCAGAATTCCGAGAAGAACACACTGGCGCAACCCGTTTCCCTTAATTCTCAGATCTGAGATTAATTATTCTTTAATTTAGTTAATTCGATTATTCAAAAATCCGGGGTGTTACATTCTCCCCTCCTTAAAGGATTTCGCCCTCGAAATCTCTAAGTCAAGAAGAACGTATCCTACCATCCAAACAACCATCTACTCAACCATCAAACACAGGCATCCATTGTCCTTAAAATTTTCTAATGTTGTATGAACATATGCAAGAAGTGTGTGTATATGTTCCTTATCTAATGCAAAATAGGCGGTCTACTGATTCAGTTGACCTCCTTAATGCAAACCATGATAGTACCATGCGTCCGTTATGTATGCGAAAGAATCCTATCGATACATATTATCTCTACATGCGTGCACAACCATTCACCAAAATGCCGCATCCATATGATAGCACAACCATTATACATCCATTAGCTTAAAAATGCACACACATTTATATGCAATATGCAATATGAAGTGACTGAGCCGATCTAGTGCCTAAAGTGTGTGTATATGCATGCACGAGCAACCACTAGCAAACACTTGCATCCACATGCATCCATTATACATAACATGTCTCAAACACATGTTTCAACCATAGTTTATACCTAAAGGTCGAAGACTCGATCGATATGATACAACTGAGTGACAGAGGAAAGTACGATTAAAACAAAAGCTTTGTTCCTATCAGACATCGGTTTAAGAGAATAACCCCTTAAGTATCAACCCCGAAGACCGAAATCAACATCAGATTGATACTCAGAGAATCTCTTCCATTAAACAAATGCCCAACTGGAAATCTACTTCCCGCTTCGTGTAAAAACCCTTAACCTTATCAGAAATATTCAGATACTTACAGACTACTGGTACATATCAGATTATCAAATGATTCTTATGAAACCAAGCATGAAAAAAAACCTAGAATGTACGTGTAATAGTCAACTTAACGACCAACACAGATACCCTCAAACTCCAACTTATCACAAACAGATGGGTCGTAACCCTCATGGGGTTGAGTCTACAGCGGGATCAGAAACAAGAATAGTATTAAAGTGCAGAGTATCAATTACAGAATCAAAATGCCAGAATCTGAAAGAGTTTTATTTCAACAATCAGATAAGGAAATTAAACCATATACAGAAATTTTTCTTATTTCTATCCTATCCACCAGCCTCGAGGGTATTGACAAAACCAACTGGGTACATGAACACCCTCTGGTATCTCAGATGCTTCAGACATGATGAAACGAAAAAGGAAAGATTCAATACAAAAGAACTGAAGGAAAGATATATGGCCCTTGGGGTTATGCTTTTTAAATAAGCTTCTCTTGAAAATACTTTCCTTAAAACATACTTTTGAAGGTACTTCTTTATAAAATTATTTTTGAAAAACAACTTTTCAAAATTCATATCTGTTCTGGTAACCTTCAGCTCTAATACCACGTGTAACACCCACGTCCATTAATGTCACTCACAAAGGGAATGCATTAACTTCCATGGAGCATTTTAAGTGAATATAGAACAGAAAATCACAATAAGAAAGACATAAAGCAGTACTTGAAAATTTAAAACTTTATTTATTGCAGCAGAAGGTAAATATGTTTGGTTACATCATCAAAACCAAAGACTAGAGTCAAGTACAAAATATCCATCTTGACAAAATCAGAGTATATAAAAATAAAAAGCATAATCCCAACTTTAATAGCCATGATAAAAGTTAATCTGAACTTCACTTCAGCAATCCAAGTACTTCAGAAAAAGATCCAAGTCAAGTTCCACTAGTGCTAGTCCCACCCTGAGAACCTGAGGGGGTAGGGAAGGAAGAAAAGAGGCGAAAACAAAGGGGGTCAGACATAAAGTCTGGCGAGTATGATAACTTTAACAATATAACTTTTAAAGTAACTAGGATAAGCTATAACTGGAAGATAAGGTATGACTGTGAAACAAATGACAGAGTCAAACAGGAAAAATAAAAAAATGATAAGTCGCGCTTCCACATACTTAAGGGTAATTACTAAGTTATACCGAACTAATACTAACTGCACCAATACTAGTCACTCTAAAAGTTGATCCCGCCTATTGAACATAACAGATGTGATAATGGTAGTTTCGTGTACCCCTAGTTGCTGTCATAGGCGCCGCCTGCCCCTATCTCCACTAGTTGCACCTACTACCCACCCCATTTTAATTACAATATTTATAATATGGTAGTTGTACTCCTAGCTACTAACATAGGTGCCGCCTGCTCCTATCTCCACTGGTCGTACCCACTACCTTCCCCATTCGATCGGCTCCCTAACTCATAGATACCTGTGCTGGTCCCACAGTGGGGTGTATCACTCCCCAAAGTGGCAACCCAATACTACCAGAGATGCACGGCTTATACTTACACGATGCAACAACATCTTACCTACCAGCCCGGGCCCACACACGCACATGAACCCGTTGGACTTGCGTTGCCACCGCTAACCCGTTTTGGCCTCTTACAGTCAAGCCCAGTACGCGTGTCCCGTCCTCGACTTGGGTCGAGCCCACAGAGATACTCATGGGTTACTGGTTGAAACGGGCCCCCATTACTTTACACAAGCTTTCCACCTAAGCTTGGTCCCCACTAGTACATCCCACTTAACCCCTTCTTATTCATGTCCACTTACATGTTTAAATTTGGTTAAGTGTTTCTATTCATATTTCCACATGCCACCCAAGGCACCCACTTAACCCCCATGTCCTACTTACATGTTTATCTTGGTTAAGTGCTACTAATCGTATTTCCTCCTGTCACCCACATGTCACCCACTTAACACCCATATCCCACTAAATGTTTACTTTGGTTAAGTGTTTCTTAATTTATTACTACCGTAACCCCTGTAGGACCTCTCATATTAGGCTGGCATTTGTGGCTGCTGGATTTGTCGGGCGGGTTCGGGCAGTCTTACACCACAAACGGGCCTAACCTCGTGTCCACACAATTGTTACGCATTTAGTTTGGGCCTTCGACCTCTCACATTGGATACCATTTGTGGCTGCTGGATTTGCCGGGCGGGTCCGGGCAGTCTTACACCACAAATGAGTCCAACCTCATGTCTTAGGCAATTAATTATACATAATTAATTTTCCCCAAATTTGAATTACTTTCCTTATTCAAATTTCCATATTTATTTATGTCCATAATTTATCACCTAAATTTTGCTCATCTATTTATGGCATATAAATTATACCAATTTCATCACTAATTAATTTTATTCCTTAAAATTAATTACATGGCTTTTTAGGCCATTACATGCCAAATTCACAATATGTGTATATCCACTATTATCCCCATCGTAGCCCCGTCATTCGTTCGCTTAACATGACATATACATATTAGACTAGCAAATAGTCTAATACTTAAAAAAAGGGAATAAATGTCACAAAGTCACATACACACAATAATAGATCTAATTTGCATCTAACTTGCAATTAAGAATTACAACATACTTGCATAGTCTTTGTATTATCAAGGATCCAAAAATCATAGATCTAAAAGGTGTGAACTCGCATGTATGAACATAGTTCTACACCCAAATAGCCTAGGTAATTATCACAAACTTACACAAACTATGTATGTCGTCAACCTAAACATAAAGGTGTCATCTTGCATAACTATGGATCCAATAAAAGGTGTTAATCTGAGTAAACTATGGATCCACATAAACACTTGCATAACTATGCATGTCATAGTTTCAACATAAAAATGTCAACTTGAATAAGGATCTAAACTTTAAAGGTGTGAACTTGTATATATGTGAATCCAATTATCACTTAAACTTGCATATGAACATAATACTTATACGAACTAGCATATGTTCCACATCCATATTCGCATAAAAACTGATGTTATAAACCTAGGTGATTGGATTATAAAAAGGGATTCATTGACACAGGTTAACATCATGAACTACTAGCATATATTTTAGATCCAAACTTACATAACATCATATAACTCGCATACAACTTGCGTGATCCTATTAACTTGCATAACATCATATGTACAACTTGCATAATCATATTAACTTGCATAACATCATATATGAAACTTGCATAATCATATTAACTTGCATAACATCATATATGAAACTTGCATAATCATATTAACTTGCATAACATCATATATGAAACTTGCATAATCATATTAACTTGCATAATCATATTAATCTTGCATAACATCATACATGAAACTTGCATAACATCATATATAAAACTAGCATAATCTTATTAACTTGCATAATCATATTAATCTTGCATAACATCATACATGAAACTTGCATAACATCATATATAAAACTTGCATAATCATATTAATCTTGCATAACATCATACATAATACAAACTAGCAAGTCATATGAATCACAACCATATTCTCATAATCCAAAGATAAGCATATCACAATTAAAATAAGAATTATCTTGTTAATGAAATCATACTCACAATGAATCGGATTAGAGATGAAGATAGTGTGTTCGTTGTTGTTTGAATCTTTGATTTGTAATTTCATAAGCTTCAAGAAAAGATGAGCTACTCCAGCGGCATGGCGGCTACGGTTCTAATTTTATTTATGTTTTAGAATGAGGCTTTGGAGTGTTTATATAGGAGTTAGATTTATTTACAACCGTCACATCACTCTAGAATCTATCTAAGCCTTAGAAACCAAGAAATGATGTCAACATACCAACCAGAAATCGCCACCTAAGCCCTAAAACATAAAATTTCGTCATGGGCCATTTAGGGCCGACGAGACCAATTCCAAACCTCCTGAGTCGACCCTGGGGTCGACCCAACGGGTCTTGGGTCAACCCATAAAATAGGTCGGTTTGGTGTTTTTCCTTCCCGCTTCCGCTGTTTTGAATTTTTTTCTTAAATTTTAGGTTGAATTTTATTTTATTTTTATATATATTTCTATCTTCCTAATTAACCATTTTCACACTAAACTACTTTTTGAACCGCGTTCACACTAAGCCGCTTTTTACCCATTCCCCTAAAACCAAAATATGGCGTTTGCGAGGATCGAACTCTGTACCTCTTGTATGCAAGTCACATATTTCAACCAAATGAGCTACTAAGTCTTTTGCTTACAAACCTTAGAACAATGTTAAACATTTATTCTTTTCTCATTCTTTTTTTCATGTTTTGCTGCAATATTTAATTTAAAGATATCTTTTTCATACGGAATCCAATTTACGCAAACTCGGACTCTATCTCAACCAGAATTCCGAGACGAACACAATGGCGCAACCCGTTTCCCTTAATTCTCACATCTAAGATTAATTAATCTTTAATTTAGTTAATTCGATTATTCAAAAATCCGGGGTGTTACAATAAGTCTAACCACTCTCTTTTCATAATCGAGGACGGCACCATTACTGGATAACCAATCCATGCCTAGAATCAATCCATAGCCCGTGAAGCCAAGAACGAAGGCATTGCATTCAAACTCAACGCTCAAAATAGACACTCTCAAATCCCGAAAAATCATTGAAAGATGAGTTGAACCACCAATAGGATTTGAGACTACTATGGGATCCGTAACTAGACTAGTTTTTAGGTGCAGTGTTTTAGTTAACGAAGCAGACACAAATGAGTGTGAAGTGCCAGAATCAAATAAAGTACGAACAGGATGATCAAACAGAAAAATCAAACTTTCAACAGAAATGTTTCTACCTCTCTCCTGTCCTGGTGCCATGAGAGCCTGAATTGCCCTCTTGCCTGCCCTGGTGCCATGAGAGCCCGAATCTGCCCCCCAGAAGTGGACCCTGTCCTTTGCCCTTGCCGCTGTTTCCTCGGGCAGTCTTTAATTAGATGTCCTGCCTCTCCACAGTGGAAACAACCAGTCTTCGTCTTCTTCCTACAGTCCTTGCTCATATGGCCTGGTGTCCCACAATTAAAGCACCTTTTCTTTCCCTTGCTATTGTTGTCATTACCACCTTTCTTAGGCTGCTGCTATGAATTATTTTGATCCCCTTTGAGACGACCTGAACTTCCTCGTGAAGGAAAGCACGGATAGAATTGAGGACAAGACAAAATAGAACGCAAACGAAAGAACATTTCATTGTTATTACAACAATTCCATCAGATACAAGAATATACAGAGTATAAATGAATAAATTACATTCAACAAATATCAGAGATTACAATAAATTACATAGCAGCGGAAAATAATACAAAACACAACTGAAAGTGATACACGGATACAGAGCTTTCCGAGCATTGTTCCAGCTGTAAATCAGGACCCTGTGGATATAAATCTGCAAAACCAAAACTACTAGATGCCCATGTGGAAAGTAGGGGCACCCAGAGTTTAGGTTAAAACAATAAACTCCAGGTCAGTCATGTGACTGGTGTGAGAACTAAAAATAGTTATTATTTTAACTTTAAAGAAGAGTAATTCAAGGGACCACGCCGTATGACACGGAACAGGTTTCCTCCCAAGAATACTATTGCATATAACAAAACAACGCAATGCTTTTTGGAAAAATGAAGCTATTATAAGACCCAGGTCCCATCACACAATGCAACACAAGCCGGAGGATAGGGTTTTCCCTTATAATAGCCAAACATGCTTGGTACGTCAAAACAAATCATTTGATACTATTATAAGTGTATAGTGTCAAAACAATTTTCAATCATAAATATCAATCATAGACGGCATGGGTACCATATATCATGTCGCCATACTAGTTCTACAATTAAAACCGCAATATCACGTATTGGAAATTGGATTTCCGTCATGAGCCGAGGCAAGGGGCAAGCTCCTCTCCGCGTTCGAGACACTCTAGCAAATGCCTCAGGACCCCACTATGATCCTTGGAATCGGCTGGGCCGGTCCTCTCTTACTTTTGAGGATTGGCAATTCCTGAACACACGTTTCCCGGTCCTTACAGACCTATATCCGAGGCGCCTCGTATCCAACAACCACACAGGTGAAAAGTATATAAATGTCAGGGCTGGTAGGTCACTGACACCACCCTAGCTAGAAAGAAACGTCGTGCTCTCCCAGCGGTCCATCTCCCGTTTTTGACTCATACCGAGGTGTGAGGCTCGCGAATTCACGTTATACACAAAGCTACGCCACACAGGCCATGCTTTGATCATCAACCACAAGACTTTGTTTTTCAACAGAAGCCTTGATCAATTGCCACTTACGCGTGCCACACAGGCAATTCATTCCATGCGACTGATGTCCATCGATATACAACCTCTGAGCTCGTATGTCTCAGAGAAGGGCGTTAAGCAAGAGAATAAATTCTCCGCCGCCAAACAGATGTATATTTAATAGAGATCAATCAACACAGAATAAAATCCAATGTCAGACACACAATCCATTTACAAGTTCGTTCTGGGTCTGAACGAAATCGGAGGCACTTTCCTCGCATATCCATCCATCTCCAAGTACGTCTGGACGATCACCAACTGATTCCCTCATCCTGGGTGTACAGCCCAATCAAGATCATCAGTAATCACCCAAACGATGTGAAGACTTCCGGTCTTCAACCACCGTCTTCATCTTCGACATCTCGTCGAATCGGTTTTTCAGAATGGGTATAACCCGGCCTTTCTGAATAACCCACGTATATAGTAAGAAAATGTTACACAAACACAACGAACGCCTCATTCCAATTCAGAATAGTCTTTTATTCACAAAATCACATTCTTAGGGAAAGGTTCCCATTAATTTTATCCAAGATAAATTCTCCTAAATTTATTCTATAATTTTCCTTTGGATATCATATCAAACTAGTCGGGATTAGCGAACCACACCGAAGTAATTATTTATTTTATTTCCCAATCCCAACCTATATATCCCATGAAGAAAACTGGTAATACTCCATATCTAACACCACGGTGTTATCGGTAAAACTAATTACCATTTCACGTTCAATTCTAATTAAAGATTTAACTATCGCATTGGAGCAAAACTGGTGGTACTCCATTCTCGATCACTTTTCTGATTTGATAATTTAAATTATCAATTCACATTTTAATCTAATTAAAGATTCATTAAAACTACACTTAGTCTTAATTCTTTTAGAAATCAACATCTTGCCTTTAACTGGGTTAAAGAACTAATGTCATCTAAAACACGATTCACGATAAACCCAAATCACATTTGATATTAAATACAAGGCTCTGAATAGAAAATATATCGGCTTATATTCAATATAAAATTCTGAAACCAATATATATCGTATTGGAAATAACGATATATAATATATCTTTCAAATTCCCAAAACAATATCTGTATAGTCACGAAATCCAACATCGAAATATTCCGAAGATAATTTCGATTCAACTCCACTTCCACTTCAGAATATTGGGAATATTGATTATTTTTAAAATCACTTTCAAATTCAATTTATTTATTTCAAAAATAAATTGTTTTTAATTCTAGTTCAAAACTAGTTCATTTCGATAAAAATCTATTTTTATCCTCAAATGTGGAATTCTCCATCTCAATTCTTCCCAAATCATTTCTTATGATTTTACACAAATTATTAATATTTTTAATAATTTTATCAAGGCCCGTACAGTCGATTTCCATCAACGGCCATCGAACTGCACTTACAGCGACCTTTTTCAAATTTGATTTGGACATAATTCCAAATCCAACCGTTAGATTTCAAATTTCTAATATTCATTGGAAAGCTCTTTTCGATACGAACCCAACAGTTCCGGTTTTAGGAGAATCCGATGGTCGGATCTCCCGCAATGTCCGTTTGAAATAAATGGTCGAAACTCATGAACTACCGCGGCGCGGCGCGTTCTATTCAGGCCATTATATATAATATATATATATATATATATATATATTATATATATTTCGTCGATTTCCTTTTAAAACGAATTTTATAAATAGTTCTAAATTCGTTTTCAAAACCATTTCAACTCTATATTCAATTTCAAATCGATTTGATTTCAATTTAATTCGAGTTCATTTCAATTCAATTCAAATTCAAATTCGTTTCAATTCAATTCAATTCGAATTTATCTTCTATTTGATTCAATTCGAATTCGTGTCAAATTGATTTCAATTCAATTTCAGTTCATTTTAAATTTCAATTTCAATTTCAATTTAATTCAATTTGAATTCATTTCTATTTTATTCGAATTCAAATTCGCTTCCTATTCAATTCGAATTTTAATCTAATTCAATTTGAATTTCATTTCAAAATATTTAATTTTGAAATCACTTTTCAATATTCATTATACAACGAATAAAATCAATATAATATCGTTCGCGTCAAAATAACGCATCTCTAATCAACACGGCTTTATATTTTTCAATAAATCCGTTATTCTATTCAACAAATGAATATTTATTCCATTCAACACATGAATCTATATTTCTTCCAACACCTGACTAATCTCAACACATGAGTACTGTCAACACATCACTATTTTTGTTATGTAAAATATTTTATAAAACTATGGTATCTATCGTTTGATTTTAATTAGACTCCACCGTAAAGTAGTTCTAATTTTAAATATGATAAAGATGTAAATTTCATTGTATAAAATATTTCACTCAACACATGAACATCGTCAACACATGACTATTTTTATATTCAACACATGAATTTTCTTTTATAATATTCCTTATTTTCCCGATTGGAATGAGGCCCAATCAATCACCATATAACGTTAATTATATGGATTCCATACAACACATGTATATAATAGCATTGAAAAATAATCAACCATCAACCAAAGTGCACCACACTGTATAAGCATCAAATATAGATATCTAACACTTATAACAGCCTGTCAATCAATCGATCGACATACTTAATCAATCAGGATGAGTGAACTTCAAATTTCATCCCAACACCCATGTGGGGTTTCAAACAATCAAACACAGATTTTAGTTGTGCAGTTGGGCGATGTGTAAAATTTATCGACCCAATCAATGTCAGTCAAATCAGTGTACATAAACAAACCGTCCGGTTTGTAAATGAATATTTTATTTTATTCACTTCCACGTTAAAAATTATATTTTTAACGATAAAATATTCTATTTCAACACATGAATTTCTATTCAGTTCATTTATTCAATAAAATGATATTTTTATTTTTCTAACATATTTTAGAAAATTTCGGCGGCATAACGGCACGATACTAGAAACGGGACGAGGCCTAGCCTTATCCCCGGTCTAGTGAAGGCCCACGCCATTCACACATCAATCAAATCAATTTCAATTCACCCAATAATTCAATTCATATCAAATAATCTACCCAACTACACAACCAAACAATTTAACAAACAAGCCATCCATGGTCTGTGGATGACGGGTGTCGGGTGCTACTAAGCACCGTCTGCATCCTAGTATATATATAACTAGAAAAAGAGAATTTAGAGTGAGAAGTTCTCACCAATAGCTATCCAATACCACGACACTCCTATTGTAGAGATCTTCGTCGTTCTCGCCTTTTCATCTCCTTTGTTGCCCGTAGCCACTACATATATAAAAATCACACATTTTTATATTTTGATGTCTTTAAAATAAAAATCACATTTTTATTCACTTTCAATTTAAAAATCATATTTTTATAATCACTTCATATATTTAGAAATCGAATTTTCACTATGCTATTCAATATATAAAAATCGAATTTTTACTTTGGTGTCATATAAATAAAAATTCCATTTCAAAAATATTGATTTCGCCTTTATAAAAATAAAGTTTTCGCCTTTGTAAAAATAAAGTTTTCGCCTTTATAAAAATAAAGTTTTCGCCTTTATAAAAATAAAGTTATCAAGTTTTCGCCTTTATAAAAATAAAGTTTTCAAGTTTTCGCCTTTATAAAAATAAAGTTTTCATTTTTATAAAAATAAAGTTTTCAAGTTTTCGCCTTTATAAAAATAAAGTTTTCATTTTTATAAAAATAAAGTTTTCAAGTTTTCGCCTTTATAAAAATAAAGTTTTCATTTTCATCACTATAAAAATTCCCTCTTTATTTCAACATATATAAAATAAAAATCAGATTTTTATTTCGCTACATATACAAAGATGATACTTTTTTACATTCTATATCTCATAAAGATTATATTTTTTATAGTTCCTACTATGCAAAGATTATATTTTTATCTTTCTACAATATAAAAGATTATATTTTTACTACTTTAAAAATATAAAAATCCAATTTTTAATTCTTTAAAAATATAAAAATCATATCTTTAAATTTTCCTATCGAATAACATTCAGTTTTTTTCTAAACTAATTATGTAAAATAATTTTAGAAAGAAGAAAGAGGGAAAAACAAACTTACAGGCGGTTTCAATTGGGGAGAGGGAGCGGCGCTGGGGGAGTATTGGTGTGGTCGGAGGCGTGGGGCTGCGCGTTAGGGGAGGTGGCATGTCGGAGGGGCCCACGCGGTGGTGCAGTGTCGGACGGAGGGGATAGGGGCGGCGGTTTTTCAGGCATAAGAAGGAGGAGATGGAGGCGAGAGAAGGGAAGAAGGAAGGAGGAAGAAGAGGAAGCAGCGGCGGCGGCAGAGGTGGCAGGCGGGGGTTTATGGCTGGGTTAGGGTTTGCGGGTTCGTGGGTTTTGGCAGAGGGGGGGCGCCACGTCGATCGAGGGGAAGAACGGGGGGGGGGGGGGCTTGGTGATAGCGGCGCCGCCCATGGCGCGGTGGCGGCTCCATCGGAGGAGCGACGAGTTCCTCCGTCCTTTTTCTCTCTTTTTTTTTCTTTTTTTTTCCTGTTGAATGAAAACGAGAAGGGGGGGTTTGTATATTTTAAATTTTATTTAATTTAATTTTCAAAAAGTTGACTTTTACTTACGACCTCGAAACGAGGCCCACCGCCTGTCGTCCATAGCGTTTTACCCCCATTCCGAACACAATGGGATATGTATCGCAAGCTGATTTGATCGTTTGAATCAGTTTCCGTTGAATTTACATTTAAATCGCTATATTGAATTTTAAACGTACATTTCAAATTACCGGGATCACATACTAACTAGAAAAATTCCAGAAAAATATTTTCTAGCTTCGTATTGAAGATACGGTCCTAACAAAACTAGTTTCGTCGAATTCTGAGACCGTTAGAAAAATGGCCAATTTCCAGTCGATTAAAATCAACTAAAACTGGTCAAACGCGTTTTCCTTTGCCACGCTCACATATTGATTCGAACAATTAAGAAATTTGGAATCTAACAATAATTTTACATCACGGACCCAACAAAAGTGGTTTCGTCGAAATCCGAGGTCGTTTGCAAAATGTCCATTTTTAAGGGCCTGAATTCCATAGCGACTATTCAGAATTTTCAACTGGACATATCTTTTGATTCCCGCTATGAAATTACGATCTTTCAGATTCGTTGGAAAGATATCATCAATTAGATCCTAATGTTTTTGGTTTCACGAAAATCCGGATTGTTTTGCACCCGGTACATTCAATTGAAGTTTGAAATTGAATTATCGAACTACCGCGCCATTTTCAATTCTATTTATAATTATATATAATTATTATATTCTAACGACGACGTATATAGATATATACGTTCTATATATATTCAAAATAAATTTCACGTCGATATTATTTAAAATAATCCATTTTAAATATTCAAAATTCACTAAAATTGCCAAAATAAAAATTTTAAACTGGCTCAGAATTTCCGGGTTATTACAATCTCTCCCACTTAAAACTTTTCGTCCCCGAAAAGGAACAAAGTCGAAAGTGGTTTGATCAATCAACTCTACGTTCGATCCGGCTTCCATTTTCCAACTTTTCAGTTTCTGAAAATTTTCAAATTCTTCAAAAATTTGGCTAACACCCTAAATTTTCGAAAAATTTCGCCATAACCTCCCCTGCACCGGGGGCATCGGGGAATTTCAAATAGCTTCCCCGGTCCTTCTAATCTCAAAAGGAAAAAGAAAAAGCCAAGCGGCTAGCCAATAGGCTCATAAAGTCATCATCACCCAAACAAAACAGTAAATTATGTAGTAAACATGTACCTATTTGTCAGGCAAATAAATTTTATTCTTCGGCTCTAGCCTCCTTGCTATGACCTGTTCAATGTAAGTATATGTATATACAAGCAAATGCGACCTATTTTCAATATTTGATACAATGAGGCATAATGGTTCAAATTTGTCAAACAAATAAACAACCAACACAAACATCAATCAACTAGTGGATTAGAGTTTCAAATTCATAATTTTGATACATATACACAAAATCATGTTTTTGATGCCAATTCACAACAATGTGTTCTAACTATATTAGTTTTGGTTCTCACACCAGTCTAATGGAAATATATAGAAAATCACGCCTTCATCACTCGAAAATAAATACTGGTGATGGTATACTTCATCATCAGGACCATGTCCGGGTGACTAGAGTGTGACTCTATATCTATCTAATATATTAAAACTTCGAATATACGTTCATGACGCGTATATGCAAAACCTTTATATACTAGATTGTCCATATCCAAAATAAATAAATATTCAAATACGATTAAAATGGTTTAAATTTTCAAAACAAAAATTGTTTTTAATTGGAAAATATACTCTTCACACTCGTTCTAGGATACTACTGATCCTATCTCTAACGAGTCATTCTAATTGGATTTTGCTAATCCAATATCTGATGAATTCTTTCGTATGGTTCTAATGTGCATTGTTCTCGAGCTCTGTAAACCAAAGCTCTGATACCAAACTGAGACGACCCGAACTTCCCCGTGAAGGAAAGCACGGATAGAATTGAGGACAAGACAAAATAGAACGCAAACGGAAGAACATTTCATTGTTATTACAACAATTCCATCAGATACAAGAATATACAGAGTATAAATGAATAAATTACATTCAACAAATATCAGAGATTACAATAAATTACATAGCAGCGGAAAATAATACAAAACACAACTGAAAGTGATACACGGATACAGAGCTTTCCGAGCATCGTTCCAGCTGTAAATCAGGACCCTATGGATATAAATCTGCAAAACCAAAACTACTAGCTTGCCGTGTGGAAAGTAGGGGCATCCAGAGTTTAGGTTAAAACAATAAACTCCAGGTCAGTCATGTGACTGGTGTGAGAACTAAAAACAGTTATTATTTTAACTTTAAAGAAGAGTAATTCAAGGGACCACGCCGTATGACACGGAACGGGTTTCCTCCCAAGAATACTAGTGCATATAACAAAACAACGCAATGCTTTTTGGAAAAATGAAGCTATTATAAGACCCAGGTCCCATCACACAATGCAACGCAAGCCGGAGGATAGGGTTTTCCCTTATAATAGCCAAACATGCTTGGTACGTCAAAACAAATCATTTGATACTATTATAAGTGTATAGTGTCAAAACAATTTTCAATCATAAATATCAATCATAGACGGCATGGATACCATATATCATGTCGCCATACTAGTTCTACAATTAAAACCGCAATATCACGTATTGGAAATTGGATTTCCGTCATGAGCCGAGGCAAGGGGCAAGCTCCTCTCCGCGTTCGAGACACTCTAGCAAATGACTCAGGACCCCACTATGATCCTTGGAATCGGCTGGGCCGGTCCTCTCTTACTTTTGAGGATTGGCAATTCCTGAACACACGTTTCCCGGTCCTTACAGACCTATATCCGAGGCGCCTCGTATCCAACAACCACACAGGTGAAAAGTATATAAATGTCAGGGCTGGTAGGTCACTGACACCACCCTAGCTAGAAAGAAACGTCGTGCTCTCCCAGCGGTCCATCTCCCGTTTTTGACTCATACCGAGGTGTGAGGCTCGCGAATTCACGTTATACACAAAGCTACGCCACACAGGCCATGCTTTGATCATCAACCACAAGACTTTGCTTTTCAACAGAAGCCTTGATCAATTGCCACTTACGCGTGCCACACAGGCAATTCATTCCATGCGACTAATGTCCATCGATATACAACCTCTGAGCTCGTATGTCTCAGAGAAGGGCGTTAAGCAAGAGAATAAATTCTCCGCCGCCAAACAGATGTATATTTAATAGAGATCAATCAACACAGAATAAAATCCAATGTCAGACACACAATCCATTTACAAGTTCGTTCTGGGTCTGAACGAAACCGGAGGCACTTTCCTCGCATATCCATCCATCTCCAATTACGTCTGGACGATCACCAAATGATTCCCTCATCCTGGGTGTATAGCCCAATCAAGATCATCAGTAATCACCCAAACGATGTGAAGACTTCTGGTCTTCAACCACCGTCTTCATCTTCGACATCTCGTCGAATCGGTTTTTCAGAATGGGTATAACCCGGCCTTTCTGAATAACCCACGTATATAGTAAACAAATGTTACACAAACACAACGAACGCCTCATTCCAATTCAGAATAGTCTTTTATTCACAAAATCACATTCTTAGGGAAAGGTTCCCATTAATTTTATCCAAGATAAATTCTCCTAAATTTATTCTATAATTTTCCTTTGGATATCATATCAAACTAGTCGGGATTAGCGAACCACACCGAAGTAATTATTTATTTTATTTCCCAATCCCAACCTATATATCCCATGGAGAAAACTGGTAATACTCCATATCTAACACCACGGTGTTATCGGTAAAATTAATTACCATTTCACGTTCAAATCTAATTAAAGATTTAACTATCGCATTGGAGCAAAACTGGTGGTACTCCATTCTCGATCACTTTTCTGATTTGATAATTTAAATTATCAATTCACATTTTAATCTAATTAAAGATTCATTAAAACTACACTTAGTCTTAATTCTTTTAGAAATCAACATCTTGCCTTTAACTGGGTTAAAGAACCAATGTCATCTAAAACACGATTCACGATAAACCCAAATCACATTTGATATTAAATACAAGGCTCTGAATAGAAAATATATCGGCTTATATTCAATATCAAATTCTGAAACCAATATATATCGTATTGGAAATAACGATATATAATATATCTTTCAAATTCCCAAAACAATATCTGTATAGTCACGAAATCCAACATCGAAATATTCCAAAGATAATTTCGATTCAACTCCACTTCCACTTCAGAATATTGGGAATATTGATTATTTTTAAAATCACTTTCAAATTCAATTTATTTATTTCAAAAATAAATTGTTTTTAATTCTAGTTCAGAACTAGTTCATTTCGATAAAAATCTATTTTTATCCTCAAATGTGGAATTCTCCAGCTCAATTCTTCCCAAATCATTTCTTATGATTTTACACAAATTATTAATATTTTTAATAATTTTATCAAGGCCCGTACAGTCGATTTCCATCAACGGCCATCGAACTGCACTTACAGCGACCTTTTTCGAAATTGATTTGGACATAATTCCAAATCCAACCGTTAGATTTCAAATTTCTAATATTCATTGGAAAGCTCTTTTCGATACGAACCCAACGGTTCCGGTTTTAGGAGAATCCGACGGTCGGATCTCCCGCAATGTCCGTTTGAAATAAATGGTCGAAACTCACGAACTGCCGCGGCGCGGCGCGTTCTATTCAGGCCATTATATATATAATATATATATATATATATATATTATATATATATTTCGTCGATTTCCTTTTAAAACGAATTTTATAAATAGTTCTAAATTCGTTTTCAAAACCATTTCAACTCTATATTCAATTTCAAATCGATTTGATTTCAATTTAATTCGAGTTCATTTCAATTCAATTCAAATTCAAATTCGTTTCAATTCAGTTCAATTCGAATTTATCTTCTATTTGATTCAATTCGAATTCGTGTCAAATTGATTTCAATTCAATTTCAGTTCGTTTTAAATTTCAATTTCAATTTCAATTTAATTCAATTTGAATTCATTTCTATTTTATTCGAATTCAAATTCGCTTCCTATTCAATTCGAATTTTAATCTAATTCAATTTGAATTTCATTTCAAAATATTTAATTTTGAAATCACTTTTCAATATTCATTATACAACGAATAAAATCGATATAATATCGTTCGCGTCAAAATAACGCATCTCTAATCAACACGGCTTTATAATTTTCAATAAATCCGTTATTCTATTCAACAAATGAATATTTATTCCATTCAACACATGAATCTATATTTCTTCCAACACCTGACTAATCTCAACACATGAGTACTGTCAACACATCACTATTTTTGTTATGTAAAATATTTTATAAAACTATGGTATCTATCGTTTGATTTTAATTAGACTCCACCGTAAAGTACTTCTAATTTTAAATATGATAAAGATGTAAATTTCATTGTATAAAATATTTCACTCAACACATGAACATCGTCAACACATGACTATTTTTATATTCAACACATGAATTTTCTTTTATAATATTCCTTATTTTCCCGATTGGAATGAGGCCCAATCAATCACCATATAACGTTAATTATATGGATTCCATACAACACATGTATATAATAGCATTGAAAAATAATCAACCATCAACCAAAGTGCACCACACTGTATAAGCATCAAATATAGATATCTAACGCTTATAACAGCCTGTCAATCAATCGATCGACATACTTAATCAATCAGGATGAGTGAACTTCAAATTTCATCCCAACACCCGTGTGGGGTTTCAAACAATCAAACACAGATTTTAGTTGTGCATTTGGGCGATGTGTAAAATTTATCGACCCAATCAATGTCAGTCAAATCAGTGTACATAAACAAACCGTCCGGTTTGTAAATGAATATTTTATTTTATTCACTTCCACGTTAAAAATTATATTTTTAACGATAAAATATTCTATTTAAACACATGAATTTCTATTCAGTTCATTTATTCAATAAAATGATATTTTTATTTTTCTAACATATTTTAGAAAATTTCGGCGGCATAACGACACGATACTAGAAACGGGACGAGGCCTAGCCTTATCCCCGGTCTAGTGAAGGCCCACGCCATTCACACATCAATCAAATCAATTTCAATTCACCCAATAATTCAATTCAAATCAAATAATCTACCCAACTACACAACCAAACAATTTAACAAACAAGCCATCCATGGTCTGTGGATGACGGGTGTCGGGTGCTACTAAGCACCGTCTGCATCCTAGTATATATATAACTAGAAAAAGAGAATTTAGAGTGAGAAGTTCTCACCAATAGCTATCCAATACCACGACACTCCTATTGTAGAGATCTTCGTCGTTCTCGCCTTTTCATCTCCTTTGTTGCCCGTAGCCACTACATATATAAAAATCACACATTTTTATATTTTGATGTCTTTAAAATAAAAATCACATTTTTATTCACTTTCAATTTAAAAATCATATTTTTATAATCACTTCATATATTTAGAAATCGAATTTTTACTATGCTATTCAATATATAAAAATCGAATTTTTACTTTGGTGTCATACAGATAAAAATTCCATTTCAAAAATATTGATTTCGCCTTTATAAAAATAAAGTTTTCGCCTTTGTAAAAATAAAGTTTTCGCCTTTATAAAAATAAAGTTTTCGCCTTTATAAAAATAAAGTTTTCGCCTTTATAAAAATAAAGTTTTCAAGTTTTCACATTTATAAAAATAAAGTTTTCGCCTTTATAAAAATAAAGTTTTCAAGTTTTCATTATTATAAAAATAAAGTTTTCGCCTTTATAAAAATAAAGTTTTCATTTTTATAAAAATAAAGTTTTCAAGTTTTCGCCTTTATAAAAATAAAGTTTTCATTTTTATAAAAATAAAGTTTTCAAGTTTTCGCCTTTATAAAAATAAAGTTTTCGTTTTCATCACTATAAAAATTCCCTCTTTATTTCAACATATATAAAATAAAAATCAGATTTTTATTTCGCTACATATACAAAGATGATATTTTTTTACATTCTATATCTCATAAAGATTATATTTTTTATAGTTCCTACTATGCAAAGATTATATTTTTATCTTTCTACAATATAAAAGATTATATTTTTACTACTTTAAAAATATAAAAATCCAATTTTTAATTCTTTAAAAATATAAAAATCATATCTTTAAATTTTCCTATCGAATAAAATTCAGTTTTTTTTCTAAACTAATTATGTAAAATAATTTTAGAAAGAAGAAAGAGGGAAAAACAAACTTACAGGCGGTTTCAATTGGGGAGAGGGAGCGGCGCTGGGGGAGTATGGGTGTGGTCGGAGGCGTGGGGCTGCGGGTCAGGGGAGGTGGCATGTCGGAGGGGCCCACGCGGTGGTGCAGTGTCGGACGGAGGGGATAGGGGCGGCGGTTTTTCAGGCATAAGAAGGAGGAGATGGAGGCGAGAGAAGGGAAGAAGGAAGGAGGAAGAAGAGGAAGCAGCGGCGGCGGCAGAGGTGGCAGGCGGGGGTTTATGGCTGGGTTAGGGTTTGCGGGTTCGTGGGTTTTGGCAGAGGGGGGGGGGGGGGCGCCACGTCGATCGAGGGGAAGAACGGGGGGGGGGGGGGCTTAGTGATAGCGGCGCCGCCCATGGCGCGGTGGCGGCTCCATCGGAGGAGCGACGAGTTCCTCCATCCTTTTTCTCTCTTTTTTTTTTCTTTTTTTTTTTCTTTTTTTTTCTGTTGAATGAAAACGAGAAGGGGGGGTTTATATATTTTAAATTTTATTTAATTTAATTTTCAAAAAGTTGACTTTTACTTACGACCTCGAAACGAGGCCCACCGCCTGTCGTCCATAGCGTTTTACCCCCATTCCGAACACAATGGGATATGTATTGCAAGCTGATTTGATCGTTTGAATCAGTTTCCGTTGAATTTACATTTAAATCGCTATATTGAATTTTAAACGTACATTTCAAATTACCGGGATCACATACTAACTAGAAAAATTCCAGAAAAATATTTTCTAGCTTCGTATTGAAGATACGGTCCTAACAAAACTAGTTTCGTCGAATTCTGAGACCGTTAGAAAAATGGCCAATTTCCAGTCGATTAAAATCAATTGAAACTGGTCAAACGCGTTTTCCTTTGCCACGCTCACATATTGATTCGAACAATTATGAAATTTGGAATCTAACAATAATTTTACATCATGGACCCAACAAAAGTGGTTTCGTCGAAATCCGAGGTCGTTTGCAAAATGTCCATTTTTAAGGGCCTGAATTCCATAGCGACTATTCAGAATTTTCAACTGGACATATCTTTTGATTCCCGCTATGAAATTACGATCTTTCGGATTCGTTGGAAAGATATCATCAATTAGATCCTAATGTTTTTGGTTTCACTAAAATCCGGATTGTTTTGCACCCGGTACATTCAATTGAAGTTTGAAATTGAATTATCGAACTACCGCGCCATTTTCAATTCTATTTATAATTATATATAATTATTATATTCTAACGACGACGTATATAGATATATACGTTCTATATATATTCAAAATAAATTTCACGTCGATATTATTTAAAATAATCCATTTTAAATATTCAAAATTCACTAAAATTGCCAAAATAAAAATTTTAAACTGGCTCAGAATTTCCGGGTTATTACACCCTTTCTTTTCTAGTTCCTTATTAGCGTTAGCGCCTTTCTCCTCTTCATGCATAAGTGCCATGTCAAGTAGTTTCTCAAAGGTATCCCACATAGGAATGTGGGTCATAGCTAACCCATGTAGCGGCTCATTCAAACCTTTAACGAACCTCAGGGCCTTCTTTTCAGGTGTGTTCACCAAGTCTAAGCCAAACCTCGCCAACTGATTGAACTTGTTGACATACTCTTTTACTGATAAATTCCTCTGCTTCAATGCCAAGAATCTTTCCATGTATAAATTCTCTTCTGCTCGTGAGAGAAATTTCATCACAAACCTATGTTTGAAATCCATCCACGTCTCTACTCGATGCTCTCCATTCGTGACCTCCCACCAAAACGAGGCTTCGTCCTTCCTTAACCAAGCGGCCAATTGGACCTTCCTTCCATCTTCTATCTCTAAAATACCTAATCGATCTTCCACCTCTTTAAGCCAATTTCAGGCTTCAACAAATGTCTCTGATCCGTGAAAAGGTTTCCCGCCCATTGCACGAAAATCTTTGCATATCTTCGAAAAAGTATCAACGCGAGGCGGGGAAGGAGGAGGAGCGACTGCAGCCAGGGGAGGAGGAAATTTGCTGGGCCTGTGGTAGTGGCCCTAACCTCCAGATACCTTCTAAACCAACCTGGTATTCGTATGCCCTCGGGTATCTTAGGTTCCCCAGACATGCTGAAAAAGAAAAAGGAAGAGATTCAAAACGGAGAATTCGAAAGAAAGATATATGGCTCTTGGGGGTTATGTTTTTAAAACAAACTTTTCTCTTGAAAATACTCTCCTTAAAACATACTTATGAAAGTATTTCTTTACAAAACGCTTTTTGAAAAACAGTTTTTCAAAATCTTTTATCTGTTCTGTTAACCTTCATCTCTGATACCACGTGTAACACCCCACGTCAATTAATGTCACTCTCAATGGGAATGCATTAACTTTCATGGAGTATTATTTGTGAATAGAACAGAATATAACAAGACAGATACATATATTGGTACTTGAAAATTTTCAAATCAACATTTATTACAGCGGAGAAATAGTTTGATTACAACAACTACATAAACCAACAGAAAAACCAAGTACACTTAGTAACCATCTTGACAAATTGTTTTCTGAGTAATAAAAAGCATAACCCCAACACAAGTAGCCATCAAAAAGATGAGCTGAACTTTACTTTCAGCAAACCATGCACTTCCGAAGAGATCCAAGATCAAGCTCCACTAGTACTAGTCCCACACTGAGAACCTAGGGGTGAGGGGAGGAAGAAAAGAGGCGAAAACAAGGCAGTCAAACATAAAGTCTGGAAAGTATAATAACTTTAACAATATAATTGTTAAAGTAACTAGGATAAGGCATAAACTGGTAAAACAAGGTATGACCGTGAAACAAGTGGGCATGACAAAGCAAACAAGAGGAATATTCTGGCGTTAATCTCATTCCTAATCACTATAAAATAATTACTATACTGCACCATTACTAGTCACCCTAAAAGTTGGTCCCGCCTACTGAACACAAGTATCATAATGGTAGTTTCGTGTACCCCTAGCTGTCTTCATAGGTGCCGCCTGCACCTATCTCCACTAGTTGTACCCACTACCCCTATGCGATCGGCTCTCTAACTCGTAGATACCCGTGCTGGTCCTACAGTGGAGTGTATCACTCCCCAAAGTGGCAACCTGATACCACTAAAGATGCACGACTTATATCTACACGATGCAACAACGTCTTACCTACCAGCACGAGCCCACGCACGCACATGACCCCGTTGGACTTGCGTTGCCACCGCTAACCCATTTTGACCTCTTACAATCAAACCCAGTAAGCGTGTCCCTTCCTCGATCTAACTCGAGCTCACAAAGATACTTAATGGGTTACTGGTTTGAAAAGGGTCCCCATGTTTGACACAAGCTTTCCACCTATGCTTGGTCCCCACTAGAACTTCCCACTTAACCCTTTTTATTCATGTCTTCTTACATGTTTTCAACTTGGTTAAGTGTTTCTAATCGTATTTCACATGCCACCCAGGTCACCCACTTAACCCCTATGTCCCACCACATGCTTATCTAGTTAAGTGTTACTTAATCCATTAGAAACGTAGCCTTATAAAGACCTCCCACATTAGACTACCGTTTGCGGTTGCTGGATTTGCCAGGCGGGTCCGGGCAGTCTTATACAGCAAACGAGCCTAACCTCGTGTCTTTACAATTGTTACGCATTTAATTTGTGCCTTTGACCTCTCACATTAGACTACCGTTTGTGGTTGCTGGATTTGCCGAGCAGGTCCGGGCAGTCTTATACCACAAACGAGTCTAACCTCATGTCTTAGGCGGTTAATCATTCCACATAATTATTTAACCCCAAATTGGATTAATACCCCTATTCAAATTTGTCAATAAATTCCAAATTAATTTATGTCCATAATTGTCACCTAAATTATGTCCATAATTTCAAGTATATAAATTTATACCAATTAATGTCTCAAAATTATTATATGCCTTTAAGGCCATTTTTTGCCAATTCACAATTATGTATATTTAATATTTTCCCGTTGTCCCCACGCTATTCGTACATTTTAATATGCCATACGTTAGACTCGCAAATAGTCTAACTTATAAAAAGAAAACCAACATCACATCTTGCATAACACATAAAGTAGATCAAAGAATCATGACATAAGTTTGCATAGCCAATAACTTGCATTGGCAATGGGTATACATAAATTTGTATAAACTATCATGGATCTAAATATAGATCTAAACATAAAGATGTGAACTTGCACATATGGATATGGTTTTCCTATAACTTGCATATGAATTCCATTCAAACTAGCATATGATTCACATACAAAACTAGCATAGGCAATGGGCATATAGAACATAAATTTGCATAACTATGTACTGCCATGGATCTAAATATAGATCTAAACACAAAGATGTGAACTTTCATATGGATCTAAACATGTAAATCAATGTCACATGTTTGCATATAAACTAGCATATGTATCTACATGATTCATATATGAACTTGTGTATAATCCACCTACAGACTTGCATAAGATTCATAAACTAGCATATGATTTAACATCCCAAACTTGCATAGGATTCATATATATATATATATGATTTAACATCCTAAACTTGCATAAGATGAATCAAGTTAAACATGTACAATTCAACATATGAAATAGATCCACAATAACAAAACTGTCAATGATAATATCACATGATTCAAAGTCATATTCTCATAATCCCAATTATAACTTATCACAATTAAATTAATTAATTATTTTGTTAAAGAAATTATACTCACAACAAAAGAACAGTCTTGTTTTTTTGGGATCTGTATTCTAAAACTGAATTGCTCGCCTTTGATGTAGACTAATTGTTATCCTGATTTAGATTTGATTTGATTTTTGATTCTTGCTTCTATCTTGTTTTTGAGTTGAAAGAGAACGACAGCTACTCTAGGTTCTCCATTGACGACATGGCGGTCTTGGTATGAATTAGTGTGATTTTAGGTTGAGAATTAGGTTGCTTAAATATAGTTTTAATTAATTTAGAGCCGTCAGATTAACCCTAGAAGCAATCAAGACCATCCAGTCAAGATAGAATAACACCTCAGCCCTAATGACTCAGTAATGAGTCGAAATAGCATCATCTTTCAGATCTACCCGGGGAGGGGGGAGGTCAACCCCCAAGTCAACCCTCTGGTCGACCTGTATGGGTAGGTCGACCCCCGGGTCGACCCCCTGGTCGACCTGGCCCTTGGGCGGGAGAATTACCGCCCAGCCTGCTTCCCTGTCTGAATTTGAATTTCGAACTGTTTTTAATTTATTTAAATTCTGATGCTTCGGAAGGCCATAACTTCTTCATACGGAATCCAATTGTAATAACCCAGAAGTCAGAGCCAATTTAAAATTTTTATTTTGGCGATTTCAATGAATTTTGAATATTTAAAATGAATTATTTTAAATAATAACGACGAGAAATTTATTTTGAATAGAAATAGAAAGTATATATTTATATAGATCGACGTTAGAATATAAATATTTATTTTATATTATAAAAGGAATTGAAAATGGCGCGGTAGTTCGAAAATTCGATTTCAAATTTTAAATGAATGTACAGGATTCAAAATAAACTGGATTTTAGTTAAACCAAAAATATTGGAATCTATTTGAAAATATCTTTCCAACGAATCCGAAAAATTGAAATTTCATAGCGGGGATAAAAAGTTATGCCCAGTTGAAATTTCAGAATAATCGCTATGGAATTTTGGCCCTTAAAAATGGAAATTTTGCAAATAACCTCGATTTTCGACGAAACCACTTTTGTTGGATCCGGGATGTAGAATTATTGCTAGATTCCAAAATTCATAATTTCCTGAATCAATATGTGAGCGTGGCGAAGTAAAATGTGTTTTAATAGTTTTAGTCAATTTTGATCGACCAGAAAATGTCCATTTTTCAAACGGTCTCATAATTTGACGAAATTAGTTTTGTTATGACCGTATTGTCAATACGAAGCTAGAGAATATTTTTCTAGAATTTTTAGAGTCCATATGTGGCCCCGATAAATTGAAATGTGCGTTCAAAATCAATATATAGATTTATATCTTATTTTGACGGAAACTGATTGAAACAACTGAATTGGCTAGCGAAACATATCCCATTGTGTTCGGAATGGGGGAAATTAGCTAGGGGCGACAACCGTTGGGTTGGATTTTGAGTTCGAATAAAAAAAGTCAACCTTTATAGAAATAATAAATAATTAAATATATATATTATATAAAGCTCACCACACACTCTCTCTCTCTCCCCTCACTTCGTTACTCTCAGATCGAAAGAAAAAAACAACAAAACCCGCCCCTGCCTCGATCCGCCGCCCGTACCCCTGTCGCATACCTCCCCTCGCGCCGGCCACTACCCATTCCGACCTTCCCCAAGCCGTCGCCTCCCCCTGTAGCCCCCCCTTCTCCATTTCAAACCCTAGCTCGAATCAGCCCAAACAGCCAACTGAGTCGCCGCCCCCCTCAGTCGACTTCCGCACCTCCGCAGCCACCATAAAACTGCACCCCCCCTGACCGGCTGCGCCACCACCGGCTAGTCTCCGACCATGAACGCCAACCCCAGTTCAAGGAAAGCAGTGAGTTCCTTTTTATTTATTTATTTCCATTTATTTTCAGTTTTAATCCCTAATAATAGTGTGAAAACATGATTTTTATTATTTATAGAGCATTATAGAAAACATAGCGAGTTCAAAATTGGATTTTTATATATATACGTATATATATTTATGTATATATATGTCTACAAAGTATTTTCTAAATATAAAAATATGATTTGTAAGTAAGAAGCTTTAAAAAGATTTGATTTTTATTATGCATATCAATTTATAAAGATGTGATTTATATATAGCATGATAAAGACGAGATTTTTAACTATGAAAAGACTAGATTTTTAATTATAAAGATTTGAACTTTAGAAGTTTAAAAAAATATAATTTTTATTATGAAGTTAGCATGATAAAAATATGATCTTTATTATATGAACACCGTCATAAAAATAGAATTTTTATCTATGCAGTAGCAGTACCAAAATGTGATTTTTATCCATATAGCGTAGTTATAAAATGTGATTTTTTATATACATAGCAACAATATAAAGATGCGATTTTTATATATGTAGTGGATACGGATAATGAAAGCGACAAAAGGCGAGCACGACGAAAGTTTCCTACATATGATGAGTCGTGGCATTTAGTTTAGCTTCTCGATGAGAACTCCTCACTTTTAATTTGTTTTCTAGTTGAAATGTATACTAGGATGCAGACGGTGCTTAGCAGCACCCGACACCCGTTGTCCACATACTATGGACGACTTATTTGTTTGTTGTTTGTGGTGTGAATATTGATTGTGTGATGTGGAATGGAATAAATTATTTTATGGTTAAAAATAGGATTTTTAACGTGTATATAAAATAAATATTTATAAACAAATCGGATGATTTGTTTATGTACCCACATTTGACTGATATGGATTGGCATGATAAATTTTACACATCGCCCAACTGCACAAATAAAACCTATGTTTGATTGTTTGAAAACCCCACACGGGTGTTGGGATGAAATTGGCCATACACTAGTCCCAATAACTAGTTGTATGTCGATCGATTGATTGACAGGCTATTATAAGCATTAAATATTTATATTTGATGTTTATGCAGTGTAGAATGCACTTTGGGTGATGGTTGACTGTGTTTGATTGTTGTAGTGTACGTGTGTGTATGAAATCCATATAAATCACATTGTATGGTAATTGACTGTGTTTGATTCCAGTTCAGAAAGAATGAATATTTTAAAATAACGATTATTTTTCAAATAATATTCAGAAGAGAATCAAAATATGATTTTGATGTCCGATTTGGGATGGACGCGAATATATTTAAATATATATAGCCATGTCGATTAGATTGACGCCATTTTGCCGTGAACAATATCTATATCGATTTTATTCATTTTTATAATGAATTTCGGAAAGGAATTGATTTCAAAATGTAATGTTTTGAAAATATTATCATTTATATATCGATGGTATGGAATATTTAATTTTGATTTGAAATTGAATATGAAGTTGAAATCGTTTTGAAAACGAATTTAAAACGATTTATAAAATACGTTTTAAAAGGAAATCGACGAAATATAAATTCATGCAAACTCGGACTCTATCTCAAGCAGAATTCCGAGACGAACGCAATGGCGTAACCCGTTTCCCTTAATTCTCACATTTGAAATTAAGTATTCTTAAATTCGTTAATTTTAATATTTAAAATCACGGGGTGTTACATGAATAGTTTTTTTTGAGAATGTAAACAAAATAAAAAGTTTATGTGAACTACTATATGAATCAAACACCACAGAGACAATCACAAACATAGAATCAAACATAAATACAAATATAAAGAAAACCAAAGTGCAGAAAAGGAAAGAACACAACGTATTTTATACTAGTTCGGAATTGCTCCTACGTCTTGTCCCATGCTACGCTGGATTGCGCAGAGTTTTATTACTATATCAATAGTTAATTACAACCTCCTTGATTTCACGGCTACAAGGGATACCACCGATTCCAACCTCCTTGATGTCACGGCTACAAGGGATACCACCGATTATCCGTCCCTGATTTCATGGCTACAAAGGATACAATGGATTACTTACTCAACCCAAACAATTACAAACAACACCATAACTCTTTAATAACACTTGATTTAGAGAGTAATGAGTAGATAGTTTAGAGAGAAGAAGATTAGTGAAAACAGAATTGAGTTCGGTAGAGTATATGTGTAGAAATCATAAAAATGATGAAGAATAATGGTGTAATGAAAATAAGTGAAGATGGAGAAGAAGAAGTTATGTAAAATTCGAAATCAGCCCCTTTTTATAGTGTGTGAAAGATTGCAACGTCTCAAAACCATCACAAATATTGAAAAGACACTTCCTTTCAATTTTGAAAAAATGACAATTATATATCGACATGTATATATATGTGTGTCGACATATATATGTACAAAATTGAAATTTGAACATTTTTCAAGTGTTTTGATATATACAATTCTGGAAATTCTTGAATTAAAATATGGTCTTACAAATAAATATTATAAAGTGGAAAATCATATGAAGACATAAATTTAAACTATATACACATATTTATAAAATTATAGAGTGTAAAAATATATAAATATAAAGTATAAAATATAAATATATAAAACTTATAAAGTTTAAACTTATAAAACTTAAGTTTAAAATCAAAATAAAAACAGAAAGTAAAATAGAGAAGAAAGAGATTGAAGATAGAATTTGAAAGCAGAATTTAAAAAACAGAATTTAAAATTATTTTGAATTTGAACCTAGAGTGGTATTCAGAGTCTTACATAATCTAGACTCTATAACTATATTTATCTTGAACTCTAGAAATCTTGAATACTCACGAGTCTTGAAAAATCTCTGAATTCTGAATCTCTAACATCTTTAAACTGTGCAACCTTCAGTAATAATTCCTATATATAAATTCTGCATATGTGTATATATATATATGTATATGTATATTCTAGACAAAAGTGTTAGTATATATTTTATAATTAATTAATTTTGAAATAAGTTTGTTATCATCAAAACCCTATTCTCCAACATTAATAACATGTAGATATGAGGTTGACCCCCACTCGTAGTAGAACCCTTCTTAGAACCGACTGACATAGCCAACATCTACAAGAAGTCAGGTAAATGTGAGATGTCTAAATGGCATGGGCCATTATAAGAATTTTTCTAAGACTCAAGGTTAAGCCACTTGTAGCAGAAGTCTGCTCAGAACTGACTGGCAAATACAGAAGCTACAAGGAGTTCGTTTAATGTGAGATATCTAGTGTAATAATTGCTTGTGTGATGGAGGCCTTACTCGAGAAGGTATTAAATCGACGACCTGCCTTGTTTGGGTGTCAAGTGCTTAGGACTAGCTCCGTTCCTAAGGTTCACTCCTTTGTTCTTAACCAAAGTCATCAAACCCTCCCTTATTCAGTTTAAGTGGTCACTGGATCCATCTTTCTCTAATAATCATGAAGTATTAAATGGTCTTAAAAGATTACAATGAGTGAAGTAGTTTTCTGGAAGATGTCCGCTTCTTATATAGTGCTCTATGAGGGTCGACCCTAGGGATGGGCTACTACGAGTTCTTCCAAACGTGAAAAAAGGGAACCACCTATCTAAGGGAAGTATTAAACGGCTAGGAGTTTTGAAATACCCCATACCCTTGAAGTTCCCCATAATAGGTTCCGCCTAAGAAATGTGATGCATTATAGGTATAAAGACATAAATATACACCACAAAGACTAAAATTCAGAAGGCATAAATAATTAACACAGTGGAGAAAAATAATTTAAAACAGTGACATTACATGTATTTCAAAATCCAACTATCTAAAAATGATAAAACCATGTGTGATGCAGGGGAACAACAACAAAAAATGAATTAATGACGAAACTATGATAACTTCAATTTCCGTTGATCGAGATGATGCCGAAAATTGACGTAGCGATAGCATTAACAATTACAAATTAATGATGAAACCAAAGTAATCAACAATTTCCATTTGCCGAGATGATGTTGGAAACTTGGCCTTCTGATTCGTTGATTTGCAATTGAATGCCCAAATTGGGAATAAACAGTTGGAACTTCCAACATCGGCAAAGACCAAATTTGATTACAGAATGAACTAACTTGTTTTATAGTTATAGCTGCTAATTTATAGTGTACCGAGACCGAACCGATATGGTACGTCGAAATCGAGACAAACATACAAGATACACGAAATCAAAACAAATGTATAATTATAACAAAAAATATTGAAACCAAAACAAAAATGCAAAGAAGTCCACTTGAGCTGACACCGAAACCACTTTAGCCGAAACCGAAGCTTGAGCCAAAACACATTATAACTACTGGAGCTGAAACAGGAAACTAATGAAATAGGTTACCTTTAATACTAAAACAGAAGTAACGTCGATATGACGATACTGAGACCAAGTGATTCGAAACACAAAACTAATCACTACAACCAGTCTTTGATACCGGGACAACTGATATCGATACCAAAATAGTGTATCATCGGTACCACTTAATCATGTACTACATCATCCTCCACTAGATCAAAAGAATTCATCCATAAATTTGCAGCAGTCTCTTCACCCAAATTATTCTCGTAGTATGGTAAGAAATTTTTGATGTTGAAAACATCAGCAGTGCGAATATGACTTGGTAGCCTTAATTGATAAGCGTTGGGGTTGATCTTCTTAACAATTTCCAACGGACCAATCTTTTCTACAGCTAATTTGTTATATGTACCAGCAGGAAATCGGTCTTTTGTCAGCATAGCCCATACAAAATCGCTTTCTTGAAACTCAACATGCCTACGCTTTGAATTTGTAGTTTGTTTGTACTTGTAATTTGCCTCAACCAAACGTTCCCGCACATCAGGATGGAGTTCCTATAACCCCGAGACAAGATCAATGGACTTTCCTTGCATTTTACCTTGACGTATCAATGGATTTAAATATAAGTGCCCCTTTGGAACTACTGAATATGCAATCTTGAAAGGATTGAATCTGGTAATGTGATTGACCGCATGGTTATGTGCAAATTCAGCCTAACACAACTTCAAATCCCAGCTTTTCAAATTGTCACTAACGAGGCTCTTCAATAAGTTGCCCAATGATTTATTCACCACCTCCGTTTGTCCATCTGTTTGCGGATGATACACACTACTAAACTTCAGTTTCATACCCACTATCTTCCACAAACAGTTCCAAAAGTGACTCAAGAACCAGATATCACAATCTAAAACAATCGAATATGGTAATCCATGAAGATGATATACTTCCTGAAACTATAGTTGAACAACATTCACTGTATCTGTAGTTTTCATGCAAGCAATAAAGCGAACCATCTCTGAAAACCAATCAACGACTACATAAATGGAATCGTTTCCTCGTTGTGTTCTTAGTAAATCCAAAATAAAATCTATACTCACATCTATCCATAGTCGTGAAGGAATCGACAATGGCATATACAATCCTGCATTGGTTGTTGTCCTCTTGGACACTTGACAAATATGAAACCTCTGCACAAACTTTTCGACTTCTTTCCTTACCGAAATCCAAAAATATGAATTCAAAATCAGCAGCAGTGTACGATCTCGACCTGCATGTCCTTCATCGTGAAGTTCTTTGTTTATTTTCATTCGAATACTACATTCACGAATGCACAGTTGATTCACTTTGAATAGAAAACCCTGCATCAATGAAAAGTCTGTTGCCTCACCTTTCTTTATTTTGTCTAAAATATTTGAGAAATAAGGATCAGAAGTTAGTAACTCTGAAAGCGAGTCAAATCTTAGCACTTCAACTCTCATTGTTGTAAAAATATTATACATTCGGCTTAGAGCATCTGTTACCTTATTTGTAACTCCAGCTTTATGTTTCACTACGAACCTTTATGTTTCATTACGAACGTGAACTGTTGTAGATAAGCAATCCATGACGCATGTTTAGTTGCCACTTTGTCTTGGCCCTAGAGATGTGTAACAACCCGCCCAAAGTGGGTCTAAATTTTGTCCTAGAAAAGGCCTATCGAAAGTTAGAGCTAGTTTAAACGGGTCATTGGTTCCTGTAAGGATTTACATTTACATAGAATAAAAGAATAATATAACGAGATGGAATCTCACAAAACGGAACGAGAAAGTATAATAATAGAGTAAGATGTACCATTTATTCAAAAACCACTGATCCAAATACAAAATGCCAAATAGCACAATAAAAAAGAAATAATAGCTAATAGCACAATAAAGGTCTTGTTGCCTTCTTAAGGCTCCATCATTGTCTCATCCATCATATCAACTCCCCACCTACTAACCTGTTGGATATGTTAAGGAGAGAGGTTAGAACATAAAATTCTAGTGACTGAAAATAATATGTGTTTAAAGAATATACTCTAGATTTGGTAGGTTATATATTTCAAAGTATGTCTACGAAACACGCAGGCACACACATACAAGGGAATATTTTAATCTGTGAGGTGGATATCCAAGTCAATCGCTTAAGATTGTAGATTCGCGATATTTTTGATTCATGACAACAAGAAATGGAAAACAATGAAGATCGCATCAAATAGCTAAGTTCGTATATATGAGTATTGAGTCGTGCTAGAAATATGTTAATACCTATACTCAAAGTGTAACATGAATGCACAAATTTTAAAATTAATATATATATATATATATTTATGAATATATGTTCTAAAACGAGCTGATACTGGACTAGTTTTGTAACCAGTCGACTTGTACAGAAAGAACCAGTCGACTGGTCAGGAACCAGAATTTCAGTAACGGCTAGTTTCAGAGCATATATATATATATATATATATATATATATATATATATATATATATATATATGATTTTCATTCTTAACCAGTTGACCGGTGATTTTCATACCAATCGTCTGATCATAGATTAACAGTAAATTTTATGAAGAGTCACCTTCTTTTATGATGAGATTCCTCTTCAATTATGAACAGAAATGGATGTAACTCTTTGCTAAAACTCTTCATGAAAGAATTCTACTCTTCTACAATTATATAAGGACTACAAACATGTTTTCCAAATAACCGATTCTCACTTATTCTATTCTAATTTCTGATTTACATCTCTATACTCTCCGCGTTCTAAAAGCTCTCTAATGTTCAAGTTACTTGTTAAATCTTTGAAATTATTTCACATCTCTTGATTCAATAAGTGACATACTTCCTTCAATCTTCACATACGCATTAAATACTTGAGGATAAGATTATAGGAAGGGTGTACTTAACCGTTGGCTATTCAGTGTTGATTCAGAAGTCAAAACTCTTTGTAATTGTGAAGTACTATTTTGGTGCTCAAGCGGGGACATCCTTGTTGGTGCTCGGGTATATTGTGACTTATTCCTGTGGGTGAAGAAAGGGTGTTGTTAGCGAATTTCGAAGAGAAGTTTTGGGACTGGAAGTAGGACAGGAAGTCTGAACCAATATAAAATTCATGGTGTTTTTACTTACTGCTTTTAATATTTAAAATATTTGCTTAGCTTTACTTGCATAACTATTGCACTAGAAAAGTTATTATATTATTCACTTCCGCATATTCCATATGGAAAGATCCTACTTAAGTTATACACGACTTTACAACTTTTCATTTGGTATCTGAGCCTGGCGTTCTAGAGATCGTAACGCCATCCTAGAACAAATGGCAATATATAGTTAAGGAATTAGAAAGTGGAAGAATAGCAAAGCAGAATCAGAAGAGCAAGGAAGCAAATGTATCATGGATAAAGTCAGATCACAATCGATATATATAGATTCATTATATAAAGATTTTTTGTTAGACTATGAAAAAATATTGAAATTTTTTAAAACTTTGGGTAAACTCACAACAGTCATTTTAGCTAAGTCAGGAAATTGTGAGCTATAAAATTCCAAATTAAAAGAAGAAAACAATTTTTAGCAAAACAAGGCAAATGTTCTAAAAATACCTTACAAGAGTTTGTTTCTTAAAGAGATTTCCTTCAAAAAGAAAATGAGCGACTACAAGATAAAAACAGTAGTCCTTTAAAGGAAATCGAACTTTTGCAAAATAAAAATAAATCATTAGAAGATTCCTTAAATAATTCTAGTTCTTTAATTTTGTCTCTTGAAAAGAGAATGGAGCTTTAACTAAAAAAAAAATGAATTATCTAAAGAATATGAGGTTTTGAAGGTGAACAATAATATTTGCAAAATGATATTTCTGACCCAAAAGAAAATTTTGAAAAAATTGCATTCTTATTTAGATAATTCAGAATCTCAATTTTTTAGTCTCAAAACTGAGAATGGCTCTTTAAAAAGGAAGAATTCTAATTAAATAAGGAAGTTGATGATTTAAAACATAACAAAATTTCTTTTGAAAATGTCAATTGCGACTTTGGAATAAGATAAATTAACAAGTAAGTTCACAAAATTCAATAAAGGTCAAAATGATTTAAATATGATTTCATCTAGATCTTGACCTTTACATGAAAAAAGTGGTTTAGGATATAATAAAATCAAGCATAGAAATAGTACTAGATATGCTTTTATATACAATACGAATATCACTACTAGTACTAGTGCACATCTAAGATTCAGTTATTATAGAAATTCGAATACTTCTTTGACTAGAGATGTTTATAATAAGTCTAGAAGTACGAAAAGGAATTTCAATAAAGATTACTTAAGTATTTGGGTTCCTATAAATTGGAGAAACAAAGAAAAATATATCGATGATTATTTTGATTCTGTGGTTAATAATGAAAATTTTATCTTTAAAGGTTCCATTGAACCCTCTTGGGTATGGTTAACTTCCATCTAACCCCTGGACACAAACGAAACAAGTGGGTACCACAGTATACACATCATATTTTTTGCAGGTACGCCACAACAAAGAGAAAGCTATTTCGGTATCTCTAAATATCTGTGAAAAATTAGCTTATCGAAAAAGCGCATGATTCAATATCTCCTAAAGGTGTTATAATTATTTATATTCTTGATTACCGATTACTGATATCTCATAGCATGTATACTTTTTTATCGATGACAAAGGGGGAGAATAATGTAACAATTTAATTGGTTATATGCTTAAATATCAAATATATATGCTATATGCAAACATTTTGTTACAGGAATTCACACGGTAAGTATATGTTATCTCATGAACTAACAAAATGTTGTGGAGTTTCAGGGGGAGCTAAATATATATACAAGCATACATTCAGGGGAAGCAATTAAATATTGTCATTAATCAAAAAAGGGGGAGAATGTGGATTCGCGGTATTTTTCATTCACGACAACAAGAAATGGAAAACAATGAAGATCGCATCAAATAGCTAAGTTCATATATATGAGTATTGAGTCGTATTAGAAATATGTTAAAATCTATACTCAAAGTATAACATGAATGCATGAATTTTAATATATATATATATATGTGTGTGTGTGTGTGTGTGTGTGTGTGTGTGTGTGTTCTAATACTAGCTGATACTGGACTGGTTTTGTAACCGGTCGACTAGTACAGAAAAAACCAGTCGACTGGTCTGGAACCAAAATTCCAGTAATGGCTAGTTTCAGAGCATGCATATATATATATATATATATATATATATATATATATATATAATTTTCATTCTTAACCAGTTGACTAGTGATTTTCATACAAGTCGGCTGATCAGAGATTATGTCAGTAAATTTTATGAAGAGTCACCTTCTTTTATGAAGAGATTCCTCTTCAATTATGAACAGAAATGGATGCAGCTCTTTGCTGAAACTCTTCATAAAAGAATGCTACTCTTCTACAATTATATAAGCACTACAAAGATGTTTTCCAAACCACTGATTCTCACTTATTCTATTCTAATTTCTAATTTACATCTCTATACTCTCTGCATTCTAAAAGAGATCTAATATTCAAGTTACTTGTTGAATCTTTGAAATTATTTCATATCTCCTGATTCAATAAGTGACATACTTCCTTCAATCTTCACATACACATCAAATACTTGAGGATAAGATTATAGGAAGGGTGTATATAACCGTTGGCTATTCAGTGTTGATACAAGAACACATTCAGAAGTCAAAACTCTTTGTAATTGTGAAATCCTGTGTTGGTGCACAGGCGGGGGCATCTTTGTTGGTGCTAAGGTGTATTGTGACATGTTCCTCCAGGTGAAGAGAGGGCGTTGTTAGTGAATTCCATAGAGGAGCTTCAGGACTAGAAGTAGAACAGGAAGTCTGAACCAATATAAAATTCCTGGTATCTTTACTTACTGCTTTTACTTATTTAAGATATTCTATATAGCTTAGCTTTACCTGCATAACTATTGCACTAGACAAGTTATTATATTATTCACTTCCGCATATTCCATATATAAAGATCCTACTTAAGTCATACACAACTGTATGACTTTTCAAAGAACTTCATTAATGCATTTAGGGTGGATCAGCGATAACTTAAGACCCAACGAGGTGGACATTCTTGGTCACTTAAAGCCCATTCTAGTGTATTTATTAAGGGTGGATTCTCGTGATCTCTTATGACCCTAAGAAGGACCCTAGACACTTAAGACCTTGTCCTAGCACGTCATCATCTTAATTAGATATGTATTCTCACAAGCAATATGAGAAGTAGTACGTCGCCGCTTAATACCGGTTTAGGGTAGGCTAGCATATAGCCATTTAAGACCCCTCCAGCGGGCGCATCATGTTACTACTTAACTGATATTACGGTTGTAGACATATGCCGCTGAAGGCTTCCCTTATACGGTTGGTTAATTAAATTGCATGCTACGTCCCACGTATACCAAAACTATAGCTACGTTGGCCCTCACACAACCCCTAGATGAAGTGGACATTCCAGTAAACTACCATATTTCATTATTGTCGTGACTAATCCACTTTAGAGAATTAGGACCCACAAACCACTTCAAGTCTAATAAGGGAGGGTCCCATGACTTTGGTCCAAATCCAAGGACTAAACCTTCGGAATAGTCCTAGTCTTAAATACTTAGACCCAAACTAGTAAGAAGGAAGTCAACCATGAAAGACCTTGTAGTAAGCCTACCTATTTACATACATAATAGGTGTATATATATATATATACACTAAACCTCTCACATTAAACTTACTACTTGTAGATGCTGTATAAGTCAAGCGGTTATGGGTAGACTTCTACTACAAGTGGGCTTAACCTCATGTCATAGTGTACCAAATTTGCGGGAAGGCTTACCAATTCATATGAGGACATCTCAAATTTCCTAATCATATCCTAATGTATTTATTATGTCGTTATTACGTTTGTTTACGCTATATAAATATATAATTTAATACGTGTTATGAACGATAATTTCCGTCTGAATTAAGAAACGTTTTGATGGTATAGTTTATCAATCCTTCTCTCATCAATGGTATACAAGCCTAATTCCCATATTAAACCACTAAATTCATGAGATAATTAATAATAGAAGCAATTGGGAAAGTATCAACATAACCATTCATACTTGAACATAACCATTCATACTTGTATCCTAGGCTTGTTAGAATTACTTAGATAATGGAAGAGAAACAAGGTTTTACTTACATACATTCAGCATATATATACACATACGTATACAAACTCCTATTCAAATCAAATTCACCGTTTATGTTGAACATAAAAACATTAACATTTGATTATCCCAAATTTGAATATGTTTAAGTTCTCTAATTTAAAATAGGATTCTAAACCTATTCAAATACTGAAACCAAACCAAATCTTAATCCTTTTATGCCATGAACACTTTTAAATAAAAAGAAGAAAATCCAATTAAACAAAAGTAGAATCACCCAATTATTCCTCAAACATAACCCAAATAATTCACAAACCCATTTATTATTGATTGACAACTTTGCGATAAATAAAAATAGGAGATTTGGGGGTTTGCATTATGATGTTATTGTGAAACGAAACCTCCTTAGGCATACAAATCAATATGAAATCAACAAAATATAGAATTTAGCTTAAACAAGTATTATTTCCACTCACAGTGATTTAGGTAAAGGAAATAACACTAATTTGAATGTTGAAAACATCTTTCTAGGATCCTACTGCAGATATATATAAGAGAATCAAATAGATTTGAGTCTCGTATAAAAAGATTATAGAAATTCTAGAACATAATCTGAATAGAAATATATTAGAAAAGAAATAGATTAGAGATAAAAGAGGAAACCTATTTCATTCTAATTTCTGGAATATCAGTAGCATAAAGAGGTTTTAGAGAATTGTGAGGTAGTTATGTGGTATTTATAGGTGTGTAAATGAATAGTAACTATTAGATTAACACAGATTAAATCTAAGATATTCGTTTTCAATAAAATCAGCCTAAACACCAACCCAAACCATCCTCACCAGACCTGGGTCGCACCAGGCGGTCGACACCCCCTAAAGGTCGGTCGATCCTTGGGTGTCGAACACTTAAGTGAGAAAATGCTCAGTGGACCTGGTTGTTTTTGTTTTAATTAATTATATTATTTATTATCTTCTATTACAATTTGCTTTACTTATGTGATATATTCTTTGTCCCCTAGTTCTTATCTGTTAGTTTGAATTTCAAATTTGCCTAAGGGATTACTATTATTATCCAAGTTATGCCGTTGTATCCCTTATACATATTATATTAATTCAAACACACGCACACATATACATAGATACACACAAACACATCTACCGTTTGACTTCATTAAATTGTTATTTCTTTATACGAACTCTGTTTTCAAAAATTTATATATGAAAACATATCAGAATTTCGTCATGAATCTAAATTAATAGTTTCATAGCCAAATTCCATTTTATCCAAAATTCTCATTTTCATCCATTTTAAATTTATTGTTTATTTGATTTGTTAAATCTCTTAGTTTATTTACTATACTTTTACGGGGTGTTACATTCAGTAACACCCCGAGTTTTATGATAATTTAATAATTAAATAACGCATGTATGTATATATATGCACATACATAAATGTATATATGAAGAATAAAATAAAGATTAATGCAAACAAAAACGTAATGCATGCATTAAAAGAAAGAAAGGATTGGTTGCATGGGGTGTAAATATGTTACACGCACTGATTATGCATTAGTAATAAAAGAGAAATAAGGGAAAAAGATTCATGCAATGAGTTGAATAAAATATTGTAACAAACATGAAAAAAAGTAAGAAGAGAACAATAATTATCATTGTTCTAAGCCTTGTTAGCAATAGCCTTAGTAGTCCAGTTGATTATAACATGTGGCTTGCATATGAGAGTACAGAGTTCGATCCCCACCAGTGTCATATTTTTGTTTTAAGGGAATGACTAAAATTAACACATGTTCATGAGAGAAAATATGTATAAACCACATATAAGGAAAACTATACATATGAAAATATATGTATATATATATATATGAGAATATATATATGTATATATCTGCAAACATATATATATATACATATATATATACAAGAGATAAAGTTCAAGATAAGGCTGCAATTAAAGAAATATGGGAAGAATCAAATAACAGTGCAATACCATTTGAATTTTGAAAACGAAACCAAAGTTGTGCATATATATATATATATACACACAAATACACGCGTAAAATGGTCATTAGAAGATTTGTGTATGCATAAGAAGATTTCATGTGAAATTAACAGATAAATAAATTCCAGAAATTCAAATTCGAAAATCAAATTTCTACACCAAAACAACTCATGGGACCCATAGGGGGGTCGACACCCTTGTAGGGGGGTTGACACCCCTGTAGGGGGGCCGACACCTCTAGATATGGGCAGATTAATTAGGGTATATGGACTGTTTTCTTAACCGGGTTCAATGCTGACTCAGCGCTGCGTGTACGATAAGATCCTGAACACCTACAAATAGGATAGCAGAGCCTAGTCTAAATCTCATATTATGTGAGACAACATCTAGGCTCTGCCGTTCTTCCTCCTACTCGAATCTCTTTAGAAAAATAAGATAATTAGTTTAGGAAAATTCTGAATCAAAATCAAGAGGAAAAGAATGAATATTAATAACAAGGTGTTCCGAATCATATGCGAAGTAAGGTAAATTTTAGATCTAGTCTATTCCATTTTCTTCCTATTTCTTCCCTTTTTCTTGCAGTAAGAATTGTGGATCCATGTTTGTTAGGTTCTAAATCCAGTTAGGATGAACCATGTAATGCTAGATCTGGATCTGGTTCAGGAACTGGAAAGCAATTTAGGTGAGTGAACTTAAGTTATATCATTTTTTATAATGATATATTATCGTTTATCATTCCCCGTTATTATGCAATGTAAAGTGATGAAACGCTAATATGACATGTCGAAATATTAATATGTTGGAAAACTCATATGTTGAAACGTATAATATAATGAAATGTTCATCTATTGAAATGCAAACTTGTTAAAATATATGTAACGATTATTATTGTAATTACATGATTCACTCATGGCATATTATGTACTTGAATTATTAGCTGTAGAATTGAGAAAATGACATGTTAACTTGTTAGATTTGAACAATTACGTGATTAAATGATTACATGTTAGAATAGAATCAATTATATGTTAGAAAGAACATGCAACAAAAAATGAGATTAATATAATGACATGTAAAATAGATTATAGTAAAGACTTGAAAAGAATAATATGCCTAAATTTATTGTAAATAGAAAACTGTAATGCACCTAGACACGAGGTTAAATTCACCTTATGGTTGAAGTCAGCACGGAACCGCCCAGCAAATCCAGCGTCCAAAAGTTGGTAATTTAATGTGAGATGTCTAGTGCGTAAATAAAACATGTGATAGTGCTAAGACACGAGGTTAAGCCAACTTGTGGAAGAAGTCTGCCCGGAATCGCCCGGCAAATCCATCATCCATAAGTGGTAGGCTTAATGTGAGAGGTCTAGTACATAAGTGTGTATATATATATATATGTATGTATATAAGGATAGAACTAAATGGCACTAACTGTGATTGATGGAAATGAATGAAAGATAATTACAACAGTAAAATAATTGGAATGAATGGGGAATGATAATAACCTATTATAAATAAATTACATTAATGAGAATGTTATATAATAGGTAGGTTTGGTGTAACGACCTAAATTTTTGACTGTTCAAATCGACAATAAACCACACATGTCAACCCAAACAAATCACCAACCCAGATAGTTATTGGGAAAAAGAAGAAAAGAAGAAAGAAGAGAAAACAATCACAGAATCTCACAGCGGAAGGACAACATATAATAAACAAATAATGGTTCAAAAACATTTAAAACATATACATTCGAATTACATTTCTCTCAATCATCAGAGTTACACTAGTACAAGCATATACAGTAATGCAGCGGAAAATATGTATATAATAGATATATGTACCAAATCTTCGTCTTCGCCCTCCTAGCTATTGCAATCTTTGCTAATTACAACTTCTGCTGACCCGAGCGTATGGCATAAAAAGAAACACAACAAACACTCGGATCAGCACTAAATCATTCTCATATTAGTCAAATCAAAATACGAAATAACATTAGTGTCATGGTGCAGTAACTCAAGAGATATTACGGGATTTTTCCATCTCTCGAGGATCCGTTAAACTAATATATATACATAGTATATTACGCTATTATGATAGTGCTTATCCAGTAAAGTAAATATCATAAAAATGGCATAAGCGGGATTACCATATTACCCTTACGCCGTTTACAGGCATCAACAGTCTATACAGTACCATAAATTCACCGTACTGGTGTTATTAGAGGGCACTCCATAGAAGGCAATGCTAAATCAAAATCGTATGGGGCTTGATATGGATAAATATGACAAGGAACTTGAGGCAATGCCCAAGGTAGGATTCTACCAATTGCACTCCCGGACCGGTGGTAGCACATAGCAGCAACTACCGCCCACCTCGGAACACGCTCCCAAAATCATAAAGGGCCCAAATCATCATCATCATAGTCATAGAAATAGTATCGAAGAAGTGTGTCCGATCAAAGGTGCTACCTCAATTAGTCACAGTATAGCTCATGTTTTAGTCATTTCAATTATGACCCGAAGGTTAAGGCTATATTCGTTATATTCATCTTCTTCAATTCAACAATTGCCTCCAAATCGTCATATTTCATTCTGGATACGTCGTACGTTCCCAGTTGTTAAAGTGGTATCGACACTGATAGAGAGTATGCCATTTGTCGACTCCGATCTCTTTAACCACTAATGTTTACATTTTCCACATCGGTCGGTTCTTTAACTTTTCACAAAAGTTTGCTTTCATATCAAAATATCATATTTTGTTTCGATCCCAATTTATATTAAAAATAGAATATAATTTCATATCAAAATATCCCAATCCTTCCCAAACCGATTATATTCCAAACTAGAATATATTTCCATATCCATATATTATAATCATATAATACTTCAAATTCGATTTATATTCGAGTAGAATATATTTCATATCAAAATCGTGATTATTTCAAAATCGATTTATGGTCGGAAATCCATTCATATTCAAATAGAATATATATTTTCATACAACTCATTTGATCCTATAGGAGATCCATTTATATTCAAGTGGAATATAATTTACATTTCCATATAAAAATTGGTTTAAAAATCGATTCATATTCAAATAGAATATAGCTTCATCTCAACTCCATTTTTGAACCAACGGTTTAGATCCAATATTTTCCGTTCAGATGAAATTTACAATTCAAACAAATATAATTATGGAAAATAGATGCTTATAAAGAAAAGTCTTTATATAAAATATAAAATATAATAGTTAGAATAAAATAATATAATTCAAATAACTACGTATATATACATAAATTAAAGGTTTACTAAATAGTTTTGAAAAACAAAATATAAGGAAAAATTTATTTAAAATAAAACGATTTATAGGTTAAAAGATTTTAAATAAATAGCTTTTTAAAATAGGAATAGTTTATTTATAGACAAATGATGTATATATATACATAAATAATTTTTTATAAAATAAATTTTAATCCGTAATTGTTCCTTCCTTCCGAATTTCCAATACTTGAATCCATATTACAGTCTCAATGGAGTTTATTTAATTTACATATCTCATTTTTCAACATTGTTCAACAAATCGTTCGATTTAAAGGATTCAAATTCATCCGTGCCAAATTTGAAGTAATTTCAAGTATCCTCAAATAACTTACATTTCAGAACTCAATTCATGGTAAATTTGTCAATTTATATCTTACCGTAAATTTTGGAAACTCACAGATATAATAAAAATCCCATTTACAATCTCAAATTGTTTGAAAATTTCCCTTGACAAACTCGTTAACATTCAAGGTTCGTGTTTAAAGGAAAAATAAAATTGATCACAATCGAAAACATTTCCTTTAAATAAAATTTTCCACTAAATAGAATTTCGAATATTTAAAATCGTTTAACCAACCGATATCCATATATAATTTGCTATCCTATGGACAAGTGATATTAAATTTAATTTCTCGATATTTCGGGGATGGATCTATCATTTCAATCAAAATCAGGGTCACAGATATTTATCATTTCAATCTGTGTTCTTAATTTATTTTTATCGATTAACCCAGGGTTTATTGGATGCCCGTAACATCTAGGGTGCAAATGGGATTAATCATCACAATAAAATACAACACCCATATACTGAGTAACAGAACATGCAGTATCAATACCAATTGCGTAACCAACCAACCAAGGCATCCTGCACACCAATTTATTCCAACAGTAAATATTTATATCTTTTCACCGGTTAGCAAGTGTCAGGATTTCTAACTAGACATTTCATTTGAATTAAAATAACTAGTTATCAATTAAATTAACACATTAACACATGTCATGTCAGTTTTTAAGCACTCAACAACAATTAATCACAACCATGCAACCAAACTTATTTCATAATTTAATTCAATAAATATGGGAATACTTCAGTTATTCATGAGCGAGGAATTCACTCACCTTTGGGTCCTTAGTGGATCGAACGTCCAACCAAAGCCCAAAATTTCACAGTCTCTAAATGCAGCAAAACCATTCTCGGATTGTCCGCAATTCCGCCACGATCCCAACGCACCCAACCGCGTCCAAATCCGCGTTAAAACGAGAAAGTTATTAACGTTTTACTATTTGAATTTAAAATATATAAAAATTAATAAATAGTTATTACCACCCAACCCAGAACTGACACGTCACTGGTTCTTTCCCGCTCCTCCATTCTTCTGCAATAGTAACTGACGGACAATGAACCCAAAACTCATCATCTTTGACTGCCGAATTCACTTGATTCCGACCACTGAAGGTGAGCGACCACCGCCATTTGCCTTCTCCCATTGAGGCGCACCTTCACTCCTAAACTGGTCAACCACGGCGGCCTCCTTCTTCCAGCCGACGTCAGCCCCAAATCGCGTTTTCAAACCCTAATCCACCAAATTCCGACCATCTAGCTAAGAATAGAACCTCGGACTACCTGCGTTATACTCATATGATTCTCCTCTACAATACCCACAAGTCTAATTCTTCGATTAACACCAAAATCAAAAACCCCAAATTTAAAAATTAGGGTTCCAAGAATTTCTAACTTTGACCGTGAATTTCAGCAAATCCAGCCACTCCATGTCGAAACTGATGACACTCGTAGCTTCGTATCGTCGAGGCCTTCGTTTTGACATATAATTTGCTAGGATTTGGAAAGATTTGATTTTGAAGCTTGGATTTTTGTTCAACCTAGGGTTTTCTTTTGTTTCAGCCATTAGAACAAGTTATGACAGAGAGAAACTAACGTATAATGAAAAATGGGCAGGCGAGTTGAAATGGAGATTAAGTCTTATATATAAGTCCAACATAGGAAACAAACAATTATCATATTACAAGGATTCCATTCAGGTTTTATCCCGTATGATCAAACGGCAAGTCCGATTGTAACACAAATTGAAATCCTATAAAAATTCACCGTTCCGGATCCAATGGCGCCAGTTTTGTCAAATTCCGAAATAGTCGTCAAAACAATTAAATTTTACAGCAAATTAATTAATAAAATGTTCAAAATTTTCCATTTGACTGTTTAATTCGATTTAAATATTTATAAAATTCCATTTAAATCAATTTATAACTTAAATAAAATTTTATAAATCAATTTCACATATTTTGAAATACCCCACCTCCATTAAGGTACTCACAAAGTGAATGCCTTAACTTTGGTGGAGCATTTTAGGTAAAAGATGTAGATAAATTACAAGACAGACAAATAAAGCAGCGGAAAATAAAGTCATTTTATAAACAACTTAATTCAGTCAAGCTTTTACAATAATTGTCTCAATCATACTTAAAAGTAATACATAGAAATTCTATGTTGATTCAAAAACTTCCAAGTATAAAAGAAGCATAAAAATGACAATGATATTCCCCATTAAAGCATGAACCATCCATAGCAGTGGAAGAGAGAGAGTCCAAAGCAATACATTGACTATCTTCGAGCTTGGAAAGAAAACTGAGCTAAGTGGTAACATTTCCTCCCTGTGAAACTTAGGGGGAGGGGGGAACGGAAGAAAAGAGGCGAAACAAAACTAGGTCAGACATAAGTTTGGTAAGTCTAGTGACTTTCAGCATATAAACAGGCAAAAGTATCATGACATGAATAAACTGAATATAAGACAATACCGTGAGAATAAGGATAACATAGGATGTGCATAAGGTATGACAAAGCAAGATAAACTGAATGCGCTTCTACTCTTTCTCTGCTTTGCTACCACCATGTTATTCTGATTTTTATATCTATCTCTGCACCACCTAACTTGTTTCCCAACTAGTAATCTGTATAAAATGATAACGTGATCCCAATCCCCATAATTTTGGTGGCCTTTAGGTGTACATCTATCGTGAGGAATCCACCTCAATCAGCCTAATTGCCATGAACAAGTTAGATGTACCCTTACTACCCTATTGATCGGCTCTTTACTTGCATTAATGTTCCATGTGTCTATGTTAATCGACTCTCTCTTGCGTGTAGATACCCTATGCTGGTCCCACCATAAGGTGTATCAATCCTTACGATAGCGACCTGACACGATTCAAGATGCACAGTGTATAACTACTGGTACCCAGTGCCTGCTTTTTCCCACTCCGGAGTACGTGCACGCCCATAAACCATTGGAACCTACACTGACGTACCCCCTGCCGCTGTTTTGACCGCTTATAATTAGCCCAGTAATCGTGCCCTACCCTGCCTAGTTTCAGGGTACCATGATACATCTATGTGGGTTACTGTTGAAATGGGTCCCCGTTACTAGGGTTTCTTGTTGTTTAAGTTTGTGGGCCTATATATACAAAATTACAAATATTACCCACCTACACGAGATGTACTTAACCCTCCCATCGATTCTAGCATGTTTATTTAACGGTTAAGTTTGTGGGCCTATATGTACTAATATTACCCACCTACACGAGATGTACTTTACCCTCCTATCAATTCTAGCATGTTTATTTAATGGTTAAGTTTGTGGGCCTATATTTACTAATATTAGCCACCAACCCGATATGTACTTAACCCTCCCGCACATTATGTCATATTGGTTAAGTGTTGTCTATTCATGTTAACTTAACCCACCCATTCATCGTGTCATGTTGTTTACGTGTTTCTTATTAACTTAGCCCCGTTCGTTCATTAAGTTATATTGGTTAAGTGTTTCCTTGTTAAGTTAACCCTACGTGTTCATCATGTTGTATTGGTTAAGTGTCATCGATCAATTCAAGTTAACTTAACCCACCTACTTGTCATGTTACTTTGGTTAAGTGTTGCCTTCTTGTGCCAACTTAACCCTACCACAAATCAAGTTATACTGGTTAAGTGTTGCCCTCTTGTTTTAACTTAACCTTACCACAAATCAAGTTATATTGGTTAAGTGTTTCTTATTACTTAACCCTACCATTCATCATGCTATACTGGTTAAGTGTTTCCTATGAACTTAACCTTAGTCATTCATGTTATATTAGTTAAGTGTTCCTATGAACTTAACCCTAGTCATTCATCTTGTTCATTAGCATTAATTGATTTATTAATGCACCAACCTATCACATTAGATATGTGTTGTAGCGGTTACTATATGTGCCGGGCGGTTCCGAGCAGTTTTTCACCACAACTCAATCTAACCTCGGGTTTTTCTTGGGCATGATGCACTAACCTCTCACAATAGACAGGTGTTGTTGTGGTTACTGGATGTGCCGGGCGGTTCCAGGAAGTTTTACACCACAACTCAATCTAACCTCGGGTTAGGCATATTCATCTTTTCACTAATTTACATATTTATAGATTATATGCAAATTATTCACAATTGTTGTCAAGTTCAGATTATGCCACATTTTCCACAAATGTCCAAGTCTAGATTTATATGCTAATTATCCCAACCAGTGGTATTTCATATTCTAAAGTTATGCCCAACAAAGCTAATTGCAAGTTATGACCCCCAAATTCAATTTCGAGTTATTACTCAAATTAGGCTACATCTAATCTTCCCAAGTTTGCAATAATAGTCATGCCCCAATATCCCGATATACATTATGCTTGGCGTCTTAACCAATGGTTATGCCCAATCTAGATTAATATTCTAATTTACAGTTTTGCGCCCAATCTAGATTAATATTCCAATTTACAGTTTGCGCCAAATCTAGATTTAATATTTCAATTTACAGTTTCCGCCAAACCAAGATTTAATATTTCAATTTACAGTTTGCACCAAATCCAGATTTAATATTTCAATTTACCCCAAGGTCGCAACAAAGACAAATTATGCCCCAAATCATAAGTTAGAAAATTATGTTCCACCATTACCAAATAGACTATTGCCCATTACCCCCGCATTCCAATTGCACGTATAATAAGTTTCAGTCTAGATTCGAGGTTAATCTAGATTCATAAAATAAAGGGGATGAAAGAGGAACAAAAACGAGAGTAGGCATAAAACAGGCATTAAAATGGTAGATCTGTCAAATATAATATTTTGGACCTTAGAGGATTACAGATCTGTTAGAGTTGGGGTATAACAAAGATAGATCTGAAACAAATTGACAGAAATAATCTCATAGACATATAGATCTGATATAAATAACATCATGAACCTAAAAAAGGATTATATATCAGATGTCCAACAAAAATAGGCATGATTGAATAATAACTTCCTAGGCATGTAAATCTTTGATTCAATAGAAAGATAGGAATTAATCTAAAAGATTTGTCTTATCATCAGGCATGGACTTAGATCGATTACATGCCAAAATCATTATTAGGTGTTGAAATCTAAAAATAACTTGAACCTACATATTTACAGTTCAATTTACGCGCCAAATCCCAAGTCATATGTCCAATACTTTATGCCTCAAATCTCAAGTCATGTGTTCGATACACTTTGTGTTTTAAATATAACATGTGTTATGTCCTCAGATCCTTTACAAATCAGTTATGCCCATTTACACATAAGTTAATACTTTTCCTAATTTTAGCGCTAGTCATGTCCAAATCATATATTATGCCCAATTTTATTTCCAACGTACGTTCATCTCTTATGAGATTTGGCTCAGGCTCGTAGTAGCCTGGCTATAAAACAAGAAGGGAAAAAGGAAAGAATAGACAAAGAATGGACATAATATTATCAACGAGATAGATCCAATGGATATAGAAAAGACAGATAGAAATAGGCATAATCTCAAATTCAGATTTATTACAATGTTAGAATCACAATTAACTTTTATTTCTGAAAGTAACATGAACTTACAAATTATAGAACAGTCTTGAATTCTAGGATCTGTATTCTGAAACTGAATAGCTATCCCTTGAAGTTGACTATTTGTTCTTCTAATTTAGATTTGATTTGATTCTTAAAAAATAGTTGTTGAAGTCGTTGAATTAGCCTTTGAATCTCTACAAGAATTCTAAACTAGATTTCTACGAAGGACTTGAGCAGCATAACCCCGTCTTAGATTTATTTTGATACGAATTAGGGTAGATTATAGGCAAATGAAGTTGTGTAGAGAAAACTGTAGCCTTATGGGTGTTTATATAACATAGGGATCAACGAATCTGGTCAGAACGGGCGTCCAAATGCAGAAAAATGAATCTGTCCTCGGATCTGGAAATAGAGGGGAGGTCGACCCCCTGGTCAACCTAGGTCCTGGGCGGGAAATTTCCCACCCAGCCCGGGTGTGTGATTTGAATTTCGAATTTGAATTTCTGAACTTGAGAGGTTTTAATTTATTTAAATCCTGAAACTTCTGAAGGTCATAACTTCTTCATACGGAGTCCGATTTACGCAAACTCGGACTCTATGTCAAGCAAAATTCCGAGACGAACGCAATGGCATAACCTGTTCCCATTAATTCTTCTCTTAAAAATTAAGTATACTTTAATATGTCCTTCTAATATTCTCAGAAAATACGGGGTGTTACATTCTCCCCTCCTTAAAGGATTTCGTCCCCGAAATCTCTAAGTTAAGAAGAATGCATATCCTAACATCCAACATCCATCTACTCAACCATTCAATCACAGGCGTCCATTGTCCTTAAAAAGATTTCTAGTTCTTTCATGATCATATGCATAGTGTGTGTACATGTCCTTAGATAATGCAAAATCAGGCGGTCTACTGATTCAGTTGACCTCCTCAATGCGAATTATGTCAGTGCCATGAGTCCATCATGTATGCAATTATTCCTACTCGTACTTTTTAACTTCTACATGAGTGCATAATCATTCATACAAATGCAACATCCATATGATAACACATCAAGTTTCAGTTCATATATATATAAATTCACTCATGCATATGCAATATGAAAGTGACTGAGCCGATCTAGTGCCTAATGTGTGTATATACATCCACGAGAAACCACTAGCAAACACTTGCATCCACCAAACATAACATGTCTCAAACACATGTTTACATCCATTAGCTTCTACCTGAGTATCGAGGATACGACCGAGAGGATATACCTAAAAGATAAAGACTAGCATGCAAATAAATATTAGAGAAAAAGTGGAATCATGGATATACCCTCAAAAAGGGTATGATGCGTGTATCTAGTCTTCTAAGTTGCATCTTCTTGAGCTTCACTCCACTGTACCTTAACTAATTTAACTTCACGATTGCGAAGCTTCTTGACTTCCATTTCCAAAACCCACTAGTAAAGATAGGACCTCGATCACTTACTATGCTGGAGGAAATCCAATGTAGTCGAACTATTTTCCAAGATAAACAGATGTTAACCATGATACCAAGTGTATAAACTAAGATGATTAGAGGTCTCTCCTATACTTAGCTTATTCATCATGTCACAAATCTGAGGGTCTAACGCTAAAGGTTGCTATGTGCTTTTTACCTCTCTTAAGGTCAGTCTTACTTAGGGCGCCTGCCACAACCATCTATTTCCCACGCAAACCATCCTAGTCGAACTCGACATTCCTCAAATGCAAGCCCTAAAGGCCTAAACCAATATTAGACAAGCACCCAAGGAATACCTCCTCCGAATTTGGACGATTTATGTGAGATGATACTAGCATAACAACCAAATAATTGAGCACTTAACCGACTTTGGCTATCCTCGCCAATCTTGTTCCAAAACTATCGTTGATCGCATAACTGGCTTTGCATTGTCAACCAGATATATGCGGAAGTCTATCTCGAGTTTTAGGGGGCAAACCCCTAACCTAATCAAAAACATCTGTGTGCTCATGGACTACTCTAACGGATCGAAAATCGTTGATAAATACATAAAGTGATTCTAGGTAGCTAAGATAAACTGATCCCTTAGGATCGCATGAAATTTCGAGGGTATTCCCGAGGCAAGTCGAAAGTATAACTACCCTCCTTTCACAATTACTAGCTAACCAATCCATGCCTAGAATCAACCCATAGCCCATGAAACCAAAAAAATTAGTATCTCAAATCCTTACAAACCAAAGATAGATGAGCCGAACCACAAATTGGATTTGAGACAATAATGGGATCTTCTACTATACAAGTACTAAGGTGCAGAGACTCCACTATGGAAGCAGATATAAACGAATGTGAAGTGCTAGAATCAAAAAGAGTACTAATAGGATGATCAAAGAGGAAAAACTAAACTCTTTCAACAGAAACCTTACTACCTCTCTCTCAGGTACGCTGGAGGTGAGAGCATGCATTTGCCCTCCTGAAAATCCTGTCATTTGTTCTTGCCCTTGTCCTTAATTATACGACCCATTAGACCATAATAAAGATACTTCTTCTTGTCTTAGGTTTTACTATTATTTCCTCCCTTCCTTTGTGAACCAAGTCTATATCCATGAGTTCTTCATCCTTGGATTGTGCTCCTTAGCCAAACTCCCTCATTCTCATCTTTGCCATCCATGTGTAACTTGTTGACAGGTCTTTTGAAAGCTGCCTCCATCGCATGGAAAACCCTACAAAGCTTGAAAGAAAATTATCCGCAGGTGAAACTACTGCGGCTATAGATGGAAGTTGGGCACTTCTTTGCCCTTTGACAGGTGTCGTAGTCTCATCAAGCCTACGGAACCATGCCGCGATGAGGTTACCTCCCAGAAAGCCAGGAGCCCTGGAGACTCAGGAAAGAAGGAAACAAGGATTCAAACAGAGGATCTAAAGATAATGCTTATGGCTTTGGGGAATATGCCTTTAAAACTTTTCTTTTGAAAATGCTTCTTTTAAAACCGTTTTGAAAATAGTTTTTCAAATCTTTTATCTAATCCGGTAACCTTCAGCTCTGATACCAAGTGAAACACCCCACCTCCATTAAGTTCACTCACAAAGGAAATGCCTTAACTTTGGTGGAGCATTTTAGGTAAAAGATGCAGATAAATTACAAGACAGACAAATAAAGCAGCGGAAAATAAAGTCATTTTATAAACAACTTAATTCAGTCAAGCTTTTACAATAATTGTCTCAATCATACTTAAAAGTTATATTCGTTAAGTGTTTCTTATTAACTTAACCCCGTTCGTTCATCATGTTATATTGGTTAAGTGTTTCCTTGTTAACTTAACCCCACGTGTTCATCACGTTATATTGGTTAAGTGTCATCGATCAATTCAAGTTAACTTAACCCACCTACTTGTCATGTTACTTTGGTTAAGTGTTGCCTTCTTGTGTCAACTTAACCCTACCACAAATCTAGTTATACTGGTTAAGTGTTGCCCTCTTGTTTTAACTTAACCTTATCACAAATCAAGTTATATTGGTTAAGTGTTTCTTATTACTTAACCCTACCATTCATCATGCTATACTGGTTAAGTGTTTCCTATGAACTTAACCTTAGTCATTCATGTTAGATTGGTTAAGTGTTCCTATGAACTTAACCCTAGTCACTCATCTTGTTCATTAGCATTAATTGATTTATTAATGCACCAACCTCTCACATTAGATATGTGTTGTTGCGGTTACTAGATGTGTCGGGCGGTTCTGGGCAGTTTTACACCATAAATCAATTTAACCCCGATTTTTCTTGGGCATGATGCACTAACCTCTCACATTAGATAGGTGTTCTTGTGGTTACTGGATGTGCCGGGCGGTTCCAGGCAGTTTTGCACCACAACTCAATCTAACCTCGGGTTAGGCATATTCATCTTTTCACTAATTTACATATTTACAGATTATATGTAAATCATTTACAATTGTTGTCAATTTCAGATTATGTCACATTTTCCGTAAATGTCCAAGTCTAGATTTATATGCTAATTATCCCAACCAGTGGTATTTCAAATTCTCAAGTTATGCCCAACAAAGCTAATTGCAAGTTATGGCCCCCAAATTCAATTTCGAGTTATTACTCAAATTAGGCTACATCTAATCTTCCCAAGTTTGCAACAATAGTCATGCCCCAATATCCCAATATACATTATGCTTGGCGTCTTAACCAATGGTTATGCCCAATCTAGATTAATATTCTAATTTACAGTTTTGCGCCCAATCTAGATTAATATTCCAATTTATAGTTTGCGCAAAATCTAGATTTAATATTTCAATTTACAGTTTCCGCCAAACCAAGATTTAATATTTCAATTTACAGTTTGCACCAAATCCAGATTTAATATTTCAATTTACCCCAAGGTCGCAACAAAGACAAATTATGCCCCAAATCATAAGTTAGAAAATTATGTTCCACCATTACCAAATAGACTATTGCCCATTACCCCCGCATTCCAATTGCACGTATAATAAGTTTCAGTCTAGATTCGAAGTTAATCTAGATTCATAAAATAAAGGGGACAAAAGAAGAACATAAACGAGAGTAGGCATAAAACAAGCATTAAAATGGTAAATCTGTCAAATATAATATTTTGGACCTAAGAGGATTACAGATCTGTTAGAGTTGGGGTATAACAAAGATAGACCTGAAACAAACTGACAAAATTAATCTCATAGACATATAGATCTTATATAAATAACATCATGAACCTAAAAAAAGGATTATATATCAGATGTCCAATAAAGATAGGCACGATTGAATAATAACTTCCCAGGCATGTATTGATTCAATAGAAAGATAGGAATTAATCTAAAAGATTTGTCTTATCATCAAGCATGGACTTAGATCCATTACATGCCAAAATCACTATTAGGTGTTTAAATCTGAAAATAACTTAAACCTACATATTTACAGTTCAATTTACGCCTCAAATCCCAAGTCATATGTCCAATACTTTATGCCTCAAATCTCAAATCATATGTTCGATACACTTTGTGTTTTAAATATAACATGTGTTATGTCCTCAGATTCGTTACAAATCAGTTATGCCCATTTACACATAAGTTGATACTTTTCCTAATTTTAGCGCTAGTCATGTCCAAATCATATATTATGCCCAATTTTATTTCCAACGTACATTTATCTCTTATGATATTTGGCTCAGGCTCGCATTAGCCTGGCTATAAAACAAAAAGGGAAGAAGGAAAGAAGAGACAAAGAATAGACATAATATTATCCATGAGATAGATCCAATGGATATAGAAAAGACAGATAGAAATAGGCATAATCTAAGATTCAGATTTATTACAATGTCAGAATCACAATTAACTTTTATTTGTGAAAGTAACATGAACTTACAAATTACAGGATGGTCTTTAATTCTGGGATCTGTATTCTAAAACTGAATAGCTATACCTTGAAGTAGACTATTTGTCTTCTAATTTATATTTGATTTGATTCTTAGAAAATAGTTGTTGAAGTCGTTGAATTAGCCTTTGAATCTCTACTAGAATTCTAAACTAGATTTCTACGAAGGACTTGAGCAGCATAACCCCATCTTAGATTTATTTTAATATGAATTAGGGTAGAGTATAGGAAAAATGAAGTTGTGTAGAGAAAACTGTAGCCTTAGGGGTGTTTATATAGCATAGGGATCAACGAATCTGGTTAGAACGTGCATCCAAATGCAGAAAAATGAATCTGTCCTCGGATTTGGAAATAGGGGGGAGGTCGACCACCAGGTCGACCCCTTGGTCGACCTATGTGACCCAGGTCGACCTCCTGGTCGACCTAGGTCCTAGGCGGGAAATTTCCCGCCCAGCCCGGGTGTGTGATTTGAATTTTGAATTTGAATTTCTGAACTTGAGCTGTTTTAATTTATTTCAATCTTGAAACTTCTGAAGGTCATAACTTCTTTGTATGGAGTCCGATTTACGCAAACTCAGACTCTGTCTCAAGAATAATTCCGAAACGAACGCACTGGCGTAACCTGTTTCCCTTAATTCTTCTCCTAAAAATTAAGTATACTTTAATTTGTCCTTTTAATATTCTTAGAAAATACGGGGTGTTACATATTTTATGCTCCCGAATTAATTTATTTATCCATTTAAATTTATATTTCAATTATTATTAAACACCATAGAATTCCCCCATTTAACAAACTAAATTTGAATTCTTTTTTTTTACTTAACCCATTTAAATTTAAATTAGTTATTAAAAATACTAATCCCAAGTTATAACATTTCTAAATAAAACAAAATTTTGAAATCTATTTATACTCAAACCAACCATCCTCATCATTACAAGCAATAAAATTTGGTTTTTCCCAACATTTTTCCATTTTATTTATTTTAAATCGAAATTTAAATATACAGAAAATATGGGATGTTACATGGGGATTACAACTTGGGTTATAATAAACAATAAGGAAATTGGAATAACTTAGGTAATAAGATAAGTTGTACTTAATTATAAATTAAGTTATATGTGAGAACGAGAATCTGAGATATGCTGGTAAGGATAACATAAGTTATATTTATGAAAAAGGGAACTCATTAGTAAACCCTAGTTAAGTAAACTAAGTTAATAAATAAACAACGATAAGTTGTAGTGACAGTATTAAATGGAACTATGATTAAATAAGAAATAATGAGGCAAACTTATGAAATGAAATAAGTTATATTTAATCATAAATAATGACTGACATGTTGAACAGAAAACATGTGAATTGAGATATACTTAATTACATATTAAGTAGAACATGTTATGGTAACTATGAAATCAAACAAGAATATAAAGGGATTACAAATTACAGACTTTGGATCACAATCTAGAGAATAACATGTTGTGGGCTTATTAATAGGCTCAAATGGATTAAGTTATAAGACCGAAATTAATAAGCAAGAGGAACTTGGTAAGTTGAAAAGTAGTCAATGTGAATGAGAATATCCAAGTAAAATGGAAACCTGATGAGGTAGAGCAAGCGCATAAAAGAATGTTTAGACATAGGGTCAAATAACATATAAAATTGAGGCGCTTAGACCAGTCCGCACGTCTGAGGGTGAATAACCCAATGGGGTAGATCATCATGGTGTCATAAGGCACGAGGGGAGCGCACATTCATATGATTATTCTATCGGCTCCAAAGGACTGGAAGGGGAAGTATGTGGCTTCTTGATATACGTAAGATGCTCCTGGGGGTCCTTTGTGCGGTGGTAGATGTTTAGGCTATGCTCGCAGAGGTTGGGTCAGTGTTACTACCAGGTGGGTGGGCCTTGACTGGAAAAGTAGCTTTGCAGTCATAATGCTGTGACGAGGTGACAGTAGGGTGATTCGGTAATCGCCTTAACGGGAGGCAAGGTCAGGACCAACAAGGATAATAGGTCGTCGGGTACGCGTCATCGGCATCCAGTGGAATGCGAAAAGACTAAAGATAAACCCAAGATGTCATTCACCTTTCACTATCGAGGTACGGTAGTTGAGGGGAGACGCCAACTAGATGTTTACATTGTTTGTTAGGGGCAAGTCACTTAGCTCTTGTAGTCTTTACTACTTAAGGGAGGGGCCGAGGTGGGGCCATAGCGACCATGAAAAACATATCCGAGGGATATCTGTATTTTGAGGCCCTTAAACGAGGTCCTATACAGATATGGAAAAGCTCTCGACCGAGTTACGTGTTTCTTGTATAGCCCTACAATGGAATTCAGTGCACATTAGAGGTTATGTGCGGTTAAGGCATCGACTACGATTGACGATACGTACGTGGAAAAATCTAGATACATGCATGTCTTCTCTAGGTGGTGTATCGTAGACTTGAGGGCATTACTCTGTGATGGATTCTGATTCGATCGAAGGTGGCATCCATATGCTTACGTAGCGTAGTAATGGAAAATATATATGGAATGTAACATTGTTATATAGAGATCCGTACGTCACTCTTGCATAGGATGAGGGACTGCGTAAATTTCTGTAGCATTACGGTGGAGACCATGCGAGTGGGGTACCATGGGGTGTATGTAACACCCCGAAATTTTAACAACATTAAAGTGGATAAATTAAAGAATAATTAATTTAATATTCAGAATAAAGGAAAATGGACTATGCCATTGTGTTCGTCTCGAAATTCTAGTCCAGATTGACACCTAGTTTGTGTAAAACGGATAACTTATGTAGAAGTTATGGACGATAGATGTTTGGCAGAAAAAGATGAAATTTCTAGAGCACTTGACAAGTGCGCCCATGTATTTTTACACCGGCGCACCTGTAAAGTGCGCCCAGAATAATTTTTTTGTGTATTCGGGCCTTTGCAAAAGTGGGAGGTGACCCGCGACCTGATTTACCGTAGGGCTTATATGGCAATCGGTTCTAGAGGGTTCTGCAGCTATAAATACATAGCTATTTCACATATTTCTTCATTAGAAATCATGACAGCCAAACTCTGCCAGAGTCTGAACTGAACTAGGGTTTCTCATCTTCTTTTATCAAATAAAGCATATCAAATTCTGAGATTCAAGCATAAACTCAGCACTAACTTCTTTGCTATCATCTTAGCAATCCAATCACAGTGAGTTCTAGTTGCTTTTAGGTTTAGATAAATAATAGTGAATCATGAAAGACTGTGATTTGGATACGTTGTCAACCTTGAATCTAAGTTATTGTTAGATCTCATGGTAGATCTGTTTCTCTAGATCCAATTCAATTGTGAATTTTTCTACTATGTTATTATTGTGGATCTTGGTTTATAACTTTTATGATTTGCTATGATGTGTGTAGATCTATTTTATGTGATCTAAATTATCACCATATGTTAACATGTTAGATCTATTCTAAGTGATATAAACTATCACCATATGTTAACATGTTAGATCTATTTTATGTGATCTAAATTTTCACCTTATGTTATCATGCTAGATCTATTCTATGTGATCTAAATTGTCACTTTATGTTAACATGTTAGATCTATTTTATATGATCCAAATTGTCACCTTATTTTATCATGTTAGATCTATTCTAAGTGATCTAAATTGTCACCTTATGTTAACATGTTAGATCTATTTTATGTGATCTAAATTGTCACCTTATGTTATCATGCTAGATCTATTCTATGTGATCTAAATTGTCACCTTATGTTAACATGCTAGATCTATTTTATGTGATCGAAATTGTCACCTTATGTTAACATGCGAGATCTATTTTATGTGATCTAAATTATCACCTTATGTTATCATGTTAGATCTAAACCAATTGGACATCTAAATTGCTAATTTAGATATTGTGACATCATAGTTCATCAGTTTTATGCCTACCTTGTTATGATGACAATTTCATGTCCATGCTAATATGTATATTCACCTTATTATCATACAAGTTTATGGTTATGCCAAGATGATCATTTTAGTTATATTCCCATTATTTTCCCTATTATCGTTTATGACTAGGCTATTGTCTAGCCTAAGCATGTTGCCAATTTTGTGAGGACGCAAGTCAAGAGACGGGGGAAAAGGGTAAAAAATGGCGTAATTTGAATATGAACATTTTTGGATATGTAATTCAGATTATTGGGTAAAATAGGTATTGACACTATAAAAGGAAAGGATTACTTAATTGATTAATTAATTAAAAATTGAATGTTTAGTAATTACAATTAGGAATTGTAATTGTACTTATGACACGAGGTTAGGTTGCATTATTGGTGGAAGTCTGCTCGGACCCGACTAGCATATCCCGTAGCCACTAATGTTGAACCTAATGTGGGAGGTCTAAGTATGTAAATACGAATCGTACTATGACACGAGGTTAAGCCCTACTGTGGAATAAGTTTGCCCGGACCCGACCGGCATATCCAACATCCACATGTTATAGGCCTAATGTAGGTGGTCTGGCCCATTATGAAACCATAAATGGACATGGTAAAGAATTAGACTACTTAACCTAAGTTAATCAATAGGGATTGTATGAACTTAAATTTAAGTTGGGGGTTAAGTAAACATGGTTGAGGGGTAGGTTAAGTAAATCTGAAGAGGGGATGGGTAATATTCACATATAGGCCCACAAACTTAAACTGTTAGGGTTATGTAATTAAATACACCTAGTGGTATACATAACCGATGGAAAATATGAAAGTTATAAGACACCTTTTAGGATAAACATAATGTAGAAATGATAGGGTTATGTATTAAAGACACCTATAGGTAAGCATAACTGGTTGGAAGATTATGGGTTATGTATTAAAGACACTTGTAGATAAGCATAACCGGTAGAAAGATTTGAGTTATGAAATTAAAGACACCCTTTAGGGTAAGCATAAATGGTAGAAATAAATAAGGCTATGTAATTAAAGACACGTAGTGGTATACATAGTCAGTGAAAACCTAGTGGGGAATACAAGACAAGGGGAGAGCTTGTATCGTATTGTGTGGGTGGTATCAAACAAAGTACTCTGTACTAGGCAGAGAAGGGGCACACTTACTGACTAATTATAAGAGATCCAAACGTGGAGGACAGTGTGGGCGGCGCAAACCGACCGGGCCATGTGCGTGCATGAGCCGGGCAAAAGGGGATAAGATGACCGTAACACCTATATATATGGTTGTGCACGTTATTATGACGAGGGGTTGCCATTTTAGTAAGTGATACCTCCTACTGTGAGACCAGGACAAGGTATCTACGAGGGTTAGGGAGCCGATCGATCAAGATAGTAGTTAGGATACATTTGGACGTGTACCTAAGTAAACCACCTTATAGTTAAAGGGGTCATCCTTTCTGGATATAATACTAATAGTGCAGAGTTATCATTAGAAGCACATACACCTTATCCTGTCTACCTTGTCACACCTGCCATTTATGTAGTGATCTCTCTCTTATCCATGTTATATGCCTATCTGTTACTTTTATTTATTTACTAGTTGAAAGTAACTAGACTCGCCAGACTTTATGTCTGACCCTTTTTGTTTCCTCTTCTTTCTTCCGTTTCTCCCCCAGATTCTCAAGTGAGGGAATTCTAAGGCTTAGTCAAGATTCTGCTATCATCGTGCTTGGAGCTTCTAGATGTATTGCTCAAGCTTCTATCTTTGCTACTATGGCTCATGATTTGGGGATTATGCTTTCTTTGTCATTATAATCTGATATTTAAAGTACAAGACAGAAGTTTTAATGATGTACTAAGTTTATGTATTTCAGACATATAGTGTAACCATGCTTTATGATAAATAAAAGTTTTTAGTTCCGTTGCTATTTTATCTGTCTTGTAATTATTCTGTGTCTCTTTACCTATAACGCTTCACGAAACTTAATGCATTCCCTTAGTGAGCGACGTTAACAGACGTGGGGCATCACACTTGGTATTAGAGCTGAAGGTTACCAGATTAGATAAAAGTTTTTGAAAATTATTTTCAAAAAGTTTTTACAAGAAAGAATTTTCAAAAAAAAGTTTGTTTTGAAAAACATATTCCCCAAAGCCATAGGAAATATCTCTCGATTATCTACTTGATTCCTTCTTCTTTTTGTTTGGGGAACCGATTCTTCCTGAAAGGTGTCCCCGTTCCAGCATAATGTCATAGGCATAGTTTAACTGCAGCACATGTCGAAGGGCAATGAAGTGCCTAACCTCCATCCGTAGCTGCAACAGTATCACCAACGGCTAATTTTCTCGAGCTTCGTAAGGATTTCTATGCGATGGAGGCAACTTTCGAGAGACTTGTTAGCTTGTTACACAAATATGGTGAAAAGGAGAATTAAGAGAGTTAGGGCTAAGGAGTACAGCCCAAGGATGAGAAAAATGATGGCCCGGGAAGGGAACATAGATAAAGTTCAAATAAATCTGAAAAGGAAGAAGTTAAGGTTGAGGAACCAAAAAAATAATTAAGTATGGCCCAAGAAAAGGCAGCAACAACAACAGAAGAAAGGCGGAAAGATTGACAAGGATAAGGGTAAGAGGAAGTGCCATAGTTGCGGGCGAGAGGGTCACTTGGCCTAGGACTGCAGGAAAAAGGAAGAATGCTTGCTTTGTTTGTGAAGAGGTCGGACACTATTCTAGGGAGTGCCCAAGGAAGCAAAATCAAGGTCAAAGGACAGGAACCTCTGGAGTGCAAGCAAATGCTCTCGTGGCTAGTGCACCAGATAGAGGTAGGAAAGTTCCATGGAAGATTTGATTTCCCTTTCCAATCACCCTATTAGAACACATTCTGACTCTTGTGCCTCACATCCATTTATGTCAAGTTCTGCAGTTGAATCTCTGCACTTAATTACTAGTATGGTAGTAGATCCTGTAGTTATTTCAAACCCCAATGGTGGTTCAACACATTTGTCGATGATTTGTCGGGGTTTGAAAATATGTGTGTTAGGCGTCGAGTTAGAATGCGATGTGTATGTGCTCAGGTCTATGGGCTATGGGTTGATTCTAGGAATGGATTGGCTTACCACGTATGGTGCCATTCTGGATTGTGAGAAGAGGGTTGTTAGGCTTCTGACTTGTCATGGGAGAACCCTCGAGATTTTTTGTGACCCACAAGGGTCGGTTATGCTTAATTTCCTAGAGTCTCTTAATGCATCTATCGATGATCTACAATCTGTTCCAATAGTCTGGGATTTTTCCGATGTTTTTGATGAGGTTCAGGGTTTACCTCCAGGGTGTGAGATCGACTTTCGTGTATATCTGGTGGATAATGTAAATCCATTTGCATTACCAGTGCGCCACATGGCTCCAAGGGAAAGGAGGGAGCTGGGTAAGCAAGTAAGGGAGCTACTTGAGAAAGGGTTTATCATATGAAGCAGTAGTATTCACAACTAAGGCGGATGGTTCGCTTCGTTTGTGTGTTGATTATAGAGAGCTGAATAAACTCACTAAGAAGAATAGGCACCCGCTTTCGAGGATTGATGATTTATTTCATTCGCTTGTTGGTTCCTCGGTATTTTCCCAGTTAGACTTGGCCATGGGGTTCCATCAGTTGAGGGTGGCTGAGGACAACATAGATAAGACTACCTTTAGGACTCCAGACGGTTTCTTTGAATGGCTAGTTATGCCTTTTGGGCTGATGAATGCACCCGCCTATTTTGTTGATCTGATGAGTACGGTGTTTCGGGAGTTCCTAAATAAATTTGTTGTAGTCTTTGTCGATGATATTTTGGTCTTCTCCGAAAGCAAAGAAGAGCATGCCCAACATTTGAGAGAAGTTTTGAAAAATCTCCGTGACCATTAGCATAAAGCAAAATTCTGCAAATGCTATTTTTGGAGAAACGAGGTGAGATTCTTGGAGCATGTGGTCTCCAAAGAAGAGATAGCTGTAGATACCGCGAAGGTTGTTGCAGTGCAAGATTGGCAGGTTCCTAAAAATGCAACCATGGTGAGAAGCTTTCTTGGGTTAGCAGGTTACTATATGAAGTTCATTAAGGACTTTGCAATGATATCAGCCCCACTCACCACGCTGATGAAGAAGAACTTGGAATTCTTATGGGATATAGACTGTGACATTGCTTTCCAACGAATGAATAGGGCTCTGACAACAGCCCCAGTCTTGACTTTACCTGACAGGAATAAAATGCTTACCGTTTACACTGATGCATGCGGTACAGGGCTTGGTGCGGTTCTAATGCAAGAAGGGAAAGTAGTGTTTTATGGGGGTAGACAGCTGAGATTTCATGAAAAGAACTACCCCACCCATGATCTAGAGATAGCTACATAGTGTTTCCATTAAAGTCGTGGTGTCATTATTTACTTGGAGAGAAGTTCGAGTTATACACCGATCATAAATCTCTCAAGTATCTGTTCTCGCAGAAGGATCTCAATTTAAGGCAACAACAGTGGATGGAGTTTCTAGCTTCTTATGATTTTGAGATTCTTATACCCCTGGCAAGGGTAATGTGGTGGCAAACGCACTAAGTAGGCAGAGGGTGGCCCTGAGTCCTCTGTTTGTGGAAAGAAAGAACTTGGAATTCATATCAACTTTTGATTTTGGACCCTCCATCGAGATTTTGCCTGATTTGTTTGCAACCTTAGAGATATGACCGACTCTTATGGACCAGATAGGAGCTTCACAACAAGGTGACCCATAGATTCTAGATACCATGGATAAGCTCAGAAGAAGGGAGACTTCTAGTCACCTCAGCAGATATGCCATAAATGAAAAGGGGTGGTTGCGACGAGATGAAGGCTTTGTGTTCCTCAAACTGGAAGCTTGATAAAGGCAGTCCTAGACGAAACCCACCATTCTAAGATGAACATTCATCCAGGCAGTGATAAGAAGTACAGGGACATGAAGAGGGTTTTCTTTTGGGCTGGGATGAAGAAAGATGTGGCCGAATTTGTTTCTCAATGTTTAGTTTGCCAGCAAGTCAAAGTTGAGAAAAAGAAGCCCGGTGATTTACTTCATCCTTTGGAAGTTCCACAGTGGAAATGGGAGAGCGTCTCTATGGATTTCATAGATGGTTTGCCAAGATCGAAGAAAGGCAACACCAGTATCTAGGTTGTGGTAGATAGACTCACTAAGAGCGCTCACTTTATTCCAGTTAAGAGTAAGAGGATGACATCATGGTTAACAGCAATTTATGTCCGAGAGATATTTCGTCTTCATGGAGTTCCTTCCTGTATCATGAGCGATCGTGACCCCATCTTTACCAGCGAATTTTGGAGGAGCTTGCAAGAAGCATTAGGTACAAAGTTGCGTTTAAGCACCGCTTATCATCCTCAGACCGATGGGCAAACCGAAAGGGTGAAAAGAATTCTAGAAGATCTTTTAGGCTGTGTATCCTAGACTTCGGAGGGACTTGGGAAGAGCATCTTTCTTTAGTAGAATTTGCCTATAACAACAGCTATCAGGCCAACATCAGCATGGCACCCTTCGAAGCATTATACGGACGACCCTATAGATCACCAACTTGTTGGTGGGAATCTACAGAAAGATTATTACTTGAACAAGATATGATTAGAGAAACGTCCGAAAAGATTGACCTTATTCGATGGCGGATGAAGACAGCTCAAGATAGGCAGAAACCCTATGCAGACAAGAGAAGGAATGACCTCGAATTTGAAGTAGGAGACTTGGTTTTTATCAAAGTGTCACCTCTGAGGAATGTGGTTCGCTTCGGATCGAGAGGGAAGTTGGCACCTAGGTTTGTGGGACCATTTCCCATAACCGAGAGGATTGGCCAAATGGCCAATAGAGTAAAGCTTCCTGAAAATCTATCTGGTGTTCGTGATGTTTTCCATGTTTCTCATCTGCAGAAGTGCTTGCATGACACCACGGAAGTTGTTGAGCCGAGTATATTGGAAGAGGTAGAAGTTGAACGGGAGGCGACAGTCAGGCGAGTCCCTACCCGTATTCTGGGATCAGAAGTTAAGAATCTACACAATAAAGAGATCAAGTTGCTAAAGGTTCAATGGGGAGATAACCCAGAGCATGCGACTTGGGAGACCGAAGACAAGATTCGTGCTTCGTACCCCTTTCTTTTCAAGGGTATGTTCTTAACTCCTTTTCCCAAAGCTTTATTAGTACTTGTTTCTATCATTTGAGTATATTTTATCCGTGGTGTTTTTCGACCTTTAGATAGGAATCCTATGGATGTAAACATGTGTTTGAGACATGTTATGATTGATGGATGCAAGTGGATGCAAGTGTTTGCTAGTGGTTTCCCGTGGATGCATATACACACATATTAGGCACTAGATCGGCTCAACCATTCTCATACTGCATATGGATGTGTGTGCATTTTCTTTTCTTTTATGGATGGAAATGGATGAACTAGCATATGGATGTTGCATTTGGACCAATGAGTGTGCACACATATACAACTTACATGTTATAATAGGATTATTTACATACATATTGGATTCATGGCACTAACATACATTGCATTAAGGAGGTCAACTGCATCAGTAGACCTCCTGATCTTCGCATTGGTATTGGGACATACGCACATACCTTTTCATATACTTATATGAGCATTAGAAATCTTTAAGGACAATGGATAACAGTGTTTGGTGGATGAGTAGATGGATGATGGATGGTAGGATACATTCTTTTCAACTTGAAGATTTCGGGGTCGAAATCCTTTGAGTAGGGGAGAATGTAACACCCCTAAATTTTAACAACATTAAAGTGGATAAATTAAAGAATAATTAATTTAATATTCAGAATTATGGAAAACGGACTACTCCATTGCATCCATCTTGAATTTTTGGTCAAGATAGACACCTGGTTTGCGTAAAATGGATAACGTATGAAGAAGTTATGGATGATAGAAGTTTGGCAGAAAAAGCAGAAATTCCCGACGCACTTGACAAGTGCGCCCATGTATTTTTACACTAGCGCACCTGTAAAGTGCACCCAGAATAGTTTTTTTGGGTATTTGGGCCTTTGCCCAAGTGGGAGGCGACCTGTGACCTGATTTACCCTAGGGCTTATGTGGCAGTCCGTTTCAGAGGGTTCTACAGCTATAAATACATAAATATTTCACATATTTCTTCATTAGAAATCATGGCGGCCAAACTCTGCCGGAGTCTAAACTAAACTCGGGTCTCTCATCTTCTTCTATCAACTAAAGCATATCAAATTCTAAGATTCAAGCATAGACTCAGCACCAACTTCTTTTCTATCATCTTAGCAATCCAATCACAGTGAGTTCTAGTTACTTTTAGGTTTAGATAAATAATAGTGAACCATGAAAGACTGTGATTTGGATACGTTGTCAACCTTTAATCTAAGTTATTGTTAGATCTCATGATAGATCTGGTTCTCTAGATCCAATTCAATTGTGAATTGTTCTACTATGTTATTATTGTGGATCTTGGTTTTTAACTTTTATGATATGCTATGATGTGGATGTGTGTAGATCTATTTTATGTGATCTAAATTATCACCTTATGTTAACATGTTAGATCTATTCTAAGTGATATAAACTATCACCATATGTTAACATGTTAGATCTATTTTATGTGATCTAAATTGTCACCTTATGTTATCATGCTAGATCTATTCTATGTGATCTAAATTGTCACCTTATGTTAACATGTTAGATTTATTTTATATGATCCAAATTGTCACCTTATTTTATCATGTTAGATCTATTCTAAGTGATCTAAATTGTCACCTTATGTTAACATGTTAGATCTATTTTATGTGATCTAAATTGTCACCTTATGTTATCATGTTAGATCTATTTTATGTGATCTAAATTGTCACCTTATGTTAACATGTTAGATCTATTTTATGTGATCTAAATTGTCACCTTATGTTAACATGTTAGATCTATTTTATATGATCTAAATTATCACCTTATGTTATCATGTTAGATCTAAACGGATTGGACATCTAAATTGCTAATTTAGATATTGTGACATCATAGTTCATCAGTTTTATGTCCACTTTGTTATGTGTATGTTCACCTTATTATCATACAAGTTTATGGTTATGCCAAGATGATCATTTTAGTTATATTCCCATTATTTTCCCTATTATCTTTTATGACTTGGCTATTGTCTAGCCTAGGCATGTTGCCAATTTTGTGAGGACGCTAATTAAGGGATAGGGGAAAAAGGGTCAAAAATGGCATAATTTGAATATAAACATTTTTGGACATGTAATTCAAATTATTGGGTAAAATTGGTATTAACACCTATAAAAGGAAAGGATTAATTGATTGATTAATTAATTAAAAATGGAATGTCTAGTAATTACAATAAGGAATAGTAATTCTACTTATGACACGAGGTTAGGTTGCATTAGTGGTGGAAGTCTGCCCGGACCCGACCGGCATATCCAGCAGCCACTAATGTCGAACCTAATGTGGGAGGCCTAATTACATAAATATGAACCGGGCTATGACACGAGGTTAGGCCTAACTGTGGAATAAGTCTGCCCGGACCCGACCGGCATATCCAGCATCCACATGTTGTAGGCCTAATGTGGGAGGTCTGGCCCATTATGAAACCATAAATGGACATGGTAAAGAATTGGACTACTTAATCTAAGTTAATCCATAGGGATTGTATGAACTTAAATTTAAGTTGGGGGTTAAGTAAACATGGTTGAGGGGTGGGTTAAGTAAATCTGAAGAGGGGATGGGTAATATTCACATATAGGCCGACAGACTTAACCCGTTAGGGTTATGTAATTAAAGACACCTAGTGGTATATATAACCGATGGAAAATATGAAAGTTATAAGACACCTTTTAGGGTAAACATAACTTGTAGAAATGATAGGGTTATGTATTAAAGACACCTATAGGTAAGCATAACCGGTTGGAAGATTGGGGTTTATGTATTAATGACACCTGTAGGTAAGCATAACCGGTAGAAAGATTGGAGTTATGTAATTAAAGACACCCTTTAGGGTAAGCATAACTGGTAGAAATAAATAAGGCTATGTAATTAAAGACACCTAGTGTATACATAGTCAGTGAAAACCTAGTGGGGAATACAAGACAAGGGGGAGCTTGTATTGTATTGTGTGGGACCCATTTCAGTTAGTAACCCGGAGTAGGTACCAAATAAAGTACTCCGTACTGAGCGGAGAAGGAGCACGCTTACTGACTGATCGTAAGAGATCCAAACATGGAGGACGGTGTGGGCAGCGCAAAACGCCTGGGCCATGTGCGTGCATGAGCCAGGAAGAAGGGGATAAGACGACTGTGGCACCTGTAGATATGGTTGTGCACAATATTACGATGAGGGGTTGCCACTTTAGGAAGTAATACCTCCTACTGTGGGGCCAGCACCAGCTATCTACGAGGGTTAGGGAGCCAATTGATCAGGGTAGTAGTTAGGATACATTTGGACATATACCTAAGTCTACCACCTTATTGTTGAAGGGATCATCTCTTTCTTGATATACTAGTAATAGTGTAGAGTAATCATTAGAAGCACATACACCTTATCCTTTCTACCTTGTCACACCTGCCATTTATGTAGTGATCTCTCTCTTATCCACTTTATATGCCTATCATGTTACTTTTATTTATTTACTGGATAAAAGTTACTAGACTCGCCAAACTTTATGTCTGACCCTTTTTGCTTCCTCTTCTTCCTTCCGTTCTAACCCCCCCCCCTCCTCGGTTCTCAGCTTAGTCAGGATTCTGCTATCGTCTTGTTTGGAACTTCTAGATGTATTGCTCAAGCTTCTATCTTTGCTACTATGGCTCATGATTTGGGGATTATGCTTTCTTTGTTATTGTACTCTGCTATTTAAAGTACAAGACAGAAGTTTTAATGATATACTGAGTTTATGTATTTTCAGACATATTGTGTAACCATGCTTTATGATAAATAAAAGTTTTTAATTCCGCTGATTATTCTATGTCTGTTTACCTATAACGCTTCATGAAACTTAATGCATTCCCTTAGTGAGTTACATTAACGGACGTTGGGGGTCACAATGTACCTCAGTATTGGGGGTAGCTACATGTATACTGTATTAGGTTAATCCACTGGGAAGTAAATGGGTACGACATGTGTGTAAGCCTTGAGTGCTGTTAACCCAAGTAACCTAATAAATAAGAAAATGTGATTGAACGGTATATGTAGGATTATCCAAAGTGTATAGTTTAAATCCAGTCACCAGAACTTGTGTTTTGACCCCTTCCTTATAACATACTCACATGTTAGATTTGTGGCAGAGATATGATAGCATTGGATACTGGTTAGGCAGTATTATCAGCACGGTACGGTTATACTTTGATTATATTATACTTTATCCATTCCGCTGTGGGATATTTTTTGAGCTCTGTTATATTTTATATCTCTGCCTTTTCTGTAGGATACCAGAGCAACCAACACGAGTTTCGATGGATTAGAATTTTAAAAAAAATCGGCCTGTCAGAATTCAGGTTATTACATCTGGTATCAGAGTTTAGGTTTAGGATTCCTGTATAAATAGTGAGTGAACATATTTGTATTTTTAAAAAATACAAATATTATATATATATATATATATATTTACCTAGATCCTTAGCAGAACCCACTGAATGGAAAGAGCTTAATGTGGTAAGAATTGGGATGTTTGTTTTGTACACTAAAGGAATGAATATGGAAATCTGAGACCCTTAGATAATTTGGGTGGGAAGTGGACAATATACTGTTTAAGAAAGAAAGGTGAATCCCATGTGTTAGTGTTTCAGTTTAGTGGTTTTGGTAGTAAACCGTATAAATTGGAAAAGGTTAAAAAGAGAAAAATGGATTAGGAATATATATAGTTAAGAGAATTGACTTTGTGGGTGTGTCTAGGAAAGCCTAGAAAAATTGGAACCCGCTTTGAGTCTAACCCCATTGTTAACATTTAAGAACTTGAAATTGTAAACGTTTTGGAAAATGGTTTATGGTGTTTTCAAGTTTTAATCTTAAAAGTTATAGTTTCAAAATATGTAAAGTACACATATTTAGTTTTAAAGTAAAGTGGGGTATATTTTGTAAATAGTGATTTCTTGCGAAAATTTTGTCTAAAGTAAAATTCTCTTAGTAAAAGGTGCATATTATAAAGCATGTATAGCTCGCTAGTTTTCTTGTTATATTGCATGAAAGAATTTAAAAGAAAAACTTAGAAAGTATTGCATTTTGTTAAAATTCTCATTAAAGAAAGTTTTGAAATCTCTATTCTTTTGACAATCATTTTTGATAAATTGTTTTAAAAGAGAAAATTTTGTTGGGTGGACAAAATAAGTTGTAGAAATTAAGAATAGAGTAGATGTTTGTACCTTGTAAGAAGCAATTGAACCGACCTTATAGGTAAAAACAAGTTATAAATCCGATTGAGAAATAGTTGTCCTTATCTACTCCAGCTTTTGTGATTTGAAAAAAATGATTTACATCTTTTTAATATAAAATAACATGTTTTATGGTTTAGCGAAAGTAAGTTTTCATGAGAAAAATAAAGTTTTGACACTTTCAAATTTTTGGATGAAAATTTAAATGAAAAATCCAAACGGTGTTTTAAAAGTATAGAGTGGGTAAGGATTAGTGTCTAGGAAAGACGGGAAAAGTTTTGAGACTATGAAGTAAATAGCGAGAATTATCCTGGAATAATGGTAAGTTCCCGTAGAATGCATAAGCATTGAAAAGCCTAGGGTGTTGCTTGAAATAATTGTTGGTACACAGCCAGGACTAGTGGTGACTACTAGATAGTAAAGGGCAAGTAAGTACTTAGATCCTGTTGTTAATTTTCATGTTAAAGATACAACCCGTTATTGCATTTCTGTTGAGATCGTTCTGTTATTTTTCTCCTATTGGGTAGTTAGGGTAACACCTAAGCCTGTTATTGAACGCATGGTTCAAGCTTGTTGTCTGAGGGGGACATAGTCCCGAGATTCTTGGACCTCAGTACTAGCTGTGTAGAGTGTCTTTTTTTCCTGTTTTTGTTGAAGGACTAGAAGGCTTATTTGACAACTAAACTTAGATCAGATGATTAAATAATCTACGAAAAGAAAATTGGTACAACTAAAAAGGAAACAGCAAATTCTGTAAAGCAACAAACATGACAGTTAAAGAAAAATGAAAAATTATGAGAAAAGATGGATAAAAATAAAATTTTCCCAGATCAGATGAAAAAGAAAATCTGTAACAAGGAATTTTTTCTTATGTGGGTTGTGCTTGGATAGAAAAATAGGGAATCTATATAGAATAGTTATATAAAATCCAAGTACGGTTGGAAAAAAGTACATAAAAGGAAAATGGAAGATGAAAATTTTTCCGTTTTCTACGTTTTTATAACATAAGAAATCAAATTTAGAAAATTAGTTTTTTCTAAAATTCAAAAAAATAAAGTTGGTTAGCAGAATTTTGGATGCAACAATTGGATGAACTGCGCTCTTACTCCGCAAGAATGTATGAAATTTGGATGAAAATATATTTTGATTTTTAAAATATTGCATTCGTGTAGAACTGCTGGTATATTTAGGATGTGAGCATCATATTTTAAAAAGATTTTTGAAAAATTTGCATACGCATAGGAGGTACCATTTAAGCATACATACATTATTACGTTGTATTTCACTTTTGCACAATGTTTGGAAAAGTTGGATGCACACATGATGGATGTATATTATGCAAAGGGTTACTTAATTTTTACCCCTATCAAAATTCAGGGACGAAATTTTCTAAGGTGGGAGAATGTAATACCCCTCATTTTATGACAATTTGATAGTTAAATAATGCATATATACATATACATATATATATATATATTCACATGCATAAATGTATATATGAAGAATAAAATAAAGATTAATGCAAATAAAAATGCATGCATGCATTAAAAGAAAAGGAAGGATTGGTTGTACGCGGTGTAAATATGTTACATGTACTGATTATGCATTAGTAATAAAAGAGAAATAAAATAAAAAGATTCATGCAATGGGTTAAATAAAATATTGTAACAAACATAAAAAAGAGAAGTAAGAAGAGAACAATAATTACCATTGTTCTAAGCCTTGTTAACAATAGCCTTAGTAGTCTAGTTGGTTAGAACATGTGGCTTGCATATAAGAGGTACAAAGTTCAATCCCCACTAGCGTCATATTTTTGTTTTAAGGGAATGACTAAAATTAACACATGTTCATGAGAGAAAATATGTATAAACGCACATATAAGGAAAAATATACATATAAGGAAGTAAAGAAAATATATGTACATATATACATATATATATATATATATATATATATATATATGAGAGTATATATGTATATATGTGCAGAGTTTAATCCCCACTAGCATTATTTTTGTTTTAAGGGAATGACTAAAATTAACACATGTTCATGAGAGAAAATATGTATAAACGCACATATAAGGGAAAATATACATATAACGAAGTAAAGAAAATATATGTACATATATATATATATATATATGAGAGTATATATGTATATATGTGCAAATATATATATATATATATATATACACACACACACAAGAGATAAAGTTCAAGATAAGGCTGCAATTAAAGAAATATGGCAAGAATCTAATAACAGTGCAACATCATTTGAATTTTGAAAATGAAACCAAAGTTGTGCGTATATATATACGCGTAAAATGGTCATTAGAAGATTTGTATACGCAAAAGAAGATTACATGTGAATATAACAGATAAATAAATTCTCGAAATTCAAACATTTGAAAATCAAATTTCTACGCCAAAACAGCTCTTGGGACTCATGGGGGGTCTACACCCCACAGATCCGAGCAGATTCGTTAACGTATTTGAACTGTTTTCTTAACCGGGTTCAATGCTGACTCAGTGCTGCCTGTACGATAAGATCTTGAACACCTATAAATAGGCTAGCAGAGCCTAGCCTAAATCTCATATTCTCTGAGACAACGTCTAAGCTATTCCATTCTTCCTCCTCCTCAAATCACTTCAGAAAAATAAGATAATTAGTTCAGGAAAATTTTGAATTAAGATCTGGAGGAAAAGAATGAATATTAATAAGAAGTTGTTAAGAATCATACGCGAAGTAAGGTAAATTCTTAGATCTGGTCTATTCAATTTTCTTATTCCTTCTTCCCTTTTTCTTTTAGTAAGAATTGTGGATCCATTGTTTTTAGGTTCTAAATCCAGTTAGGGAAAACCCTGGAATGCTAGATATGGACCAGGTTCAGGAATTGGAAAGCAATTTAGGTGAGTGGATTTAAGTTATATCATTTTTGATAATGATATATTATCGTTTAACATTCCCTATTATTATGCAATGTAAAGTGATGAAATGCTAATATGACATGTTGAAATATTAATACATGAAAATATTAATATGTTGGAAAATTCATATGTTGAAATGTTTCATATGCTGAAATGTTCGTTTATTGAAATGCAAACTTGTTAAAATATGTGTAATGATTACTATTGTAATCACATGATTCACTTGTGACATATTATGTACTTGAAGTATTAGATGTAGAATTGAGAAAATAACATGTTAAATTGTTAGATTTGAACAATTACATGATTAAATGATTACTTGTCAGAATAGAGTCAATTACATGTTAGAAAGAGCATGCGTCATAAAATGAGCTTAATATGATGACATGCAAAATAGATTACAGTAAAGACTTGAAAAGAATAATATGCCTAAAATTATAGTAAATAATAAACTGTAGCGCACCTAGACAAGAGGTTAAATTCAACTTGTGATAGAAGTCTTCCCGGAACCGCCCGACAAATCCAGCGTCCACAAGTTGTTAATTTAATGTGAGAGGTCTAGTGTGTAAATAAAACATGTAACGGTGCTAAGAAACGAGGTTAAGCTAACTTGTGGAAGAAGTCTGCCCGGAACTGCCCGGCAAATCCAGCATCCACAAGTGGTAGGCTTAATGTGAGAGGTCTAGTACATAAGCATATATATATATATATAAGGATAGAATTAAATGGCACTAACTATGATTAATGGAAATGAATAAGAAAATGAATGAAAGATAATTACAACAGTAAAAGAATTGGAATGAACGAGAAATGATAATAACCGATTATAAATAAATTATATTAATGAGAATGTTATATAATAGGTAGGCTTGTCCTAGGGACAAGTGGGGATTATAACTTAGGTTATAATAAACGATAAGGAAATTGGAATAACTTATGTAATAAGATAAGTTGTACTTAATTGTAAATTAAGTTATATGTGAGAACGAAAATCTGAGATATGCTAATAAGGTCAACATAAGTTATATTTATGAAAAGGAACTTATTAGTAAACCTTAGTTAAGAGAATTAAGTTAACAAGTAAACAAAGATAAGTTGTAGTGATAGTACAAGATGGAATTATGATTAAATAAGAAAGAATGAGGCAAACTTATGAATGAAATAAGTTATATTTAATCATAAATAACGACTGACATGTTAAACAGAAAACATGTGAATTGAGATATACTTAGTTACATATTAAGTAAAAAATGTTATGGTAGCTATGAAATCAAACAAGAATATAAAGGGATCATGGATTACAGACCTTGGATCACAATCAAGAGAATAACATGTTGTGGGCTTATTAATAGGCTTAAATAGGTTAAGTTATAAGACCGAAATTAATAAGCAAGAGGAACTTGGTAACTTGAATAAGAAGTCAATGTGAATGGGAATAACCAAGTTGAATGGAAACCTGATGTGGTAAAGCAAGCGCATAAAAGAATGTTTAGACATAGGGTCTAATAACATATTAAAGTGAGGAGCTTGGACCAGTCCGCACGTCTGAGGGTGAATAACCCAACGGGGTAGATCATCGTGGTGTCATAAGGCATGAGGGGAGCGCATGTTCCTCTGATTATCCTATCGGCTCCAAAGGACTGTAGGGGGAAGTACGCGTCTTCCTGAGATATGTAAGGTGCTCCCGGTGGTCCCCTGTGTGGTAGTAGATGTTTTGGATGTGCTCTCAGAGGTTGGGTTTGCACGTTACTACCAAGTGGGTGGGCCTTGACGGCAAAAGTAGCATTCCAGTCAAAATGCTGCAACGAGGTGACACTAGGGTGATTCGGTGATCGCCTCAATGGGAGGCGAGGTCCGGACCAACAAGGATAGTAGATCGTCGAGTACTCGTCATTGGCTGCCATTGGGATGCGAAAACACTAGATCTAAACCCACTATGCCATTCACCGTTCACTATCGAGGTACGGTAGTTGATGGGAAACGCCAACTGGATGTTTACATTGTTTGTTAAGGGTAAGTCGCTTAGCTCTTGTAGTCTTTACTACTTTAGGGAGGAGCCGAGGTGGGGCCATAGCCACCATAAAAAACAGACCTGAGGGATATCTGTATTTTGAGGCCCTTAAAGGCGAGCTCGTATAGATATGGAAAAGCTGTCGATCGAGTTCCGTGTTTCTTGTATAACCCTGCCACGGGACTTGGTGCACATTAGAGGTTATGTGCGGTTAAGGCATCGAATAGGATTGACGATACGTACGTGGGAAAGTCTAGATACATGCATATCTGCTCTAAGTGGTGTACCGTAGACTTGAGGGCATTACTTTGTGATGAAATCTGATTCGATCGAAGGTGGCAGTCCGTACGCTTACGCAAACTAGTAATGACAGATATATGTGGAATGTAACATTGTTATATAGAGATCCGTACGTCACTCAGGCGTAGGATAAGGGGTTGCGTACATTTCTGTGGCATTACGGTGGAGATCGTGCGAGTGGGGTACCATGTGTGTACCTCAATATTGGGGGGTAGCTACATATATGATGTATTAGGTTAATCCACTGGTAAACAAATGGGTACGACGTGTGTGTAAGCCTTGAGCGCTGTTAACCCAAGTAACCTAATAAATAAGAAAATGCGATTGAATGGTATATTTAGGATTATCCAAAGTGTATAGTTTAAATCCAGTCACCATAACTTGTATTCTAAACCCCTCCTCATAACATACTCGCAGGTTAGATTTTGGCAGAGAAATGATAAATTTGGATACTGGTTAGGCTGTATTGTTACTATGGTAAGGCTATACTTTGATTATATTATACTTTATCCATTCCGTTGTGGGATATTTTCTGAGATTTGATATATATCTTATATCTCTGTCTTTTCTGCAGGATACCAGAGCAACCAACATGGGTTTCGATGGATTAAAATTTTGAAAGAAAAATCGGTCTGTCGGAATTCGGGGTGTTACACATTCTCCCCCTTAAAATAGATTTTATTCTGACATTTGTCTAAAGAGGCGAAAAACACAACTCACTCTAAACATCCATGTTATACACCCATGTTATTTTTAATTCAACCATAAACATCCATGACTCAATGATTATGAAATGCAGACTTACTAAAGTGAGCTAAATCTTAGCATGTGTGTGAAATATGTGATGCAATATGTATGCAAAACATCCTAATATGCATATATTTCTATACGAGTGCGCTGTGCAATTGTGTTGCATCCATTTCCCTAGCATTCAATATAGCAACCATGATGCATCATAAACGTAACTTAGAGGGAAAATTACCAAAGAACAGCTCTGGGTGGGTTAGTCTTATCTTGTCTTCGGTCTCCCAAGTGCTTTCATTAAGGTCGTATCCCCATTGTACTGGACAAGGAGAATTGTCTTATTGTGGAGTCTTTTGACTCTGTGTTCTACAATCTTTACGGTGGCATGGGGAACCCTAGACTCCAACTCGAGTTTCCCTATGTCCCCAATCTCATCAAGCTCAAGTTCAATAGCAGAATCACTAAGGCACTTTATCAGATGAGATACCTGAAAAACGTTATGGATCCCTGATAGTCGGTTCTGGAAGACCCACTAGATGAGCCAAAGTTCCTATTCTCTCGGTAATTCAGAAATACCCAATAAATCTAGGGGCCAACTTACCAGTCTTCCCAAACCGGATAAACTTCTCGAGAGGGGAAACCTTCACGAATAGCAAAATTCCTACATTGAACTTAAGTTCCCTCCTCCTCTTATCTGCGTATGATTTCTAGTGGTCTTGGGATGTATTTATCCTCCTCTTAATCATAGAAATCTTCTCTGCGGAATTACGGATGAAGTCTGGTCCGAGTAGAACCTTGTCTGTAGTTTCCCACCAACATGTTGGCAATTTGCATGGACTCCTATAAAGATCTTTAGAAGGGGCCATACCAATCACCGCTTGAAAACTATTATACGTAAACTCCACAAATGGCAGGTTTTGCTCCCAAACTCCTATGAGGTCGATAATGCAAGCTCTAAGCAAGTCCTCTAGGTTTTCAGTTATCCTTTCTGTCTGGCCATTGGTTTGTGGGTGATAGGTTGTACTTAAGTTGAGTGTCATCCCTAATCCTACTTGTGAATTTCTCCAGAACTCACTCGTGAGTAGGGGGGTCTCGATCGCTCACTATACAACTGGGCCAACGAAGTCGTTGTCTTATTCTTTTTGACTGGTATAAAGTGAGCACTCTTGGTTAAATGGTCCACGGTAACCCAAAATGGCCTCAATTCCTTTCTCACTCCATGGAAGCCCATCTAAGAAATCCATGGAAATATGCTCCCATTTCCACATGGGAACTTCTAAAGGTAACAGTCCTTCCTTGCTTTGCTATTACTTTTTGGCATGTTAGACACTTCTCCACAAACTTAGTTATCTCTCTTTTCATCCCTTCCCAATGGAGATTTCTCTTCATATTGGTATACGTTTTATCTCCATCGGGGTGTATGGTCATCCTCGATCTATGACACTCCTTTAAAATTCCTTTCTTGACTCCTTGTCCTTAGGGACACAAACTAGTATAACTCCAAGAAAACTACTAGAAGTTACTAGCGGTGGTTGCAAGTTAAAGTTGGAGAGAAATTCCAACTGTTTCCATTTAAAAATTACATTCGAAGATGCATGTACTCTACTTAACGCATCAACTGCAATATTGCCTTTCCCTGGGGTATACTAGATCATGAAATCAGAAGAGGCAATATAGTCTGTCAATCGTTATTGTCTCAAATTCAAGTCATGTTAAGAGAATAAAAAATTTTAAGGATTTATGGTCAGTAAAAAGCTTGAACTTCTCTCCTAAAAATAATGCCTCCACATTTTCAAGGCGAACACTAACGCAGCTAACTCTAGGTCATGAACTATATATCTTTTCTTGGGGTGCTTGAGTTGTCCACTAGCATAAGAAACAACCCTTCCTTCTTACATAAGAATCGACCCTAAACTGGTTCCGCAGGCGTAAGTGTAAATCGTGAACATCCTTGAGGTATCTGGTATAATAAGAACTAGTCCACTAGTCAAAGCTTCCTCTTATTTCTTTAAAGCCACATCGCATTTATTACTCCAAGAAAATACCAAGTTCTTCTTCGATAGTTGAGTTAAAGGGATAACAATCTTTGCGAAATCCTTAAAAAACTTCTAGTAATATCCTGCTAATCCAAGGAAGCTTCTTACCTCATAGAGTTTCAAGGTACTTTCCATTCTTTAATTCTCTCAATCTTTGCAGGGTCTACTTACAAACCTTTGTCCAACACAATATTCCCCAAAAATCTAACTTTTTCTCTCCAGAAATGACACTTTGAAAACTTGGCTTTCTACTTTTTCTCTCTTAGTATCCCTAGGACCGATCTTAGGCGACTTTCATGGTCTTTATGGTCCTTGTAAAATATAAGGATGTCGTCCTCAAAAACTACCACGATCCTATTCAAAATTCCCCTAAGCCCTCAACTCCTAGGGTCAACAAAGAAGGCAGGTGCATTCGTTAATCCAAAAAGCATAACTTCCTATTGGAATAATACATCTGGCGTCCTAAATGCGATCTTATCCTTACTATCTTTTGAAATTCTCAATTGGTGAAATCTAGTTGTAAGGTCTATTTGGGAAAATACTCGGCTCCTCCCAAGTGGTCAAATAGATCATCAATTCTAGGTAAGGGGCACCTATTCTTCTTGGTTAGTTTATTTAGCTCTTTATAGTCAATGCAAAGACTTAGAGACCTATCTGCTTTGGTGACAAGCACAATAGGTGCACCCCATTCAGACGTACTTCATCGAATGAAGCCTTTCTGTAGAAACTCTTAAATCTGTTTATCCAACCCTCTTCTTTCTTTTGGCGCCATACGCCTTAAGGGTAAGGCTACTGGTTTATCGCCCTTTTCCAGATTAATATGAAAAGAGATCTCCCTATGTTGTGAAAGTCCCATTAATTCCTCAAAGACGTCCAAGAACTCACTACTATAGGGACCAAAGATGGTCCTTCCGAACTAGGAGACAAGGTACAAAATAAGGCTTTATCCTTCTTTCTAATATCACAAGGGATTCTCAGACTACGTCCTCCTCGGCTCCTAAGATGAACAATTGTCTTATCGCAATCTAGGATGGCTCCATAAAATGGTAGTCGCTCCATACCTAGGATATGGTCATACCCTAAAAAGTACAATGCATGTGTTTTGTAAAGGAACTCGACATCGTCGATATCCAATAATAGGTCTTTACATATCAACTCAAGATACTTAGCTCCTCCGATAGGTTTGTCCACCTATATCGGATTACTAGTGATGGATAAGGAAAGGTTAAATTAATCAACTTAATCTCTTAGAAATAAAAGAATGCGTCACTTCAGAGTTAAACAAGGTATATACAAAAATTCCTAAAATAGAAGTCATACCTTCAAGTGTGGGCTAACCATGATCTTTCGAGGGTCGGCTCTGTATCAAAGCTACTTCCAATACATTATTCTGACTATTCTGAACAACTCGAAGCTTTGGGAAATCCCTAGAGAAGTGTCCTCCCTCGTGGCAATTGAAGCACTTTCCTTTAAAATCCTTTTTTTCTAAAGCAGTCCTGCAGTCCTTGCCCTCATGGCCCGTACAATTGCACCTTGTACAAATCTTAGCTTCTTTCTTAAACTTACTCCCTTTCTTCTTGTTCTTCCACCATTCTTTCTTCTTAGAACCATAATCACCTTCTTCCTTCTCCATTCTTGTTCTCTTTAGTTCCTTCAGCTTTGCACAAGATGGTTGTCTCCACTAATGTCTCGAACATTGCTCTGGATGTTACTTGGGACATCGAAGTCTCTTTTAATTGGGAGTTCAACCCTTTAACAAATCTTAAAGCCTTGGCTATCCACCAAACCCCTACCAAACTTACATAACTCGGTGAATTTAACCACATACTCCTACAGACTCAGATTTCCTTGTTTGAGATGGATAAACTTCTCTAATTGGATTATTATCTCAGCATTGGGTAGAAATTTTGCTTTAAAGCGGGTCTTGAATTCAGCCCACATAAATATTCGGCCCACATTCTCCCCAGATGCTGGGTTCCATCATTCTAGGGTTTGTGCCTTTAAGTGCTAGGTCATAACTCTCCTCTTAACCTTATCCGACCATCCTGTGACCTCAAAAATCCTTTCGTAATCCATTATCCAATATTGAGCCCCAACAAAACCCTTTGTTCCTAAGAAGTATTTTCCAACAAGGTTCACAATTTTTTAACATAATCAAGAAAAACCAAAAGCTACCTCAGCAGCATGGCTGCAAGCTTCGCTAGGGTCGGATTAGCGACACGGACTTGCTCCACAGTATGAAGATACTATTGAAACCATTCTGGTAAATACTGAGGTCTTGCCTGGTTTTCCTGATCGGATGGATTATCAACCATTCTACTATCTAAAGAAAGAAAGGAAGAATCCTTCAGCGGATACTTCTAAGATATTATTTAAGTCGAAAAGGAAAGAAAACGATAGAATTGTCTAGTATAGTTTCGTATTCTTATTGGGGCAAGTATGTGCGTGCGCGCGTGTGTGTATGTGTGTGTGTATGTGTGTGTGTTGAAAACCTTTTTCAAAATACAAATATGCCTCTCATACGTATATTTTCCTTATAATCAAGTAACCTACGCATTGATACCCAGTGTAACAACCTGCCTAGTGTGTGTTGAAAACCTTTTTCAAAATAAAAATATCCCTCTCATACGTATATTTTCCTTATAATCGAGTAACCTAGGCATTGATACCAAGTGTAACAACCCACCCAGTGTGGGAATAAATTTCGACCCGAAAAAGGCCCATCGAAACTTAGAGCCACTCTAAATAGGTCATTGGTTCCTATAAGGAATTATGTTTGCACATAATAACGAAATAATTCAATGAGATGGAATCTCACACAGCGGAATGAGAAAGTATATTAATAGAGTAAGATGTACCATTTATTCAAAAACCACTAATCCAAATACAGTATGCCAAATCCATATGTTTATATCGATACATCATTATTACTCATCATCAAGAGATTCTAACAATAAAAAAGCAATAATAGCTTAGCATAATAGTAGTCTCATTGCCTTCTTCATGCTCCATCTTCGTCTTGTCCATCATATCGAATCCCCAACTAATAACCTATTGGATATGTTAAGGAGAGGGATCAGAACACAAAATTCTGGTGACTAAAAATAATACGTGTTTAAAGACTATACTCTAAGTTTATTAGGTTACATATTTCAAAGTATGTCTATAAAACACATAGGCACACACATGCAAAGGAATATTTTAATTAATAAGGTGGATATCCGAGTCAATCTTTTAAGACCTTCAATAATGAATTTAAGGTGGATCAGCGATCACTTAAGACGCAATGAGGTGGACATTCTCGGTCACTTAAGGCCCATTCTAGTATATTTATTAAGGTTGGATTCTCGTGATCTTTTATGACCCTAAGGGGGACCCTAGCCACTTAAGATCCAATCCTAGCACGTCATCATCTTAATTAAATATATATTCTCAAAATAATATGATAACTAGTACCTCGCCGCATAGTACTGGTTTAGGGTATGCCCGCATATAACTGTTTAATACCCCTCCGGCAGACGCCTCATGTTACTACTTAAATGATATTACGGTAGTAGACTTATGTCGTTTAAGACTCCCTCTGATAGTTGGTTAATTAAATTGCATGCTATGTCCCACATATACCAAACATGTCCTTAGGTTTCCCCTCACAAATCCCCTAGAGGAAGTGTACATCCCGATAAACTACCATACTCCATTATTGCCATGACTAAACCACTTTAAAGAAGGAGGACCCATAGACCACTTCAAATCCAATAAGGGAGGGTCTCATGAAATTGGTCCAAATCCAAGTAATAAACCTTCAGAATGGTCATAGTTCAAACCACTTAAGATCCGAACTAGATAAGAAGGAAGTCAGCCGCTTAAGACCTTATCAAGTCGGGTAGTAGGCTTACCTATTTACGCACATAATAGGTATATACATATAAACTAGACCTCTCACATTAAACTGACTACTTGTAGATACTGGATATGTCAAGCGTTTCGGGCAGACTCCTACTACAAAAAGGCTTAACCTCATGTCATATCGTACCAAGTTTAATAGTCCATGGCACCCAGAGCTCTCACACTAGCCAAACTTACTTAGATTGTAGGATTTTCCTGTTGGTTTCGGGTAGACTTCTACCTCAAACCACAAATAACCTCATGTCTATGTGTCATTATTTAATATATATATATATATATATATATACACATACATATAAACCATTTATACACACACAAAAAAGAAACAATTCATATGGGGACATTTCAAATTTCCTAATCTTATCGTAACATATTTATTACATTTGATTACGTTGATTACGCTATATAAATATATAATTCAATATGTGTTATAAACGCTAATTTTCGTTCGAATTAAGAAACGTTTCAACGGTATAGTTTGTCAATTCTATCCACATCGAAGGTACATGAGTTTAATTCTCATATTAAACTACTAAATTCATGGAATAAAGAATAATAGCACAAGTAGGAAAGTATCAAAATAACCATTCATACTTGTATCCTAGACTAATTAGAATTACTTAAATAATTAAAGAGAAACAAGGTGTTACGTGCATACATTCAGCATATACACACACACGCATATATATATATATATATACACACATATATACACAAACTCTTTCTTAAATCAAATTCACCCTTTTATTATGTTGCACATAAAAATATTAACATTTGATTTTCCCAAATCTGAATACGTTCAAATTCTCCAACTTAGAATGGGAATCTAAACCTATTCAAATACTGAAACCAAACCAAATCTTAATCCTTTTATGCCACAAACACTTTTAAATAAAAAGAAACAGATCTAATTAAACAAATTTAGAATCACCCAATCATTCCTCAAACATAATCCAAATAATTCACAAACCTAATTATTGTTGACTGACAACTTTGCGATAAATAAAAATAGGAGATTTGGGGTTTTGCATTATGATCTTGTCATGAAACCAAACCTCCTTAGGCATACAAATCAATATGAAATATAAAAAATATAGAATTTAGCTTAAACAAGTATTATTTCCAGTCACTGTGATTTAGGCAAAGGAAATAACACTTATTTGAATGTTATAAATGTCGTTCTTTGATCCTACTGCAGATCTAAATAAGAGAATCATATAGATTCGAGTCTCGTATATATAGATTATAAAAATTCTAGAATATAATATAAATGGAAATAGATTAGAAAAGAAATAGATTAGGGATAGAAGAAGAAACTTATTTCAACCTAATTTTCGGAATATCAGCAGCAGCATAGGGGCATAAAGAATAAGAGGGTTTAGAGAATTGTGAAGCGCGTTACGTGGTATTTATAGGTGTGTAAGTGAATATTAACCATTTGATTAACATAGATTAAATCTAAGCTATTCATTTTCTACAAAACTATCCTAAACACCAACCCAAACCACTCTCACTAGACTTGGGCCGCACCAGACGTCGACACCCTCTAAAGGTCGGTTGATCACTGGTTGTTGACCGCTTAGGGACAAAAATGCCCAGTGGACCTGGTGGCATTTGTTTTTAATTAATTATATTATTTTTTCCCTTTATTACCAATTTCTTTCATTATGTGATATATTCGTTGTCCCTTATTTCTTACCTATTAGTCTGAATCTCAAATTTCCCTAAGGGACTATTATTATTATCCAAATTATGTCATTGTATCCCTTATATATATTATACTAATTCAAACACAAACACACACACACACACACACACACACACACACACATATATATATATATATATATATATATATATACAAACACATTTACTGTATGACTTCATTAAATCATTATTTCTTCATGTAGACTCTGTTTTCAACATATTATATATGAAAACATATCAGAATTTCATCATGAACAAGATGTGTACGTGAATAGTAAGCATAATTGTTCGGCCATGGGCTCCTTTTTTAGGAGATCTAAACAAGTCTATCAGATCTATACCTGTATGGATCAAATTAACTAATGTACCCCTATATGGTTTGTCGAAGAAGGGTATTTCTAGGTTGGCTATGCGTGTTGGGAAATTTCTTTGTATGGACCTATCGACTGAGAGACTTGATCGTCTTGAGTATGCAAAATGTTTGGTGAAGGTATCCCCACATGATGAGTTACAATCGAAATTCCCTGTAGTGCTGCCAGACGGTGGTGAACAAGATGTGTACTTTACCTATCTATGGAAACCTGAAATCTGTGTGAAGTGTGATAGTTTTGGGCACACTACTGTTGAATGTTTGATTCACAAAGAAGATGCGACTGAGAATCCAGCAAGGAAAGAAAAGAGTAATATCCAGGTTGACAATCTGAGTGTTCATGGTCAGTTTAAACATGGTGGTGCTGGTCGGACATAGCTTAGAAATAATGCTACATAGAGGAAGGTCAGTGAAGGATCAAGAGAAGTTGATTATGCCCAGCGAAATTCGAGCATGGAGAAAGGTAAAGAAGTGGCAAACATAGGTGACACAAGTAAAAATAAGTACTCTATCCTTCCCGAGATACAAGATGAAGATTCAGTTGGTGGCTTTGACCCGGATATCGAAGAAGGAGAAATTAGGCAAGTTAATGAGTTATTGACTCACGCCTTCCCTCCTTTTGTTGGCAATAATGGTAAAACAATGGCTTTGCTGAAGGCACGTATGCCAGCTCCTAACAGTGCAGTTCGTAGCACGGAAAGGGTTATGCACGCTTTTAATAATCAGAATGATATAAATGATGATGCAGTTATCATTCCCTGCATGTTTAAGGCTGATGTATGAAAGCTTGTGTCAGTGGCATTGCTGAAATAGTTGAAGCAAATCAACGTGATGGTGGCATTTGCTTGATTGACACAAAAGAAAACTTGTGTTCCGAAGCTCAACTTGACTCCTTCCTTCAAGGAAACTTTGATTGTTTTGATACAAATAACATTAAGAAGAAAAAGGAACATCATCCTAAGGCCAAAGCTTCACTTCGTGTGAATGACAAGAGTGTTCGAGAAACTAATGAGAGGCTTAGAGTTGAAATATCCAGCGGAAAACTTAATCATTTTGTCTGCAGCGAGAAGATGAAGTTAATAGATATAATGATCAAGAATTATAACACTATGGAGATGTATGCTACTAAGAGAAATAAGCTAGGAATGATTCAAACTGAAAAGATTGTCAACAAGTTATCTCAACCAGTTCTAAAGCCAGGCTTCTTAAATGTAAATAGCAATAAATCTAACAATTAGACCGAATGTGACAAAGAGGGAAACAAGCCGCTGAGTTGTGGCAACGCATCGTCTCCAGTCTCCAGTAACAAAGGTAAGATGAAAGAGCAAAGAAAAGCAAGCATGTTTCATGACATCCCTCCACAGCTAGGTTATAAAGCCCTACCTGAAATTATTATCAATTCACCCATTGCGGCCTCTTCTTCGGGGAGGAAGTTAGGGAGTGCTCCCATCACTAGAAGTAAGAAAATCGAGCTTCTGAAGGGAATCGATGACAGTAAGGGATGAATAAACAAGCTGGTGCAATTCTGTTATGAGAATATGTTATAAGGCCATGCAGTTAGTTATGTAACTCACATGTAATGTGGTATAAGTCAAATGTAAGATTTTGCATGCTGTGCTTTTCTTCCATTGTGGAAGATCCTATAGTTGATTTGTTGACTGCATATCACCTGAACTTTTATGTACTTTTTATTTTGAAATAAATAAAATAGTGTTATGGATCACTATGAAAACCGGTCGGCTTTGCCTAAAAAAAAAAAATTCGTCATGAATCCAAATATAATAGTTTTATGACCAAATTCCTTTTTGTGAATTTTTTTCATTTTTCCACCATTTTATATTTATAGTTTATTTGATTTATTAAATCTCTTACTTTATCTAGAATATTTTTATGGGGTGTTACAAGATGTTTCAAAGCTTCACGATCTGTGTACAAAACGAATTGCTTATGAAAAAGATAGTATCTCTAATGTTTGATGGCTTGAACGATAACATAAAAATCAATATCATAAGTGTTATATCTCATCTTAGCCCCAGACAATTTCTCGCTGAAATAAACAATAGGCCTTCCATTCCGACTCAAAACTCCTTCAATCCCAACTTTTGAAGCATCAACATGAAGATAGAATGGTTGATGGATGTCTGGAAGTACTAGAATGGACGTTGAAGTCAACAGATTCTTAATATGCTCAAAAGCCTATTATGCCTTTTCAGTCCATATAAACTGCTTTCCCTTCATGCAGTTAGTAACTAGAGCAATAATGCTACTGAAATGCGGAATGAAACACCAATAAAAAGTAGTCAAACCATGGAAACTTCGAACTTCGGAAATAGTCTTCGGTTGAGGCCAATTTCTGATTGCCACAACTTTATTTTGGCCAACTTGCAAACCTTCTTTCGAAACAACATAGCCCAAAAGAAACACACTCGGAGACATGAATAAACATTTCTTGATCGCTACATGAAACTGTTCCTGACGAAGAACGCTCAAAACTGCACGTAATTGTTGTAGATGCTCACTTGGACTAGCACTATAGATGAGAATATCATCAAAGTAAACAATAACAAACATTTTGATGTACAACATGAATATTTGATTCATTACTCTCATAAAAGTACTTAGAGCATTAGACAACCCTAAGGGCATAACAAGTCATTCATACAACCCTTCTCTAGTCTTGAAAGTAGTGTTCCACTCGTCTCTGGGCCTAATTCTAATCTGGTGATACCTACTCTTCAAATCAATCTTCGATAAAATAACCGACCCACTAATTATATCTAGCAAATCATCAAAACGTGGAATAAGAAACCGATGTCCAATGGTAATCTTGTTAAGGGCTCGGCTGTCAGTGCACATCCTCGATAAATTGTCCTCTGGTACTAATAATGCTGGCACAACTCAAGGACACAAACTTTCATGAACACGACCTTGACTCAATAAATCTTCCACTTGTCATCACAATTCTTCATGTTCCCTAGGACTCATTCTAAATGCGGCATATGAGGTAAAACAACACCTGATTCCAAACTAGTCTAATGTTGGATGTCTCTTAGTGGAGGTAGACCATTCAGTAACTCTTTCGAAAAAGCATCTCCTAATTCACTCAATAGTGACTTCACGGATTCATGAATTTCATCACTTTCTTTAACTTCGAATCCCACTAACAAATACACCTCGCCACCCTCTTCCACTTCTTCCACAAAGTAATTCATTGATAACAAACTGATAGTCTAAGTCTTCTTGTCAGGTCTTGGCCTACTTTGATCAAGCTGCTTAGGAACTAAAGTAATCTTAGTGCCTTAAAACATGAAACTATAGCTGTATGTGCGCCCATCATGTTATACAGCCCTATCATATTGCCATGGCCTCTTCAACAAGAGATGACATGCTTCCATATTCACAACGTCACACCAGATTTCATCTTTATACTTAATACCAATAGAAAAAGGAATAAATTCACGTTTAGAACCACTCCTCCTTTCTTCAACCAGGCTAGGCTGCAGGGTCGAGGATGTATTTTCATCTTAATTCCAAGCTTCTGAACGACTTCCTTTGAAGTGATGTTGTCACAGATTCCCACATCAATCAAGAATCGACAAACGTTTCCCAAAATAGTACATGTAGATTGGAAAATATTGCTTTGTAACCCCGCGGATTTGTCGATTCTCTTCGGGGTTAGAAAGCCCACTTCATCATCAAATTAAACCATTCATCACCAATTACAATTTCCTCTTTATCTTCGTCGAACTGTAGTGGATTCGATGGATCAAACTCTTCCTCGTCATTGCAAACTCCATTGTCATCAGTCACAATAGTTCTCTTTCTAGACTTCGAACATTCAAAAATCCGATGTACTATTTCTTGGCAATTGAAACACTTCAAATTACTTCCTCATTTCGCCCTTGTAGAATATGTAATATTTGGTATACTGGTTGGAGCACTACCACTAATATTCTTGTTCGAAGTAATGAAAGTTTCCATTCGTCGTCCCTGTTTTTCCCATGCAAGAGCTCTCTGATATACTTCGGCGACTTAAGTTGGATCAAACATATTGACCATATCTTGGATTTGATTCTAAAGAACCCAGTATATCTCCCAGCCAACTATTCTTGGTCTCCGATATATCATTATGGGCAATAATTGATAGAATTCTTTTGTATACTCCCCAACCGAATGAGCTCCCTACTGTAAATTCTGCAATTGTTGATACATCAACGATTGATAGTTTAAGAAAAAAATGTATCCTTTATCATTTTCTTCATTTTCCCCATGTCACCATCATGGACTTTCCCATCCTTGATCGTGTCAATTTCATTTGCTTCCGCCAAGTTGTGGCTCTACCATCGATTTAGTAGTAACCAATTGAACCCGAAAATTTTACGATACCCCTTTATACTCCTAAATTTCTTCAACTATGGAAATCCAATATAGGAATTCTTCAGCTTGCACACCTCCCTTAAATTGTGGAGTTTCCATTCTCATTATCGCTTCACGCCGCCTATCCATCACTTGACTTTGAATTTGCAACCTCATTTCTTACTGATACTGGAATCGAGAGCTTCCATTACCTTCGTCTTCACCAAACATATTTTCTTACTTAGGTGTGGTCCTATTTCCTTGATTTCAGTTCATATCTAAGATCATTTTCTTAAGACTCCCAATACCTTCATTAAGTCTTGCATTAAGTCTTTGCTCCATCTGGGTGGCTTTATTGATTCGAAATGATGAAGAAGTCAAGTTTTGATACCAATTGATGTAGCTGAACAACAACAAAATATGAACTGATGATGAAACTATGATCAATTTCCATTGATCGAGATGATACCTGAAATTGATGTAGCGATAGTAGCAACAATTACAAATTAATGATAAAACCAAGATAATCACTGATTTCTGTTGAACGAGATGATGCCAGAAACTTGGTTTTTCCATTCATTGATTTCCAATAAAATGCTGAAATTGGGAACAGATAGTTGGAACTTCCAACAATGGCAAAGACCAAAGAATGAACTAACTTGTTTCATGGTTACAACCTCCTATTTATAGTGTACTGTGACTGACACCGATACCGATACACAAAAACCAACACAAACATACAAGACACATGAAACTGAAAAAAAAGTACAAAAATAACAAAAACACCAAAACCTAAATAGCAATGTAAAGAAGTCCACTTAATCCGACACTAAAACCACTTTAGCCGAAACACAAATCTTGAGCTGAAATAGATTATTACTACTGGGGTCGAAATAAGAAACTAGTGAAATAGAATACCTACGATATCGATACTGAAATAGAATTAAAACCAATATAACGACACTGATACCAAGTGATCCGAAATAGAAAACTAATCATAGCAGCTTGTCTTTGATACTGAGACAACTACTATCGATATCGAAACAGAGTGTCACATATACCACTTAGTCTTGTGCTACATCAATGTGTCTCATGAAAATAAAATATATCTCAGTCATAGAATCATATTATAAATAGAAATATCCCTCGTTAAGTCATCAGTACAACCAAACCTTAGAATAAGATAACATAGAAATGAGAATGCATCTGCTACAAAGATAAGCTACCAAGAGAAATCTGCTAAACAATCCATACTAAGCCTTTACACCTTATGAGTCTGGAGTACATAAAAGAGAAATAAGAAAGGAGGGTAGGTCAAACATTAAGTTTGGTGAGCTATATAATCACGAGCACGATTGTAAAATAAAGAAAATAAATGGAATAATAATCCTAATGTCAAATAGGGTAAGCATCAGTGCATAACTAGTAGTGAACGTGTAAGAATGATGTACAAAGATTACTGGTAATGTTGATTGTCATCTCATTCGATAGAATTTGATTGTTTTCAATTTTTCAAGTATAGAATGTAGTATAATTAGGACAATTTTCCTAATACTACCAGTTGATCAGATGTTAATAAACAATAGGGTTATATCCTATAACCACTATGGGTCTTGGGCTTATAAGACCCGACTCATCAGCAAAAAGACAGCAACACCATATGCATTGCAGTGTCTTATTTTTCTTAACCGGGACTATGCATGCACATTACTGCAGTAACGCACCCGCATCCACCTCTATTTGGACCATCTTAAACCTAGCACGGCATGATCATGATTCAGTGAGATCTAACATATAAATATTATAAATACAATGAGTCTAAGGATATAATGTAACATAACATTACAAGAGATCTAAATCACTCAAAAAATCAATGAATCAAATGAAGATCAAAGTTAATATGAATTGGGAAACAAGGAAATGGATGTAGATGACCCCTAAGTGGCAAAATGTATAAATCAATTATAATCTCATATCTTCGAGAAGTTTGGAGGAGATTAGAAGTCACTTTGAATGTGTTTTGACGTTTGGGGAGATCAGATGATGTGAAAGACAAATGTTTCCTGCTTTTTTTATCATATATTGTCGCTATGTGGTTTAAACAATTGAAAACAACTCAACCAAAAGTCGGATGGGGATGTGTCTATAGCATGTTCATCACTACTCCTACACCACTGGAGTTGGCTCAAAGTGTCTTGGTCGGGCTAGATGTGGACATTTTCCATGACCTGAAGATGTGTTCCACCACTTTTATGCTCCTGGAATGGTCGCCACATGTCTTGGTTGAGTCGGATTCGTAGCCACATAAATATGTGGTTTTGGGACTCATCAATGGGATCAAATCTTCATTTTTATGGCCGATACAAGAAAGGGAATTGTTGCCATTTATGTACCTTCTTTTCTCCTCTTTCTTTCATATAAATCCAACCACGTTGTGATCATACATTATAATAAAGGATTGATTGCACTAAGTGGACGTAGACATATTGTCGAACAACTATAATTTCTTGTGCCTCTTTACTTTTTTGCATCTTTTATAATCTATGATTGTGAAGTTCTTTGGGAATATTGTTCATTTGAGTGTTCAACTTGAAAGGAAGAATTTTCAAGTTAACATTTACTAGCCTCCTCAGTGTGAGACCATCTATGATAAAGCGTATATGTGACACCCCACGTCCGTTAGTGTCACTCACAAAGCGAATGCATTAAGTTTAATGAAGCATTATAAGTAAACAGAAAAGAAATATTACAAGACAGACAAATAAAATAACATTGTAAGAAACACTATATTTATCATAAAATACCGTGGTCCAAAAACATCATATGTCTGAAATACAAAAGCCTATTACAACATAAAAGGTACCGTCTTGTACATCAAAATTATTAGAGTACATAAAAGAAGTAAAATTCCCCAAAAACAAAATATAGCCATAGCAACAAGGATAGGAGCTTGAGCCATACATCTCAGCAGCTCTAGCAAAAGTAAGCAGAATCACAGTCATACCTGAGTGTTCCCTCCTTGAGGGGGGGGGGGAGGGGGAACGGAAGAAAGAAGAGGAAACAAAAAAAGGTCATACATAAAGTCTAGCGAGTCCAGTTACTTTTAGTAAGTAAATAAATAAAAGTAGCACGACAGGCATATAAAGTGGATAAGAGAGAGATAACTACAAAAAAGGCAGGTATGACAAGGTAAACAGATAGGATGAATATGCTTCCCTAATGATTACTCTACACTAATACTAGTATATCAAGAATGGGATGATCCCTTCCACTATAAGGTGGTAGAATTAGGCATACGTCCAAATGTACCCTAACTACTACCCTAATCGATCGGCTTCATAATCCGCGTAGATACTCTGTGTCGGCCACACCGTAGGATGTATCACGTCCTAAAGTGTAAACCCTCCACTGATATGCACAGCCCGATATCTACAGGTGTCACGGTCGTCTTATCCCCTTATGCCCGACTCATGCATGCACATGGCCCGGTCGGTTTGCGCCGCCCACACCATCCTCCACGTTTGGATATCTTACAATCAGTTCTGTAAGCGTGCCCCTTCTCCGACCTAGTTCGGAGTATTCTATTCGATACCTACTCCGGGTTACTGACTAAAACGGGTCCACACAATATGATACAAGCTCTTCCCCTGGTCTTGTATCCCCCACTAGATTTTCCACGGGTTATATTTACCCTAAAAGGTGTATTACTTATATAACTCCAATCTTTCTACCAGTTATGCTTACCTATAGGTGTCTTTAATACATAACCCCCAATCGGTTAAGTCTCGTGGGCCTATATAAAATATTACCCATCCAACTCAGATATACTAATTTAACCCTTTAATTGTTCAACTAAGTTTACTTAACCCCTATTTATATTCACACAATCCCTATGGATTCGACTAGGTTAAGTATTTCAATACATTACCATGTCCATTTATGGTTTATATTGGGCTAGACCTCCCACATTAGGCCTATGGCTTGTGGATGTTGGATATGCTGGTCGGGTCAGGTAGACTTATTCCATAAGTTGGGCCTAACCTCGTGTCTTAGCCCTCTCGTATTTGCGCACTTAGACCTCTCACATTAGGTTCAACATTAGTAGTTGCTGGATATGTCGGTCGGGTCCGGTAGACTTCCACCACTAATGCAACCTAACCTCGTGTCATAAGTGAAATAACAATTTCTAGTTGTAATCCTAGGCATTTTATTCTTATCCAATTTTACCTATGTTATTATAGGTTATAGGTTTCATGCCCCTTTTTCCCTAATTATGTTCATAGTGAATTATATGTCCATATTCATATTCATTAACCAAGTTATGCCAATTCTAATATTTTCCCCCATTCCCTAACTAATGCATTTGCAAAATTTTGGCGGCATTCCTAAGTTAGAAAGTAGCCTAGTCATGATTAATAAATAGGGAAAGGTGATGGGAAGATGACAATAGTGATTATTCTAACATAACTGGAATAAACATATACTAACATGGTGATAAGGTGAACATATAAGCATAGATCCAATGAAATGGTGACAGTTAACTAGTTTTATCATAGCAAATATGTTAAGATAAGCATGATAAGATCTAAATATTAATTTAGATGTCCAACAGGTTCAGATCTAATTTGATAAGCACAAGGAGATCTAAATAATAAGTTAGATCTGATTAATAATTTAGATGCCCACATAATTCAGATCCAATAGTTGAAAGTAGATCTGACACAAATAAGGTTTAAGATCCACATCATAGGATGTCACAGAAGTTACAATAGATCCGACTAGATAGAGATTTAGATCTAAGCTATAACCAATTCAGAATGTCATATGTTCACAATTTGCAATGGATCTAGTATAATTTAGTCATAGGAACAAATCCAAACTATAGTCATATCAGGTTTGCTTTTAAATATTTAAATCTAAAAGAAACTAAGAACTCACAGTGTTTGGATTAGAAAATAGAACTAGAAAAGAAGCTTATTGAGATGCAAATCTATGCTTGAATCTCTAATTGGTTTGTTGTAGTTGATTGTTGTTGAAGATAACTCGGTTCGATTCAGTCACCAGTAAAGTCTGGCCTCCATGCATTCTCAATGAAGAAAATAAGAGAAATGGACCTCTATATATAGCTGCCAGCCTCAGAAAATCAAATCCCACCTCAGCCTCAGGGGGTCGAACCCCTTGCCCCCTCCTCCCCCACCTTAAGGGGTCGACTCTCCCTTATGGGGTTGATACCCCTGCTTTGGGGTTACACCCTTGGGGCGGGAACTTTGCCGCCAACGGATTTTTCAAATTTTGAACTGAAATCTGATTTTTTGGACCCTATATATATATACATACATATATATAACTACCATGCGCGTATATAAACTTTAAACCTTCATAACTTCTTTATACGGTGTCCGTTTTACGCAAACCAAATGTCTATCTTGACCAGAATTTCAAGACGGATGCAATAGCGCTATCCGTTTCCCTTAATTTTGAATAGTAAATTAATTATTATTTAATTTATCCTCTTCTGGTGTTGTTAAAATTACGGGGTGTTACAGTATACGACCCGGTATGGATCCCCAAAAATAAATCCCTCTTGGCTGAGATCCCATTTGATTAGGATCCCTATAGATTTACCATAAAAACCATAGTTGTTGAGTTCAATATTTACGGGGCTACCACAGAATAACCATAGCCATAGAATTGCGTATTTATGAGGCCATCGTATAACCATAAAATAACCATAGAAACCATAGTCATAGATAGCCTATTTACAAGGCCGCCATAAAACCATAGAATTAGGCTTATAAATAGTGATCGTTTATGTTGAATTTTTTTTAAGCCTATTTTCTTAATTTATAACCTCAAGTTATATTTATACCTTCACCTACACCATATTTTTTGTTATGATTCTTCACGTTCTGCACAATCCATCACATTTATGCATATATATATATATATATATATATATATATATATATATATATATATATTAGTGCATTTTCTATCATAGTCATTTGGCACTTCTAATCAAGTTTTCTGATTTTCAGTCAAAATTTCTTTTTTTTACAGTTTTAACATTTCATTTCAATTTAGCCCTAAATTATCAAATCCTCTTCTACATATTGACAATTGAATCATATTTCCCGACATATGCAAAATAAATAGGATTATAATCAGTCGTAATAAGTCAGGGATACGAATTAGTGCCTAAATCAATATTACAAATCTAGGCATACTTTGTGCATAACCAAAAATTAAACATAAGAGTATAAAATAAGACGTAGAAAAGAGGAAAGAAGACTGACAAGAAACCTTATAATAATTTTTGTGCATAACCAAAAATAAGACAGTAAAATAATTTACAAATAATTATCTAATTAGAACCTAATTTCCACGATCTACAACCATCCACTAGCATCCATTGTTCTTAAATTTTCTAATGCTTTTTCTGTAGTTATGCAATAGTGTAGTGTATATAACCCAAACTAATGCAAAAAATTAGGCAGTCAACTTGTTCAATCGACCTTCGTTTACGCAATCATATCGATGCCATGTACTCAAATGTATGCAAAAAAAATCCCTAATGATAACATATAGTTCTATATAAGCAATTCAACCAACATTCAAATGGAATAACCAAATGATAATCATCCATAATATCAACCATGAAAATAAAGAAAAATTCACACACATCCATATGCATATGCTAGTGTCCTGTTTTGGGATCCCCAACAGTGCCTAGTGTGTGTATATGAATCCACTTGCAAATACTTAAATCCACTTTCATACATAAAGCATAACATGTTCAAGAACATTTTTCAATCATATTTTATCATTCATGGGTCAAATCCTAAGATTTACGAACTCAAAGGATAGGAAAGATAGATCATGTTCAGAACTTACAATGGAAAAAGATTAAATGATCCTATTCAGAACTAGCAATGGAAAAATAAATGTACTATCAAAGAGAAATGGATAATAAATGAGCATCTTCTCCTTAGGTTCCCATGTAGCTTCATTGGCATCATCTCCCCACTGAACTTTTATAAGCTGCACTTTCTTATTCCTTAGGTTCTTGATCTCATAATCTAGAATCTATGTAGGCACTCGACCGATGGATGTCTCTCTTTCTCTCTCTTTCATGTACAGAAGCTAACCATTAAGATGTCCTCTTATCCTTGATGGAATAAAGTGGGAATTCTTTGTTAGTCGACCTACTATAACCCAAATAGTGGTGTTGCCTTTCCTCGATCTAGGCAACCCATTAATAAATACCATAGATGTACTTACCCATTTCTAAATTGGCACGTCTAAGGGCTAGAACAATTCACTAACCGCCTTTAGTTTGCCTTTACTCTCTGACACATCATACACTTTTCCACAAACTCGTCTACATCCCCTTTCATGTCAGTCGAATAAAAACTTTCTTCATGCCTCGGTACATCTTATCACTACTCGAATGGATTGTCGTCCCAGAGTGATGTTATCCTTAAAATATACCCTAAATAAATTAGGAAATTATATTTAAATATAAATAATAAACAATAATAAATGTATAAAATATTAATATACCAAAAAAATAATTTTTGTTAATTGAGAACTGGTCTACGAAAGTATCACCATTGTATTTGCGATGAGACTCTAGTCCATTTTCATATTTTATTTGGTGGATCGGAGTCTGTATGAAGAAGTTATTAATAAATCAAGTTATAAGCAAATTTTATACACACAAGATTTGAAATTTAAACTAAATCAATCCAATCAGGAATAAAATTATATATTGTTTGGCATAATGGAATATTCCTTGAAGGTTTGAATTTGTGCATAAATATATATATATACACATAAGAAGGGGACAAGAATAAATAATAGTGGAAAAAATCAATTAAATTTAATCATGAATTAAATAAAAGGAAAGAAACAAGGAAACAAATATTCTATGACCATAATAGAAGGGAGTTCGACTGCCCCACCTTAATAGGGTCTGTAACGGACTGGGTTTTTCGACTCCGAAAATCAACACAAAACTACCATGTTGACTATTCAGACATCGGAAATACATGATCATTAATAGAAAGAAGTTAGAGGGTGAGAATAGATAAGATAGAAAATTAGAATAGAAGAAGAAGAAGAACACAATCAGAGTAAACACGAATCTCACAGCGGAATGAATAAAATATAATATATAACATAACTTTGCAATAAAACAGTATAATAACATTATCAGAGTACAACACTTACACACAGCAGAAATAACAATAGCTATATAATCCTGAAGCCTCCTGCTTCAAGCTCCTCCAAGTATATCTGTAAAGACCTGAACTACTTGACCGCCCGTACAAATTTGGGCACCCAAGAGTTTAGGGAAAACAAAACAAAATAAACTCTAGGTCAGTCATGGGACTGGTGTGAGTAAACTCAAATCATTTGGTTTAACTTTTAAAAATCCTTTTCAAAAGAAAAGATAATCGTAAGACCAATCCACACAAACATGGACGGTTTTTACCTTACGATAACCCAAAACAGTTTTGGAAATCAATACTTCTCTGATATTATAATAATGTCTAATCATAAGTAATTAACAATCTAGCAGAACGCTTGCATCTCACGTTCCACATATATAGTACACAAACAAAACCGCGGGCGCTTATTAGAGATTGGATTCTAACTATGACAAGGTATGGGACCACCTGCCGATAGTGTATCTCTAGAGGTGAATAAACTGGGTTCAACAAAAACGTCTTGCAACCCGTCCCACACATGACCGACTACTCATTTCACTTGAGTGTATCGAATGTATATCACCAACGGTTGGGAGCTACCCACCGTTTTCATAAAAGGGACAGCATCGATAATAGATAAAAGAATGAAATGGATTTTCATAAGTGATGTACACCCTAACGGAAGCGACCCACTTAGCCATGCTGCCTGCCCGATTTCTGTCATTTCCCGGTTGATGAGGCTTGAGGTCATAACGTATCTTTTGGAACATCTGACCTCCATTCACTTTGAATACCACATAATCATACCCGCCAAATCACAAATTTATTTCCCCAAAAATACCACGGGTATAAAGCTAAGAGAAACGAATTCCTCCGCCACCAAACGTAAGTACGTTTGAAGAGATCAACTTACGCTATCTGTTAGATATACTTTGTCAAACATTCGTCCATTCACGTTTGTCCTGGGACTAGACAAACCAAAGGCACTATTCTGTAAATAGGATAGCCCTTGCATAACTCCGTCTTTATTATCTCCATCATATTTGATCGCAACGCTAATGTCTATACAGAGTGGTTTTTAGAAAATGAATCTGATCCCGGTCTCTCCGTATCGACGACGGAAAAATGGTCAAAAACTTTGATAGTCGGTGATTTAACTATCAAAGAAAAATAGGTGTACAACCAACGATCTTATTTCCAGATAGAAATTCGATCGATCAATCATCAATCAGCACTTATCTCTTTTAATTAAATTAATCATTTATTTATTCATTTCCCATTTCTATATACTCAACATTTCTTATTTTCTAAATTTAGGAAATATACGTCATCAAACATTGGAAAACATTTCCATCTCTGTTTCACGTATTACTGTCATTCCAGTATTCTTTCTCATCAACATTTCATTTTCTATGATTAATAAATAACTCTGATTATATTTGGAAAATGTTTCCAAAATTTATTCATTTGATTCAAACAGATATTTAAATAAAACATCACTAAGCCAATTTAAACCATTACACTCATTAACTAAATTCAATTAATCAACCTTCACTATCGAACCTTAACCATTTCTTAGTTAAAACTGAAGCCAATCAAGTTGGGGTATAATTTCCTCTTAGACCTTAACTGCACAACATTTCTAACCTCGAAATAGACATAGTTCACTCTTTTAAATCTTTTAACCAACTTCCTTACGTGACTCGGATTCTATTTACGAATCCACTCTTTATTTTCAAACATTGATTTTAACTATAGCGTTATAATTCCTTTCTTCCTAAATATCTAACTTCAAAATATAACTTTTATTCCTTAATTTAACTAAATAACTAAACCACTCATCTATTAGTAAATAAGTAAATCTTGATTAAACCGGAAAGTAAATATTACTTTCCCGAATTCGATGTAATCGAATTCAGTGTATAATTCTCATTTTGAATAATCTCTATTCTATAGCTCCTTTTCGAATAAACTATATTCGATAACCCTTTCTTTGAATAACAATATTCGATAACTCCTTCTTCGAATAACTATATTCGATAATCTCTCTTCGAATGATTTACATTTGATTAACTCTCTTCGAATGATTTACATTCGATTAATCTCCTTTCGAATAAACTGTATTCGATTAACTCCTTTAATTTTATTCGAATAAACTATTTCGAATAACTCATTTGGATTAACTCGGTTTGATTAACTCATTTTGACTAACTCAACTCGATTAACTCAACTTGATTAACTTACTTATTCGACTCAACTAATTTAACTCCTATCGAATAACTAATATTCGATTAACTTATATTCGAATAACTATGTCTGTTTTAACTCAAATTCGAATGGCTAATGTTTGATTTAACTCCATTCGCTTGACTCTAGATCGCAGCGATCACAATTGTTACGCCCGATTCCCTTAGGAAACATCCGACCGCCGTAGGCTATCTACGGCCCTGCGAATTACGGTAGCAATCGTACGAAATGGCAACTCATCCTAAATAACTATGTTTGACTAACTCTGTCTCAAATAACTATATTCGATCAATTCTAATTGAATAACAAAAATTCAATTTATTCTAATTCGATTAACTATGTTAGTTAACTCTAATTCGATTAATTCTAACTCTAATCGATTTACTCTAACTGATTAACTCTAATTGATTAACTCCTTTGATTAACTCTACATCCCTAATCAGTTTCAATTTTCGATGTTGAAATCAATTCTTACTTCTCTATATAAGTCCTTACTTATATATTCTATTTATCCAATGATAAACATTTTATTTAATTTATAAAATATTATTTATAAATTTATCTTCTCAATCTATCTGCTAGAATAGATTCTATTTAAAATCTTTTGTAACAACCCAAGTTTTTTTTAACTGAGTTGAATACAATTTTAATAATATGGTCTGAGTTATCTAAGTATAAATTTAAATCTTTAAGATTTAAGTACTGATTTTTGTATGCTCTGTATTTTGGTTGGATATATATATATATATATATATATATATTTGTTGTTTATGGAAATGGTTTGTAAAAGCAAATTTATTTAAAGATATGTTGATTTATAAAATTTATTTTTGTACTAATATTATCAAATTTTGATGAACTACATTTTATTAATATAAGAACATGATTTGTAAAATATAAAAATAGTATATTTCAAATTTAAGATTTATTATGATTATAATACAAGATATGGATTTTATAAATATTTAGAATTTTATTTTTCGATTTGATAACATGTGATGATTTGATTTTATATATATTCGAAATTTTATTTAGATTTATATTGGGTAGGATATATATGTAAAGTAATAGTGTTTTATTTACATATGGAAATTTGTGAATTTTAAATTTTATAAAGTATGATGATTATATACCAATTTTTATTTGCTAAGTGCTTGGTTTATATAAAATTTTGAAATAATATATGTTTAAGTAATGCTACATTTTGATGTCATATGATGATTATATATACTTTTCGTTGTTAAGCAAATTGAACTGAATAATAATTTTTATTTATTTTTAGAAATAATAGATATACTATAAATAATTGAAATTTATAAGTGTAACATTTTGTGTATTGATCATATATATATATATATATATATATATATATATATATATAGAATTAGATACAAATATAAGTGTTACAAGGATGTAGAAAAAATTTCAAATTTTAACAAATAAATAAATTTATTTAATTTTGAAAGGCATGCATTGGAGGAAATTTTAATAAATAAATAAATGAATATTTGTCTCTATGCATGAGATCTTTGTTCCAAGTGTCTAAATGGAGCTGAAACAAAATGTATGAACAAATAAGAAAGGGGAATACTGCAGCTTTTTTTGTGATGATATCATTCTGGGAAAAGAGAAAACTCTCCTGTACACGCATCCCCTCTTGGTTTTCGTGTCGGCGTTCACTTTTCTCCCACCATAAAAGAATTGCAAAACCCATTCTGCTCGTCTGCTCATCTTTACCCCGTCCTCCTTCTTCAAAAATCCATGTTCCCCTCCAAAACAGCTCTCGCACCCACCACCATTCCCACTTCCGTCCTCTTCCTTCTTGTTTTTAACTTCATCGCCCACCAATTCCGCTCCATCTTTCCCTCAGCTCCATTCCCCCTCTAAATCCGCACCATCCCCATTCAGAACAGCCCCGCTCCTCTTCTATCAACCCCATCTTCGCACTTTTCCACCTGACAGCAACTTCCGAAGCACCAAGGGACCAGCTTCTCTCCCTTTAAAGTAGAACAGCCAGTCATCCTCAAACCGCAAGCGTAGTCCCTCTTCAACCTCGTCCGCCAGACCCTCCATCTCATCGTTTACCCTCCACCACTAAACACTTCGTCTCCTCCCTACGCCGACAGCTCCCTTAGTAGTCTGCCTTTGCCTTCAAACACCGCAACTCGCGTTGCACTCCTCCTCTCGCATGCAGAGACCATATACACATGCCCAGCAAAGTAAACCCATAGCCTTTCCTTCCTTTCCTTTTAACCGCATTATCCATTGCTTTTAACAAACCAGTTTTTCCACCTTTTGTCCTTCTATTACCACCCGCTCCAGCCTTCTTCTCTTCTTCATTTTTTCTAACTATCCGCCTTCTTTGGGAAATTTTATATAGTCGATCTTTTCCCTTCAGGAAATAGGGTGCGCGTAGCAAAAGCAACGTCCATAGAAGCTTGTGTGTGGTCTTTAAGTAGAGCGATTCCAGTTACTGCGGATTTCAACAGGAAAATAGGAGGAAATGCAGGTGAGAACACCGTATTTATAAGTTATATGATTTTCATATGCTACATATATTAATAAATATGGTAGATTATAAAATTTGTTGCATGCATGGTTGATCTTGAGTTGTGAAAATGTCGTATAAATTCGTAAATAATGCTGCTATCAAATGCGCGTTGGTGCTCTAATGCGTATGTATGAAATATAGTTGTATACATGAAATGGATGACATGTGCGGGAATGTTGAGCGACATTGAGCATGACGCTTGTGAGAAATTTATTGGTTGTTTGTTAGTTATTTGCCATGAATGTTTGGTATTGCTTTACGATCAAATATTATGGTTAAATTCAGTTGTATGGTTGTATCACACACGGTAGTTATGCAATTTTACGTATAATCGACTTGAATCTCCCTGCCATATAAATAATGATTTGATCTACGCTTTGGAATTTGACTTTGAATATTTTTGTTTAATTTGAAGTTGGAAGTTTTAAACATTGTTTGCAAAAGACATCGGGTTTGGAATATATATATATATATATATATTTGTATATATATAAAGGATAGTTTTGTACAAGGCGAAGTAATTTCCAAGGTAATTTCAATAAGTTATATAAATTTGGTTTTCCTAGTTTTCTTAGTAAAGCACTTCATATATGTATATGTATAAGGTTTAAATCATTTTCTATAATCTAATTATTTTATTTTATAAATATTTTATTTAAAAATATCATTTTTCCAGGTTATTTAAAATAATAGTAATTTCTACCTAATTGAGAATTGATTTCGATTGAATTATTTATTTAAGTTGAAATTTAAAATGAATAAATTTCTCTTGGGATATATCTTGAGTTGAGAAGATTATGGTATTATGATAAGAAAACATGTTCTATGTTGAATATAAATCGATTTCAAACAATTATGAGACCTCGATATGAACATATTAAAATATGGAAGTAAATAGGCTTTAAATAATTGTGATAATTGATAGGATAAACATATTCTATTTGAAATTAGAGTGTTGAATTATAGTGAATGGGATTTAAACCAGTTGAGATTTAGTGACTTTGGAAATGTATTAAAAGAATGACAACAATTAAAGGCCTTACGTCTGAAACATAAGATTCAAGTGGATTCTATTTCAAGAATGATAAGACGATAACAAGTTTATGAAATATGATGTAACCTCGATTATAGAAGAATTGACAATGGTATGAAAGGAGGTTTGAATCGAAACAGCGCATAATCCATAACTATTGTTTTAACAATACGCTTATTACTTGGAAAGACCAGGATCAAATATATATATTCGAAACCATTCCAAATAATAATACGACATTGTTCGAGACTTGATCAAATGACAAATGAAGACCGATGATCTTCGAATTGCTTGGGTTGATGGCCGCCGATGTCTCGGTTGGGTTAATCACTCAATACGAGTCTATTAGTGGCATGAGGTCTGAGCGCATTTGGAGATTTTCAGATTTTGTTCCGTTCAAACCCAGAATGGACTTGTATGGATTGTGTGCCTGACATTGTAATTGATGGCAGAACATTGATTTCCGTTGATATGTTTCTGGTTTGTGACGTACGAGCTCAAAGTGGTTATGTAATGGTGGAAATCAGTGGTCATGTTATGAATGGACAATGTGACATACTCAAGATATGTAATGAGCTTGTATGATCAGAGCATTGCTTATCTAAGCATGCTTTGTGTATGACGTGACATCGACAAACCTCACACCCGGATAATGAAAAACTGGCGGTTTGGTTATGTATATATTTATGAATCGATGATGACCGCTGCAACAGTGGGAAACCACTTATGACTTATGGAATAGGGTATGTTCAGGGGGCCGTGTCTAGTCGAAAACCATTGATCTACCTCGCGATTTGTATTGGTGTCCGCGTTTGGATGAAAAACCCGTGATTACATCTCGTTTGGGTTCCGATTGATCTTTCGTGCCAGGAATCATCAAGTTGGAAACCCAAATCTCCAATACAAGCCATACGATTTTGGTTTGTGTCTATATATATATATATATATATATATATATATATATATATATATATATATATATGGCGACATAATATTATGGGTATTATGCCGTCTAGGATTAATACATTTAATTGCGAAATGGATTTCCGCACTATATTAAGTATTGAAAAGAGGATTTTTACATATGAAGACATGTTTTGTTATCATAAGATAAACTCTCCCATCTGGTGTGCGCTTGCATTGTGTGATGTGGGAAGAGCTTATGATAGCTTCATTTTCTCAAAGTCATTGCGAATTTATATGCACGGGAAGTCACATGAAGTAACCCGTTCCGCATTAGCGGCATGGTCCGATGAATTCCCAAATTTAAAATAAATCCTGTGAACAACTGTTTTATGTTCTCACACCAGTCCCATGACTGACCTGGAGTTTATTGTTCCTTTCCTAAACTCTGGGTGTCCACTAATTTTTACATGGGCAGTTAGAGTTTAGTTTACAGTTATAGATCGTTAGAGCTAGACTTGGAGCGCTTCCTGAGATTGAGTTCAAGCCAGGATTTGGAACTTCCGCTACATCGCACTATTTCTTCTATTGAGAGCATATTTACTTTTCTTCCGCTGCATTTGTTGTAACTCTGATATTCTATGTAACTCTGATGTAATATTGTATTATACAATGAAAAGTTCTGCTATTTAATATATGTCTTTACCCATAACAATTCGTCTTTATGAACGGTTTAAGTTGGTTTAATTACCAGTGAAAATTCGGGCGAAAAGATGGGTCATTACAGTTGGTATCAGAGCTTTGGTTATACATAGCTATGGGGTACAACATATTTTGAACGAAAGGTAGAACTCATCAGAGTTATAATATCTCATTAGAGATAGGGTTAGAAATGCCCTAGAACGATATTTTGGAATATTTCCGTTGAGAGAGTGTACCGTGAAAATAGAATATTTTGAACTAAGTAAATGACTTTAGAACAACTGTTTCGAAATATAACTTTTAAGGTAAATTTTCTAGTAGTTATTCGACGTTGCGGTTGGACTACTGGTATATACGAAGAGTTCAAATATATGCATGGTCGACGTATGTATGAAGTCTTATATGTACTAGATAGATATAAAATCACGCTCTAACGCTCGAGGATGATTCCGTTGATGTCTGCAGCATCATCAGCATTCATTCCGAGTTGCGGAATTGGGATGACTCTATGATTCCAGTCGAGACATCGGAAAACACTATTTCAACAAATGTTTGCAAAAAAACAAAAAAAAACGTATATGGCTATAATTATCTAGTGAATAAATATGCAATTATATGCTAGTTGAGTAAACGAGAAATAGTATAACCTTTTGAAATCTTAGGTTACCCCTAAAAGCACAGTGGAATTCTGGATGACGCAAAAGCAAGCAAAGAGGGCATTGGTTAGAAGGGAAGAAGAAGAGATAGAAACATTGAAGAAGCTTCGGAATGTCCAGTGTTATAAGTGCTTTAGAGATGGTCATTTTGCAGTCAACTGCCCGAATAAGTCTAAGAAGAAAGAGAAAGTCCTTCGAAAGAATATACGTTGCTTCAAGTGTAAGAGAATTGGACATTTTAGGAACAAATGTCCTAAGAAAAAGAAAGAAACCAAGGAACCTGCAATGGAAAAGAAGTGCCATAGATGCAGGATGGTAGGACATGTAGTTCGGGATTGTCCAGTAAAGAAGGAGTAGTAGCATCGTCGCAGAATGTAGCGCAAGGAAGTAAATTATTCAATCCATAGGGCTAGTTCTAAGAATAGTACAAGGTTAAGAAGTGAATGTATTAAGACCAAGAATCAGGAATGAATGAATGTACGAATGCTTGTATTAATTGGAATCTTGGTTGTTAACCTGTCTCTCGAAAATTTAATGCGTCTGATTTTCAAATAGATTTAAAGGGTAGTTGATATAATTTCTTGGGTAATGCGAAACGTGAGTTTAAAGTTTTGAACAGCATAGAATTTAGTGCAGCACAAGATTTAAATTTGTTTCTAAGTGAATTTTGTATTAACGCATGATGGTTGGATAGTTCAAAATTAATTGAATTTTTTTGAATATGATTCTTAAATTGGTGATGTGTGAATAAACGTGTGTGAACATATGACAAACTTTAATAGGATAACTTGGAATTGTTGAATTTGCATTGAAACTTAGGAAAAGGATATTAACTAATCAGAAATGATAATGATTTTGGACAATAATAAATAGAAATCTTTAGCATGTTTTGAATACTTGGAAGATTTGGGGTGTAGGATTTAGATTTAAACCTAAGAACCGTTGGTATAGTAATGATCCTTTGTTTTATAATAAATAGGAATGATTTAAATTTAAACTCTCTAAATATTTATGGATATAAATATGCTTTAGATAGAAAGTTTACCCTTAATTAGTATAGTCCCATAATTTAGCTTGGATTGTTCCAAATAGGGTAGGTATATGGAAACCTACATAAATTTTAATGAGTTTGGATGTTTTCTAAGCTTAGATTTTCTTTTGTCTAGGGTGACCGATCTCTTAGGGTAAGGCAGTCTCAGTCTAGTAGTTACAATGGCAACAGCTCAGAGTCTGACTCAGACAGTTCCAGTAACTCGAGCGGCCTTGAGTTAGATCCACAGCAGAAGGAGTATTTGAAGAGATTGGTAAATATTCCAGGCCTACTGATTGTAGACCAGATGACGGGTGCTGCGGCCGTAGACTATTTTGGAGTTAACGTTCCACCAGGGATTGATGACGCTACAGTAGAGGCTGTATGGCAACAGATCCTCGACGTGAGAGACCAGCACCTGACAGGCCATGAAACGGTACCCGATCTCTTTGGTTTAGTGTTGGACCAGGCATTAGTTGAGAGATTCGAGGAGATGCTTTACGCGAACAGCTAGGAGTCCCTGAGGCAGGAGATGATGAGCTCAACGATATTGCAGAGGATGTAGAGCAGCCGTGGGTTATAATCGAGAACGAACCACTACCATAGGCAGGGGCCGAGGGACATGACGAGGTTATAGAGGAGGTGGAGCAGCCTCTACACGTGGATGAAGTGGTAACAGGCGAGGAGAACATGGAAGCTGGAGATGATATGATAGTAGATGATGGTATAGCAATCGATGACGATGGTTTTCCAGTTGATGAGGTTTTAGAGTTAGTTGAGCAGCCCATAGATGAGGATGAGGGAGGTTTTGTGGTTGAGGAGGGTGACTTTATAGCAGAAAATGAAGAGGAATTTGAGGATGATGATTTTATGGTTGATGACGAGGAAGGTTTCGAGGAGTGGGAGGAGCCTGTCGTAGATAATGAGCCCGAATAAATTAGTTTGTCAGGTCCATCGGACGATGGATCAGATACATCCGATGATTAGATAGATGATGGGCATTGACCTTGTATATAAGGTATGGATGTTATCTTAAGTGCTTAGACGCACTAGGATATTTTGGGGCTAGTACGGTTTTTGAGGATCTAGTACCTGGGTAGGTAGACCTTTTGTGACTGTATGTTTTGGACTACCTCAAGTACGTGACACGTACTCAGGTAGGGATAGTTACACCTTTTGTATGTTGACTCGATTGTGTGGCCTGATAGATGATTATGATATGTATGTTTTATGTGGTAATATTAATCTGTTATTCTAGTTCCTTGAGATGTGTTTCGAACAATATAAAGGGTTTTAGTTTATATCATATAGGTTTAAAGGTTTTCATTTCCAATTTCGAGGACGAAAAGTCGTAAGGGGGGTGAATGTAACAACCCAAGTTTTTTTTTAACTGAGTTGAATACAATTTTAATAATATGGTTTGAGTTATGTAACACCCCACATCCGTTAGTGTCACTCACAAAGGGAATGCACTAAGTTCTGTGGAGCATTTAGGGTAAAAGATGCAGATAAATTACAAGACAGACAGAAATTAAACAGCGGAAAATAAAACTTTGCTTTATTGATAAAATAGTTTGTACAATGGTTTCTTTACAATATCAGAGTATCATCTGTCTTACAAAATAAAGAAGCATAAAAACAACATTTATATCCCCCGATTTTAGCAAGAGCCAGCCATAGCATCTGAAAAGAAAATCCAAGAAAACTTCGACAAATCTTCAAGATGGGAAAGAGTGGCAGTCCAACTTAACCTGAGCTAAACTATTCCCTCCTTTACTACCTGGGGGGGGGAACGGAAGAAAAGAAGACGAAAGAAAAACAGAGTCAGACATAAAGCCTGAGTAAGTTCAGTAACTTCTAGCATGTGAACATGGAAAAACAAAACGACATGAATTAACTGAATACAAGATTACACCATGACGATAGGGTCAACAAGATTAGACAAGGTAGTCACAAGATATGCTAAGAGAAACTGGATAACCTCTAATACTTTCGCCGCTTCGCTATTTCCTTGTTATACTGGTTTCTATATCTCTGCACCACCTAACTAGTGTTCCAACTAGTAACGATAACGTGATCCCAACCCCTGTAGTTTCCATTGCCTTCAGGCATACATTTATTATTTATTACCTAGATCTAATCTAGGGTTTTCTATCAAGTGCTTTCTAGATTTAACTAGAGTTTTACGCTATCTGCTGAACGCTTTTCGAGTTCAGGGTTTATGCCACCTAGTCCAACTAGGGATTACGCTACCTATCGAACGATGCCCCCAAGTCTAGGACACACTACCTAGAGTGGTATATGTTCCTATACTTCCCCACGCATGTATCGCGAATCGTTATCGCTTGTCTAGATGCACGTGTCCTGTAATGTGCGGTCCGAGTCCTGTGACAAGGCAAATCAAGGAATACAGAACTCGGTCGGGAGCTTTCAGATATCTGCCGATGCAGATGCTGAGGTCTGTTTTTATTCCAGTGGATATGGTCCCACTTGACCCCTCCCTCAACTAATGAAAGGCACACCTTGTAAAATGAGAACTATACGCCGGCCCACGGTGCCCCACTATCCTATGGCCATCCGCAACCATAACTAGATAGCAAGTATATGGTCTTTTGGAGTTCTCCGCCTTTCCGCTTCACGTATCTCGATTGACTCAAGATGGATGGTAGACGACGAGTCGCTATCACAGGGCTACCGTTTGCTCGCCGAATCACGCCGGTCCATCCTGGTCTTTAGGTTGCCATGTATTGCAACCAAGGCATACCCCTGGTTCTTCTACGCAGACCTTAACCTCTGTGGGCCCAGGCGGATCATCTGCAGCCTCACAGAGGGATACCAAGAGTACCCTCACGTCCCCTCGAAGCCTCGGGCTTCGTAACCCAGTTCGTTGGAGCCTTCTTTTTAATCAGACGGACGTTCACTCCTCCTCGTGTTATACTAAGAATTACTACTTATTTTTGTCAACTAAGGTTTACCACTTAGTTTCCAAAATCGTTGTTTTCTTAACTAAGGTTTACTACTTAGCTCCTTTTAACTAAGGTTTACTACTTAGTTCTCTTTCCCGTCAATTTGGATTGGTTAAGTGTCATTAGTCAATTCAAACTAACTTAACCCTCTTCATTTATCCTATTAAGCTGGTTAAGTGTCATTAGCAATTCACGTTGACTTAACCCTACCACAAACCAAGTTATATTGGTTAAGTATTTATTACTTAACCCTACCCATTCACCCTATGTTGGTTAAGTGTTCCTTTTTAACTTAAGCTTGCCCGTCTGTTTTAACTAACATGTTATTATTAATGGTTAAGTATTATCCCTTCATATTTTAGACTTAACCCCATTCCTTTATCACAACCTGATGGTTAAGTGTTCAAGTTTACTTAACCCTACGGTCTAGCCCAGCTAACATATCAAATTGGCTAAGTGTATTAGAATATACTTAACCCCAACCTCTGGTCTAGTTAACATGTTAATTTGGCTAAGTGTATTAAACTTTACTTAACCCTAACCTCTAGTCTAGTTAACATGTTAATTTGGCTAAGTGTATTAACTTTACTTAACCCCTACAAATATTGTCTTGCTACCTTGAATTTGGTTAAGTATCTCTATGACTTAGCCCTCCCATTCTAGCTTAACTGTGTTAAGTTTCAGTCTGAACCTAACCCCACCCATCAGTTTAGTTATCACGTTGAACTGGTTAAGTGTCTTAGTTAACTTAACCCTACCTTTCTTGTTCTAGCTTTAACTAAATAAATTAAAGCCGCGACCACTCACATTAGACAGATATTGTTGCGAATACTGGATGTGCCGGTTAGTTCCAGGCAGGTTTACATCGCAACTCAGTCTAACCTCGGGTTAGGTATATTCATGTTTTCTAAGTTCAAAGGGTTTTGATTAGTTTTCAAATCAGGTTTTGAAAGTAACCATCCCGTCCGTCGGATCAGTTAGGGATAGCCAGGGAGAGCAGGAAACTTGTATTTTCCAAACCCAAGCCTAGACACTATCCTCTCTGTCACCCTAGAACTTTCTGGTTTATTATTAAAAGAGATGTCGTTAACAAACCTTTAATTTGTCTAAATTAACATTTCCTCATTTAGGACAAATTCTATAAGTAAATTAATCCTAATTTACTTATTTCCCAATTACTCTTTTAATGTAAATTGTCAACATTTATTCTTACGGCCCATTTTCCCCTCTATATCATGTTTATGCTTTTTTGGTATGTAAACCATACCAAATGAAGTGTCACTAACCACGATTTTGCTAATCCTGACAATTACTCCCAATTATGGCCAATTTCAAGTTTATGCCAATATACTTATCGAGCCAAATTAGCTAATCCAATTCTGATTTAACATTCTAATTCACGTCAAACTAGACTTATTACTCTACTTCACTATTCATGTAAATACTAGATTTACACGTCAATACAAGATTCAAATTACACATCTTATAATTCATGTCAAATTTATCCAATTTGCATTTCTATGAACATGCCATAATACATGTTCCAATTTATGCCAATTTCCAAGTTAAACTACGTTTTAGTAAATTTCATATTTTGCCCCAAATCGCATTCCCACCGTTCGTACAATCGTGTTTCAATCTAGATTATAGATAAATCTAGAATCGTAGCAAATAGGGGATGAACCAAAGATTGCTATGAAAAGGATAGATATAACAACTGGTATAAAATGGTTTTGAAAAACGATGAAGGTTCAAGAACATGGGTAGACCTAACTTAATAGGTAAATTCCCAAGGTCTAAAACCAAGAATAGACAGAGTAGGTTCAAGAACATGGGTGGACCTAACTTAATAGGTAAATTCCCAAGGTCTAAAACCAAAGAAAACCAAGGACAGGCAGAATAAATAATCGGGTTTAGACCCAATCTCATAATCACAAAACTTAAGAAACACTTTCCTAGTCATGAATCATAGGTGTTTAATCACAGACGTCCTTGTTATGTCATAGGTAATAGTTTATGTTTTCTAATCAAAGGCATAGGTTTAGTCAAGGAAATAATCCTCATAGTCACAGTCACAGTCATAGGCAATGTTCGTAGTCATAGGCAATGTCCATAGTCATAGGCAATGTCCATAGTCATAGGCAATGTTCGTAGTCATAGGCAATGTTCGTAGTCATAGGCAATGTCCATAGTCATAGGCAATGTTCATAGTCATAGGCAATGTTGATAGTCATAGGCAATGCCTAAATGGTCATCGAATCATAACAGTTCTTAATTAGGTCCAAAGATATAGGCACAAGTTCGAATAGAAAGATTTGGCATATTCTTTTATCCCTTTAATTTCATGTCACGAACAGAGAGAAACGTTCAAATCTAAAAATAACTGACTTACAGAGATCGGTTCTAAAAAGGTGATTTGCTATGATTCGTGTGACGTTGCTTGAAACCGTTGAATTAGCTTTTGATTCCCTTCTTGAAGCTTTAATCTTGATTTGAATCTCCAATTAGAAGAAGAACTATAACTTGTTTTAGTGGAGAATTAGATTTATTTTAATGGTGGAGGCTAGAGTAGAGAGAAGCAGCATGTAGATGCTTTAGAGAATTTGTGTGGAGGAACCCTTAGGTCTAGGCATTCTTTTATAGGTGTAGAGAGTGTTTTAGGGCCCTTAGATCATCATAGAAGCCATCAGAATCGCACAAGTCGAATACACATCATCCAACCACTCAAAAGGAGACACATCAGCACAGAACACTCCAAAATTCAGTGCTGGATTAGTATGGGCGCACTTGGCAGGTGCGCCAGTGCATTTTTGTACGGGCGCACTTCACAAGTGCGCCAGTGCATTTTGGTCCGTTTCCGGTTTCTCTGCCTAACTTCGTTCGTCCATATCTCCTTCATACGGAGTCTGATTTATGCAAACTCGGACTCTATCTCAAGCAGAATTTCGAGACGAACGCAATGGCGCAATCCGTTTCCCTTAATTATTCTTTTAAAAATTAATTATACCCTGATTTGTGAATCTTAGTGTTACAGAATTACGGGGTGTTACAAGTTATCTAAGTATAAATTTGAATCTGTAAGATTTAAGTACTGATTTTTGTAAGCTCTATATTTTGGTTTGATATATACATACATACATATATATATATATATATATATTTATATTTATATTTATAGTTTATGGAAATGATTTGTAAAAGCAAATTTATTTAAAGATATGTTGATTTATAAAATTTATTTTTGTACTAATATTATCAAATTTTGATGATCTACATTTTATTAATATTAGAACATGATTTGTAAAATATAAAAATAGTATATTTCAAATTAAAATTTATGATGATTATAATACAAGATATGGATTTTATAAATATTTAGAATTTTATTTTTCGATTTGATAACATGTGATGATTTGATTTTATATATATTCGAAATTTTATTTAGATTTATATTGGGTAGGATATATATGTAAAGTAATAGTGTTTTATTTACATATGGAGATTTGTGAATTTTAAATTTTATAAAGTATGATGATTATGTACCAATTTTTATTTTCTAAGTGCTTGGTTTATATAAAGTTTTGAAATAATATATGTTTAAGTAATGCTACATTTTGACATCATACGATGATTATATATACTTTTCGTTGTTAAGCAAATTGAACTGAATAATAATTTTTATTTATTTTTAGAAACAATAGATATACTGTAAATAATTGAAATTTATAAGTGTGACATTTTGTGTATTGATCATATATATATATATATATATATATATAGAATTAGATACAAATATAAGTGTTACATGGATGTAGAAAAAATTTCAAATTTTAAAAAATAAATATATTTATTTAATTTTGTAAGGCATGCATTGGAGGAAATTTTAATAAATAAATAAATGCATATTTGTCTCTATGCATGAGATCTTTGTGCAAAGTGTCTAAATGGAGTTGAAACAAAATGTATGAACAAATAAGAAAGGGGATTACGATAGCTTTTTTTGTGATGATTTCGTTCTGGGAAAAGAGAAAACTCTCCTGTACACGCATCCCCTCTTGGTTCTCGTGTCCGCGTTCACTTTTCTCCCACCATAAAAGAATTGCAAAACCCATTCTGCTCGTCTGCTCATCTTCACCCCGTCCTCCTTCTTCAAAAATCCGTGTTCCCCTCCAAAACAACTCTCGCACCCACCACCTTTCCCACTTCCGTCCTCTTCCTTCTTTTTTTTAACTTCATCGCCCACCAATTCCGCTCCATCTTCCCCTCAACTCCACTCCTCCTCTAAATCCGCACCATCCCCATTCAGAACAGCCCCGCTCCTCTTCTGTCAACCCCATCTTCGCACCTTTCCACCTGACAGCAACTTCCGAAGCACCAAGGGACTAGCTTCTCTCCCTTCAAAGTAGAACAACTAGTTATCCTCAAACCGCAAGCCTAGTCCCTCTTCCACCTCGTCCGCCAGACCCTCCATCTCATCGTTTACCCTCCACCGCTAAACACTTCTTCTCCTCCCTACACCGACAGCTCCCTTAGTAGTCTGCCTTCTCCTTCAAACACTGCTACTCGCGTTGCACTCCTCCTCTCGCATGCTGAGACGACCCGATTTCCCGTTCTCACGGAAACAAGGTTATCTTTGGAATATAACACAGAAACAGATAATAGCAGAACATAATTAAATAAATACACCAGAATGAACAACAAAATATACTGGATAAAAGTAATCATCAGAGTTACACAGTATACAGGATCTTACTTAGTACAAATACAGTTCAGCTATACATAAATGTCTACAGCGGAAATAAACAAAATATGTACAATAGGAGCTGATCAGCATAAAAAGAAATAAATGATAGAATCCATCTTCAGCTCCAGCTATCCAGAAAGAACCAGCTAAACCTGAATACAAGGCTGCCCGTGTAGAAAAAGGGGCACCCGAGTTTGAGAGTGAAACAAACTACGAGTCAGTCATGGGACTGGTATGAGAAATCCACTCAACACATATATTATTGGCTAATCACAGGACCACGCCACTTTCGTGGAACGGGTTTACTCCATTGGATTGCCAGTGCTTTAAAACAAATCTTTCTTTTAAACATCGCTATGCTTTTTATAAAAATGAAGCCGTTATAAGACTCAGTTCCCATCACACAATGCAACGCAAACCGGAGGATAGAGTTTTACCTTATAATGGCCAAAATATGCTTGATACGAATAAAACAAAGGCATTTGATATTATTGCTAGTGTTTATATGTTTTGAAAACAATTTCAAATCATAACTATCAATCATAGACGGCATGGGTACCATATATCATGTCGCCATATATATATACAATCAAAACCGCACGATGTCGTATTTGGAAATTGGATTTCCGTCATGAACCAAGGCAAAAGATAGTCCTTACCGAATTCGTGACTCTCTAGCCCGAGCCACAGGCAAGCCTTTAGATCGTCAGGGCCGGTCCACCGATGTGGATTATTATGCCTGAACAATACGTTTCCCTGCCCTTTGGGGCGTAAACGAGCCAACGAATGACTCCATCGGACCCGGATCGTCCGATCAAACCGAGGCGCCTCGCAACAGCAACAACCACATAGGTGAAAAGTATATAAAGGTCAGGGCTGGTAGGTCACTGACACCACCCTAGCTAGAAAGAAACGCATGCCCTCCCTGAGGTCCTTCTCCAGTTTTAGGTTCATACCGGGGTGTGAGGCTCGCGAATTCACGTTATACACAAAGCTACGCCACACAGGCGGTGCTTTGATCATCACCACAGGACTTTGCTTTTCAACAGAAGCCCTGATCACTGCATCTTAGCATGCCACACAGGCAATTCACGCCATGCGATTGATGTCCATCGATATACAACCTCTGAGCTCGTACGTCTCAGAGAAGGGCGTTAAGAAAAAGAATAAATTCTCCGCCGCCAAACAGATGTATATTTAACAGAGATCAATCAACACAGAATAAAATCCAATGTCGGACACACAGTCCATTTACAAGTCCGTTCTGGGTCTGAACGAAACCGGAGGCACTAAATACCTCGCAAACCCTTCGATCAACACGTACGTCTGAACGATCACCACTCATTATCCATATTTCGGGATGCCTCCCAATCAGGACCTCGGTTACCATCCAAACGAGGTGAAGATCTCCGGTCTTCGACCACCGTCTTCATCTTCGAATTTCAATCGTCGGTCAATTATTCGAAATGAGAATTAACTCGGCCTTTTCAAATAATTCACGTATATTTAGAATTTCAATTCGATTTATTTCAATGGTTAAATTATTCGACAACACCAATTTTGTTCTTTAATGTAATTTTCACACCAAACACATTCAACCATCAAATACAACATAAATCAAGCAAATTCAGTTTATTTCCATTCCATGTCGCTTATGATATTTTATAATGATTTATCGCTATTTTTATTTATTTTAAAATAGCCCATTCATTCAAAACGACGCTTCGGGCCATAACGCGGCCGTGGCGCTGTTTTTCTTCAGATTTGATTTACACATATCTGAAAATCTAACCGTTGGATCTTCACAAAATTTACATCATTAGAAAGGTCTTTTCAAAACGAATCCAACGGTTCCAGTTTCGGGAAAATCCGACGGTCGGATCTCCCGGTACAATCGTTTGAAGTTTCGATTTCAAAATACGAACTGCAGCGTCGTTATTCGATTAAATAAAATTATATTTATATTTATATATAAATATAATCGTTTCTGGCGCTGTTTTTCTTCAGATTTGAATTAAACATTCCAGACAATCCAACCGTTGGATTTTTACAAGGTTGGTGCCGTTGGGAAGATATTTCCAAGGCGAACCCGACGGTTGAGGTTTCGGGAAAATCCAATGGTCGGATTTCCCGCACTAGTCGTTTGAAATCACGGTTTCAAAATACGAACTGCACGGCTTCGTTTCGTTTTAATTTTATTTATATTTATATATTTATATAAATATAGTTCATTCAACAATTTCAATATCGTTTTCACTTCAAATATTTTTCTAACACCTTAAATTTTGGAAAAATTTCGCCATAACCTCCCCTGCACCGGGAGCATCGGGAAATCGCAAATAGCGTTCCCGGTCCTTCTAATCTCAAAAAGAAAAAGAAGAAGCCAAGCGGCTAGCCAATAGGCTCAAAATCATCACCCAAACAAATCAGTAAATGTGTACCTATTTGTCGGGCACAAAATTTTATTCCTCTTCTCTAGCCCCTTTGCTATAACCTGTTCAATGAATATTGCATGTACATATATATATATAGTTCTTATCATTTATCAATTTCTATTCGACTTCATATTTGATTTCTATTTGGTTTAAAAACTCCATTCATTCTAATGTTACATAAATAGGTGCAAATCATTTCATTAGCTAATTAATGAATATTTCAACTCATATATGTTTATTTTGAACAAGTGGCTATTTTTAACACTTCACATTTCAACGATTTATGCATACAATAAAAATGTGATTTTTATTGTAAAACAATTCATTTCAAAACACTATTTTTCTATATAGTTCATATAGGTGACAAAATAGGATTTTTATCATAAAACAATTTATTTCAAAATATGAATACCATTCAACACATGAATTTCTAAACAACGAATGAATATCAATTCAACACAAATGTTTTCTATGGTTTCTATATATAGATAAAAATGTGATTTTTATTATCGAACAATTTATTTAAAAATATGAATACCATTCAACACATGAATTTCTAAACAACGAATGAATATCAATTCAACACATGAATGTTTTCAATAGTTTTTATATATAGATAAAAATGTGATTTTTATTATCGAACAATTTATTTCAAAATATGAATACCATTCAACACATGAATTTCTAAACAACGAATGAATATCAATTCAACACATGAATGTTTTCAATAGTTTTTATATATAGATAAAAATGTGATTTTTATTATCGAACAATTTATTTCAAAATATGAATACCATTCAACAGATGAATTTCTAAACAACGAATGAATATCAATTCAACACATGAATGTTTTCAATAGTTTCTATATATAGATAAAAATGTGATTTTTATTATCGAACAATTTATTTCAAAATATGAATACCATTCAACACATGAATTTCTAAACAACGAATGAATATCAATTCAACACATGAATGTTTTCAATAGTTTTTATATATAGATAAAAATGTGATTTTTATTATCGAACAATTTATTTCAAAATATGAATACCATTCAACACATGAATTTCTAAACAACGAATGAATATCAATTCAACACATGAATGTTTTCAATAGTTTTTATATATAGATAAAAATGTGATTTTTGTTATCGAACAATTTATTTTAAAATATGAATACCATTCAACACATGAATTTCTAAACAACGAATGAATATCAATTCAACACATGAATGTTTTCTATACAATGAATAAATATAGTTTAAGCATATGAAAATAATTCAAACACACAAATATTATTCAAAATTTCGGCAGCATAACGGCAGGGTAGTTACATCGACACCGTCCCTAGTACGGCTCCTCGCTCTACCTTAAAACCTCGCGGTTTTTGACAATGGGGATCATGCATCTAGTTCGCACGCAGGCGGCATGTATATATTTATTTCATTTCCACAAACTAATCCTATGTGGTTTCAACCAAATATTTCACAACCACCAATCGGTATTTTTCAACCACAATCAACCAATATCAATCACAAACAATCCCAAACAACCATTCAATTTTCACAACAATTTCAACCAATAAATATCGTCCATGGTTTGTGGACGAGGGGCGTATATATATATATATATATATATATATATATATATATATTTATATATATAGCAATTCACTTTTACTTCACACGTATATATATATAAATTTTAAATCAGAAATCTCACCGATAGCTATCCAACTTCACGACACTTCCTTTATAGAAATCCTCGCCTTTTGTCGCTTTCGCCCGTATTCTCTACACATGTAAAATTCGAATTTTTACGATGCTATTCAATATATAAAAATCTGATTTCTACTTCGACTTTCAATATATAAAAATATGATTTTTTCTTTTTAAAGTTCAGTTTTTATTTCCTTTTTAAAAATCAGGTTTTAAAATTCTTTAAAAGAAATCAGTTTAAAAATCCTTTACAAAAATCAGTTTAAAAATTCCTTTATAAAAATCTGTTTTTACTTTCTTTTTAAAAAAACCCAGTTTAAAAATTCTTTTATAAAAATCTGTTTTATGCTTTTAAAAATTTCAGTTTTAATCTTTTAAAAATTTCAGTTTTAAACTTTTTAAAAATTCCAGTTTTAAACTTTTAAAAACATAAAACAGTTTTTACTTTAAACATAAAACAGTTTTACAGAATAAATAAAAAAGAAAATAAATTAAATAAATAAAAATAGGAAATGCTCACCGATGTAGCTGCGAAGGGGGGGGGGTTCTGGTGGCGGTCGGCGGTTCAGGAAGGTGCGGCGGCTTCAGCGTCGCGAACGAGGGGGGGGCTTCGTCGGCGGCGTTCGCTCGAGGGGGGGGCTGGCGAATTGAAGGAGGAGGAGGGCGGTGGCTTCGGGCTCGAACTGGGAGGCGGTCGTCGATCGGTAGTTTTAGGGTTTCTTTCCTTTTTTTTTTCCTGTTTATGTTTAATGAAGTCGGGGGGGGGGGGGGGGGCCAGGAAGATGATAAAGGAGGGAATTTAGATATATTTTTTTTATTATTTAATTATTTAATTTTGCAAATAGGTTGACTTTTACATACGACCTCGAAACGAGGCCCACCGCCTGTCGCCCATAGCGTTTTACCCCCATTCTGAACACAATGGGATATGTATCGCAAGCTGATTTGATCGTTACAATCAGTTTCCTTTTGAATTTTCATTTAAATCATTATATTGAATTTTAAACGTACATTTCAAATTACCGGGGTCACATACTAACTAGAAAAATTCCAGAAAAATATTTTCTAGCTTTGTATTGACGATACGGTCCTAACAAAACTAGTTTCGTCGAATTCTGAGACCGTTTGAAAAATGGCCAATTTCCAGTCGATTAAAATCAACGGAAACTGGTCAAACGCGTTTTCTTTTGCCACGCTCACATATTGATTCGAAAAATTATGAAATTTGAAATCTAGCAATAACTTGACACTGCGGATCCAACAAAAGTGGTTTCGTCGAAATCCGAGGTCATTTGCAAAATATCCATTTTTAAGGGCCTGAATTCCATAGCGACTATTCAGAATATTCAACTGGACATATCTTTTGATTCCTTCTATCAAATTTCGATTGGTCAGATTCGTTAGAAAGATATTCACTTTCAGATTTAAATATTTTTGGTTTCACTAAAATCCGGATTGTTTTGCACCCGGTATATTCAATTGAAGTTTGAAATCGAATTATCGAACTACTGCGCCATTTTCAATTCTATATATAATTATAATTAATTATATTCGTTTTCAAATGTCGATTCAAACTCAGTTTTCATCGCCATTATTTAAAATATTTATTTTAAATATTTAAAATCCATTATTTTAGCCAATTTAAAAAAATTTAAATTGGTTCAGATTTTCTAGGTCGTTACAATCTCCCCCACTTAAAACTTTTCGTCCCCGAAAAGGAATAAAGTCGAAAGTGGTTTGATAAATCCACAATCACACAACACAACAACCAATTTGTTTTTAATATTCAGAGTATAGAATAAATAGTGCACATCCATGGGAAGAAAATAGCAACAGAATAGAGAATTAAATGGTAATGCAAAGTAGGGTAAATGTACCTTGCACCAGAGTCAATCAGAGATATCTACTCGGCATCTAGGATAAGCTTTCTGAATGCTCTCCTCAGTTTCCCAAGTACAATCTCGCGGATCTCCACTCCATTGCACTTTGACTAAGTGAACCTTCTTGTTCCTCAGCTCTTTGGTTTCTTTGCCGATAATCTTTAGCGGCTCTCGCCTCACAGCTAATTCTGGAGTAATTTCAATATCCTGCTGAGCTGCTTCTTCCACGATCAAGTCTGGATCATGAACGTGCTTTCGAAGTTGAGATATATGAAATACATCATGAACTCCAGGCAACCAATCAGGAAGTTCAATTTTATATGCGAGAGTCCCAATCCGTTCCAGAATAGGAAACGGACCAATAAATTTGGGCGCTAGCTTTCCAGTTTTACCGAACCGGATTACTCCTCTCATCGGCGATACTTTCAAATATACATAGTCGCCAACTTCAAAGGATATATCTCTTCTTCTTCTATCGGCATAGCTCTTTTGTCGGCTTTGAGCGGCGAGTAATCGCTTCTTAATAAAATCGACTTTGTCGGCAGCTTCTCGAATCATATCGGGACCTAACACAAGTCTATTTCCAGGCTCGACCCAACAAGCAGGAGATCGACACGGTCTACCATACAATGCTTCGAATGGCGACATTGTCAGACTCGCCTGGTAGTTGTTGTTATAAGAGAATTCAGCCAAATGCAGATGGTCTTCCCATGATCCACCGAAATCTAGAATACAAGCCCGCAATAGATCTTCTAAAATGCGATTTACCCTCTCAGTCTGACCGTCTGTCTGAGGATGATAAGCGGTGCTTAGGTTTAACTTCGTTCCCAGCTCGACTTGAAATGCTTCCCAGAATTTGCTAGTGAATATTGTATCTCTATCACTGACTATACTGAGCGGCACTCCATGTAGTCTAACTATTTCCCTGAAGTATATCTGCGCCAGACTCTGAGCGGTTCTATTTGATTTGACAGGTATGAAATGGGCGGTCTTCGTGAAACGATCTACGATCACCCAAATACTGTCATTTCCTTTTCTGGTCCTGGGCAGACCATCAATGAAATCCATAGAAATATGTTCCCACTTCCAACCAGGAACTTCTAGTGGTTGTAACAATCCAGCCAATTTCTGTTGGTCACTTTTGACTAGCTGACAAGTAGGGCATCGGCTAACATATAAGTAAATGTCCCTTTTCATCGACTTCCACCAGAAAGTGCGTTTGATGTCATTATACATTTTGCTTACTCCCGGATGGATACTGAGTTTTGACTTGTGGCATTCATCCAATACTTCCTTTCGAAGTTCAGGAATGTTAGGAACGCATATTCGACCTTTGAGCCTTAGAATCCCCTCATTATCAACTTGAAAACTCGAGGGTTCGCCTTGTTGAATTATCCCTCTGATCTTCTGAATGAAGTGATCATCCTCCTGAAGAGCAGATATCTTACCTAGCAATGAAGTCGTGATGATAAAACTGGCGATCATTTCATTCTTTCGGCTTAATGCATCGGCCACGACATTGGCTTTTCCTGGAGTATATATAATTTCGAAGTCATATGCTGCAAGAAACTCCAGCCAACGTTGCTGCCTCAAATTTAAGTCCTTCTGAGTGAACAGGTACTTTAATGACTGATGATCTGTAAACAGTTCGAATCTCTCACCGAGAAGATAGTGTCTCCAGATTTTCAAAGAGAATATTATAGCCAATAACTCAAGATCATGAGTTACATAGTTTTTCTCGTGCGGCTTCAATTGACGGCTAGCATAAGCAATCACTTGACCTCTTTGCATTAACACTGCACCAAGGCCTTCTCTAGAAGCATCAGTCCAGACTTTTAAATCTTGGTTGCCATCGATGATGGTTAACACTGGAGCTGTCGTTAATCTTAACTTTAGCTCTTCGAAAGCCTCCTCACTTTCTTGAGTCCATTTGAACTTAGAATGCTTCTTTGTAAGCTTCATTAAGTGGCCAGATATCTTAGAAAAGTCTTTAACGAACTTCCGATAATAGCTAGCCAATCCGAGAAAGCTGCGGACTTCAGTGGGAGTACTGGGCTGTTTCCAATTTTGAATAGCCGTGATTTTACTTGGATCCACAGCAATTCCTTCTTTCGATACAACATGGCCCAGAAATTTCACTTCATCTTGCCAAAAGATACATTTGGAAAACTTTGCTTTCAATACATTTCTCCTGAGGATTTCTAGAACCTGTTCCAGATGCTTTTCATGTTCGGCCCTTGATTTAGAGAAGATTAGAATATCATCAATAAAAACCAGAACAAATTTATTCAATACTCCTCTGAATACCCTGTTCATTAGATCGACGAAGTAAGCAGGGGCGTTACATAAGCCGAACGGCATTACTAACCACTCGTAGAATAAGTCGGGGCCTCTGAACGCTGTCATTGGAACACACTCTTCGGCAATTCGAAGTTGATGGAAACCTGTAGCTAGGTCCATTCGCGAAAATACTTGTGCTCCATTTAATCGATCCAACAAATCATCAATCCGCGGCAATGGATATTTGTTCTTTATTGTCTGTTTATTCAGATCACGATAATCCACGCATAGCCGTAGAGTACCATCAGATTTTGGGACAAACACCACTGCTGCACCCCAATCAGAGAAACTAGGCCTGATCAGACCTTTCCATACTAGCTGTCTTGTTTGTTTGTCTAATTCCTCCTTCTCTTTCAAGGACATTCTTCGAATAGTGTGAACTACCGGCCTTGCATTGGGAATCAAAGCAATTCTGAAATCTATTTCTCTCTGCGGAGGTAAGCGAACAACTTCTTCGAACACGTCCGCATAGTTCTTGACGACAGGAATGTCTTTGATGCGGTCAGGAATATTCTCCGTGACTTCAGGGATATTTTCTATTTGAGCTGGAGAAACATCGAGAGCTGCCCAGAAGTCTTTTCTATTAGCATTCTGACCTTCACAGGGAATGGTTATATAATCGCCTGATTTAATCTTCGCTTTTACGACTCTGTCGGCGCATTTAACTTCAGCTTCGTATTTGGTCAACCAGTCTAACCCCAAGATAAGATCAAACTCTTTAAAATTCATGACGTCTGCGATGGTAGGAAACCGATAACGAGAAAAAGAAACCGGTACTCTACAAATCCAACTGAGATCAATGGAACCCCCAACAGGATTCTGGACAGTCATGGGTTCCTTCAGCTTTTTCAAATTCAAATCCAGTTTCTTAGTTGCATCTTTGGCAATGAAACTTCGTGACGCGCCTGTGTCAAACAGTACTTTGACTAGAATGTTTTTGACAGTTAGCGTGCCTTCTAACACATCGGGCCTTTCTTGATTAGCTGAGGGCTCAGAAGTTTCTGCTACTTCATTTACCTGAACTGTTTTTGTCTTTTTCAACATCCAGCAATCTCTCTTTATATGACCCGTCCTATGACAAAGATTACACTCCCGGGTCGCTTGAAACTTATTCTTGGATTTAGGCTCATCCCTTTTTGGTTTCTTTAGAGATCGGCAACTTATCGAGAGATGTCCTTGCTTATTGCAGTTAGAGCATATAGCTGTCGTTACTGGTTCTTTTTCGGATCTGGCCCTTTTTCGATTTATTTCGGGCTCCTTACCGACTTCAGACATTGAACTTGCCTCAGGAATCTCAGTTTCCGACTCTGCTATGTCACTAGAACTGACTTCTTCTTCGTCGCATAACATTCCTTTCTTATGGAGATCTTCATACTGATAGGCCATATATATCATTTCTGAGAAAGGAAGCTTCACATGCCCCAATACTTTATTCTGGTATTTCCTTTGAAGGCCATGAATAAATCTCAGATTTTTCCTCTTTGGGTCTTGAATTAGATGAGGAGCAAAGTGAGCAAGTTCGTTGAATTTCTTATGATATTCGGGAATGGTCATGTCACCTTGTATCAGATAAGAAAATTCATCACATAATCGTTCGGTCGCTTCGGGAGGAGTAAATCTTTCCAAGAATATCACTTTGAATTTGTCCCAGGTGATATCACCTTCTGGATTATTCTCTATAACTGAATCCCACCAGAACAAAGCCTCTTCTTTGAGTGCCCAGGAGGCCAGTAATCTTTTCTGGTCATCCCTCAGCTTTAATGCTTCGAAGATTTTCTCAGCCGAACGAATCCAAGCTTGTGTCTTCATAATAGATTCTTCACCAGAGAACGGTATTCCACCCATATTTCGATATTTGATTAATAGGGCCTCAATACCCGGTTCTGCATTCCTTCTGCTTCTGACACTCATTTTTCTAGTACTTCTGCAAATGGCAGATCAAGTGTCAGGTCACAGAAAAGGTAGTTTAAAAATATAGAAACACATACTTCAAATGTAAATGTGTCTATCAAGGTGTAATTTCATTATGCTTTACTCATACTAGGATATTACTGATCCTATCTGTATAGAGTTACCCGTCCTAGAACACTACTGGTTCTATTTCTGATGAGTTCGTTCAAATGTTATATTCCAGAACTAAGCTTAACCAAAGCTCTGATACCACGTTGAGACGACCCGATTTCCCATTCTCACGGAAACAAGGTTATCTTTGGAATATAACACAGAAACAGATAATAGCAGAACAGAATTAAATAAATACACCAGAATGAACAACAAAATATACTGGATAAAAGTAATCATCAGAGTTACACAGTATACAGGATCTTACTTAGTACAAATACAGTTCAGCTATACATAAATGTTTACAGCGGAAATAAACAAAATATGTACAATAGGAGCTGATCAGCATAAAAAGAAATAAATGATAGAATCCATCTTCAGCTCCAGCTATCCAGAAAGAACCAGCTAAACCTGAATACAAGGCTGCCCGTGTAGAAAAAGGGGCACCCGAGTTTGAGAGTGAAACAAACTACGAGTCAGTCATGGGACTAATATGAGAAATCCACTCAACACATATATAATTGGCTAATCACAGGACCACGCCACTTTCGTGGAACGGGTTTACTCCATTGGATTGCCAGTGCTTTAAAACAAATCTTTCTTTTAAACATCGCTATGCTTTTTATAAAAATGAAGCCGTTATAAGACTCAGTTCCCATCACACAATGCAACGCAAACCGGAGGATAGAGTTTTACCTTATAACGGCCAAAATATGCTTGATACGAATAAAACAAAGGCATTTGATATTATTGCTAGTGTTTATATGTTTTGAAAACAATTTCAAATCATAACTATCAATCATAGACGGCATGGGTACCATATATCATGTCGCCATATATATATACAATCAAAACCGCACGATGTCGTATTTGGAAATTGGATTTCCGTCATGAACCAAGGCAAAAGATAGTCCTTACCGAATTCGTGACTCTCTAGCCCGAGCCACAGGCAAGCGCGTAGGCAAGCCTTTAGATCGTCAGGGCCGGTCCACCGATGTGGATTATTATGCCTGAACAATACGTTTCCCCGCCCTTTGGGGCGTAAACGAGCCAACGAATGACTCCATCGGACCCGGATCGTCCGATCAAACCGAGGCGCCTCGCAACAGCAACAACCACATAGGTGAAAAGTATATAAAGGTCAGGGCTGGTAGGTCACTGACACCACCCTAGCTAGAAAGAAACTCATGCCCTCCCTGAGGTCCTTCTCCAGTTTTAGGTTCATACCGGGGTGTGAGGCTCGCGAATTCACGTTATACACAAAGCTACGCCACACAGGCGGTGCTTTGATCATCACCACAGGACTTTGCTTTTCAACAGAAGCCCTGATCACTGCATCTTAGCATGCCACACAGGCAATTCACGCCATGCAATTGATGTCCATCGATATACAACCTCTGAGCTCGTACGTCTCAGAGAAGGGCGTTAAGCAAAAGAATAAATTCTCCGCCGCCAAACAGATGTATATTTAACAGAGATCAATCAACACAGAATAAAATCCAATGTCGGACACACAGTCCATTTACAAGTCCGTTCTGGGTCTGAACGAAACCGGAGGCACTAAATACCTCGCAAACCCTTCGATCAACACGTACGTCTGAACGATCACCACTCATTATCCATATTTCGGGATGCCTCCCAATCAGGACCTCGTTTACCATCCAAACGAGGTGAAGATCTCCGGTCTTCGACCACCGTCTTCATCTTCGAATTTCAATCGTCGGTCAATTATTCGAAATGAGAATTAACTCGGCCTTTTCAAATAATTCACGTATATTTAGAATTTCAATTCGATTTATTTCAATGGTTAAATTATTCGACAACACCAATTTTGTTCTTTAATGTAATTTTCGCACCAAACACATTCAACCATCAAATACAACATAAATCGAGCAAATTCAGTTTATTTCCATTCCATATCGCTTATGATATTTTATAATGATTTATCGCTATTTTTATTTATTTTAAAATAGCCCATTCATTCAAAACGACGCTTCGGGCCATAACGCGGCCGTGGCGCTGTTTTTCTTCAGATTTGATTTACACATATCTGAAAATCTAACCGTTGGATCTTCACAAAATTTACATCATTAGAAAGGTCTTTTCAAAACGAATCCAAAGGTTCCAGTTTCGGGAAAATCCGACGGTCGGATCTCCCGGTACAATCGTTTGAAGTTTCGATTTCAAAATACGAACTGCAGCGTCGTTATTCGATTAAATAAAATTATATTTATATTTATATATAAATATAATCGTTTCTGGCGCTGTTTTTCTTCAGATTTGAATTAAACATTCCAGACAATCCAACCGTTGGATTTTTACAAGGTTGGTGCCGTTGGGAAGATATTTCCAAGGCGAACCCGACGGTTGAGGTTTCGGGAAAATCCAATGGTCGGATTTCCCGCACTAGTCGTTTGAAATCACGGTTTCAAAATACGAACTGCACGGCTTCGTTTCGTTTTAATTTTATTTATATTTATATATTTATATAAATATAGTTCATTCAACAATTTCCATATCGTTTTCACTTCAAATATTTTTCTAACACCTTAAATTTTGGAAAAATTTCGCCATAACCTCCCCTGCACCGGGAGCATCGGGAAATCGCAAATAGCGTTCCCGGTCCTTCTAATCTCAAAAAGAAAAAGAAGAAGCCAAGCGGCTAGCCAATAGGCTCAAAATCATCACCCAAACAAATCAGTAAATGTGTACCTATTTGTCGGGCACAAAATTTTATTCCTCTTCTCTAGCCCCTTTGCTATAACCTGTTCAATGAATATTGCATGTACATATATATACAGTTCTTATCATTTATCAATTTCTATTCGACTTCATATTTGATTTCTATTTGGTTTAAAAACTCCATTCATTCTAATGTTACATAAATAGGTGCAAATCATTTCATTAGCTAATTAATGAATATTTCAACTCATATATGTTTATTTTGAACAAGTGGCTATTTTTAACACTTCACATTTCAACGATTTATGCATACAATAAAAATGTGATTTTTATTGTAAAACAATTCATTTCAAAACACTATTTTTCTATATAGTTCATATAGGTGACAAAATAGGATTTTTATCATAAAACAATTTATTTCAAAATATGAATACCATTCAACACATGAATTTCTAAACAACGAATGAATATCAATTCAACACATGAATGTTTTCTATGGTTTCTATATATAGATAAAAATGTGATTTTTATTATCGAACAATTTATTTCAAAATATGAATACCATTCAACACATGAATTTCTAAACAACGAATGAATATCAATTCAACACATGAATGTTTTCAATAGTTTTTATATATAGATAAAAATGTGATTTTTATTATCGAACAATTTATTTCAAAATATGAATACCATTCAACACATGAATTTCTAAACAACGAATGAATATCAATTCAACACATGAATGTTTTCAATAGTTTTTATATATAGATAAAAATGTGATTTTTATTATCGAACAATTTATTTCAAAATATGAATACCATTCAACACATGAATTTCTAAACAACGAATGAATATCAATTCAACACATGAATGTTTTCAATAGTTTTTATATATAGATAAAAATGTGATTTTTATTATCGAACAATTTATTTCAAAATATGAATACCATTCAACACATGAATTTCTAAACAACGAATGAATATCAATTCAACACATGAATGTTTTCAATAGTTTTTATATATAGATAAAAATGTGATTTTTATTATCGAACAATTTATTTCAAAATATGAATACCATTCAACACATGAATTTCTAAACAACGAATGAATATCAGTTCAACACATGAATGTTTTCAATAGTTTTTATATATAGATAAAAATGTGATTTTTGTTATCGAACAATTTATTTTAAAATATAAATACCATTCAACACATGAATTTCTAAACAACGAATGAATATCAATTCAACACATGAATGTTTTCTATACAATGAATAAATATAGTTTAAGCATATGAAAATAATTCAAACACACAAATATTATTCAAAATTTCGGCAGCATAACGGCAGGGTAGTTACACCGGCACCGTCCCTAGTACGGCTCCTCGCTCTACCTTAAAACCTCGCGGTTTTTGACAATGGGGATCATGCATCTAGTTCGCACGCAGGCGGCATGTATATATTTATTTCATTTCCACAAACTAATCCTATGTGGTTTCAACCAAATATTTCACAACCACCAATGGATATTTTTCAACCACAATCAACCAATATCAATCACAAACAATCCCAAACAACCATTCAATTTTCACAACAATTTCAACCAATAAATATCGTCCATGGTTTGTGGACGAGGGGCGTATATATATATATATATATATATATATATATATATATATATATATTTATATATAGCAATTCACTTTTACTTCACACGTATATATATATAAATTTTAAATCAGAAATCTCACCGATAGCTATCCAACTTCACGACACTTCCTTTATAGAAATCCTCGCCTTTTGTCGCTTTCGCCCGTATTCTCTACACATGTAAAAATCGAATTTTTACGATGCTATTCAATATATAAAAATCTGATTTCTACTTCGACTTTCAATATATAAAAATATGATTTTTTCTTTTTAAAGTTCAGTTTTTATTTCCTTTTTAAAAATCAGGTTTTAAAATTCTTTAAAAGAAATCAGTTTAAAAATCCTTTACAAAAATCAGTTTAAAAATTCCTTTATAAAAATCTGTTTTTACTTTCTTTTTAAAAAAACCCAGTTTAAAAATTCTTTTATAAAAATCTGTTTTTACTTTCTTTTATAAAAATCTGTTTTATGCTTTTAAAAATTTCAGTTTTAATCTTTTAAAAATTTCAGTTTTAAACTTTTTAAAAATTCCAGTTTTAAACTTTTAAAAACATAAAACAGTTTTTACTTTAAACATAAAACAGTTTTACAGAATAAATAAAAAAGAAAATAAATTAAATAAATAAAAATATGAAATGCTCACCGATGTAGCTGCGAAGGGGGGAGGGGGTTTTCTGGTGGCGGTCGGCGGTTCAGGGAGGTGCGGCGGCTTCAGCGTCGCGAACGAGGGGGGGGGCTTCGTCGGCGGCGTTCGCTCAAGGGGGGGCTGGCGAATTGAAGGAGGAGGAGGGCGGTGGCTTCGGGCTCGAACTGGGAGGCGGTCGTCGATCGGTAGTTTTAGGGTTTCTTTCCTTTTTTTTTTCCTGTTTATGTTAAATGAAGTCGGGGGGGGGGGGCCAGGAAGATGATAAAGGAGGGAATTTAGATATTTTTTTATTATTATTTAATTATTTAATTTTGCAAATAGGTTGACTTTTACATACGACCTCGAAACGAGGCCCACCGCCTGTCGCCCATAGCGTTTTACCCCCATTCTGAACACAATGGGATATGTATCGCAAGCTGATTTGATCGTTACAATCAGTTTCCTTTTGAATTTTCATTTAAATCATTATATTGAATTTTAAACGCACATTTCAAATTACCGGGGTCACATACTAACTAGAAAAATTCCAGAAAAATATTTTCTAGCTTCGTATTGACGATACGGTCCTAACAAAACTAGTTTCATCGAATTCTGAGACCGTTTGAAAAATGGCCAATTTCCAGTCGATTAAAATCAACGGAAACTGGTCAAACGCGTTTTCTTTTGCCACGCTCACATATTGATTCGAAAAATTATGAAATTTGAAATCTAGCAATAACTTGACACTGCGGATCCAACAAAAGTGGTTTCGTCGAAATCCGAGGTCATTTGCAAAATATCCATTTTTAAGGGCCTGAATTCCATAGCGACTATTCAGAATTTTCAACTGGACATATCTTTTGATTCCTTCTATCAAATTTCGATTGGTCAGATTCGTTAGAAAGATATTCACTTTCAGATTTAAATATTTTTGGTTTCACTAAAATCCGGATTGTTTTGCACCCGGTATATTCAATTGAAGTTTGAAATCGAATTATCGAACTACTGCGCCATTTTCAATTCTATATATAATTATAATTAATTATATTCGTTTTCAAATGTCGATTCAAACTCAGTTTTCATCGCCATTATTTAAAATATTTATTTTAAATATTTAAAATCCATTATTTTAGCCAATTTAAAAAAATTTAAATTGGTTCAGATTTTCTGGGTCGTTACACATGCAGAGACCGTATACACATGCCCAGCAAAGTAAACCCGTAGCCTTTCCTTCCTTTCCTTTTAACCGCTATATCCATTGCTTTTAACAAACCAGTCTTTGCCACCTTTTGTCCTTCTGTTACCATCCGCTCCAGCCTTCTTCTCTTCTTCATTTTTTCTAACTATCCGCCTTCTTTGGGAAATTTTATATAGTCAGTCTTTTCCCTTCAGGAAATTGGGTGCGCGTAGCAAAAGCAACGTCCATAGAAGCTTGTGTGTGGTCTTTAAGAAGAGCGATTCCAGTTACTGCGGATTTCAATAGGAAAATAGGAGGCAATGCAGGTGAGAACACCGTATTTATAAGTTATATGATTTTCATATGCTGCATATATTAAAAAATATGGTAGATTATAAAATTTGTTGCATGCATGGTTGATCTTGAGTTGTGAAAATGTCGTATAAATTCGTATATAATGTTGCTATCAAATGCGCGTTGGTGCTCTAACGCGTATGTATGAAATATAGTTCTATACATGAAATGGATGACATGTGCGGGAATGTTGAGCGACATTGAACATGACGCTTGTGAGAAATTTATTGGTTGTTTGTTAGTTATTTGCCATGAATGTTTGGTATTGCTTTACGATCAAATAGCATGGTTAAATTTAGCTGTATGGTTGTGTCACACACCGTAGTTGTGCGATTTTACGTATAATCGACTTGAATCTCCTTACCATATAAATAATGATTTGATCTACGCTTTGGAATTTGACATTGATTTTTTTTTTGTTTAATTTGAAGTTGGAAGTTTTAAGCATTGTTTGCAAAAGACATCGGGTTTGGAATATATATATATATATATATATATATATATATATATATATATATATATATATAAAGTATAGTTTTGTACAAGGCGAGGTAATTTCCGAGGTAATTTCAGTAAGTTATATAAATTTGGTTTTCCTAGTTTTCTTAGTAAAGCACTTCGTATATGTATATGTATAAGGTTTAAATCATTTTCTACAATCTAATTATTTTATTTTACAATTATTTTATTTAAAATTATCATTTTTCCAGGTTATTTAAAATAATAGTAATTTCTTCATAATTGAGAATTGATTTCGACTGAATTATTTATTTAAGTTGAAATTTGAAATGAATAAATTTCTCTTGGGATATATCTTGAGTTCAGAAGATTATGGTATTGTGATAAGAAAACATGTTCTATGTTGAATATAAATCGATTTCAAACAATTATGAGACCTCAATATGAACATATTAAAATATGGAAGTAAATAGGCTTTGAATAATTGTGATAATTGATAGGAGAAACATATTCTATTTGAAATTAGAGTGTTGAATTATAGTGAATGGGATTTAAACCAGTTGAGATTTAGTGACTTTGGAAACGTATTAAAAGAATGACAACAATTAAAGGCATTACGTCTGAAACATAAGATTCAAGTGGATTCTATTTCATGAATGATAAGACGATAACAAGTTTATGAAATATGATGTAACCTCGATTATAGAAGAATTGATAATGGTATGAAAGGAGGTTTGAATCGAAACAGCGCATAATCCATAACTATTGTTTTAACAATACGCTTATTACTTGGGAAGACCAGGATCAAATATATATTCAAAACCATTCCAAATAATAATACGACGTTGTTCGAGACTTGATCAAACGACAAATGAAGACCGATGATCTTCGAATTGCTTGGGTTGATGGCCGCCGATGTCTCGGTTGGGTTGATCACTCAATACGAGTCTATTAGTGGCATGAGGTCTGAGCGTATTTGGAGATTTTCAGATTTTGTTCCGTTCAAACCCAGAATGGACTTGTATGGATTGTGTGCCTGACATTGTAATTGATGGAAGAACACTGATTTTCGTTGATATGTTTCTGGTTTGTGACGTACGAGCTCAAAGTGGTTATGTAATGGTTGAAATCAGTTGTTATGTTGTGAATGGACAATGTGACATACTCAAGATATGTAATGAGCTTGTATGATCAGAGCATTGCTTATCTAAGCATGCTTTGTGTATGACGTGACATCGACAAACCTCACACCCGGATGATGAAAAACTGGCGGCTTGGTTGTGTATATATTTATGAATCGATGATGACCGCTGCAGCAGTGGGAAACCAATTATGACTTATGGAATAGGGTATGTTCGGGGGATCGTGTCTGGTCGAAAACCGTTGATCTACCTCGCGATTTGTATTGGTGTCCGCGTCTGGATGAAAAACCCGTGATTACATCTCGTTTGGGTTCTGATTGATCTTTTGTGCCAGGAATCATCAAGTTGGAAACCCAAATCTCCAATACGAGCCATACGATTTTGGTTTGTATATATGTATGGAGACATAATATTATGGGTATTATGCCGTCTAGGATTAATACATTTAATTGCGAAATGGATTTCCGCACTATATTAAGTATTGAAAAGAGGATTTTTACGTATAAAGACATGTTTTGTTACCATAAGATAAACTCGCCTATTTGGTGTGCGCTTGCATTGTGTGATGTGGGACGAGCTTATGATAGCTTCATTTTCTCAAAGTCATTGCGAATTTATATGCACGGGAAGTCACATGAAGTAACCCGTTCCGCATTAGCGGCATGGTCCGATGAATTCCCAAATTTAAAATAAATCCTGTGAACAACTGTTTTATGTTCTCACACCAGTCCCATCACTGACCTGGAGTTTATTGTTCCTTTGCTAAACTCTGGGTGTGATAACCCCAAACTTCTACAAGTGAAAGCAAGGAGAAATCATATGGAATACAACATAAATACAATAAAACAGAACACAGATACAATATAGCAAAGGAGATTCATAGAGTAATAACATTATAGCAGCGGAAAAATATAATGTCATCAATCACAGAAAATCCACAGTCACAGAATCTAAGCTATTACAACAAGTTTGCAGAAAAGAAATAAGTTTGATGTCTAAAAAGAAAAGAAAAGATGCCAATAGAAACAAAAAGTCTTCAAGCTCCAAGTCATCACCTCTTCTCCCAAGCAGAATCCAAGAGAGAGAAAATAAACAGCTTCAAAGAAAACTCCAAGCAAAGAATGAACCTGTCTACTTGGCTGCCCGTGTAGAAGAGAGGGCACCCAAGTTTGCAAAAAGGTGAAACAAACTATGGGTCAGTCGTGGGACTGGTGTGAGAATTCTTAAATAACTTATACTATTAAAAATAAGGCAAATCCAAAAGACCACGCCGCTAACGCGGAACGGGTTTACTCTAAGGGACTGCCGTGTATAATTTAAAGTATCATAATAAATGATTTAATAAGTCATCAACAACGCAATGTCTTTTGAAAAATGGAACCACCATAAGACTCAGGTCCCATCACACAATGCAACGCACACCAAGAGGATAGAGTTTTACCTTATGGTGGTTAAACATGCTAAATACGCCAAATACGAAACTAATACTATTATTAGGGTGTATATGTTTTAAAACAATTCAAATTATAAGTATCAATCCTAGGAAGCATAGGTACCATATATTATGCCTCCAATACTAGTAATACAATCAAATCCGTCGGGGTCGTATTGGAAATTTGGGTTTCCATCATGAGTCCAGGCTAGGGAGGACTCCTTACCGATTCGAGACACTCTAGTTAATGCCTCAGGATTACCCGCAGTTAACCCTTGGAAATGGCAGGGCCGGTCCTCACATACAGCTTAGAGGATTAGTTATTCCTAAGTACACGTTCCCCGGTCCTATAGGACCTATCCGAGGCGCCTCATTTCATCATCCTCCAAAAGTAAAATGACTACTAACTAGAAAGAAACGTGCTACTTTCCATGCGTTCCCTTCCCCCTTTTTAGACTCTACCGGTTTGTGAGGCTCGTGAAGTCATGTTCTTCATACCACAAGGTTCTGCTTTTCAACAAGAAACCCTGATCATTGCATCTTAGTATGCCACACCGCCACTCCATACCGTACTATTGATCGTCCGTCACTGTATAAACGAGTGTTAAGTAGAGAATAAATTCTCTACCACCAATCGTTTATATATTAACTGAATATCAACAACATAATATTTTGTGGAGTACGATATCAGACACACCATCCATTTATACCCATGCTTTAGGTCTGAACTAGGGTCAAACCCGTGAAATCAACACGTACGTTTGGGCAATTACCCCGACCCTTGAATTGGGATCAAACCAATTCAGAGTCTTGATCGTTGTCCATTCGAGGGGAGATTTACGGTCTTCATACGCCGTCTTCATACTTGAATTCTTGAAATCGTACAATCATTTGGAATGGGATTAACCCGGTCTTTCCAAATAATATCGCATTCATATATTTTGAGAAAAACATATTTCATATCGTTATTTTATTTTATAATGATTAATTCTTGCCTTAATTATTTAATATAATTAATTCCTTATTTAACGACGCTTCAGGTCAAGGGCGACCTTGGCGCTGTTTCCAATCAATTTTGTTTTTCACTTTCCTCAAAATCTAACCGTTGGATTTTAGCGTAGCTTATATCGTTGGAAAGATTTTTCCAAGACGGTCCTAATGGATTCAGTTTTGGGAAAATCCGACGGTCGGATCTTCCGGTATATTCGTTTAAAAGTTCGATTTCAAAACGCGAACTACCGCGCTCAATTCGTTATATTATATATATATATATATATATATATATATATATATATATATATATACATAAATAGTTCGTTTAACTAGTCGCTCCTATATATAACTGTCGTTTCTCTTATCTTTTACTTTTCTACTTACATGACAATATAATTTAGAATTAGACGATGAACCTTTTCTTTTAATTTATTATTATTTATTTAATACTTTACAATTTTCATTTAAGAATGTAAATTATAATGTGCCATCCCATTCATTTCTTTATATGTTTCTTTACCAATTTCATTATGAATAATGAACACTTTCCTATGGTGTAAGTTCTTTAAATCTTAACATTATAAAAAAAAATGTTAATGTTTCAATACAGTTCCTTACCTTTCATTTAACATTATAAATAATGTTATTCTTACATACGTTTCATTTCTTTTATTTACATCATAAATAATGTTAAACCTTACATACAGTTTCATTTCTTTTATTTAACATTATAAATAATGTTAAACCTTACTGCGGGGTGAATTCTCTTTTTATATACATTATAAAATAATGTTAATACCATACGGTATAAATTCTTATGTGTTAACATTAAAATTAAATGTTAACTTGACATACGATGAAATTTTCTCTTATATTAACATTAAAAATAATGTTAACTACATACAGTGTTATTTTCTTTTTAACATTAACATTAAAATGTTAATATCATACAATGGTGTTATTCTTATAATATAATGCATAAATAAAATGTAATCTCTTTCCTACAGTTAATCCTCTTTAAATTACCATTATAACTAATGTCGATTTCCCATACATTGTAAATTACTTATTTTTAACATTAAAAATAATGTACTCTTCCTACGATAGAAATACTCTTTTTATTAACATTTAAAATAATGTTACATTTCCATACAATAAATGTTAATGAACCATATAGTGAGTTTTTCTCTTTTATTTTCCATTCCATTAACATTAGAAATAAATGTTAATGAATCATAAAATGCATTTTCTATATTTTTAATATAGACAAAAATGTTAAATTAACATATGGTGAAATTTTCTATATAACATTAACAAAAATTTTCCATTCAACATACGGTGAAAATTTTCTATAATTCTAATATTAACACAAATGAATGTTAATCTCATACGGTTCATTTTCTTATTCCATAACATTAAAAATAATGTTAATGAATCATACGGTGACATTTTCATATTTAACAAAATAAGTATCAATCAATCATACGGTAAATATTTTCATTTTTTACAAAATGCTATTTTATCATACGATGCAAATTTATATTTTTATAACATGCCCAAAATGTTATTTAACATACAATGCAAACTTATATTTTTATAACATTAAATAAAAATGACAAAAATACTATTCACATACAATGCATTCTTATATGTTAAACATTAAATAAAAATGACAAAAATACTATTCACATACAATGCATTCTTATACGTTAAACATTAAATAAAAATGACCAAAAATACTTTTATCTTGACAGTAAAATAATGCTAAGTCATCCCTTCTTTTTATATAACAAAAATGAATGTTAATTTAATATGCATTCATTTCATTTTTAATTAACATAAAAAAATAAATGTTAATTTAACCTACAATACATTTTCCTTTTTATTAACATTAACAATAAATGTTAATTTCACATGCCTTACATTTCATATTTATTAACATTAAAAATAAATGTTAATTTTTCATGAAATGAAAATTCTTTTATTTCTTAACACTTAAACAAAAATGTTATTTTACTTACAATGCATTTTCTATTTTTTTAACATAACCAAAATGCTAGTTTACATAAAATGCAAATTTATATATTTCTAACATGACAAAACGCTGGTTTAACATACAGTGCATTTTTATATTAATAACATGACAAAAATGCTGATTTAACATACAGTGCATTTTCTATGTAACATTAACAAAAATGTTATTGAATCATGCGGTGTAGATTTTCATATTTTTATCATAACAAAAATGTCATTTATTTCATACGATGTATATTTTCATATTTTAACATAATAAAAATGTCATTCATTTCATACGATGCATATTTTCATATTTTAACATAACAAAAAGTTATATTATCATACGAAGTCATTTTCTATATTAATATGTACAAAATGTCACTCTAACATACAATGAACAAATTCAACATTTTCTATTTTAGTATATTAAAATGTTAATTATCATACAATGAACATTTTAAACATTTTCCACAAATGTCATTATCATAAAGTGACCGTTCTTTATATTAACATTAAATAAAAATGTTAATTTCATACGGTGAACATTATATTAACAAAAATTGCTCATTAACATACGGTGAATAATTTCTATTTTAATATTGACAAAATTTATCAATTAATATACTATGGCAATTTCTATTTTATTAATGAACAAAAATAGTGCCCATCAACATACGGTGTATAATCCCATTTTATAATGACACAAATTTGTCCATAAACATATAGTGACATATTCTATTTTATACATACCAAATGTCATTGAACATACAATGAATAATCTTATATTTTTAAACATTGACAAAAATGCCAATGAACATACCATGAATAATTTTCTATTTTAAACATTGGCAAAAATGCCAATGAACATACCATGAATAATTTTCTATTAAATATTGAACAAATTTGTTCATTAACATATTCAATTCTATTTACCTATGAACATGAAATCAAGGGATCTAATATTAGCCATTCAATCATAACAAGGCATCACCAAATCATAACCAACAACAGATCAGAATCATATTATAATCGCATCATATACTGAATAGTTTATTTTAATGTAAAAAATTTTAAATAAAGGATTCTCACCTCGAATTTTTTTGGCCAAAATTTTAATTTTATAACATGTCAAAATGTTACCTTTCATTCAATGCATTTTCAACATGACAAAATGCTAGTTGAACATACAGTGCAAATTATATTATTAACATGACAAAATACTAGTTGAACATACAGTGCAAATTATATTATTAACATGACAAAATTCTGTTTTTCATACAATGCATTTATCTAATTTTAAATATGACAAAAAAAATGCTATTTTACATAGAATGCATATTTTCTATATAATATTAACAAAATGCTATTTTCCATACAATGCACATTTTATATTTAATATTAACAAAATGCTATTTTTCATACAATGCACATTTTATATATACCATGGGTTTAATTTTGGTTTGGGCCCAAATATCATTACGTGCCCAATTACTCAATTTCCAACTGTTTTCTTCAATTCAGAAATTCTTATAAATACATGCTGATTTCAAAATTAATAAAATTTTAAACATAATTATTTCAGGTTATTACGAACCCAACGAACCTGATTTCGTAATTTTCCGATTCCGTATGAATTTATTATAAATTTCCGAAGTCTGAAAATAGGCTGTATTTCCACTGTAAAAATTATACAGGCCACAAAATAATCCCAAAAATTATAAATTTTATAATTTAACCTTAATTTAATATTCCGAATCCATAGAAACTAGTTTCGTCGAATTCGGAGTTCGTTTGCAAAAATTCTATTTTTCAGGTGTATATTTTAATATTTAAAAATACCAAAAATAGTGGAATTTTTCCGAAACTCAAAAATATAAGTTTTTATAGTCATTTTTATATGAAAACAACATTCTAAAACCAATGGAGATGGTTTCGGGTCCTAATTCCTTATTCTGCAAAATGTAGCATTTTGGCCCTTATAAATTTCATAGCGACCTTTCTAAATATTGAATTGGCCATAACTTTTGATTCCCGTTATGAAATTTCGATTCTTCGGATTCGTTGGAAAGATATTTTTAAATAGATTCCAATATTTTTGGTTTCACTAAAATCCGTTAAATTTTGCGTCCTGTACATTCAGTTAAAGTTTCAAATCAAAATTTCAAACTGCAGCGCTTGTTTTCAATTCCTTTTATATATAAATTAAATTTATTCGTTTTAACTTCGATTAAAATAAATCAATCATTTAAAATACTTTAAATTCATTAAAATTAAAATTTTAAATTGGCCCTAAAATCCTGGGTCGTTACAATCTCCCCCACTTAAGAACTTTTCGTCCCCGAAAAGGAAAAAGAAAATAAAAGAGGAGAAGAGGAAGAATAAACACAGAGAATGTTGAAACGTTTTAACAGAAATAGTACCGCCTATAACATCAGGCCTTCCACCGAAGAAGTTGGTCCTTTTGCTCCTTCGTACACATGTGCCAATTGAGCATCGCCACTTCTCTTAGTCTTCTTCGAACGTATGATCAAGGAAAGAGTCAAAACAACAGAAAAGGTGATTCTAAAAGATCGAAAAGATCGAAGGATGAATGAAAAGATGACGATAAAATGACTGGCTATTATGTATCTCATGAACTGTTCGCCATAGAATATAGTGATTCTATGTAAACGAATTATTATAGATATGTTGTACTCCGCTTTGTAAACCAAAGCTCTGATACCAACTGTGATAACCCCAAACTTCCACAAGTGAAAGCAAGGAGAAATCATATGGAATACAACATAAATACAATAAAACAGAACACAGATACAATATAGCAAAGGAGATTCATAGAGTAATAACATTATAGTAGCGGAAAAATATAATGTCATCAATCACAGAAAATCCACAGTCACAGAATCTAAGCTATTACAACAAGTTTGCAGAAAAGAAATAAGTTTGATGTCTAAAAAGAAAAGAAAAGATGCCAATAGAAACAAAAGTCTTCAAGCTCCAAGTCATCACCTCTTCTCCCAAGCAGAATCCAAGAGAGAGAAGATAAGCAGCTTCAAAGAAAACTCCAAGCAAAGAATGAACCTGTCTACTTGGCTGCCCGTGTAGAAGAGAGGGCACCCAAGTTTGCAAAAAGGTGAAACAAACTATGGGTCAGTCGTGGGACTGGTGTGAGAATTCTTAAATAACTTATACTAATAAAAATAAGGCAAATCCAAAAGACCACGCCGCTAACGCGGAACGGGTTTACTCTAAGGGACTGCCGTGTATAATTTAAAGTGTCATAATAAATGATTTAATAAGTCGTCAACAACGCAATGTCTTTTGAAAAATGGAACCACCATAAGACTCAGGTCCCATCACACAATGCAACGCACACCAAGAGGATAGAGTTTTACCTTATGGTGGTTAAACATGCTAAATACGCCAAATACGAAACTAATACTATTATTAGGGTGTATATGTTTTAAAACAATTCAAATTATAAGTATCAATCCTAGGAAGCATAGGTACCATATATTATGCCTCCAATACTAGTAATACAATCAAATCCGTCGGGGTCGTATTGGAAATTTGGGTTTCCATCATGAGTCCAGGCTAGGGAGGACTCCTTACCGATTCGAGACACTCTAGTTAATGCCTCAGGATTACCCGCAGTTAACCCTTGGAAATGGCAGGGCCGGTCCTCACATACAGCTTAGAGGATTAGTTATTCCTAAGTACACGTTCCCCGGTCCTATAGGACCTATCCGAGGCGCCTCATTTCATCATCCTCCAAAAGTAAAATGACTACTAACTTGTAAAGACCCGCAACTTCCCCGTAAAGGAAAGTGTCGGATAGTTCGAGAACAAACCACAACAGAACACATATAAAAGAACGTTTCATTGTATATTACAACAATGCATCAGATTACAAGAATATACAGAGTATAAATGAATATTACACAGAAATATCAGAGATTTAAATTACATTTAAATACCTAGCAGCGGAAAATAATACAATACACAACTAGAAGAGATATACGGATACAAAGCTTTCCGGATACCGTTCCAGCTGTAAACCAGGATCCTGTGAATATAAATCTGCAAAACCAAAACTACTAGCTGCCCGTGTCAAAATAAGGGCACCCAGAGTTTAGGTTAAAACAATAAACTCCAGGTCAGTCATGGGACTGGTGTGAGAACTAAAACAGTTATTATTCTTTATTTTAAAAGTTAGGTAAATCAAGGGACCACGCCGTATAACACGGAACGGGTTTCCTCCCAAGAATACCAGTGCATAAAACAACAGCGCAATGCTAAATAAAGAACAATGAAGCTATTATAAGACCCAGTTCCCATCACACAATGCAACGCAAGCCGGAGGATAGGGTTTTCCCTTATAACAGCCAAAGAATGCTTGATACGTTTTAAAACAAATCATTTGATACTATTATAAGTGCATAGTGTATAAAACAACTTCAAATCATAAGTATCAATCATAGGCGGCATGAGCGTCCCATGCCACTATGTCGCCATATATAGGTTTACAAATAAAACCGCAAAGTTACGTATTTGGAAATTGGATTTCCATCTATGAACCGAGGCCAGGGATCGTCCTCCACCGATTCGTGACTCTCTAGCCCGAGCCACAGGAACAGCCGCAACTGCCCCATGGAGCGACAGGGCCGGTCCACCGATGTGGATTATAGTGCCTGAACAATACGTTTCCCCGCCCTATGGGGCGTAAACGAGCCAACTAAATGACTCCATCGGTTCGAGAACGACCGATCAATCCGAGGCGCCTCGCAACAGCAACAACCACATAAGTCAAACTCGTCAGGGCGTGTAAAACCACTGACGCCACTTCTAACTAGAAAGAAACGCATGCCCTCCCTGAGGTCCTCTCCCGTTTTTGGTTCATACCGGGTGTGAAACTCGCGAAGCAAACGTTACACAAAGCTACGCCACAAAGGCCGTGCTTTGATCATCACCACAAGACTTTGCTTTTCAACAGAAGCCTCGATCAATTGCCACTTAGGCATGCCACACAGGCAATTCACTCCATGCTTTTGATATCCATCAATATATAACCCCTGAGTTCGTACGTCTCAGAGAAGGGCGTTAAGCAAGAGAATAAATTCTCCGCCGCCAAACAGATATATATTTAATAGAGATCAATCACACGGACTAAAATCCAATGTCAGACACACAGTCCATTTACAAGTCCGTTCTGGGTCTGAACGAAACCGGAGGCACCTAGTACCCCGCATATCCATCGATCTCCAAGTACGTCTGGACGATCACTAACTGTTTCCATCTTCTTGGGTGTACAGACCAATCAAGATCATCAGTAATTACCCAAACGACGTGAAGACCTCCGGTCTTCGACCATCGTCTTCATCTTCGACTTATCGTCGTATCAGTTATTCAGAATGGGATAAACCCGGTCTTTCCGAATAACTCGCGTATATTTTAAATAAGTGTTACACAAACACAACATACGCCTCATTCCAATTCATCAGTCACTAACCGTAAATTAATCAAGAGAATAATTCCCCAAATATTAACCCCGAAGGCCGAAACCAACATCAGATCAATATCCAGAAAACCCTTCTGCTTGGCTAACCGACAGTTAGTTTCTAAATTTCACATTCATAGGGAAAGATTCCCATTAATTTTATAAAAGATAAATTCCTTGAATTTATTCTTTAATCCATTTTTGAATATCAATTCAAACTAGTCGGGATTAGCGAACCTTACCGAAGTAATCATTTGTTTTAATTTCCCAATCCCAACCTATTCATCCCATGAAGTAAAACTGGTAATACTTCATATCTAACACCACAGTGTTATCGGTAAATTCAATTACCATTTCACGTTCAAATCTAATTAAAGATTTAACTATCGCCTGGAGCAAAACTGGTGATACTCCACTTTCGATCATTTCAATCTAATTAAAGATTCATTAAAACTCCACTTAGTTTTAATCTTCGACTGGGTTAAAGAATCAGTGTCATTTAAAACACGGTTCACGATAAACCCAAAATCACATTCATTAATTATCGGGTTAAAGAACGAGTGTTATTTAAAACACTGCTCACGATAAACCCAAAAATCAATATCAATTCAATTCCAATTAAATATTATTTAATTGGTACACTTCATTAAATCTAAATAAAAAGATTTAATCTTTTCTCAACTGGGTTCAAGAATAGTGTTAGTGAAGACACCATTCACGACAAACCCAAATCACATTCGATATTCAATACAAGGCTCTGAATAGAAAATATATCGGCTTATATTCAATATCGAATTCTACGACTAACAAATGTCGTATTGGAAATAACGATATCAATATATATCTTTCAAATTTCCATAACAACACCTGTATAATCACGAATTCCAACATCGAAATATTCCGAAGACAATTTCGATTCAAATCCACTCCAATGCAATCATTGGAAATTTTGGTTATTTTTAAAACCCTTTTCGAATTCAATTTATTTATTTAAAAATAAATAGAATTATAATTCTAGTTCAAAACTAGTTCATTTCGATAAAAATCCATTTTTATCTTTTCAAATATGGAGTTTTTCATCCCAATTCTTTCTAAATCATTTCTTATGATTTTACACAAATTATTGCTATTTTTAATAATTTTATCAAGGCCCATACAGTCGATTTCCATTAACGGCCATCGAACTGCACTTACAGCGACCTTTTTCGAATTTGATTTGGACGTATCTCCAAATCCAACCGTTAGATTTCAAATTTCTAACATTCATTAGAAAGCTCTTTTCGATACGAACCCAACGGTTCCAGTTTTAGGAGAATCCGACGGTCGGATCTCCCGTAATGTCCGTTCGAAATAAATGGTCGAAATTCGCGAACTGCCGCGACGCGGCGCGTTCTATTCAGGCCATTATATTATATATAATATATATAATATATATTTCGTCGATTTCTATTTAAAACGAATTATATAAATAGTTTTGAATTCGTTTCAAAAACATTTTCAACTTCCATTTCAATTCAAATCAAAATTGAATTCTTCTTTATAAATTCGTTTCAAAATCCATTTCCATTCAATTCAAATTTCAATTCAATTTGAATTTATTTCACTTCGCTTTCAATTCAATTCGAATTCGTTTTCAATTCAATTCATTTCGAAATCGTTTTCAATTCAATTCATTTCGAAATCGTTTTCAGTTCAATTCATTTCGAAATCGTTTTCAATTCAATTCATTTCGAAATCGTTTTCAATTCAATTCATTTCGAAATCGTTTTCAATTCAATTCATTTCGAAATCGTTTTCAATTCAATTCATTTCGAAATCGTTTTCAATTCAATTCATTTCGAAATCGTTTTCAATTCAATTCATTTCGAAATCGTTTTCAATTCAATTCATTTCGAAATCGTTTTCAATTCAATTTATTTCGAAATCGTTTTCAATTCAATTCATTTCGAAATCGTTTTCAATTCAATTCATTTCGAAATCGTTTTCAATTCAATTCATTTCGAAATCGTTTTCAATTCAATTCATTTCGAAATCGTTTTCAATTCAATTCATTTCGAAATCGTTTTCAATTCAATTCATTTCGAAATCGTTTCAATTCAATTCATTTCGAAATCGTTTTCAATTCAATTCATTTCGAAATCGTTTTCAATTCAATTCATTTCAAAATATTCGATTTCGAAATCACGTTTCAATATTCATTTTAAAATGAATAAAATCGATATAAATATCGTTCACGTCAAAATGGCGTCAATCTAATCCTCACGGCTTCACATATTTCTATTTTCAAATATTCTATTTCAAATATTTCTATTTCAAATATTTCTATTTCAAATATTTCTATTTCAAATATTTCTTTTTTTCTCGAAACTGGAATGAGGCCCAATCAATTACCATATAATGTTAATTATATGGATTTTCTACAACACATGTATATATCAACAACGATGAATAATCAACCATCAACCAAAGTGCACTACACTGTATAAGCATCAAATATAGACATTTAACGCTTATAGCAGCTTGTCAATCAATCGATCGACATATTTAATAAATCAGGATGAGTGAACTTCAAATTTCATCCTAACACCCGTGTGGGGTTTCAAACAATCAAACACATATTTTATTTGTGCAGTTAGGCGATGTGTAAAATTTATCGACCCAATCAACGTCATTCAAATAGGTGTACATAAACAAACCGTCTGGTTTGTAAATGAATATTTATTTATTCACATTCACGTTAAAAATTATATTTTTAACGATAACACATTTTATTTTAACATATGAATTTATATTCAGTTCATTCGTTAAATAAAATGCTATTTTTATTTTTCTAACTTATTTTAGAAAATTTCGGCGGCATAACGGCACGATACTAGAAACGGGACAAGGCCTAGCCTTATCCCGGGTCTAGTGAAGGCCCACGCCATTCACACATCAATCAAATCAATTCGTTATGCAAACCACAAACTTTGGAGTAAGGGTCTAACCTAGCCTTACTCCTTCGCCTTATAACGGCGCACGTCTAATCCTAACCAATTTATCGATTCGATTTTTCACACCACAAACCACATTCAAACCAATATCACAATCAATCACCAAACAGTCAAACAAACAAGTCCATGGTCTGTGGACGGGTGTCGGGTGCTACTAAGCACCGTCTGCATCCTAGTATATATATAACTAGAAAAATAAATTGAAAGGTGAGAAATTCTCACCTTTAGCTATCCAACCATCTCGACTCTTCTTTTGCAGAAGTCTTCGTCGTTTCGCCTTTTTGTCACCTTCGTTGCTGCTTTCACTACATACGTAAAAATCACATTTTTACTTCGCTATTCAATATATAAAAATCGAATTTTTAGTTCGAAGTTCAATATATAAAAATCGAATTTTTATTTCAAAGTTCAATATATAAAAATCGAATTTTTAGTTCGAAGTTCAATATATAAAAATCGAATTTTTATTTCAACATTCAATATATAAAAATCGAATTTTTAGTTCAAAGTTCAATATATAAAAATCGAATTTTTATTTCGAAGTTCAATATATAAAAATCGAATTTTTATTTCGCCATTCAATATAAAAAAACTAATTTTTATTCTTCGCTTTCATATATAAAGATCTAAATTTTCTCCTATGTAAACAATATAAAGATCATATTTTTATTTCGATTTAAACAACACAAAAATTATATTTTCAAAGCAAATTCATTTTTAAAAACCATAAAGTAAAATCAGTTATAAACCATAAAGTAAAATCAGTTTTTTTATTTTTCTACAAATATAAAGATCTGGTTTTTCCTAATACAAAAATCTGAACTTTTATAAATTAAAAATCTAAATTTTTATAACTTAAAAATCCTAACTTTTCAGCTTTTGAAGTTTAAATCTTTTCACTTTAAAATCTAAAAATAAAAATCAGTTTTAAAAATAAATAAAAACAGTTTTAAAAATAAATAAAATCAGAAAAAGTAAATAAAATAAAAATAAAATAGCAGGGAACTTACAGGGGGGCTTTGGCGGTCGGAGAGGGTGGCAGATGGCCAGAGGCGGCGGAATAAGGTTGTGGAGGCAGGAGCTGGGCGGCGCGTCGATCGAACTGGGGGGGGGGGTCTCCCGCGCGTCGATCGAAAGGGGGGGGGGTCTCTCGCGCGAGGCGCTCCGACGTTGGGGCTCGCCAGAGGCGGCGGCGCCACCCCTCGGAGGAGCGACGGCTCCTCCGTCTTTCGCTTCCTCTTTTTTTTTTTTTTTATTTGTTTTCTGATTTGAAATGAAACGTGAAAGGGGGGGGGGCCAATGATAAAGGGGGGAAATATATTTTCTTTTTTTTATTATTATTATTTTAATCGGAAAAAGTTGACTTTCATAAACGACCTCGAAACGAGGCCCACCGCCTGTCGCACATAGCGTTCTACCCCCATTCCGAGCACAATGGGATATGTGTCGTAGGCTGATTCGACTATTTGAATCAGTTTCCGTTAAATTTACATTTAAATCACTATATTGAATTTTAAACGTACATTTCGAATTACCGGGGTCACATACTAACTTTAAAAATTCCCGAAAAATATTTTCTAGCTTCGTATTGACGATACGGTCCTAACAAAACTAGTTTCGTCCAATTCTGAGACCGTTAGAAAAATGGCCAATTTCCAGTCGATTAAAATCAACTGAAACTGGTCAAACGCGTTTTCCTTTGCCACGCTCACATATTGATTCGAAAAATTATGAAATTTGAAACCTAACAATAACTTGACACTGCGGATCCAACAAAACTGGTTTCGTCGAAATCCGAGGTCGTTTGCAAAATGTCCATTTTTAAGGGCCTGAATTTCATAGCGACTATTCAGAATTTTCAACTGGACATATCTTATCATTTATAAAGTGAAATCTCAGTTTGTTAACTTCGTTACAAAGATATAGTTATACAGATTCAAATATTTCTTGTTTCGTTCAATTTTGACTTATATTGAATTATGTATATTCATTTGAAATTAGAAATCGAATTTTCGAACTACCGCGCCATTTTCAATTCCTTTTATAATTATATATAATTATTATATATTCTAACGACGACGTATATAATATATACGTTCTAATTATATTCGAAATAAATTTCTCGTCGATTTTATTTAAAATAATTCATTTTAAATAATCAAAATTCGCTAAAACTGCCAAAATAAAAATTTTAAACTGGCCCAGATTTTACGGGTTGTTACAATCTCCCCCACTTAAAACTTTTCGTCCCCGAAAAGGAACAAAGTCGAAAGTGGTTTGATTATTCAGCTCTACGCTCGATCTGGCTTCTATTCTCCAACTCTTTAGTTTCTGAGAATTTCTAAAATTTCAAAAATTTGGCTAACACCCTAAATTTTCGAAAAATTTCGCCATAACCTCCCCTGCACCGGGAGCATCGGGGAATTTCAAATAGCTTCCCCGGTCCTTCAGATCTCAAAAAGAAAAAGAAAAAGCCAAGCGGCTAGCCAATAGGCTCACAAAATCATCATCACCCAAACAAAACAGGAAATTATGTAGTAAACATGTACCTATTTGTCGGGCAAACAAATTTTATTCTCTGCTCTAGCCTCCTTGCTATGACCTGTTCAATGATATACATGTATATGCAAACAGATGCGACCAATTTTCAATACAATTCAATATTTGATTTAATTAGGCTAAATGGCTAAAAATTATCAAACAAATAAACAAACAACACAAACATCAATCAATTAGTGAATTAGATTATCAAATTCATAATTTTGATACATATACAAAAAATCATGTTTTGATGCCAAATCACAACAATGAATTCTAACTATATATAAGTTTTGGTTCTCACACCAGTCTAATGGAAATATATAGAAAATCACACCTTCGAAACTCGAATACCAATTCTGATGATGTCTAGACTATCATCAGAATCGTCTCCGGACGACTAGAGTGTGGCTCTATATCTATCCAGTATATTAAAATTTCGAATACACGCGGATCAGACGTATACGCAAAATCTATATATACTGGATTGTCCACATCAATATAAATAGATAACCAAATACGAATGATGGTTTTAAATTTTCAAAACAAAAATTGTTTTCATTTGAAAAATATACTCCTCACACTCGTTCTAGGATACTACTGATCCTATCTCTAACGAGTCATTCCATTGGATATTACTAATCCAATATCTGATGAATTCTTTCGTAAGGTTCTAATGTGTCTTGTTCTCTAAGCTTTGCAAACCAAAGCTCTGATACCACGTGTAAAGACCCGCAACTTCCCCGTAAAGGAAAGTGTCGGATAGTTCGAGAACAAACCACAACAGAACACATATAAAAGAACGTTTCATTGTATATTACAACAATGCATCAGATTACAAGAATATACAGAGTATAAATGAATATTACACAGAAATATCAGAGATTTAAATTACATTTAAATACCTAGCAGCGGAAAATAATACAATACACAACTAGAAGAGATATACGGATACAAAGCTTTCCGGATACCGTTCCAGCTGTAAACCAGGATCCTGTGAATATAAATCTGCAAAACCAAAACTACTAGCTGCCCGTGTCAAAATAAGGGCACCCAGAGTTTAGGTTAAAACAATAAACTCCAGGTCAGTCATGGGACTGGTGTGAGAACTAAAACAGTTATTATTCTTTATTTTAAAAGTTAGGTAAATCAAGGGACCACGCCGTATAACACGGAACGGGTTTCCTCCCAAGAATACCAGTGCATAAAACAACAGCGCAATGCTAAATAAAGAACAATGAAGCTATTATAAGACCCAGTTCCCATCACACAATGCAACGCAAGCCGGAGGATAGGGTTTTCCCTTATAACAGCCAAAGAATGCTTGATACGTTTTAAAACAAATCATTTGATACTATTATAAGTGCATAGTGTATAAAACAACTTCAAATCATAAGTATCAATCATAGGCGGCATGAGCGTCCCATGCCACTATGTCGCCATATATAGGTTTACAAATAAAACCGCAAAGTTACGTATTTGGAAATTGGATTTCCATCTATGAACCGAGGCCAGGGATCGTCCTCCACCGATTCGTGACTCTCTAGCCCGAGCCACAGGAACAGCCGCAACTGCCCCATGGAGCGACAGGGCCGGTCCACCGATGTGGATTATAGTGCCTGAACAATACGTTTCCCCGCCCTATGGGGCGTAAACGAGCCAACTAAATGACTCCATCGGTTCGAGAACGACCGATCAATCCGAGGCGCCTCGCAACAGCAACAACCACATAAGTCAAACTCGTCAGGGCGTGTAAAACCACTGACGCCACTTCTAACTAGAAAGAAACGCATGCCCTCCCTGAGGTCCTCTCCCGTTTTTGGTTCATACCGGGTGTGAAACTCGCGAAGCAAACGTTACACAAAGCTACGCCACAAAGGCCGTGCTTTGATCATCACCACAAGACTTTGCTTTTCAACAGAAGCCTCGATCAATTGCCACTTAGGCATGCCACACAGGCAATTCACTCCATGCGTTTGATATCCATCAATATATAACCCCTGAGTTCGTACGTCTCAGAGAAGGGCGTTAAGCAAGAGAATAAATTCTCCGCCGCCAAACAGATATATATTTAATAGAGATCAATCACACGGACTAAAATCCAATGTCAGATACACAGTCCATTTACAAGTCCGTTCTGGGTCTGAACGAAACCGGAGGCACCTAGTACCCCGCATATCCATCGATCTCCAAGTACGTCTGGACGATCACTAACTGTTTCCATCTTCTTGGGTGTACAGCCCAATCAAGATCATCAGTAATTACCCAAACGACGTGAAGACCTCCGGTCTTCGACCATCGTCTTCATCTTCGACTTATCGTCGTATCAGTTATTCAGAATGGGATAAACCCGGTCTTTCCGAATAACTCGCGTATATTTTAAATAAGTGTTACACAAACACAACATACGCCTCATTCCAATTCATCAGTCACTAACCGTAAATTAATCAAGAGAATAATTCCCCAAATATTAACCCCGAAGGCCGAAACCAACATCAGATCAATATCCAGAAAACCCTTCTGCTTGGCTAACCGACAGTTAGTTTCTAAATTTCACATTCATAGGGAAAGATTCCCATTAATTTTATAAAAGATAAATTCCTTGAATTTATTCTTTAATCCATTTTTGAATATCAATTCAAACTAGTCGGGATTAGCGAACCTTACCGAAGTAATCATTTGTTTTAATTTCCCAATCCCAACCTATTCATCCCATGAAGTAAAACTGGTAATACTTCATATCTAACACCACAGTGTTATCGGTAAATTCAATTACCATTTCACGTTCAAATCTAATTAAAGATTTAACTATCGCCTGGAGCAAAACTGGTGATACTCCACTTTCGATCATTTCAATCTAATTAAAGATTCATTAAAACTCCACTTAGTTTTAATCTTCGACTGGGTTAAAGAATCAGTGTCATTTAAAACACGGTTCACGATAAACCCAAAATCACATTCATTAATTATCGGGTTAAAGAACGAGTGTTATTTAAAACACTGCTCACGATAAACCCAAAAATCAATATCAATTCAATTCCAATTAAATATTATTTAATTGGTACACTTCATTAAATCTAAATAAAAAGATTTAATCTTTTCTCAACTGGGTTCAAGAATAGTGTTAGTGAAGACACCATTCACGACAAACCCAAATCACATTCGATATTCAATACAAGGCTCTGAATAGAAAATATATCGGCTTATATTCAATATCGAATTCTACGACTAACAAATGTCGTATTGGAAATAACGATATCAATATATATCTTTCAAATTTCCATAACAACACCTGTATAATCACGAATTCCAACATCGAAATATTCCGAAGACAATTTCGATTCAAATCCACTCCAATGCAATCATTGGAAATTTTGGTTATTTTTAAAACCCTTTTCGAATTCAATTTATTTATTTAAAAATAAATAGAATTATAATTCTAGTTCAAAACTAGTTCATTTCGATAAAAATCCATTTTTATCTTTTCAAATATGGAGTTTTTCATCCCAATTCTTTCTAAATCATTTCTTATGATTTTACACAAATTATTGCTATTTTTAATAATTTTATCAAGGCCCATACAGTCGATTTCCATTAACGGCCATCGAACTGCACTTACAGCGACCTTTTTCGAATTTGATTTGGACGTATCTCCAAATCCAACCGTTAGATTTCAAATTTCTAACATTCATTAGAAAGCTCTTTTCGATACGAACCCAACGGTTCCGGTTTTAGGAGAATCCGACGGTCGGATCTCCCGTAATGTCCGTTCGAAATAAATGGTCGAAATTCGCGAACTGCCGCGACGCGGCGCGTTCTATTCAGGCCATTATATTATATATAATATATATAATATATATTTCGTCGATTTCTATTTAAAACGAATTATATAAATAGTTTTGAATTCGTTTCAAAAACATTTTCAACTTCCATTTCAATTCAAATCAAAATTGAATTCTTCTTTATAAATTCGTTTCAAAATCCATTTCCATTCAATTCAAATTTCAATTCAATTTGAATTTATTTCACTTCGCTTTCAATTCAATTCGAATTCGTTTTCAATTCAATTCATTTCGAAATCGTTTTCAATTCAATTCATTTCGAAATCGTTTTCAGTTCAATTCATTTCGAAATCGTTTTCAATTCAATTCATTTCGAAATCGTTTTCAATTCAATTCATTTCGAAATCGTTTTCAATTCAATTCATTTCGAAATCGTTTTCAATTCAATTCATTTCGAAATCGTTTTCAATTCAATTCATTTCGAAATCGTTTTCAATTCAATTCATTTCGAAATCGTTTTCAATTCAATTCATTTCGAAATCGTTTTCAATTCAATTTATTTCGAAATCGTTTTCAATTCAATTCATTTCGAAATCGTTTTCAATTCAATTCATTTCGAAATCGTTTTCAATTCAATTCATTTCGAAATCGTTTTCAATTCAATTCATTTCGAAATCGTTTTCAATTCAATTCATTTCGAAATCGTTTTCAATTCAATTCATTTCGAAATCGTTTCAATTCAATTCATTTCGAAATCGTTTTCAATTCAATTCATTTCAAAATATTCGATTTCGAAATCACGTTTCAATATTCATTTTAAAATGAATAAAATCGATATAAATATCGTTCACGTCAAAATGGCGTCAATCTAATCCTCACGGCTTCACATATTTCTATTTTCAAATATTCTATTTCAAATATTTCTATTTCAAATATTTCTATTTCAAATATTTCTATTTCAAATATTTCTTTTTTTCTCGAAACTGGAATGAGGCCCAATCAATTACCATATAATGTTAATTATATGGATTTTCTACAACACATGTATATATCAACAACGATGAATAATCAACCATCAACCAAAGTGCACTACACTGTATAAGCATCAAATATAGACATTTAACGCTTATAGCAGCTTGTCAATCAATCGATCGACATATTTAATAAATCAGGATGAGTGAACTTCAAATTTCATCCTAACACCCGTGTGGGGTTTCAAACAATCAAACACATATTTTATTTGTGCAGTTAGGCGATGTGTAAAATTTATCGACCCAATCAACGTCATTCAAATAGGTGTACATAAACAAACCGTCTGGTTTGTAAATGAATATTTATTTATTCACATTCACGTTAAAAATTATATTTTTAACGATAACACATTTTATTTTAACATATGAATTTATATTCAGTTCATTCGTTAAATAAAATGCTATTTTTATTTTTCTAACTTATTTTAGAAAATTTCGGCGGCATAACGGCACGATACTAGAAACGGGACAAGGCCTAGCCTTATCCCGGGTCTAGTGAAGGCCCACGCCATTCACACATCAATCAAATCAATTCGTTATGCAAACCACAAACTTTGGAGTAAGGGTCTAACCTAGCCTTACTCCTTCGCCTTATAACGGCGCACGTCTAATCCTAACCAATTTATCGATTCGATTTTTCACACCACAAACCACATTCAAACCAATATCACAATCAATCACCAAACAATCAAACAAACAAGTCCATGGTCTGTGGACGGGTGTCGGGTGCTACTAAGCACCGTCTGCATCCTAGTATATATATAACTAGAAAAATAAATTGAAAGGTGAGAAATTCTCACCTTTAGCTATCCAACCATCTCGACTCTTCTTTTGCAGAAGTCTTCGTCGTTTCGCCTTTTTGTCACCTTCGTTGCTGCTTTCACTACATACGTAAAAATCACATTTTTACTTCGCTATTCAATATATAAAAATCGAATTTTTAGTTCGAAGTTCAATATATAAAAATCGAATTTTTATTTCAAAGTTCAATATATAAAAATCGAATTTTTATTTCAAAGTTCAATATATAAAAATCGAATTTTTAGTTCGAAGTTCAATATATAAAAATCGAATTTTTATTTCAACATTCAATATATAAAAATCGAATTTTTAGTTCAAAGTTCAATATATAAAAATCGAATTTTTATTTCGAAGTTCAATATATAAAAATCGAATTTTTATTTCGCCATTCAATATAAAAAAACTAATTTTTATTCTTCGCTTTCATATATAAAGATCTAAATTTTCTCCTATGTAAACAATATAAAGATCATATTTTTATTTCGATTTAAACAACACAAAAATTATATTTTCAAAGCAAATTCATTTTTAAAAACCATAAAGTAAAATCAGTTATAAACCATAAAGTAAAATCAGTTTTTTTATTTTTCTACAAATATAAAGATCTGGTTTTTCCTAATACAAAAATCTGAACTTTTATAAATTAAAAATCTAAATTTTTATAACTTAAAAATCCTAACTTTTCAGCTTTTGAAGTTTAAATCTTTTCACTTTAAAATCTAAAAATAAAAATCAGTTTTAAAAATAAATAAAAACAGTTTTAAAAATAAATAAAATCAGAAAAAGTAAATAAAATAAAAATAAAATAGCAGGGAACTTACAGGGGGGCTTTGGCGGTCGGAGAGGGTGGCAGATGGCCAGAGGCGGCGGAATAAGGTTGTGGAGGCAGGAGCTGGGCGGCGCGTCGATCGAACTGGGGGGGGGGGGGGGTCTCCCGCGCGTCGATCGAAAGGGGGGGGGGTCTCTCGCGCGAGGCGCTCCGACGTTGGGGCTCGCCAGAGGCGGCGGCGCCACCCCTCGGAGGAGCGACGGCTCCTCCGTCTTTCGCTTCCTCTTTTTTTTTTTTTTTTTTATTTGTTTTCTGATTTGAAATGAAACGTGAAAGGGGGGGGGGCAATGATAAAGGGGGGAAATATATTTTCTTTTTTTTTTATTATTATTTTAATCGGAAAAAGTTGACTTTCATAAACGACCTCGAAACGAGGCCCACCGCCTGTCGCACATAGCGTTCTACCCCCATTCCGAGCACAATGGGATATGTGTCGTAGGCTGATTCGACTATTTGAATCAGTTTCCGTTAAATTTACATTTAAATCACTATATTGAATTTTAAACGTACATTTCGAATTACCGGGGTCACATACTAACTTTAAAAATTCCCGAAAAATATTTTCTAGCTTCGTATTGACGATACGGTCCTAACAAAACTAGTTTCGTCCAATTCTGAGACCGTTAGAAAAATGGCCAATTTCCAGTCGATTAAAATCAACTGAAACTGGTCAAACGCGTTTTCCTTTGCCACGCTCACATATTGATTCGAAAAATTATGAAATTTGAAACCTAACAATAACTTGACACTGCGGATCCAACAAAACTGGTTTCGTCGAAATCCGAGGTCGTTTGCAAAATGTCCATTTTTAAGGGCCTGAATTTCATAGCGACTATTCAGAATTTTCAACTGGACATATCTTATCATTTATAAAGTGAAATCTCAGTTTGTTAACTTCGTTACAAAGATATAGTTATACAGATTCAAATATTTCTTGTTTCGTTCAATTTTGACTTATATTGAATTCTGTATATTCATTTGAAATTAGAAATCGAATTTTCGAACTACCGCGCCATTTTCAATTCCTTTTATAATTATATATAATTATTATATATTCTAACGACGACGTATATAATATATACGTTCTAATTATATTCGAAATAAATTTCTCGTCGATTTTATTTAAAATAATTCATTTTAAATAATCAAAATTCGCTAAAACTGCCAAAATAAAAATTTTAAACTGGCCCAGATTTTACGGGTTGTTACATAACTAGAAAGAAACGTGCTACTTTCCCTGCGTTCCCTTCCCCCTTTTTAGACTCTACCGGTTTGTGAGGCTCGTGAAGTCATGTTCTTCATACCACAAGGTTCTGCTTTTCAACAAGAAACCCTGATCATTGCATCTTAGTATGCCACACCGCCACTCCATACCGTACTATTGATCGTCCATCACTATATAAACGGGTGTTAAGTAGAGAATAAATTCTCTACCACCAATTGTTTATATATTAACTGAATATCAACAACATAATATTTTGTGGAGTACGATGTCAGACACACCATCCATTTATACCCATGCTCTAGGTCTGAACTAGGGTCAAACCCGTGAAATCAACACGTACGTTTGGGCAATTACCCCGACCCTTGAATTGGGATCAAACCAATTCAGAGTCTTGATCGTTGTCCATTCGAGGGGAGATTTACGGTCTTCATACGCCGTCTTCATACTTGAATTCTTGAAATCGTACAATCATTTGGAATGGGATTAACCCGGTCTTTCCAAATAATCTCGCATTCATATATTTTGAGAAAAACATATTTCATATCGTTATTTTATTTTATAACGATTAATTCTTGCCTTAATTATTTAATATAATTAATTCCTTATTTAACGACGCTTCAGGTCAAGGGCGACCTTGGCGCTGTTTCCAATCAATTTTGTTTTTCACTTTCCTCAAAATCTAACCGTTGGATTTTAGCGTAGCTTATATCGTTGGAAAGATTTTTCCAAGACGGTCCTAACTGATTCAGTTTTGGGAAAATCCGACGGTCGGATCTTCCGGTATATTCGTTTAAAAGTTCGATTTCAAAACGCGAACTACCGCGCTCAATTCGTTATATTATAATTGTATATATATATATATATATATATATATATATATAATATATATATATATACATAAATAGTTCGTTTAACTAGTCGCTCCTATATATAACTGTCGTTTCTCTTATCTTTTACTTTTCTACTTACATGACAATATAATTTAGAATTAGACGATGAACCTTTTCTTTTAATTTATTATTATTTATTTAATACTTTACAATTTTCATTTAAGAATGTAAATTATAATGTGCCATCCCATTCATTTCTTTATATGTTTCTTTACCAATTTCATTATGAATAATGAACACTTTCCTATGGTGTAAGTTCTTTAAATCTTAACATTATAAAAAAAATGTTAATGTTTCAATACAGTTCCTTACCTTTCATTTAACATTATAAATAATGTTATTCTTACATACGTTTCATTTCTTTTATTTACATTATAAATAATGTTAAACCTTACATACAGTTTCATTTCTTTTATTTAACATTATAAATAATGTTAAACCTTACTGCGGGGTGAATTCTCTTTTTATATGCATTATAAAATAATGTTAATACCATACGGTATAAATTCTTATGTGTTAACATTAAAATTAAATGTTAACTTGACATACGATGAAATTTTCTCTTATATTAACATTAAAAATAATGTTAACTACATACAGTGTTATTTTCTTTTTAACATTAACATTAAAATGTTAATATCATACAATGGTGTTATTCTTATAATATAATGCATAAATAAAATGTAATCTCTTTCCTACAGTTAATCCTCTTTAAATTACCATTATAACTAATGTCGATTTCCCATGCATTGTAAATTACTTATTTTTAACATTAAAAATAATGTACTCTTCCTACGATAGAAATACTCTTTTTATTAACATTTAAAATAATGTTACATTTCCATACAATAAATGTTAATGAACCATATAGTGAGTTTTTCTCTTTTATTTTCCATTCCATTAACATTAGAAATAAATGTTAATGAATCATACAATGCATTTTCTATGTTTTTAATATAGACAAAAATGTTAAATTAACATATGGTGAAATTTTCTATATAACATTAACAAAAATTCTCCATTCAACATACGGTGAAAATTTTCTATAATTCTAATATTAACACAAATGAATGTTAATCTCATACGGTTCATTTTCTTAGTCCATAACATTAAAAATAATGTTAATGAATCATACGGTGACATTTTCATATTTAACAAAATAAGTATCAATCAATCATACGGTAAATATTTTCATTTTTTACAAAATGCTATTTTATCATACGATGCAAATTTATATTTTTATAACATGCCCAAAATGTTATTTAACATACAATGCAAACTTATATTTTTATAACATTAAATAAAAATGACAAAAATACTATTCACATACAATGCATTCTTATATGTTAAACATTAAATAAAAATGACAAAAATACTATTCACATACAATGCATTCTTATACGTTAAACATTAAATAAAAATGACCAAAAATACTTTTATCTTGACATTAAAATAATGCTAAGTCATCCCTTCTTTTTATATAACAAAAATGAATGTTAATTTAATATGCATTCATTTCATTTATAATTAACATAAAAAAATAAATGTTAATTTAACCTACAATACATTTTCCTTTTTATTAACATTAACAATAAATGTTAATTTCACATGCCTTACATTTCATATTTATTAACATTAAAAATAAATGTTAATTTTTCATAAAATGAAAATTCTTTTATTTCTTAACACTTAAACAAAAATGTTATTTTACTTACAATGCATTTTCTATTTTTTTAACATAACCAAAATGCTAGTTTACATAAAATGCAAATTTATATATTTCTAACATGACATAACGCTGGTTTAACATACAGTGCATTTTTATATTAATAACATGACAAAAATGCTGATTTAACATATAGTGCATTTTCTATGTAACATTAACAAAAATGTTATTGAATCATGCGGTGTAGATTTTCATATTTTTATTATAACAAAAATGTCATTTATTTCACACGATGTATATTTTCATATTTTAACATAATAAAAATGTCATTCATTTCATACGATGCATATTTTCATATTTTAACATAACAAAAAGTTATATTATCATACGAAGTCGTTTTCTATATTAATATGTACAAAATGTCACTCTAACATACAATGAACAAATTCAACATTTTCTATTTTAGTATATTAAAATGTTAATTATCATACAATGAACATTTTCAACATTTTCCACAAATGTCATTATCATAAAGTGACCGTTCTTTATATTAACATTAAATAAAAATGTTAATTTCATACGGTGAACATTATATTAACAAAAATTGCTCATTAACATACGGTGAATAATTTCTATTTTAATATTGACAAAATTTATCAGTTAATATACTATGGCAATTTCTATTTTATTAATGAACAAAAATAGTGCCCATCAACATACGGTGTATAATCCCATTTTATAATGACACAAATTTGTCCATAAACATATAGTGACATATTCTATTTTATACATACCAAATGTCATTGAACATACAATGAATAATCTTCTATTTTTAAACATTGACAAAAATGCCAATGAACATACCATGAATAATTTTCTATTTTAAACATTGGCAAAAATGCCAATGAACATACCATGAATAATTTTCTATTAAATATTGAACAAATTTGTTCATTAACATAGTCAATTCTATTTACCTATGAACATGAAATCAAGGGATCTAATATTAGCCATTCAATCATAACAAGGCATCACCAAATCATAACCAACAACAGATCAGAATCATATTATAATCGCATCATATACTGAATAGTTTATTTTAATGTAAAATTTTTTAAATAAAGGATTCTCACCTTGAATTTTTTTGGCCAAAATTTTAATTTTATAACATGTCAAAATGTTACCTTTCATTCAATGCATTTTCAACATGACACAATGCTAGTTTAACATACAATGCAAATTATATTATTAACATGACAAAATGCTAGTTGAACATACAGTGCAAATTATATTATTAACATGACAAAATGCTAGTTGAACATACAGTGCAAATTATATTATTAACATGACAAAATTCTGTTTTTCATACAATGCATTTATCTAATTTTAAATATGACAAAAAAATGCTATTTTACATAGAATGCATATTTTCTATATAATATTAACAAAATGCTATTTTCCATACAATGCACATTTTATATTTAATATTAACAAAATGCTATTTTTCATACAATGCACATTTTATATATACCATGGGTTTAATTTTGGTTTGGGCCCAAATATCATTACGTGCCCAATTACTCAATTTCCAACTGTTTTCTTCAATTCGGAAATTCTTATAAATACATGCTGATTTCAAAATTAATAAAATTTTAAACATAATTATATCAGGTCATTATGAACCCAACGAACCTGATTTCGTAATTTTCCGATTCCGTATGAATTTATTATAAATTTCCGAAGTCTGAAAATAGGCTGTATTTCCACTGTAAAAATTATACAGGCCACAAAATAATCCCAAAAATTATAAATTTTATAATTTAACCTTAATTTAATATTCCGAATCCATTGAAACTAGTTTCGTCGAATTCAGAGTTCGTTTGCAAAAATTCTATTTTTCAGGTGTATATTTTAATATTTAAAAATACCAAAAATAGTGGAATTTTTCCGAAACTCAAAAATATAAGTTTTTATAGTCATTTTTATATGAAAACAACATTCTAAAACCAATGGAGATGGTTTCGGGTCCTAATTCCTTATTCTGCAAAATGTAGCATTTTGGCCCTTATAAATTTCATAGCGACCTTTCTAAATATTGAATTGGCCATAACTTTTGATTCCCGTTATGAAATTTCGATTCTTCGGATTCGTTGGAAAGATATTTTTAAATAGATTCCAATATTTTTGGTTTCACTAAAATCCGTTAAATTTTGCGTCCTGTACATTCAGTTAAAGTTTCAAATCAAAATTTCAAACTGCAGCGCTTATTTTCAATTCCTTTTATATATAAATTAAATTTATTCGTTTTAACTTCGATTAAAATAAATCAATCATTTAAAATACTTTAAATTCATTAAAATTAAAATTTTAAATTGGCCCTAAAATCCTGGGTCGTTACACTGGGTGCCCACTAATTTTTACATGGGCAATTAGAGTTTAGTTTATAGTTATAGATCGTTAGAGCTGGACTTGGAGCGCTTCCTGAGATTGAGTTCAAGCTAGGATTTGAAACGTCCTCTACATCGCACTATTTCTTCTATTGAGAGTATATTTACTTTTCTTCCGCTGCATTTGTTGTAACTCTGATGTAATATTGTATTATACAATGAAAAGTTCTGCTATTTGTTTAATATATGTCTTTACCCATAACAATTCGTCTTTATGAACGGTTTAAGTTGGTTTAATTACCAGCGAAAATTCGGGCAAAAAGATGGGTCGTTACATCTTTGCTTTAAATCCATATCATGTTATACCCATGTGCGAAGCACGGGTCTAAACCTTTCAAATGTAAAATTCTCCTTTTATACAATTCTACTCACTTTTCAAGTATTCCCTTTTATAATCTATTTATTTACAAAATAAATCCCTTTTTGGTAATTCTATTTATTTTATAAAATATTTTCTTTTTATAAAATCTATTGATTTTCTAAGTAATTCCTTTAATAATCTAACTATTCCCTTTTCTATTTATTTTACACATATTTCCTCTTTCTATTCTATTTATTTTCAAATAAATATCCCTTTTCAATTCTATTTGTAAATAATTTACAAATATTTCTTTTTCAATTCTATTTGTAAATGTTTTACAATTATTTCCCTTCAATCCTATATATTTGATTAACAAATAAATATTCCTTTTTAATCTATTTATTTTCTAAATAAATAGTTTTCTTTTTATAAATTTTTTTAATTTTATAAATATTTCTTTTTCAATATAACATTGAAAATTTCCTTTTTAACATTCCAGTATTCCTTATGGTATTTAATGTACCATATAACAATGATCGACATCATTCCAACATACAAAATCAACAACAGATTTCATATCATGTCATATAAAACAATATATGAAAAATAGTAAAATAAATGTTGAGGAACCCAGTTGGGTCCCTCCAACTTGTTTCCCTGCAACCACAGATGTTAATCAACATAAATAACACGGATGGGAAGTATTCTGATAAACAGAATTTATATTCGATTAACGATTTATATTTATATCGTTATCTATATTTTCAATCAACTGACTAGTAGTTCAACCAAACAGCCAACACACAACAAACAACCATTATTTATGAATTCTAGAAATATTTTATAAAAATATAAATTGAGTAGAGTTAGTGAGATTACTCACATTTCGCGTTAACCGTTAAATAACGATTTGCGTTAGTTGATTCTGATCAGACAATTTATTTCGCCATAAATTGTAACAAGCTCGAATCCACTCCCAGTAAGTTCCAGTGTGTAGCTCTCGTCCATACGGTCCCAATAGATCATGTTTCACTCGATTCTGATAACGTGTGAGAAACTTATCAATTTAATAAGCTATACGTGTTTTTAAATCAAATAAATCATAAATGAATCCACCATTGGGACCAACCTTTTGTGCTTCAGCCCAATTCCCATGTTCTACCTCATGGCCCAATACCCGTGTTCTAAAGCTTCTTCCCCGAAGAGAAATAAAATCCGACTCCAGCTCCTAGTAACACCATTAGTCGATCTTTCAAGCCCTACTGCTCCCTCGTCTCTTTATAAAATCCTAAACCGAATATACCGTTGGCTTGCTCTTCGAAATCTCTTCCTCCTCCACCCATCAAAACATCATTCGCATCACCTATGGAAGATGCGATAATAGCTCCTCCCACGCGAGCTATAGGAAAGAATGCAACATCTATATCCACGACATTTCACAACAACTTGCCACAAGGCGTTAAACTCCTCTACGAAAACAAATACACACTCGAATCCTGTAATTGATGCTTCTAATTCCTGAAAAACCCAACCCTAGCTGATTTGAACCGCACGCTGTACTTCTGCACACCCCCAAAACTGATGTCGAACACTCAAATACCCATATAGAAATGTAGAGAAATCTCTCAGCACCACAAATACATAAGTATTATAATTTATAGCATTTGTTAGAATTTCTTTTTGATTTTTATTCCTCTCCATTTTGACTATTGAAGTACAAGAAAAAAAATGGCGGAAATTTTGACAACTGAATTAGGTTTAGAAAAGAAAAAGGTATTATATAGGTTAGTTATATTATTTTTATATTCGATTATTATATTGGTTTTTAAGCAAACGTTATTTTTATTTGTCCTCTAAAATTCTTGTGGTCACATATGATACCCAAAATCACGAAAATGAACATGTAGCTACAGTTCGACATTACTGTCCCAACGAAACTGGTTTCGTCGAATTCCGACTTTGTTTGCTCACGCAGTGTATTTTTAACTGTCAAAATACTGACTATTTTTCACTCTAAAAATCCGTATGGCCACACAGTGACCCCAAAAATCACGGAACTTGGAATCTAACAATAATTTGATGTTGCGGATCCAACAAAATTAGTTTCGTGGAATTCCGACTTCGTTTGCAAAAGTGGCTATTTTTACAGCTCTAAATAACCCATTTAAATATATAAATATATTTAAATATAATTAAATTAAATATTTATAAATAAATATTATCATATATATCCACAACAGAATATCATACAGCTTCAAAATATTCCTATATGAATTTCTAACTCGATATTTCAAATCCCGATTAAATCTATATTTGATTTATAATGAAATTCCTTTTAAAAATATAAATAATTCCTTTATAAATTATAAAGGAATTCCATAGCGACTTTTCTAAAATTTTGACTTGGACATAAATCAAAATCTACACGACGAAATCCCGATTTTTCTCTTTCACTAGAAAAATATACTTCACTTGCTCCGAACGTTTCTTGTTTCACAGAAATCCAATTTAAAACAATTCTGTACATTCAGTTGAAGTTAAAATCGCCAAATAGCGAACTGCCATGCCATTTTGAGCTCTTTTTTAATTATAATATAATTATACATTCAAAATGCCGTTAAAATAATATATTCGTTATTCCAATTCAATTCTAAACTGAATTAAATATCACAGATGATCCAATTCACACCATTTTGTGAATTCCACTATTTCTGACTATTTCAGAAATTAAATATATTACTATATTATTTATTTTAATTAAATATTCAACATTATTTAATTCTGGTCATTTTAAATAACCAAACCATTATTTAAATAAATTATTTATATACCGTAAAAATACGGATCGTTACAGGGTCGAACTAGCGGTCGACTGCCTTCCTAGAGAGTAGGTCGACTGCCCTTCTAAGGAGGAGGTCGACCTCCCTCTTGAGTAAGGGGTAGGTTGGATGCTATTTTATTTTGTGTTTTTATATGGTTTTTCTTAAACGAATCGTCCATATTTATATAATTAATCCTATGATCCACGTACACACTGGCAACTATAAAAAAAACCGACCTCTCCCCTAAACCCAACATTTCACTCTCTTCTACACCTCCACTTTGTCTCTCCGCCATTTTTCTTAATTCCAAAAATAAGTTATGTTTCTTCTCTTCTTCTAACATATATTTTATCTCTTCTAAATCCAAATTCTTATCTAGATTCTAGAATCAAGTATAGTATATATGTATGTATGAGATTCTAAATTTGATTCTTATATATATACACATATTTAGGAGAATTTGAAGTATGCTGATTCGGAAGGCTCAATCCAGATTTTTTAGATTCTACATTGAAACCACTATTCTTCTCTTCCTATCACTATGAGTGGGAATTATACGAGTTTTCTATTTTTTATATTATGTTATTTTACATTTGGATTGTTATGCCTAAAGGGGTTTGGATTTTCATGAAAGAAGAATATAAACATATCCTCTAAATCCCTTATAAATTGCCGAAATGGTCAATCAATTGGTGTTTGTTGGGTTTTGGTTATTGATAAAATTAAATATAGGATTTTGGGTATTGTACATTTTCTGATAATGGTCTGATCGCTTTCTTGTAAATTATAAATTCATATATATATGCGTGAAAAATTATAAGACTTGGTTATTGCAGATATAATAGTTTAAGCTTCTATTTTTATATAGATAGTTTGAAAACATTAATACAAATATATATAAAATAATATGTAAAGTGAAGAAGTGCCAAAAAGGAGATTTTACATATATATTTGAATTATTGCACCTTGTCTTTCTTTTATTATTGAAAAAATCTCCTGAACCTTGATTATAAGTTATTACGTAAATGTTAGTTGTTTTCCTATTGTTGGTTGAATGTGAATATCCATATTTATGCTATGTTAATGAAGTTAGGGAAGTAAACTTATAAACCTTATTTTAATGTTAGGATTGACATTTCAACCGTTAAGGACGTTTCTTACGTGCACTTGATTTACGTTTTATTTTTTGGCTATTTATAATGTAATTGAAGTAATATAAATTTGTATTAATTGCGTATTAAATATGTTTAATTTAGGAAATTAGAAATTAAATGTCCGCATAGGAAATTTTTGTGTGTGTGTGTGAGTATAAATGGCTTTTATTAGTATTAATGGCACATAGACAAGTGGTTAATCCCAACGTAGAGTAGAAGTCTACCCGGTATCGACTTGTATATCCAGCACTTACAAGTTAGTCGAGTTAGTGTCAAATGTCTAAGTGCCATGGGAAAAATATAATTATTCCACAGGGATGCGAGGTTAAACACAATTCTTAGTAGAAGCCTGCCTGAAACCGCCAGATAAGGTAGGTGAGTTAGTGTCAAATGTCTAAGTGCCATGGGAAAAATATAATTATTCCACAGGGAAGCGAGGTTAAACACAATCCATTGTAGAAGCCTGCCTGAAACCGCCTGATAAATCCAACATCTACAAATAGTCGTTTTAATGTGAGATGTCATATGTACATATAAATATATATATATATATATATATATTTGTGAAGTAGGCATGTCTCGGGAAGGTGTTATGTTGTTGAACTACCACATTTGGGTATTAAGTGGTTAGGACATTAGGCCTCTTCTATTATTTATCCTTTAAAAGGCCTGAAGTCATTAGGCCTCCTTTATTAGGTATTGAATGGTCGTTGGGCCCTCCTTTCTCTTATAAACTTATAAGGTATTAAATGGTCCTTAGTAAAATGATAGGCATATAATTGAAGTAGTTTTCCAGAAGTTATCCGCTTCTTACTTAGGGGCTATGTAAGGGCATACATAGAGATGAGCAAATAAGAGTCCTAAAGAATATGTAATGGAACCCGCTCTCTAAGGGTAGTATTAAATGGATAGGAGCTTACCAGTAATGATAGCTAGATAGTAACGCATGGGTCTACCAGGAGGGTCATAATTCGTGGCAAGTTTCTAACTAAACTTGGTATTAAGTGGAAAATTACTATCTCTCAATTCTGAGGTTATATTTTTAGCGTTGACGATAAAAGACAAGGTCTTAAGTTGTAAGAGTCGATGTGACAGCCCGCCCCAAACCAGTTGACATTTTCTTGAAATACGCTGCCAATGCCCGACTAGCACGAAACAGTCGTCAGAAGGAAAGGTTTGGAACGATGAATCACTAAAGAACCTGTAGTATATCTCACAACGCATGGAATAAAATATAATAACATAACTTGACATAAAACAGGTGAGACAGTGCATAAGCTGAAACTGAATCATAACCATCAGAGTAGTGGAATCCAAGATACAGCTTATGATCCAAATCATTATTACAACTTCAAAATACTGCCTCTAAAAAGGAAATAAAGAAGGTGCACTACTAATGCCCAAAGCAGTGACCATCAACAACGCAGGGAGAATATATGTATATAGTACGTGGAAGCCTCCTGCTCGTCCCCGGACAACTACTCGCGCATCACTACCTAACCTACCTCTAGTTTGCTCATTTAGGAGCACCCAGAGTAACAAGAAGAGACAAAAAACTCTAGGTCAGACGAAAGTATGGTATGAGCAATAGCAACAAAATAAAGCAATAACAGGTATAAATAATCGTACCTGAACCTGGACCTGCAAACAAAGAGTTAGCACAACAAGATGTACAGTACTCTAAGGTAAATACTAACATAGAGTGTAAAATAGGGGTGTGCGTGTCACGGTGATAGCAAACATCAAACATAGAAATCATCCTCACATCTCTCACTCAGTGCATAAAGCATACGATATCCACCGCTTTGATCACCAAATCTATTGGGGCCATGACAACAACCCCGTACAACTATTGCTATGACTATACTTCCCTGGTCTATAGTCAATAACCCTACCCAGTCCACACAACCCTGGCTCTAGGTTAAGGGCCAACTAGTCCATACTTCCCTGCCTGTGGTTCGTCTACATGCCCTCTCTCTTCAACGGTGAACCAAAGTTATAGATATCGATAACCCCTTAGCACACATCCCGCAGCAAAGTCCAACTCTAGAAGTTAACTCATTGGTTCCCGTCTAGATCCTGAGTGATAACTTCCCATTTTGACTTCCTTTGCATCTTGGGTTCTGATTGGATTAGAGTTGATCTTCAGAAGAACCCATAATCATTGTTGCGTAGTCGAAGTTTGAATCTGGTTCGGTTCAAAGTCATCATCTCGGTTCGAGTCGTGATCCTCCAATAGGTCGGTTAGTGACCCCCCTTGGCTCGTGACCCCCTAGTTCATGACCCCACCCCTACTCGTGACCACCCCCTAGTTCGGGACCCTCCCCCGGTTCATGAGCTCCCTCGGTTCGTGACCACCACCCCGGCTCGTGATCCCATCCCTGGCTCGTGAGTCCTCATATTGGAGCGGTTCGTGACCATCTTCTTGGAGCGGTTCGTGAGACATACCCCCTTCAGGAACCGAAGTCAACCTAGGCGGTTCGTAAGGCATACCCCCTTCAAGAACTGATTTTCCATAGTTTTTCCTACGAGCTAATTTCGCCAAACGACGACGTTTTCAACCATTCTAACCTTTCAATGACATCACAAAACATACCAAACAACAGTAACAACATATAGAACCAATCAAAAACATTAAAACTTCAATCACATGAAATATTTTGGATCAAACATACCCAAAAAGCATGATTTTCCCCTTAATCCCCTTAACCATTTTTTAACTATAGGATTAACAAACTTAATCCAGTTTAACCCAAATTTTCACCAATGATATAAAATAATATTTTAGAATTTCTACATATTTTTCCATATTTTTATGAATCTTATTTAAACTAATAATCACTAATCACCCATAATTAGTCGTAACTAGCGTATAAAGTGCAAATCACTCACCTTAGCCACAAATGAAATCTTAGATCTGAAACTCTACTGTTATGGCATGAATTTCTACATATTGCAGCAGGTCCAACTCTGATTTGTTGCTAATTTGACTTGATTTGGTGTTGTTTTGGTCAATTAGTGGTTAAAAAGCGATTAGGAAGGGATTAAAATGAGATTTGGAAGATGGAGGCCATTGCTAGGGTTCAAGGAAGGATAGCGGGAGTTGGAAAACTGAATTAAATGTTTTCCCAAACCCTTTCAACCCTCCCATAACCCTAATCCCGAAATGGATTATGGGCCTAGCTGCTAATTACCCTGTTAAGCCCAATTATGTTGTTTTTCATCTTCCAAACCTTATTTAAGCCATATCTCCCAAACAGTAAGTCCGTTTGATTAATGTCCACTCTGCGGAAAGGTAAACCATAATCCAAATCCAATGGAAGTGGTTTTATGTCAAAACTCCTTACCAATCAAAAGTTATATGCAAAATGATATTCACCATGGGCATAACGGTCATTTAAAAAATTGGCAAAAATCGTGAATGTGGGAAATGACCCTAATAGTCGCTCCCCATAGTTACATGACCATATGACTTCATATGAAAATGAAATAAGTATTCTATGATCCTCCGATGCGTAGAATGCGAGTCGTTACAGTCGACCATAAGGTATTAAGTGATAGTAGGAATCCGCCCATAACTAAATATAAATAATGGCCTTAAATGACCAAACAATAGTCTTCCTCGTAGGGAATTAAGTGATAATAAGATCCGCTATTATAAATAAATATGTAGGCCTTAAGTGACTTTAGAGTGGTTCGCAATATATATATATATATATATATATATATATATATATATATATATATATATATATAATTATGTGTTGAAACTTCATAGATATAATTTGATGAATTTATACTGGCAAGTATAGGAAATAGAAATTCCTTAAAATTATGTGATTTTTATTTACCACAACTTGTTGTTTTGACCTCCCACCTAATGATAAATAAACTGAATAATAGGTGGGAGCGTTGTGTTAATGAAGTCAAGGAGATTGGAGCCTGGCGAAGGAGATTTTCTAGCCTAATATTATTGTCATGGTTATAAGCTTGTTGTAATCATGAGATATTATTATTGATGTATTTTAATATGATAGTTGGAATTTGGTGTAATTGATATTATTGTGGTTTTATTTAATGATACATTTATTTTCAATTATTGTATTTTATTCCTTCCACTGTGAGATTCTGATTTGTTTTTATTTTGGCTCTTCTTATGTATGCCTTATAGGAACCAACGACTGTTTAGAATGGCTCTAAATACAGATGAGCCTTTTCTGGTTTGGAATTTAGACCCATTCCGAATGGGTTATTGCATGTTGTATTAGAACTGAGGTTACCCTATAATAGGGAGACTATACATGTGAGAAATGCATTAGTTATTTTGATAAATAGTTTTCAAAATAAGTATATATATTAATTTAAAGTATGTGTACCTCTATAAAACATTATTTATAGGTCTTTTAAGGAAACGGATTGACCTTAATTTCTTGAAATAACCTAGAAATCAATAAAACTACAATATCTCAATAATTTAACAAAATTATTTCTTTTTATACAAAAATATAATTTTGGTAAAATTATTCCATTTACCCTATTTATAAAACAATATTGTATCCATTACCAGTTCAAAAACTTCTCAACACTTGAACTGTTCAAACAACACAATATAAAACATTTATATAAAAATCTACAAATACGCTTTGATATATATACACTCAAACTCAATCTAGGGTATTACTAACCCCATCTCTATCGAGTTACATCATAGAGCCAAGGTTATTACTAAACCATTGCTCTGATACCACTTGTAACGACCCAATTTTCCATATAGTTTAAGCCAACACTTAACAACCCACATCAACTTAAATTGCATAGAAAAAGGCAGATAGTTAATAGAAAGAAATTAGAAGGTGAGATAAGAAAGAAATTTACGAATAGAAGAAGAACCAACACATAATCGGAGTCTCACATCGTAGTGGAACAAAATATAATACAGAAATAAATCTTTATTAAGAGCTTGAAAAATATACTTGCAATCATCAGAGTACATCAAACACATATGGATAGTTATTATAATCTATCCTTATATATATACATAGCGGAAAAACATAATATCATACGTTTGAACTCTTCCAGCTCGTCGCTTCACAGTATCCAATAACTAGAACCTGTACAACCCAGTCTAACCAGAGCATTACAAACACCTGGTCAGTCTGGTGAACCAGAGTGAGAAACCTACTAAGTTTAAAGATATCACGCAACTTGATTTTAAAGTTCAAAATCTTTTCGAAAAAGAAGGATAATCATAAGACCAAATCCACACATAAATGCGGGCGGTTTTTACCTTACGATAACCCAAAACATTTTTGGAAACAATATTATTCTGATATTATGAGAGTGTCTAAATACAAATAAATATCAGTCTAGCATAACGCTTGCATCTCACGCTCTACATATATAGTATACAATCAAAATCGCGAGCGCTTATTGGATACTGGATTTCGACTATGACAAGGTATGGAACCACCTTCCAATCATTGTACTCTAGAGGGGATACACTGGAGTTCAACTAGAACATCTTGCAACTCGGCCCACACAGGACCGACTATTCATTTCGCTTGAATATTTCGAATATATTTTCACCTACGGTTGCTAGCAACGTAACCATTCCCGAGAGATACAGAAGCAAAAAGAAGAACAAATAATGAATTTTCTCTAGATGGTGATAATACACCCTAATGTGAGCGACCCACATAGCCATGCTTCCTGCCCAATTTTTATCATTTCCCAGTTGATGGGGCTTGAGGTTATAATCATCATTTGGAACATCTGGCCACCCTTCACTTTGAATGCCAAATCGTCAGATCCGCCAAATATCACTAATTGACGTCCACAAAAATACTCTAGTTGTTAAGCTAAGAGAAGTGCCCTTCTCCGCCACCAACTATAGTACATTTGAAGAAATCAACGTATATAATCCCTTTGGAAATACTTTGTCAGACATCCGTCCATACAAGTCATCCAGGAACAGGATAAACCAAAGGTACCCTCCGACCACATCCTAGGAATCACCCTATAGAACAGTAGCGAGTAGTCCTTGCAATCCGTTGATTCCAACCATGCCAGAATCACAGTGTATCTCTGATTGCAAGTCATAGATTTTAAGTAACTCTTCCACTTTATGAAGATCGACGGTCTTCAATGCTCCAACTCGATCGTCATCTGATATCTTCAACATTTACGTATTTATTGGTCGGGATGGTTTTCAAATATAAATTCAATCTCGGTCTTTCCGTTTCAACAATCGTATGGGTCAGATTTTGATAGTCGGTTATTTAACTATCAAAATAAATAATCATTCAACCATAAAAATAAAATTAGTTCATTGGTTTAGCACTTATCATCACTTGGCCCTTTTATAAATTTCAATTCGTAAACCAAAACCTTTAAATCTTCCAACATTTGGAACAAAGCTTTTTATATATTATTTCAAAAATACAATTATACTCAAAAATCATCTTGAAACATTTAAATATTTATTTTATAATAGTATTCATTGAAATTCTAATCTTTTTTTCTCGCGACCACTCTCGTTCCTAAACTAATATCATTCTTGGATAATCATGAAGTCGTTGAAGTTGGATTATTTTATTTACCTCTCAGACCTTGAATTAACAACGTTCTTATCTTCAGAATAGATAGAAGTTTATCAATGAAATCCCATTTCACTAATTATCCTACATATCTCATTTACTATCTGATTTAAAACATATTTTTAATACCATACTTTCTCTTGGAAATCTCATTTCAATCTTAGGACGTTTGCTTAATTTAAGTATTAATTAAACAATTATTTAACCTCCTCTATTACAAACTTAATTCCATTATAAATAGAATTCCTTTATAAACTTCTAATAAGTTTATTTCAAACCCATTTGGTTATACCTTGCTCAAATCTCGTTCCTTATTTAACATCATAAATTTGAATCACATCATAATAACTTACTCGCCTCAACATTTTAATTCCAACTTGAGTTTCCATTTCGATTTCCATACCTTCATCAGTCCACAACCGGCAATCAGTAAGAAAACAGTTCCCCAAATATCAATCCGAAGGTCGAAACCAACATCAGATCAATATTCAGAAAATCATTCAACTCAACAGATCTCCAGTTAGGTTCCAATTCTTAAATTTTACATCTTGGGTTCTTATTTCATTCACAAACTATTTCTAATAACTCGTTCCTTTAATATCTTTAATGAACTTGGGTTTATAAAATCTGAATAAAAAGAATTCCAATAAGAGTTAAATTTAAAGCTTCAATTTAACTTAACTTATATTACTATTAATATAATTCGCTTAAAAATATCATTTAATTATCAGTAGACCCTATATTTTCACAACCTTTCACTAATACCTTTTAAATCCCAAGATTTACCACTTTGATTATTATTAATTAAATAATAACCAAATATCAACATTTATTACAATTAAAAATGGTTTACTTCACCATTAACTATTTCCATTAAATTAATAAACTAATTTAATATTCTTTCTCGGCTAACTCCGTTGACTCGATCAACTCAAACAAGATTTATCCATTAATTAATTCCAATTTGTCCTTCCATTTAAATTAATTAAAAATATAATTAATTTAAATAAATCCCATTGATTATAATCGATTTCAGTATGATTCCATTCGTTTCTATAAACTTGATCATGTATGAATTTTCATTATAAATCCATTCAACGATTTACTTAAAAACTTAAACAATTAATAATAAACATTTACTTTCCTTTTTAATAAATTTCTTTTTATCATAATATATTTTAAGATTCACTCTCAGTTATAAATAAAACTTATAACTTCATTTTTTTTATTGGTTTACTTGACGGTAAATCAATTCTTATAAATCTGTGTATATTTTGGCCATCTGCTATTAATTCATCAACCAATACTACTCATTGATTAATAACAAACAAATGTTGAATTTAGATTCAACAATCAAGTCACTAATTCCTCCACCTTACTATTGCAACTCAGCACCCCTTCTCTAATACCCATGTTGCACCTACCGCAAGCCATTCTACTGTCTTAACCTAGAACCCACACCAGACTACGACACCTCTAGTTCGAACGTTGATCTGACCATGCTTTCCTACCTTAGTCGATATACAGTAGTACCCCACGTTTTCTCTCTGCTGCAGCCAACCTCTACCCAACGCCGCTCCCCGGCCAGCTTCCGACCTAACATGGCTTGCCCGAAAACGTTGCTTCTAAACACACCAGCTTCTCCACCCTTTCTCATTCCAGGATGCTTCAGCTCGTCCATCTTTTTTTTATAAATGTCATTGGTATGAGAGATAATAGGAAATAGAGTGGATCTAGGAAGAAGAAATAGTAAGGAAGCAAGTTTATAAAAGAGGTTTGGGGAATACACGTTTTGGGAAAGAGTGATCACGTATGAAAAAATTAAAAGAATGTAAAGTAATTTGAAGAAGAACAGGAACAAGAAATGATGTGTTTCTTCAAGCCAAGAAAAGAATGGAGCACTTGTATTTATAGAGGAGAATTCCGTGGAAGCCAAGTTTTAGGCTAAATAAGATTGCAGAAACTAGCTAGGTAACTGTATGTTTTGGGTGTATTCCAAGAACTTATGTCTCACGGTAGAGGTAGTTTGGTCTCCAAGGAATAGAAGGGCTTGACAACAAAGAAATGTAAATAGCTTTGGGCGCAAGGGAGCAACAAGGTGTGGGATTTTTATTAAATTAAATAAACATATATATATATATATATATTATACCCGTATATTACCATGTCCACATTTAATTTCATGCACCCACACACGAACTTCAAAAATAACGAAAACAAATACACTGCTATGTCCTGACGTTCCTGATCCAATGGAAATAATTTCATTGAACTCCAAATCCGTTTGCAAAACAATGCTATTTTAATTCAATTATATTCATTGGTTCACATTTAAAATTCTATCTATCGAGAAAACATCCTCGATTGGCTCCAAACTGGAAATTTAAAAATAATTAGCTGCATGCATTCCAATAAAAATTCGTTTCGTCGAAAATAGAGGTCGTTTGAAAAACGACTATTTCTAATGCATATATAATATCGATTCAATATAATAAATTTCATATGAATTAAATTAAATATAAATAAATTATTATTTTCATACATATCTATCCAAATAAAATAATATATCATTTCAATTATAATCCAATATGAAATTATAGTTTAACGTTTAAAAATTTCAAGTTAAACGATATTAAAAATATATAAAACCCTTTTTAATTAAATTAATTAAACTTTATCATTTGTAACGAATCCATAGCGACTATTTTAATATTTTATTCGGACATAACTTACAATCTATAATATGAAATTCCGATTTTTCTTTTTCATTAGAGAATTATAATCAATAAGATTCAAATGTTTCTTGTTTTACGGAATTTCGACTTATAGTGGATCCTGTATATTCAACTAAAATTCAAAACTCAATATTACGAACTACCGCGTTGTTTTGAGTTCATTTATATTAAGTATAAATTTATACGTTAAATCGTCGTTTAATTATAAATTCAACTTATAAATTCAATTATATTTCCAATATAATATTTAAAACATATCTAGATATTCAAATTTAAATAACCGAAAATCTGGGATGTTACAAAATGATTTAAACCCCTATTTAATAGGCAGTAAATGGAAGTCAATTAGCGATTGATTATAATTTGTGGGGAGTATAAGGAAGAAATAAATAGAAGGAATTAGAATAGGTGTTCATTAGGATAACCAGTATTATGGACAAACTTATGTCCATTGCATAAGAATATCTTGAGTTTTAAAGGAAAGACGGAAGTACAACTTTTGTCAAATGGTATAAACTTCCATAATAATAAATATGGAAATTCGAGATTTGAAATAACACTAAATGGTCGATAAGTGAAAGAATATTGAAACAGGAAAATATTAATGTAGTAATTAAGACAATTTATACAAAGGTATGAATGCTTGACTTTGAATTGGATAATACATGTCCATAAGAATGAGCATTACTTTAAGGGATTAAAATGGACATAAAGGACATTTCTAAGGCAGCTGCTAGGAATGTTAAGAGATGGACTAATAGGAATACGGAAGAAAAAACTTATGAAAAGAAACAGACTTCTATGAAAAAGTGAACATCGATCTTTGTTCAAAAGAGAGTAGGTAGAATAGGAAAGTTTGAAGGAAAAAGAATAAATATGTTTTTCCCAATCAGCAAAAAGTTATGCTAGAAAACTTAAAAAAAAAAGATTTTTGACATACCACTAAATTATTTTGTAAAATGAAATTTTGAAGTAAGTATGCTTCGTTAAGAGGCTCAAATTATGTAGTAGTTCCATTAGGAAACAAATTGGAAATATGATTTTGGAAAACATAAATGTTTGGGATAAATTTTGAAAAGTTTACTATTTCTTCTGTTAGATAAGCTATAAATATAAATTTTAGAGAAAACAGAAGATGAGTTCTTTAAATGGACAAAAGGATAATAGTAAACCAATAACTGCAAAAGTTTACCTTTACGAGCCATAATAGAAAGAAATGTAAGTTCTTTAAAAAGCGAAAAACAATGAAAATCTTAAGATAATAGTAAACCAATAACTGCAAAAGTTTACCTTTACGAGCCATAATAGAAAGAAATGTAAGTTCTTTAAAAAGCGAAAAACAATGAAAATCTTAATGATAATTTTGTAATTGTTATAATTTCCATGAAACAACTTCTAGAATTTAATTTTATATAAGAATTTTCGATTTTCTCATTTCACCCATATTTTTCACATAAAATAAACAGATTTATAAAGTTCTTTCCTTCAAGACTTTGTAGTGGTTATGATTATGAATGTAAGACTTATTTGAATTAGGTAGAAGAAGAAATATTGTATTAATAGGCAAGGTATGCTCATTTGGAAAAGTAGAGGGTAATTACTTGAATATGGGGAAATAACTGAATAGATAACATTATCCCTGTAATAAATGAGCATTCTGCAATTTAACAACCCAAATTGTAATAAACAATAATTAAATAACAAATAATTAATTAAAGAATAAGTTAAGAATAGTGGGAAGCTGTCAACAAGGATTGCATCATTGGGTCCATTACGATTTTCTGGTTTAGATACCTATATGGTATGCGTAAAATAGACTTATAACGAAGGAATTATGGCAGTTCAAAATTCAAAATTCAAATCAGAAATTAAGACAAAGAATATAATAATAAGAGCATGGGCCAGCCCAGTATCCGCCCAGGTCGACCTATGGATCGACCTAGATGTCAGGTGAGTTGACCCATGTGTCGACCCATGCAGTGAGTGAGCCGACCGAATACATACCTGGCATGTATACGTGCCAGGCACAAGACATTTTGAATGGACGGATCATTTCAGGTCTTTTTATCTGATGTGTCTTCATCTGGCTGACTGACATGATTAATCTAGATTGACATAGGGACATGGTCAGTTAAGATTTAAAACCTAAATCTAAAAAAAGAGGGTCTTTTGCTCTACCTATAAATAAACCCACAACCCCTTCCCCATTTCCTCACAGTACATCTCATTCTCTACCTAGGCTAGCCTCCTTTTTGAGAGGAGGATAAATTAAATTAAATTTTAGGGGAAATTGAGATTTCTAAATTAAAATATTTTCTAATTTACTTTCTTCTTGGGGGGTTCTGTGGGATCCACGAAGGAATGCATTTTGGTGAGTTTTTATGATTATTTAGATTTTTGATTAAAGTTTAGGGTAAATAGGAATAATAATAGTTATAGTTGTAGTTTTTTTACATTTCCTTTACTTGTAGCTTATTTACAGTTTATGTTCATTCCTATTTTCTATAATTTCCTTCTATAAGTAATTTTATATAATTTTGCTGTCTTTTCTTATAATTTCTATTTAGTTAATATTCAGATTTCTATAAATTATATTCTTAGTCTACTTTCCCTCATTCTTCGTCGGATTTTTTCAGTGCACTGTGGTTATGCCCGAATATGCCTCAAAGGTATGTTTATAAGAATGATTATTATCCTTTATCATGCACACATTGGGGGAAATTTGATTAAATTGGGATAATTGAACAATTTGGTGCTAATTGGATAAATGTTGTAAAATTGTAATAAAAAGGGAACGTTGGACTAAAAATACCCAAACTTGTTTAAGTTTGTGAAATAACTATGGTACAGGTTGTGATAAAAAATTGAACTATAACTTATATTTGCATAAATATGATAGTTGGGAAATCATAATAAACAAAAATAGTTTATTTACAAATATGAATATGACAGGGAATGATTGAAAGAACAGTTGGGTTTCAATCTGAACATATTGATTTAAAAGGTTTTACGTTACGAGCTTGAATTCTATGGTGACCTTGTGATTAGGTGTTAAGCTTTAATATGAACATATTTGTTTGAAGGTGTTAAGTCACGAGCCTAAAATTCTATAGGGCCTTATGATTAGGCATTACTTTATGTTAAATGAATAAACTGTTAGTCTTAACAAAATATTGAACTTGAAGTGACGTTTAAGTTAAAAGCCTCATTCTATGGTTAATATATGGGAGGCCAAATCAATGAGGATCTAGACCGAGTGTTAACTGTTGGGAATCCATACTATACAACATAACAATTTTATCACTTATGGTCTCATAGAGAATATGACGGCATGCACCATGTTATGGGAGGTAGTAATATGGTTCAAACTAAGGTGGGAATGGGTGCGTTCTGACGGATCAATGTGTGTGATTCAGCCGACGAAGGAAAATAAGTCACTGTGACACCAATGATGAATGTTATGTCTTTTTACTGATGGGATGGGCTTGATAAGCCCAAGGTGCATAGTAGGAAAATGTTATCACTCTATGGTTTTGGTAGTTGATCGATGGGTAGTAGTAGTAATATTTTTCTAATTATAATATATTCTGAATTTGTAGAAGTGCAAACAGTCAAAAGTTGAATGTGAATAATCATCCTATATGTTTGCATTAGGTGTACAGAGACACTTAATCTATCTGACACTAGAGCTACTATTTTATATGTTTCCCTTTTCACTTATCAATCATTCTAGTAATCAAAACAACTCACCACACTTTATGTCTAACCCATTTTCCCATCATTCTTACCTTTTTTCTTCCCCTTAGGCTTGCAGGGTGGAAGTGTGTAATTCATATTATTCAATAGTTTCTTGCTTAGAGAATTTTTTTTGCCGTGGATGTATTGTTCTTTGGTATTTCATCTCTTTCAATGGGATGGTTGTATCTATGACTACTATTTGAGGGATATTATTTATGTACTGATATACTATGACTGAGATTTTCTTTCCACAGGACAAGGAGTTTGGTTTCTAAAATAAATGTATGGTTGTAGTTTTAATTTGTCTTCTTCTTCCACTATGTTTTAAATTATTTTTACCTTGTGAATCCTAGTCTCTGTGATGTTCTTTCATGTCTTTATATCTATAATGCTTCATTTAATCTAATAGGGCCCTATTTTAAGTAACGTAAAAGGGTATGGGGTCTTTCATATGGTATAAGAGCCTAAGGTTACAAGATTACTAAAATTTTGTTTTAAAAAAGAAAACTTTTTAAAGAAAACATATTTTCAGAACAAAGTAACCTTGAAAAGACATCTAATCATGTCAGTTACAACCTTCTTTTGACTCGGTCGAATTCTAAACACCTATATTCTCTTTGTTGTGCAGTATGTCAGACGCCTTTAATCTTCCTAACGGCGTCCCTATTCCTGATTGGCTTTGTAGAAACTTAGAGGCTACGACCTGTGCAGTTAATGCCCTGCCATTACCCAGCTATAATCTCACTATATCTCATAGCGTACTACCACCGCTATGCTTTTCCCAATTGCCTCTGATATAGCCCCTTCGCTTTACTCCCCGCTATAGTTCGGTATTCCCGATATATCTAGTTATTTCCGCTGTATTATGTTATTCCCGCTATAACTTTGATGAAAGAAACGAATTGAAAAATGACATTTATGCATTATAAAAATTATGAAGTCAGGTTTTTTAATTAACATTTTTAATATCTATTTTTAGAAACAAAACTACTCTATATTCTATAAAACTTAATTAAGTTAAATAGAAATTTACGTATATTTACAGATATTTGTACATGTTTTTGTTTAAAATTAAGAACGTACTAATTATAGTTAAACTGAGTTTTATATTTTCATTTAATTATTGTTTTTACATTCGTAAAAACATTACGAACAAGTGACACATGTTATTTTAGAGTCATCTATTATATCCTGATATTTCCTCGCTTTATCCCCGCTATGACTTTTTGGACCTCCGCCGCATTGGATCTGTTAAGGACTTTAACTGCACAGGCTATGACACCACCCAAAGGAAAATAACATATGCAGGCACAAGCACCTTCTATGGTGATTCCTCATAATCCACCAGCAACTATTGATTTTTCCAAGCTTTGTAAGGATTTCTCTAATTTAGCCAATAAGTCCTTTATGGGAATAGAGACTTTTATGGAGGAATGTGCTTGGATTAGAGACACGGAGCGGATCTTTGAGTTATTATAGCTTGAGGATCGGTATAGAGTTCCGTTGGCATCTTGGTAGCTTAAGGGAGAGGCATCATTTTGGTGGGAGATTACAAAGTCCGAACGAAGATTTTTGGTTTAGTCGGGATTTCAATTTAGATTCTAGAGGAAATTTAAGTCACAAGTAGAAAGGGGTATGCAATTAGAGGGTTCCTTAGTCTGAAGCAAGGAGACCTTTCCATCAAGGAATACATCAACCAGTATAATGAGTTGTCATGATTTGGGATGGACTTGGTCAATATAGCTAGTAAGAAAGCTTTTATATTTGTGAGAGGGCTGTATAAACCTCTCCAAGGATTGTTTATGACTTGGATTTCGATGCGAGCTACTTTTGAGATTTTGGTAGAGATGGTCCTGATGCACGAAGGAAAAAATGAAGAGGTCGAGGATGCTAAGGGAGAAATCCCAAAGGTTGCTAATTCTTAGGAGAAATGGTGGGAAAACAAGAAAGGCAAGGAAAAGCAAGCTAGTAGTTCTTAAAAAGGGCAAATCAAGATTGAGATCAAGTGTCATAGTTGTCGGATGGCAGGCCATTTCATAAAGTATTGCAAAAAGTCGATGATGAAAGGAGAGTACTTTACTTATAGGCAGATTGGGCATTATAATAGGGTGTGTCCACAGAAGGATTACAAGGTATTGGTTTAGTGGCAGCACATGTTCGTGGGTTGGAGGCGGGTCCGACTAGCAGTGGTCCGGATAGAGGTAAGATAGTAGTTGTATAAGGTTTAATCTCTATTTCCGACTTTCCTATACGTACTCTCTTAGATTGGGCGCTTCTCATTTGTTTATTTCTAGTACCTTGGTTGACTATTTGCACATGGATATTTCTCTTTTTATCAATCCATGTTAGTTTTAACCCGCATAGGTGGTTCGGCCCACTTATCTATTGTAAAAACCCACATTTTTGCCGATTTATTTTGAACATTTAAATTTATTTTAAATGTTGTATTATAATATAAATGGGAAATTTATATGGAATATATTCATTAAAAACGACATTAGAACATATAATTTATAATATAATTTAAAACGAGCTAGTAATATCACGGTAGTTCGTAATTTGACGTTTTCAAGTTTAATTGAATATACAGGATTCATTATAAGTCAGATTTCTTTGAAATAAGAAACGTTTGAATCTATTAAACTGTAGCTTTAGAATGGAAGTGAAAAATCAGGATTTCGTCTTATAAATTGTAAGTTATATCCAAATCAAATTTTCAGAAGGTCGCTATGGAATTGTTTATATATTATAATGATTTGTTTTATAAATAAATCGAATTTAAATAATCTGAATGTTGTTTAATTTGAAATATCGAGTTATCAATCCAAATATATTTATTTTGAAGCTATACGATGTTCTATTCGGATTTATACGATAATAATAGATTATTATTATCAAATTGTGTTGTTTTTGAATTTATTTATAATTTAACAGATTTATTTAAAATCTTGGGTAATAAATAAGAAAATCCTTTATCCTTTCACTATTAAAAATCTTACCGTATCCTGGATAAAAGGATTCACTGAACGTGAACATATCGCCTGAGTCAAATACTATATCTGCGAAGCCTCGACCAACCCTTAGTAAAATCTTATCAAACCTTGCAAAAGTCATTTTCAAATTTTAAGGCAAAATATGGGATTATGATATGATGTATACAAGGATCAAGACTTTCCGCTAGCATTACAAAAGTTGACCTTATACATATAGAAAAAAATAAGAAAAAAAATCTTTGAACGCTCAGCATATGCAAACCTATACTAATCGAAAACAGTGTTAAATAGCCAAAGCAATAGGGCACTATACTTCAGCATACTTCAAATAGTCTCCATCGTTTCAATTCAAAATCCATAGGGTACTGTACAATATCTTGGCCCATACTAATAGTCAAAAATCTCAACGTCCAGCCTCGACATGATATGTTGCATGTGTATGCTGACGAGTTGATAAGGACGTATCAATTGAAAAAAAAATAAAAAAAAAACAAAATAAACATACGTATCGAAAGAGCAGAAGATAAGAACGCTGTCCCAATCAAAAGAAAAATCTTAGCAACATACATGTGGATTGCTCAAAGATTTACGGCAAATTAAGTAGGAAAGATATCACAGGATTTCTTTTGTCCTTGCTTTGAAAACAATGATTCCCTTCTAATATAAAACAACTGCCTTTGCTCATATTCACCCATCTTCGTTCTTTTATCACTCCAGGAAACAATAAACACTAAAGAAATAAAATAACTCTGCATTTTATTCTAAGCTTCAGCAAATCAAAATTTTGAAACAAAATCAAGAATTTGTTTTTATTCGTTATACCCCTCTCTCCTCTACTAGCTTTCCACCAATATACTTTTCATTAAGCTCGGTCGATTTCTCCTTGGAAGTCGAACTTCTAGTAGCCAGTTAAGGTTAAAAGGGACTTTATTTTTGGTGATGATGTGTGATTTCGAGTGTGTATCGAGTTTGGAGAGGGTATTGGCATCGAGTACGAATTTTTTGGGTGAGCCGACTTTGTTCAGTCGATGGTGAGCACCAGATCGTGGTGGAGGTGGCAGGTGTGTTCGCAGTGGTTCTATGAGGTTGGTGAGAGCAATGATGGAGGATGGTCAAAGTCGTTTGGCATGGTGTTCATGCCATCAAGGCACAGCTAGCTGGTATGTTGTTTGGTGGGAAAGGATAAGTTCGGACAAAAAGGAGGGGTTCAGTGATGGTCCTTGTGCAGCAAACGATGTAGTAAGGGAGTAAGGTTGGAGGTCTGAACGTCGGTGATGGCATTGGGAGGGAACTAATCAACTTGTGAGAAAGGTTAAGCGGTTCAAATGGTGAACCTCGTAGACCGTAGGTAGTACTATCGAGCACAATTTGGTGGTGTTTAAATGCAAAAAGGATCGGACCCTTTACTGGTTCACGAGCGGACTGCTGACTGACGAAGTGGACAAGAGGCTAGCGCTCAGATAACCGTGGCACAACTGCAGTTGAGATTCAGTAAGGTTTAGTGTGAAGTTTTTCATCGTGGTTTTTGTTCACTATAGCTTCTCATGTTTTACTGAAGTCAATATTTTAGGGAAAGGGTTGATGTTACTGTGGTCGGTTGAATACTTAAGGGGATCGGCATGGGAGTTAGTGTGTGTTAATTATAGTTATGGAACAACATTTAGCTTCTATAATTCGAAGCTTGGGGAAAAATCATTTGTTTTAACTGAAACTGGAAGGAGTTACTAGCAAGGTGGCTATGTGATATATAAAAAGAGAAGAAAAAGAACAAGAAGATCTGTGGATGGTTAGTTAGAGTGGGATGGTGATCACGGTTGAAGATGCATGGAATTGGTTTGTGCATTAACGGTTTTAGAAGAATTGTTTGAGAAGGAAGAGCTCAGTGGGAATCACGTGGCCGGGGTATTATATAAAGGTTAAGTATTGAATTAGTAAAAATAAAATATTATTAATTAAAAAGTGGAATCTTAAAAATGTTATAATTATTTCATGTATTAACCGAATTTAACAAAATAAATCACATTGGAACCGTAGCGGCAAGAGTTGTGTTGTGGAACTGATTACACTGAAAACAGAACAATTGGAATTTCGTGATGAAATCAACGCTGTTTGATTTTAAATGAAACAAAAGCAGAATCATCAACTACAAAACAAGGTGAGTAAACTTACTAACTCTGACTCGTTTATATTTTTATACAAGCAAGTTTTGTAATTTATTATAGTAATTTTATACTGTGTGATGGCTGTTTAGATGAATGGTTGACAAAAATGGTTGAAATGGTTGATATAGTTATATCATTGATCAATTATTAGTTCTTTTTACTATGATATTTCATATTTATGTGAAAGTAATGTTGATTAACATCTGTGGATGCACGGAAACAGGTTGGAGGGATCCAACTTGTGACGATCCCGAAACCCATACGACGGTGTTAAGGATAATCATTAGAATATAACACATTAATCATCATTAGCAGAGTACAGATAATAGCAAAAACAATAAATAAAATAATTTTACACAAATATGACAGCGGAATCATAACATGTAACAACATCAGAGTAGCACAACGTAGGATATAACTTAGTGCGTAAAAAGGGAATGATCAATCAACATCGCCATAAGCGGAATATATACATACAGTGAGACATAATAAAGATATCAGACTACATCGCCCGAGGCGGTACATATACATAAGGTAATAAAGGCTGGAAGTAAATCAGTCTGCATCGCCATAGGCGGAATCATATACATAAGATAAGGATAGCAGAAAGTCAATAGCCAAAATACAAGTAAATCTAATCTTCGCCATCAAGCCAAAAGCGCACTCCATACTGCAGTGCTAAGCCAAAATAACCTGTCATATATCAACTAGGTTGCCCGTGTGAAAATATGGGCACCCGAGTTTGCAAAGTGAAACAAACAGCGAGTCAGTCGTGGGACTGGTATGAGAAATCTACTTAACTGGTTAAATAACAGTAATAAGGCAAATCATAGGACCACGCCACTTTCGCGGAACGGGTTTACTCCAATGATTGCCAGTGCAGTTAAAACAAAGTAAATTCTTTAAAACAACGCAATGCTTTTAAAAAAAATAATGAAGCCGTTATATGACTCAATTCCCATCACACAATGCAACACAAACCGGAGGATAGAGTTTTACCTTATAATGGCCAAAATATGCTTAATACGTGCAAAGCAAAATCACTTGATATTATTACTAGTGCATATATGTTTCAAAAACGAATTCAATCATAAATATCAATCATAGGCGGTATAGCTACCATATACTATGTCGCCATACTAGTTCTACAATAAAATCCGTTATCTCGTATTGGAAATTGGATTTCCGTTATGAGTCGAGGCAAGGGGCAAGCTCCTCTCCGCTTCGAGACACTCTAGCAAATGCCTCAGGATTACACACTCTGGATAACCCTTGGAATCGGCTGGGCCGGTCCTCCCTTACGTTTGAGGATTAGTTATTCCTGAACACACGTTTCCCGGTCCTTACCGACCTATAATCGAGGCGCCTCGCATTCCAACAACCACAAAGATGAAAGTAATATACATGTCAGCCAGTTTAAGCACTGACACCATCATAACTAGAAAGAAACGTCGTGTCCTCCCAGCGGTCCTTATCCCGTTTTTAACTCATACCGAGGTGTGAGGCTCGCGAATCCACGCTATACACAAAGCCAGGCCACATGGGCCGTGCTTTGATCATCAACCACAAGACTTTGCTTTGCAACAGAAGCCTTGATCACTGCATCTTGGCATGCCACATAGACAATCCACTCCATACGACTGATTTCTATCGATATATAACCTCTGAGCTCGTACGTCTCAGAGAAGGGCGTTAAGCAAGAGAATAAATTCTCCACCGCCAAACAGATATATATTTAACAGAGATCAATCAGTATAGAATAAAATCCAATGTCAGACACACAGTCCATTTACACGTCTGTTCTGGGTCTGAACGAAACCGGAGGCACCATATTCCTCGCATATCCGCACAATCAACACATACGTCCAGACGGCTACTACTTCCATTCCTTCAAGGTAGCTACTCCAATCAGGAACCTCAGTAGCGCCCATCCATCTGATACGAAGATCGTCGGTCTTGAACCATCTTCGTATTTTCGACTTCGAACCGTTCGATCAATTATATGAAATGAGGGTTAGCTCGGCCTTTCTAAATAATTCACGAATATTTAGAATTCAAATCAATTCTTTTCATGGTTATATTATTCGACATTCACATTTCAGTTCTTTAGTATAATTTTCATGTCGAACTCATACAACCATCAAATGTAACACCCCGGATTTTTGAATAATCGAATTAACTAAAATAAAGAATAATTAATCTCAGACGTGAGAACTAAGGGAATGGGGTTGCACCATTGTGTTCGTCTCGGAATTCTGGTTGAAATAGAGTCCGAGTTTGCAGGAAACGGGTACCGGATGAAGGAGTTATGGACGAACGAAGTGTGGTGTCAAAAGAGGAAAAAAAAGAGGGATTGCACTAGCGCACTTGGGAAGTGCGCCAGTACAAATTTGTACTGGCGCACCTGCCAAGTGCGCCCAGGCCGAGGCAACAGGTCTGCACAACTTTCTGGTTCAGACTGACCCATGTTGCTTAGTCCTTTCTGACTCCTTGCTGAGTCATTAGGGCTGAGGTGTCACCCTATCATGACTGAATGGTTTTGATTAACCCTAAGATCATCCGACGGCTTAAATTAATACAAAACTCTATAAAAGACCCATAGACTCAAACCCTAAATCAGAATTAAAACTGAAACTATGGCCGTCATGCTGTTGTCTTAAACCCTAGAACAGCCACCACCAAATTAAAGAGGAAGAACAACAAATCAAATCAGAACTACTCAACCCTAACAGTGAATCTTCTTCAAAGGAGAGCTAATTCAACTCCAAAAATTAGAATTCAGAACTCAAGACCGCTTTTGAGTTGTGAGTTCGATCACTTTAACAAAATAATTGCTAAATTAATTATGATGTGATATACTTTGGATTATAAGTTGTGGTTGTGAATCTAATTCATATGTTTAATCACGTATGTTAGCTTGATTCATATTATATGATGTTATGCAAGTTTTATATATGATGTTACGCAAGTTTTATATATGATGCTATACAAGTTTTATATATGATGCTATACAAGTTTTATATATGATGTTATGCAAGTTTTATATATGACGTTATGCAAGTTTCATGTATGATGTTATGCAAGTTTCATATATGATGTTATGCAAGTTAATATGATTTTGCAAGTTGTACATATGATGTTATGCAAGTTAATCGGATCACGCAAGTTGTATGCGAATTATATGATGTTATGTAAGTTCGGATCTAAAATATATGCTAGTAATTCATGATGTTAACTTGTGTCAATAAATCCCTTTTTATAATCCAATTACCTAAGTCTACAACATTAGTTTTTATGCGAATATGGATGTGGAACATAGGCTAGTTCGTATAAGTATTATGTTCATATGCAAGTTTAAGTGATAATTGGATTCACATATATACAAGTTCACACCTTTAAAGTTTAGATCCATATTCAAGTTGACATTTTTATGTTGAAACTATGACATGCATAGTTATGCAAGTTTACACCTTTATGTGGATCCATAATTTACCCATGGTTAACACCTTTTATTGGATCCATAGTTATGCAAGATGACACCTTTATGTTTAGGTTGACGACATACATAGTTTATGTAAGTTTGTGATAATTACCTTAGCTAGTTGGGTGAAAACTATGTTCATACATGCAAATTCACACCTTTTAGATATATGATTTTTGGATCCTTGATAATACAAAGATTATGCAAGTATGTTGAAATTCTTAATTGCAAGTTAGATGCAAATTAGATCTATTATTGTGTGTATTTGACTTTGTGATGTTTATTCCCTTTTTTTTAAGTATTAGACTATTTGCTAGTATAATATGTATATGTCATGTTAAGCGAACGAATGACGGGGGTACGATGGGGATAATAGTGGATACACACATATTGTGAATTTGGCATGTAATGGCCTAAAAAGGCATGTAATTAATTTTAAAGGAATAAAATATAATTGTGGTGAAAATTGGTATGATTTTACATACCATAAATGGATGGACATAACTGAGTCAATTATGGACATCATTAAATTTGGAATTGATTGATAATTTGAATAGGGAAAGTAATTCAAATTGGGGAATGACTAATTAGGAGTAATTAATCGTCTAAGACACGAGGTTAGACTCTTTTGTGGTGTAAGACTGCCCGGACCCGCCCGACAAATCCAGCTGCAACAAATGCCAGTCTAATGTGAGAGGTCTTAGGCATAAATTAAATACGTAATTGTAAAGACACGAGGTTAATCTCTTTTGCGGTGTAAGACTGCCCTGACCCGCCCAGCAAATCCAGCTGCCACAAATGCCAATCTAATGTGAGAGGTCTTTATGAGGTTACAGTCTTAATGAATTAAGGAACACTTAACCAGATAAACATGTAGTGGGACATGAGGGGGTTAAGTGGGTGCCTTGGGTGGCATGAGGAAATACGATTAGTAACACTTAACCAAGGTAAAACATGTAAGTGGGACATAGGGGTTAAGTGGGTGCCTTGGGTGGCATGTGAAATTACTAATGGAAACCCTTAACCAAATTTAAAACATGTAAGTGGACATGAAGGGGGTTAAGTGGAATATACTAGAGGGGACCAAGCTTAGGTGGATAGCTTGTGTCAAGTAATGGGGGCCCATTTCAACCAGTAACCCATTCGTATCTTTGTGGGCTCGACCCAAGTCAAGGACGGGACACGCATACTGGGCTTGACTGTAAGAGGCCAAACCGGGTTAGCGGTGGCAATGCAAGTCCAACGGGTTCATATGCGTGTGTGAACCCGGGCTGGTAGGTAAGACGTTGCATCGTGTAGTTATAAGCCGTGCATCATTGATGGTATCGAGTTGCCACTTTGGGGAGTGATACACCCCACTGTGGGGCCAGCACGGGTATCTACGAGTTAGGGAGCCGATCGAATGGGGCATGGTATTGGGTACAGCTTGTGGAGATAGGAGCAGACGGCACCTATGTAGTCAGCTAGGGGTACGTGAAGCTACCACTATTATTAAGGGGGTACACCTAGTGGAGATAGGAGTAGGCGGCACCTATGACGTCAGCTAGGAGTACATAGAATTACCATTATTATTTATTGAAGGGGTACATCTAGTGGGGATAGGTACACGCTGGGTACCTATGATAACAACTAGAGATATACAGTCAAACATGGAGGATAGTGGATACATCTAGTAGTACACGAAGCTATCATCGTTCTATTAAGCCAAGAGGGATCAAATTTCTAGAGTGACTAGTAGGGGTGCAGTTAGTGTTTGTTCAGTATAGTACGGTACAGTACGGTAGAGTATAGTAATTATCCTGTATTGATTAGGAAGCGCCATTAACGTTATCTCTGTTTCTCTTGATTTCCTTGCCATACCCATGTGGTTCACACAGTCATTACCTTATTCTCCAACTTATATCTTATCATATTGCTTTAATAATTATGTTGTTAGAGTTATCGCACTCGCCAGACTTTATGTCTGACCCCCTTTGTTTCCACCTCTTTTCTTCCTTCCCCCCCCCCCCCCAGGTTCTAAGGGTGGGACTAGTACTAGTGGAGCTTGATTGGGATCTCTTTGGGAGCACTTGGATTTGGATTGCTGAAGTAAAGTTCAGCCTATCATTTTCTTTATGGCTATTTGTAGTAGTGGGATTATGTACTTTGTTTTATCAAGATGGATATTATGTACTTGACTTTGGTTTATGGTTTTTGATGATGTAACCAAACATATTTACCTTCTGCTGCAATAAATAAAGTTTTAAATTTTCAAGTACTGCTTTATATCTGTCTTGTTGTGATTTTCTGTTCTATATTCACTTAAAATGCTCCATGGAAGTTAATGCATTCCCTTTGCGAGTGACATTAATGGAAGTGGGGGTGTTACACGTGGTATCAGAGCTGAAGGTTACCAGAACAGATAAGATATTTTGAAAAACTATTTTTCAAAAGCATTTTTATAAAAAATACTTTCAAAAATATGTTTGTAGAAGAGTATTTTTGAAAGAAATGTTTATTTTAAGAACATAATCCCCAAGAGCCATATATCCTTCCTTGATTCTCCATTTTAAATTTCTTCCTCTTTCCCTTTTTGAGTTCTTTTCCCCCTCCGCGTATAGATGCTCTTTCTAAGATAAATAAGGACTTCCGTACGAAGGACGGAAAACCACTTCAAGGGACTTAGACGTTTGTCGGGCTAGAAGTTAGTCCAAGGAAGTGGAGGCCTTGTTGGTACCTTTAAGATAAACGATGGGAGGAAGGTTCAAATAGTTGTTTGGTTAACAAAGGACGAAACCTCACCTTGGTGGGAGGTCATGAATGGAGAATGTGAAGAAGAAGGCTAGTTGTTTTGGAGAAATAGGACACCTTAGGATTGTCCAAAGAGGCAAGGACAAAGTACGGGATCTTCTGGAGGGTAGTTGTATTCCCTCACGGCTGGTATACCTGATGGGGGTAGGACCGTCTAGATTGAAATTTGTTTTCTTTATCATCATGTTTGAACTTTTTTTTGATTCTGGCGCTTCATACTCGTTAGTATTTGCTTCGTAAGTTGAAAAACTGCACCTAAATACTAGTCTAGTTAAGGATCCCATCTTAGTCTCAAATCATGTTGGTGGTTCGGCTCATCCTTCAATGGTTTGTCGGGATTTGAGAGTGTCTATCTTGGGCGTTGGATTTGAATGCAACGCCTTCGTCCTTGGTTTCATGGGCTATAGTTTGATTCTAGGGGTGGATTGGCTAGCCAGGAGGGGTGCCATCCTATATTGTGAAAGGAGGGTAGTTAGACTATTGATTCATTATGGAAAGACACTCATATTTCTTGTGACCCTAGGGGATCAGTGATGCTTAGCTGCCTAGAATCTTCTGACGCATCCAACGATGATTGGGAGTCTGATTGTGTGGTCCGTGAGTATGGAGACGTCTTTGATAAAGTGCGGGGTTTACCCAGAGGCACGAAATAAGTTTTCGTATGTGCTTAATAGATTAAGCAAAGCCAGTTATGTGATCAGCCGTGATTTTGGAGCAAGACTGGCAAGGACAGCCAGAGTCGGTCAAGTGCCCAATTGGTTGGCCGTCTTACTAGTATCATCTCACGTAGGTCATCTGAATTCGAAGGAGGTATCCCTTGGGTGTTTGTCTGATATTGGTTTAGGCCTTTAGGGATTGCACTTGGGGGATGTCGAGTTCGACTAGGATGGTCTGTGTGAGAGATGGATAGTTGTGACGATTTTGCATAGGATAATATCCTGGTTTTCTCTAGAAGCAGAGAAGAACATGTGCACCAGCTTAAAGCTAAGTTCTCCAAAATACCATTTTTGGAGGAAAGAAGTGAGGATTTTAGGGCATGTGGTCTCTAGGGAAGGGTGATATGTTATGGTGGATGGAGTTCTTGGCGTCCTACGATTTCGAGATAGCATATACCCCTGACAAGGGTAACGTTGTGGCGGATGCCTTGAGTAGGAAAAAGTTGACATTGAGTCCTTTGTTTGTCGAGCGGCATAGCTTAGAGTTTATCTCTACCTTTGACCTTAGACCATCCATTGTTTTTGTACCCAGTTTACTAGCGTCCTTGAGGTCAGACCTACGCTTTTGGGACGGGTTGGAGAGGCACAGCGAGACGACCCACAGTTGGTTGAGTTAGTAGAAAAGCTCAAAAGAGGGGAGTCATCTAGCCATCTCTGTAGGTATACCCTAGATGATAAGGGTTGGTTGCGTAGGGACGAGAGTTTGAGGAAGACCATTCTTGATGATGCCCATCGTTCGAAGATGACCATCCATCCCGGTGGGGACAAGATGTACCTGGACATGAGACGAGTTTACTTTTGGGCCGAGTATGTCGCTAGATGCTTGGTGTGCCAACAAGTAAAATCAGAGCAAAAGAAGCCCAGTGGATTGCTTCACCCATTGGAGGTCCCACAATGGAAGTGGGAAAGTGTTTCGATGGACTTTGTTGACGTATTACCAAGATCGAGGAAGGGTAATACAGGGATTTGGATCGTGGTAGACAGACTTACTAAGAGCGCCCATTTCATTCCCGTAAAGAGTAAGAGGACTACTCCATGGTTAGCCTCCGTATACATTCGAGAGATAGTTCGTTTGCATGGTGTTCCTTCTAGCATGGTGAGCGACCGTGATCCTATTTTCACTAGCGAATTTTGGAAGAGCTTGCAAAAGGCGGTAGGGACTCGGTTATGTTTGAGCACTGCATATCATCCTCAGACGGACGGCCAGACCGAGAGGGTGAATCGTATTCTGGAGGACCTATTGAGGTTATGTGTCTTAGATTTCAGAGGTACATGGGAGAAACATCTTCCGTTGGTGGAGTTCGCATATAATAATAACTTTCAGCCTAGCATTAGCATGGCACCGTTCGAGCCTCTTTATGGACGGCTGTGTCGTTCGCCTACATGTTGGTAGGAGTCTACAGATAAGATCTTGCTTGGGTCCGATATGATTAGAGAGACTTCGGAAAAGATCGATTTGATTCGAAGGAGGATGAAGACGGCACAAGATAGACAGAAATCTTATGCGGACAAGAGGAGGTCAGATCTTGAGTTTGATGTTGGGGACATGGTCTTTGTCAAGGTGTCTCCATTACGGGACGCCGTTCGCTTTGGGTCCGTTGGGAAGTTAGCACCAAGATTCGTAGGGTCGTTTCATATTAAGGAAAGGATTGGGCAGATGGCGTATAGAGTGGAGTTTCCCGAGAGACTTAGTGGTGTACACGACGTATTCCATGTATCACATTTGAGGAAGTGCTTGCACGAGACCGCGGAAGTAGTGGAGCCGAGCTTGCTTAGAGAGGTGGAGATCGAGCGTGATGCGACGATTCAACGAGCTCCTACGTGCATTCTTGGGTCGGAGATTAAGAAGTTGAGGAATCGAGAGGTCAAACTAGTCAAAGTGCAATGGGGAGATGATGAGAGCAATGCTACTTGGGAGACGGAAGCGAAGATGCGTTCATCGTACCCTTTTCTTTTCGAGAGTATGTCTTTTAATTTCTCCTTTATCGCTTACCTTGTACTTATCTTATCTTTAGTATGTCCTCTCGCTAGTACCTTTGACCTTTAGGTAGGATAGTCTTATGGTTGAAACATGTGTTTGAGACATGTTATGTATGATGGATGCATGTGGATGCAAGTGTTTGCTAGTGGTTGCTCGTGGATGCATATACACACACTTTAGGCACTAGATCGGCTCAGTCACTTCATATTGCATATTGCATATAAATGTGTGTACATATTTAAGTTAATGGTTGTATAATGGTTGTACCATCATATGGATGTTGCATTTTGGTGATTGGTTGTGTACACATGTAGAAATAATATGTATCGATAGGGTTCTTTCTCATACATAATGGACGCATGGCACTATCATGGTTTGCATTAAGGAGGTCAACTGAATCAGTAGACCGCCTGATTTTGCATTAGATAAGGAACATATACTCACACTTCTTTCATATGTTAATACAGCATTAGAAATTTTATAAGGACAATGGATGCCCATGTTTGATGGTTGAGTAGATGGTTGTTTGGATGGTAGGATATGCATTCTCCTTAACTTGGAGATTTCGGGGGCGAAATCCTTTAAGGAGGGGAGAATGTAACACCCCGGATTTTTTAATAATCGAATTAACTAAAATAAAGAATAATTAATCTCAGACGTGAGAATTAAGGGAATAGGGTTGCGCCATTGTGTTCGTCTTGGAATTCTGGTTGAAATAGAGTCCGAGTTTGCGGGAAACGGGTACCGGATGAAGGAGTTGTGGATGAACGAAGTGTGGTGGCAAAAGAGAAAAAAAAGAGGGATTGCACTAGCGCACTTGGGAAGTGCGCCAGTACAAATTTGCATTGGCGCACCTGCCAAGTGCGCCCAGGCTGAGGCAACAGGCCTGCACAGCTTTCTGGTTCAAACTGACCCATGTTGCTTAGTCCTTTCTGACTCCTTGCTGAGTCATTAGGGCTGAGGTGTCACCCTATCATGATTGAATGGTTTTGATTAACCCTAAGATCATCCGACGGCTTAAATTAATTCAAAACTCTATAAAAAGACCCATAGACTCAAACCCTAAATCAGAATTAAAACTGAAACTATGGCCGTCATGCTGTTGTCTTGAACCCTAGAACAGCCACCACCAAATTAAAGAGGAAGAACAACAAATCAAATCAGAACTACTCAACCCTAACGGTGAATCTTCTTCAAAGGAGAGCTAATTCAACTCCAGAAATCAGAATTCAGAACTCAAGACCGCTTTTGAGTTGTGAGTTTGATCACTTTAACAAAATAATTGCTAAATTAATTATGATGTGATATACGTTGGATTATAAGTTGTGGTTGTGAATCTAATTCATATGTTTAATCATGTATGTTAGCTTGATTCATATTATATGATGTTATGCAAATCTTATATATGATGTTATGCAAGTTTTATATAAGATGTTATGCAAGTTTTATATATGATGTTATGCAAGTTTCATGTATGATGTTATGCGAGTTTCATATATGATGTTATGCAAGTTAATATGATTTTGAAAGTTATACATATGATGCTATGCAAGTTAATAGGATCACGCAAGTTGTATGCGAATTATATGATGTTATGTAAGTTCGTATCTAAAATATATGCTAGTAATTCATGATGTTAACTTGTGTCAATGAATCCCTTTTTATAATCCAATCACCTAGGTTTATAACATCAGTTTTTATGCGAATATAGATGTGGAACATATGCTAGTTCATATAAGTATTATGTTCATATGCAAGTTTAAGTGATAATTGGATTCACATATATACAAGTTCACACCTTTAAAGTTTAGATCCATATTCAAGTTGACATTTTTATGTTGAAACTATGACATGCATAGTTATGCAAGTTTACACCTTTATGTGGATCCATAATTTACTCATGGTTGACACCTTTTATTGGATCCATAGTTATGCAAGATGACACCTTTATGTTTAGGTTGACGACATACATAGTTTATGTAAGTTTGTGATAATTACCTAGGCTAGTTGGGTGAAAAACTATGTTCATACATGCAAATTCACACCTTTTAGATCTATGATTATTGGATCCTTGATAATACAAAGATTATGCAAGTATGTTGAAATTCTTAATTGCAAGTTAGATGCAAATTAGATCTATTATTGTGTGTATGTGACTTTGTGACGTTTATTTCCTTTTTTTTAAGTATTAGACTATTTGCTAGTCTAATATGTATATGTCATGTTAAGCGAACGAATGATGGGGGTACGATGGGGATAATAGTGGATACACACATATTGTGAATTTGGCATGTAATGGCCTAAAAAGGCATGTAATTAATTTAAAAGGAATAAAATATAATTGTGGTGAAAATTGGTATGATTTTACATACCATAAATGGATGGACATAATCGAGTCAATTATGGACATCATTAAATTTGGAATTGATTGATAATTTGAATAGGGAAAGTAATTCAAATTGGGGAATGACTAATTAGGAGTAATTAATCGTCTAAGACACGAGGTTAGACTCTTTTGTGGTGTAAGACTGCCCGGACCCACCCGACAAATCCAGCTGCCACAAATGCCAGTCTAATGTGAGAGGTCTTAGGCATAAATTAAATACGTAACAAATTTAAAGACACGAGGTTAGGCTCTTTTGTGGTGTAAGACTGTCCGGACCCGCCCGGCAAATCCAGCTGCCACAAATGCCAGTCTAATGTGAGAGGTCTTTATGAGGTTACGGTCTTAATGAATTAAGGAACACTTAACCAGATAAACATGTAGTGGGTCATAAGGGGGTTAAGTGGGTGCCTTGGGTGGCATGAGGAAATACGATTAGTAACACTTAACCAAGGTAAAACATGTAAGTGGGACATAGAGGTTAAGCTGGTGCCTTGGGTGGCATGTGAAATTACTAATGGAAACCCTTAACCTAATTTAAAACATGTAAGTGAACATGAAGGGGGTTAAGTGGGATATACTACAGGGGACCAAGCTTAGGTGGATAGCTTGTGTCAAGTAATGGGGGCCCGTTTCAACCAGTAACCCATTCGTATCTTTGTGAGCTCGACCCAAGTCGAGGACGGGACACGCATACTGAGCTTGACTGTAAAAGGCCAAACCGGGTTAGCGGTGGCAACGCAAGTCCAACGGGTTCATATGCGTGTGTGAACCCAGGCTGGTAGGTAAGACGTTGTTGCATCGTGTAGGTATAAGCCGTGCATCATTGATGGTATCGGGTTGCCACTTTGGGGAGTGATACACCCCACTGTGGGGCCAGCACGGGTATCTACGAGTTAGGGAGCCGATCGAATGGGGAAGGGTAGTGGGTACGCCTAGTGGAGATAGGAGAAGACGGCACCTATGTAGTCAGCTAGGGGTACACGAAGCTACCACTATTATTAAGGGGGTACACCTAGTGGAGATAGGAGCAGGCGGCACCTATGACGTCAGCTAGGAGTACATAGAATTACCATTATTATTTATTGAAGGGGTACATCTAGTGGGGATAGGTACACGTTGGGTACCTATGATAGCAACTAGAGATATACAGTCAAACATGGAGGATAGTGGGTACATCTAGTAGTACACGAAGCTATCATCGTTCTATTTAGCCAAGAGGGATCAAATTTCTAGAGTGACTAGTAGGGGTGCAGTTAGTGTTAGTACAGTACAGTATGGTACAGTACGGTAGAGTATAGTAATTATCCTATATTGATTTGGAAGCGCCATTAACGTTATCTCTGTTTCTCTTGATTTCCTTGCCATACCCATGTGGTTCACACAGTCATTACCTTATTCTCCAGCTTATATCTTATCATATTGCTTTAATAATTATGTTGTTATAGTTATCGCACTCGCCAGACTTTATGTCTGACCCCCTTTGTTTCCACCTCTTTTCTTCCTTCCCCCCTCCCCCCCCCCCCAGGTTCTAAGGGTGGGACTAGTACTAGTGGAGCTTGATTGGGATCTCTTTGGGAGCACTTGGATTTGGATTGGCAAAGTAAAGTTCAGCCTATCATTTTCTTTATGGCTATTTGTAGTAGTGGGATTATTTACTTTGTTTTATCAAGATGGATATTATGTACTTGACTTTGGTTTATGGTTTTCGATGATGTAACCAAACATATTTACCTTCTGCTGCAATAAATAAAGTTTTAAATTTTCAAGTACTGCTTTATATCTGTCTTGTTGTGATTTTCTGTTCTATATTCACTTAAAATGCTCCATGGAAGTTAATGCATTCCCTTTGCGAGTGACATTAATGGACGTGGGATGTTACATCAAATATCAATCAAACCAAGCAAAATTGGTTTATTTCCATTCTATGCCGCTTATAATATTTTATGACAATTTTTTGCCATTTTTATTTATTTAAAAATGGCCATATATAATTAAACGACGTTTCAGGTCGTGTCATGGCACTGGCGCAGTTTTTCCCCAAATTTGTTTTACACATATCAGGAAATCTAACCGTTGGATTTCTACAAATTTTATATCACAGGGAAGATATTCCCAAAGCGAACCCAACGGTTCCAGTTTCGTGAAAATCCGACGATCGGATCTTCCACACTAGTCGTTTGAAGTTACGGTTTCAAAATACGAACTGCATCATCGTTATTCGATTTTATTAAATTATATTTATATTTATATATAAATATAATTGATTCTGGCGCTGTTTTTCTTCAGATTTGAATTAAACATTCCAGACAATCCAACCGTTGGATCTTTACAAAGTTGGTGCCGTAGGAAAGATATTTCCAAGGCGAACCCAACGGTTGCGGTTTCGGGGAAATCCGATGGTCGGATCTCTCGTACTAATCGATTGAAGTTACAATTTCAAAACACGAACTGCACGGCCTCGATTCCTTTCAATTCTATTTATATATATATATATATAGTTCATTCTGCGATTTCAATATCGCTTTCACTTCAAATATTTCACTAACGCCTTTATATTTCGAAAAATTTCGCCATAACCTCCTTTGTACGAGAAGGGGTTTGGAAATTTATTGGGCCGTATTAGGTACCCAATAAATCCTATAAAGCATACACATATTTATAGTGATATATTCTGGTGTTTACCGGGGAGCGTGTATAGATAATAACTCCAGAGAATAAATTCTCGTCACCCTGTCTAAGCCTGAGGGAGTGTGTATTTTTAATTACTCCAGAGAATAAATTCTCGCCACCTTGTCCCGTGTGGGAAATAAATAATCCATGTGTCGTATCTAATAACTAGAGAGATGTGATTATTGTCAACTCCAGACCCATGTGGGGTTTTTTATTAATCTCGCAATTTATCGTTATATTTTATGTGGTTCATATCAGTCATCAGTTCAACCTGTAATATATAATCATCGCCATACAAGCCTCTCGCTCATATGGTAAATCTTCCACCTCGTCACACAAGCTCCAAATCTTATGTGGTATATGATGAAGTATGTCTGTCGTCAAGGAGTATGCCATATGGTGTAGTTCAAAATTAATTGTTACTATCCTATGGCGATGTTTATTATTACACACAGAATAACCAGCACTCCGCATCCAATGGCATTCACAGGAGTTGATATAAAAATAAAATTGCGCAGCCAACTCATTAAGGCTTACCTATTTGTCGGGCACGCAAATAATTTCTTTACTCAACAGCTAATCCATTTTCTCTGTTCAACACAAGTATATATATATATATATATGCAGAACAAAGCTAATAATAATATTTCTAGCGAACAAATATTTATTTCAACACGTGTGTATTTTTAGCGAGGCGTATACATGATAAAAGTTATATTCTTGTCATCTGAAATATTTATTCAACCCATGGATGTTTTTAGCACTTCGTATTCACAATAAAATTGTAATTTTTATTGTTAAATCATTTTATTTAAAATTCGAATACCATTCAACACACGAATTTCTATTCAACACTTGAATGTTCTTTATATTCACAATAAAAATGTAATTTTTATTGTTAAATCAATTTATTCAAAATACGAATACCATTCAACACATGAGTTTCTATTCAACGAATGAATTTCTATTCAACACATGAATGTTCTTTATAGTTTGTATATATATAAAAATGGGATTTTTTTTTAAATCTATTTGTTTAAAACACGAATAACATTCAACACATGAATTTCTATTCAACGAATGAATTTCTATTCAACACATGAATGTTCTTTATAGTTTGTATATATGTAAAAATGTGATTTTTATTGTTTAAAACTATTTATTTAAAACACAAATACCATTCAACACATGAATTTCTATTCAACGAATGAATTTCTATTCAACACATGAATGTTCTTTATATTCACAATAAAAATGTAATTTTTATTGTTAAATCAATTTATTTAAAATACGAATACCATTCAACACATGAATTTCTATTCAACGAATGAATTTCTATTCAACACATGAATGTTCTTTATAGTTTGTATATATATAAAAATGGGATTTTTATCGTTTAAAGCTATTTATTTAAAACACGAATACCATTCAACACATGAATTTCTATTCAACGAATGAATTTCTATTCAACACATGAATTCGATTTCAACATATGAAAATAATTTCAACAAATGAAAATTATTCTAACACATGAATATTTCAGAAAATTTTGGCAGCATAACGACAGGGTAGTTAAAACCGGGACCGTCCCTAGTACGGCTCCTCGTTCTACCTTAAAACCTCACGGTTTTTGACAATGGGGATTCATGCATCTAGTTCGCACGCAGGCGGCATGTTTTATTTTCATTTCCACAATCCTATTCTAATTTTTTTCAACCAAAAGAGGGTATTTGTCAACCACAAAGGTATTTTCCAACCACAAAGGTATTTTTCAACCACAAACAATTATTTTCAACCATTCGTCATACTACATACTTTCACGCCAATCACAAGCAATAAATATCGTTCATGGTTTGTGGACGAGGGGAGTGTGTGTGTATATATATATATATATATATTATATTTCACTTTCATTTCAACACAATTCAAAGCATATATGTTTCATATAGCGCTTGTATAATTTATACATCACTCATATAACTTATACAACACATGTACATGACGTATACAATGCGTATATAATTTACACTTCGCTTATATAATTTATACAACACGACTTCATTCACACAATTTAATTTAGATTTCTCACCTTGGTTTTCGAGGTGCTAAAAATCGTAGATAGCTTAGAAAAATTCACGGTCTCTTCTAGATGGTAGAGAGCCTCCTTGCGGTCACGATGTTTCCTGTTTCATCGAATTTCGTCAACACACGATAAAGATATGATTTTTCAAAGTTTGCAACACTTTTAAATCGTTAAAATCATTTCAGATAAAACAAACCGTACCTTTCACGAAGGGTTCAAACTTAGGGTTCGAGATTACTGCAAATCCGAAGCATGATGTTGTAATCGGGGTATACCACGTCGAAGAGGCCGGAGAGGTGCTCAGGTCGGTGGCGGAGATGGCGAACTCGGTGGCCTTAATCGGAGGTGGCGACGATGGAAAGATCGGGTGTTTGAGGGCGTGGTTCTCGAGGCACAGACGACGAGGGGGAACCAATCGGGTATGGATTTAAAGAGGGGAGTGAGACGAACAAAAACCCCAACTGGAGGTGGGGCTGAAGATCGATGTGGCATCGGCGATTCAGTCGGGAAGATTTGAGAAGCTCCGTCGTTCGGGGGGGGGGGGGGGTTAATCGGGTTTGACCTGTTAACGAAGAATGAGAGAGAAAGAGAGGGATTGGCCCATTATATTTTTTTATTTATTTTAAATTCAAAAATATCCTTTTGTCTAAATGAACACCAATTTTAACCCAACGAATGTCGCCCTTAGCTAAATACCCCCATCCCGGACACAATGGGATATGTTTCGTAGGCCAATTTGACTGTTACAGTCAGTTATTTTTCAAATTAAAGTACATAACATTCAATATTCAATTTGAATGTACATTTCAATTTGCTAGGGCCACAAACTGATTCAAAAAATTCCAGAAAAATAAATCTAGCTATGTTTTGACGCTACGGTCCCAACAAAACTAGTTTCGTTGAATTCTGAGATTGTTTGAAAAATGGCCATTTTCTGGTCGACCCGATTTAACAGAAATTGACCAATCACATTTTCTTTTGCCACGCTCACATACTAGCTTCAAAAATTATGAAATTTGAAACCTAGCAACAGTTTGACATCTCGGATCCAACAAAATTGGTTTCGTCGAATTCCGAGGTTGTTTGCAAATGTTTATTTTCAAGGGCTATATATTCTATATAGCGACCTTTCTGAAAATTCATTTGGCCATAACTTTTGATTTCCGCTATGAAACTTCGATTTTTCAGATTCGTTAGAAAGGTATTCATAAACAGATTTAAATATTTTTGGTTTCACTAGAATCTGTCATAATTTCCACCCGGTACAGTCAGTCAAAGTTTGAATTCAAATTTTCAAACCGCCACGCTATTTCCAATTCATTATTTTATTCAAATATGCTATTTCAATTGTTTAAATCCTTTTAAAATAACCAATTAAAAATTTTTAAATTGGCTCACATTTTCCGGGTTGTTACACAACTAGATCCCCCAACATTTATATAATTGTTTGTTATTTACTGTGGTATATACTGTGATTGATTATGCTATGTTGAATTACCTTAGCCCTAGAAATTTTGGTATTTAAATACCGTAAAATATTTTCAAATATAGAAAATGAAATTTGAGTTTTAAAAAGGAAATTTATTTCCAAAATATAGAAATGTAATTTCGAATAGATTTGAAATTAAAAACATGTTAATGGAGAAAACAAGAAATTGTTTATAAATGAGAGTATAATTAAGTGAATTATTTATCATCGGATAAACTGAAATATAAACTCAAGTTTGAATTTATATGAAAAAGTGGAAATCGGTTTTGAAACCAATATTCAAAATGAGAATTGAACTTAACAAATTATAAAGGAAATTATAAACGAGATTTTAAATGATTGCAATACAAATGAGATTGGTATGGAAAAATATGAATAGAAGATATAAATAGAATTTGGGTTAAAGAGGTTATTTATAAGTATGAAATCAAACTGATTTGATTGCATACAAAAGAAATATATTCACGATTAAAGTGAATAATGGTTTAAAGGAAATATTTTGCAAATGAAATATCTCTAAAGGAAATTTAGACTTGAAATATGAATTTAGATTGGGAATTGAATGAAAAGGGAAACGGGTAATCGTTCTAAAAGAAACGATGAGTTTAGTTCAAAATTCAGAATATAAAATAAAGTGTGATAACGTTTTGCAGATTGCAATGGTTATAAAGGAATTTTGTAATGATTTGGAAATGATAAAATTCAAAAGTAAATTTGGAATTTAAATTAACCTGAACTGATAGATAAGTCTGAAGTTCGGAATATAAAAACGAATATAGATTATTCGAGAGAAAATTATTTATTGGAATTCAATTATATCAAATTTAGGGAAGTAGTTATTTTTGCTTTCCGTTTAAATCAAATTTAATTAATTATTTATATGCTTATTAATTTATTTATTGAAATTAGTAAGTACAAGTTATATTTATATAAACCAAATTTTTGGAAACAACGATTATAACGCTACCGTTATAATAAATGTTTTGTAAATCTAAACAGCGATTATAACGCTACCGTTAAATGTTTTATAATTCTAAACAGCGATTATAAAGCTACTGTTAAATGTTTTATAAATCTAAACTGTAATTTTAACGCTACCGTTATAATTAATGTTTTGTAAATCGGATATTTAGAAAAAAAGATTATAACGCTACCATTATAAACAATGTTTTTCCGTAAAAGAAGTGGATTCTTAAATTGAAATCAAAGGGTCGCATAAGCGATGTTTTGTTTGAAGTTGTGAGCTTTGACTATTTCAAAGTTGAGAATGTTGGTTAATTAAGGTCTAAGAGGTAATTATACCCCAATTTAATTGACTTCATGATTGATAGAGGAATGGTTAAGGTTCGATAGTAAAGATGGTTTAGCAATATGGTTAGTTAATAAATGATTAATAGTTTGAGTTATAATAACGATGTTTTATAACGTCGCGTTAATTTAATGGATTTTGAAATGCTTCCCCAAATAAAAATTAGAGTTATTTTCTACGCGTAGAAAATGAAATGAATTGGCTACGAGGAATTAAGAAATAGAATATGGAAATATTTTCTGATATTAATAAGGTATATTTATGAATATAGAAAATAAAGATTCGTGGATATTTAGAAATGTTTCCTAACTGGAATAAGAGATATTTTCTCGAATAAAGAAATTAGGATCTTGAAAATGTTTTTCCAAGAATCGAGAGAGAAAATCGAGTTTTGAAAGGATACGAAAGATGGGAAATAGGAAATGATAATATAATAAGGGGCCAGTGTTGGTTGATGCTTGATCGGTAGAATTTCCAATTAGAAATAGGGTCATTGATTGTATGGATGTCTCTTTGATAGTTAAATCACCGACTACCAAAGTTTTGATTTATTTTATGCCTCCATTGTCAGTACGGAGAGACCAGGATTAGGTTTAATATCTAAAAACCACTTCGTACTGGCATAAGCATTATGAATCAATTATGCTGAAGATGGTCGAAGACAAAGTAAAGTGCAAGGGCGGTTCTGTTAATCTTAGGTAGAAATTGCAAAGATGGATTAATAGAATGGTGCTGTAACACCCCGTAATTTTAAAACAGGACATAAGAGATAATTAAAGAATACTTAATTTTTATAAGAAGAATTAAGGGAAACGGGCTGCGCCATTTCATTCATCTCGTAATTCTGCTTGGGATAGAGTCCGAGTTTGCGTAAATTGGATATCGTGTGAAGAAGTTATGAAGCTTAGAAGATTTCAGTTTAAAGCAGAATTAAATTAAAATAATAAAACAGATTCAAAAATCAAATTCAACCAAAACTGGGTGAGCGGGAAATTTCCCGCTCAAGGGTGTCAACCCCACCAGGGGGTGTTGACATGGGTGTTGACCCCCCCTTAGGAGGTGTCGATAGGGGTGTCAAACCCCCCTATAGGGGCGTCGACCGCCCCCAGCCCAGATCTGGGTAGGTGCATTTCTTCGTTTCTGGACTGTTTTCTTAGCCTGGTTCTTCACTCCTATGCTACATAAAGGACCCTAAACCTATCGTTTTATCCACACAAATTCATGGCGTCTCTATGCTGCTCAAATCTAAATTGAAATAAGTCCTTCTTCTTCTTCAAGTTAGATTAGGATTAAAAGAGAATAGATCTACAACTGCAACACCTATTTCTTTTAAAGCCAACCACAGTGAGTTCATATTACTTTTAGATCTGAAATTTATTTGTAATCCTGACGTGTTAATAAACCTGAATCTGAGACTATGCCTATTTCTGTTCATCAAATATGTTCATCACATGCCTACTTATGTGTTTATGCCAATTTTGATGTTGATTCTCTCCTCCTCTTCTTTTCCTTTTTTTTATGAGATTAGGCAAACTTCGATCCTAACATATTGCGTTGAGATTTGCGTACGAATAACGTTGGAATGATTGGGAAAAGTTGCAAATATGTAATAAAATGAGGCTTGGCATAAAATTGTTAATAACCATGAAAATTGGTTTGGGTATAATTCAGTATAACATGTATATATAGGATTTGGGGGCATAATACAGATGTTGTAATTTAAGACCTAAATTTGGGGCATATTATATATGATGATTTATGACTTGGAAGAAGGGGATTATTGTGCATAATGATATATGACTTGGGATCCTATAATGAAATAGGGATAGCTATTAAATATGAACACGCCTAAATTGGGATTTTGGGTAATTGGCATACACTGTAATCAAAGACTGTAATTTGGCATAACTTGACTTTTGAGTCATGACTGGGGTTTTTGGGGGCACAATCTATGTTGCGCATAATTGACTAAAACTTGAGCGAATGTTATATTGTGAATTAGGACCGTAATTTGGGTATGTAAATCTGTAGGCTCAATCTAAGATCGAGCAGAACGTGATAATGGAACTTTAAGTAACCTGATGTAACTTGCGGAGATGTTTAAGTTGCGAAATTGACTAATCTGCTGAAATCTGTTGAAACTGAATACTGTAATTGAAAAGCCTACGATAAACATAAATAATTGTTTAACAATGAATATGCCTAAAACTAAACCGTGCCTAGGCACGAGGTTAGATTACACTTGTGGTATAATTCTTCCCGGAACCGCCCGACATATCCAGCAACCACAAGTGGTGAATCTAATGTGAGGGGTCTAGTGCGTACGTATAAAATAGTACTTAGAAACGAGGTTAGATTACACTTGTGGTAGAAGTTTTCCCAGAACCGCCCAGCATATCCAGCATCCACAGGTGGTAAATCTAATGTGAGAGGTCTTGTGCGTTAACCGGAAATGATAATAATTTGTCAACGTGGAATACTTAACCTAATTGAATCTGTAGGGGTTACAAGAACCTATTAAATTGAGTAGGGGCAAAGTACACTTGCTTGAATAAGTGGGAGGGGTTAAGTTAATCTTAATAAACCGATGGGGTGGGTTATATGTATACAGACCCTACAAACTCAACCTACTGTATATGTTGAATCTATACAATCTGATTTGTTAATCTATAAATCTGATCATCTGTACATCTGATCCATTAATCTACGAACATTTTAATTCGTAAATCTACTATATTAATCTGTAAACCTGTGAATATGTAAATCTTCTCTGTTTGTTTGCAAACGTGTTAATCTGAAATCTGTACATCTGAAATTTGTTAGTCCGGGGACATAAGGTTAGGAGGGGTATTGCTTGTGTCATCAGTTGTGTGGGACTCATATCAGTCAGTAACCCTTTCTAGTATCAAACGGCGACCCAACACTAGGTAGGGGTCAGTGCACACTTTGAATTGGTTATAAGAGGTCCATTCTAATAATGGCGAAGGGTGTTGATGGCGCGTTCCAACCGGGTCATGTGCGTGCATGGATCTTGTGACGGCCCGCCCCGCACCAACCGACATTTACTTCAAAAGTGCACTGTACACATGTCCAGTTAGCACGGGACGGTCGCCAAAGAAAGGAAAGAAGACGAAGAATCAAAAAAGAACCTGTAAAATGTCTCACAGCGCATAGAACAAAATATAATAACAACATACTTGACATAAAACAGGTGAGACAGTGCATAAGCTGAAAACCATAACTAAGCGTCATAGCAGCGGAGATCCAAAATACAGCTTATTACAACTTTTAAAATACTGTCTCTAAAGCAAAAGCAAGATAAAGAAGGTACACTACTAATGCCCAAGTAGTGACCACCAATGACATAGGGAGAATAAATGTAGATATCATACGTAGGAGCCTCCTGCTCGTCTCCGAATCAGCTACTCGTGCATCACCAGCTAACCTGTCTCTAGTTTGCTCGTGTGAGCACCCAGAGTAATAAGAACAGACATAAAACTCTGGGTCAGACATAAAGCCTGGTATGAGTGATAAGCATCTAAACAGAACAATAACAGGTAGACTAAAACATACCTGAACCTGGACCTGCAACCAAAGAGTTAGCACTACATACTGTACAACACTCTAAGGTGCCATTTCAAATGGTGTAAAGATAACGGGGGTGGGGGTGTGCATGTCATAGTGATGACAAACAATCAAACATAGCAATCATCCTCACATCTCTCACTCAGTGCGTAAACCATACGATATTCACCACTTCGATCACCCAACATACCTTGCTATGATCACTTTGCCCCATGAAGTCATAAATGGCTTCACTGCACTGATACATAGCCACTAATCCTTTACTATGTCCACTTTGCCCCCATGGAGTTGCAATGACCCCACTGCACTGGCTCATAGTCTTACTACGCATCACTTTGCCCCTCAAGTCATAATGACTCTACTGCACTGATAATGTAGTCTTGCTACCATCACCTTGCCCCTCGAGTCATAATGACTCTACTGCACTGATAAGTAGCCCATCTTTCATTTCAGTGGTGAATCGAAGTTATGAACGTCGATAACTCCTTAGCACACGTCCCGCAGCAAAGCCCAACCATGAAGTGAACTCATTGATCCCCAACTAGATCCTGATCTCTAACTTCCATTTGGACTACCTTTGCGTTTCGGGTTATTGGTCATCACCGGATCGGCTCGGTTCTCCATCTCGTGGCGGTTCAGATCGTGGCACCCTCCGGTTCGTGGTTCCCTGGCGCCCTTCAGTTCGTGACCGTGCTTCCTCACCGGTTCGGATCGTGCTCCACCTTCATCAGATCGGATCGGTCGAGGCACTCCCACTGGTTCGGGTCGTGCTCCATAGCTCGTGGCGCTTCCCTTCGGTCGTGATGCTCCTCCCCCTTCAGATCGTGGATGCACATCAGTTCGGATCGTGAGCTTCTGAAGTGGATCGGGTCGGATCGGAGATGGCATGCGATTGGGTACTCCAGTGCGTAACGCGGTTCGAGTTCGAGCTCCTCCCACCATCGGATCGTGGTCTCCGGTCCGGGTCGTGGCACATAGGGGCGATCCGCGATCCGGTCCCTGCACAGCTTCCCTGCGACTTGTTTTACGCCATTCGACGCCGTTTTCGACTAATCTAACACTCCTAAACAATCACAAAGCATACCATACGGTCATAGCAACATGTAGTATCGACCCCAAACACCAAAACATAAATCATAGCATATAAAATGGATCAAACATACCCAAAACCCCTTATTTCCCTTAAGCATGTTTAGGCGAAATTTATGGTATGATTAGCAAAACTTGACCAAATTAACCCAAATTCATATCAGAGGTCTAAAACATCATTTCGAATTTTATAAATATTTTTCCAGAATTTATTAGTGTATAAATTTGCTAATTATCACTAATCACCCCTAATTAACCATAATTAGTGAGGAACTGTGCAAATCACTCACCTCAGCCACAAATAAACCTTAGATCAAAAATAAATCTCTGATTTGATGTGAATCCCAATGCTAAATAGCAGCTCTAATGTTGATTTGGTGTTGATCTCTCTTGATTTGATGTTGCCAAGCCCAATCTTCAAGTAGAAAGTGATTTGGAGGTGATTTAGAGGTTGGAGGCCATTTTTAGGGTTTCTAAGAGGTAAGTGGAGACTAGAAAACTGAAATGGAATGAAACCCTAGTTCATTTCAGCCTCCCCATAACCCTAATCCCGAAATGGGTTATGGGCCAATTCACTAATCACCCTATTTGGCCCAGTTAAGCAGTTTTTCACCTTCCAAACCTTATTTCAACCATATCTCCCAAACGGTAAGTCCGTTTTTCACATGTGACCACTCTACGAAAAGGTAAACCATCAAACGAATATAATGGAAGTGGTTTCAGGTCAAAATTCCTTTCCAATCAAAAGTTATGGCCAAAACAAGATCAGCTAGGGGCAAAATGGTCATTTAAAAACCGACAAAAATCATGAACATGAGAAATGGCTCTAATAGTTGTTTCCCAAAGTTACACGACCATACGACTTCATATGGGAAAGAAATAAATATTCTACGATCCCCCGATGCGTAGAATGCGGGTTGTTACATTCCCTCCCCCCCCCCCCCCCCCTAAGAAATTTCGCCCCCGAAATTCCCTAACCAAAACACACACAAGGGTCCCGCATGCCTATCAGCCATAAAACAACAATCAAACATGCAAAAAAATCTATCCTAGCATGCGGAATAACTAAATTGCAAAGTAAATCTTACCAGGCGAAGAGTTCTGGATACGTCTTTCTAATTCTTTCCTCTGTCTCCCAAGTACAATCATTCTCGTTCTCGCCCCACTGAACCTTGACTAGCTTTACCGCCTTTCTCGAAGTTGCATCGTATCGTGCTCGACAATACGAATCGGCTTGCGGTTCCCAACCGCCTCGGGTTCTACTTCGAAGTCCTCTAACTGATCAGGTGAAATAGTCATATCTGAGTCGTGAACGAACTTCCTTAGTTGGGAAACATGAAATACGTTGTGAACTCCCGCCATCTTTTCTGGTAAGTAACCTCTATACGCCAAATTCCCAACTTGTTCGAGAACTGGGAATGGACCAACAAATCTTGGTGCTAACTTGCCTCTCCTGCCAAATCGTATCATGCTCTTCAACGGAGAAATCTTGACAAACACCAAGTGACCAACGGAGAATTTTAAGTCTCTTCTCCTCTTATCAGCATAACTCTTCTGCCTATCTTGGGCAGCCTTCATTCGTTACTGAATGATCTTAATCTTGTTCGAGGTTTCTCTTACCACATCTGGTCCAAGCACAAACTTCTCACCGGTCTCTATCCAACATGATGGTGAGTTGCACGGTTTTCCGTACAAAGCTTCATATGGAGCCATACCGATACTGGATTGGTAGCTATTATTATATACAAACTCTACTAGATGCAAATGGTCATCCCATGATCCACCAAAATCCAATATACAAGCTCTCAAGAGATCTTCAAATATACGATTCACCCTCTCCGTCTGACCGTCGGTCTGAGGATGATACGCGGTACTGAGATTTATTTCTGACCCTAGAGCCTCTTGTAAGCTCTTCCAAAACCCACTAGTGAACAACGGGTCTCGGTCACTCACAATGCTTTTAGGTACTCCATGAAATCTCACTACCCATTTCATATACAATTCTTCTAACTTAGCTGCCATTCTGGTCGATTTGACTGGTATAAATCTTGCACTCTTAGTCAATCGATCCATAATTACCCAAATGCTATCATATCCCGATCTGGTCCTTGGTAAACCATCGATGAAATCCATCGAGATTGCTCCCATTTCCATTCGGGAATTTCTAATGGTTGCAACAAACCACTGGGCTTCTTTTGCTTGTCTTTAACTAGCTGGCAATTCATGCATTTGGATATAAACTTCCCAACGTCTCTTTTCATCCCTTCCCAGTAGTAAGTCTGTCTCATGTCTTGATACATCTTATCACCACCGGGTTGTATAGTCAGTTTTGAGTGATGACATTCTCTAAGCACTTCATCTCTCAAACCTTTCACATTGGGCACAACTAGTCTTCCATTCTTCCGAATCCATCCTTCTCGATCAAGCCCATACAAATTCGTCTCCTCACCGTCGATATTCGTTTCTAATTTGGAGATGATTTCCAATAGATTAGGATTGTCCTTCTGACTGGAACCAATCCGCTCAATCAAAGTGGGTCTGATCGTCAAACTAGCTAGCATTTCTGGATCCAATTCGTACTTTGGTCTGAAATCAAACCCTGCGATATACACCAGTTGCTTCCATTCAAGAAACATAGCCCCTAAATTGGCATGTCTCCTACTCAAGGCATCGGCTACCGCATTACCTTTCCTAGGTGTGTATGCGATATCAAAATCATACGAAGCCAAGAACTCTAACCATCTCTGCTGACGGAGATTCAGATCTTTCTGAGAGAAGAGATACTTTAACGATTTATGATCGGTAAACAACTCGAATATCTCTCCCAAGAGATAATGTCTCCACATCTTCAGCGCAAACACGATCGCTGCTAATTCCAAATCATGGGTAGGGTACTTCTTCTCATGCGGCTTTAGTTGCCGACTAGCATAAGCTACAACCCTACCACCTTGCATCAATACTACACCTAGTCCGGTACCACAAGCATCCGTGTATACCGTCATCTATTCATTCCCTTTAGGAATGACTAGCACTGGCGCACGCGTCAACTTTTCCTTTAGACTCTTGAATGCATTCTCACACACTCCGTCCCTGACGAAGGCCTGATTCTTCTTAGTCAACTGAGTCAACGGTGCCGCTATCTTGGAGAAGTATTGGATAAACTTAAGATAATATCCAGCTAACCCCAAGAAACTTTTTACATCTGTTGCATTCTTGGGTGTAGGCCAATCTTGTACCGTAGCCACCTTCGCAGGGTCCACGGCAATACCATTCTCTGAAACAACATGACCCAAGAATCTCACTTCCCTCCTCCAGAAATGACACTTAGAGAATTTCGCTTTCAATTGGTGTTTCCTCAACACCTCCATCACTATCCTCAAGTGTCCCTTGTGTTCCTCCTCTGTCCTCGAGTAAACAAGGATATCGTCTACGAACACAAGAACAAACTTATTCAACTGATCTCTGAATACTCGATTCATAAGATCCACGAAATATGCTGGTGCATTGGTCAACCCAAATGGCATAACCAACCACTCATAGAATCCAGACGGCGTCCTAAATGCCGTTTTCGGAACACTCTCATCTGCTACTCAGAGCTGATGAAATCCTGTCGCGAGGTCCAACTGGGAGAACACTCTTGCTTCTTCCAGTTGATCAAACAAATCATCTATCCGTGGTAGAGGATACTTATTCTTCCTCGTCACCTTATTCAACTCGCGATAGTCCACACACAAACGAAGGGAACCATCTGCCTTAATGGCAAACACAACTGGTGCTCCCCACTCGGAGACACTTCTTCTAATAAACCCCTTCTTCAAAAGATTGCTGACTTGCACCCCGAGCTCTCGCTGCTCCCTTGGTGCCATACGACGAAGTGGCATCACTATAGGTCTGGCATCTTTCACAAGATCAATACGGAACTCAATCTCTCGGTGTGGTGGAAGCCCGGTCACCTCCTCGAAGACGTCCGGATACTGACCAACCACGGGCACATCTGACAACTCATCATGCGGGATGTCGAGGGAATTTATAAAACTAGCCATTACCCCATCACTAGGTAGACTACCAAACACTACCCTCTGCCCATCATCCGCCCTCACTGTCACCAAAAAGCCCTCACAGTCTACCACCACCCCATATCTTTGGAGCCAATTGACTCCCAATATAATGCCATACCTAGTAAAGCCCAAAACAAAGCAATCACAAACATACATCCATGACACGATAAGACCAAATTTTGGCAAATCATACTAAGGTTAGTCGAACCACCAATCGGGTTCGTCACAACCCGGTCTATCGACTATCTCGGGTTCCAGTCCCAACCTATCTACCAGGTCACTAGATATGAAGGAACGGGAAGCCCCAGTATCAAACAAAACTCAAACTGGTACATCATAAATAGAAAGCATACCTTGAATGACGACGTTCTTTCCTTTCTCCGCCGCAGTTGTGGCATTCGACGAAGAAGGAACAGCATCGATAGCATATGCTTTCACAATCTGCTTCTCCTTAAGAGGTTGCAGACACTTATCCTTATGATGTCCAACTTGGCCATAGTTGTAGCACTTCCTTTCTGCTGACTTGGCCCGACATTCTTTAGCATAATGGCCTTTCTTACCACAGCTAAAGCACTCAACATCTTTCTTACTCTTTTTCTGGCCATCCTTAGATTGGCTCTGCTTCCTCTTATTCTGAGAGTTATTCTTGCCTCCACCGCCTGCTTGCGGCTTCAGCCCTTCTGCAGATGCAGCCTCAGTCTTTAACTTAGGGTAAAGACTCTCTGATCTCAAAGCTTTTCCCACAATCGTTTCAAAAGTCTCATCGATGTGGTTGATAAGCCTTTCCCCCAAGTATCCATCCAAACCAGTAATGAAATCTCATTCTTCTTCTCAGGAGTATCGATAAGAGATAGTCCATACTTCGACAAAGTGTTGAACTCAGCAATATAGTCAGAAACTGCCCTACCATTCTGCTTGAGTTCTAAGAATCTCTTAAACAACACTGACTTCTGGGAAGCCGGAATGAACTTCTCGCTAAAGCGAGCCTTGAACTGATCCCAAGTAACTTGATCTTCTGGAGTAGTTGTTCTATTGGCATTCCACCAATTCATCACTCGCCCTTGCAGCTGACGAGACGCTAGCCTTCTCTTCATCGCATCCTCGATACCCAAGTCGTCGAAGATACGATCACAGCTATCCAACCAATCCTGAACATCTGTGGCCGACTCCATTCATGGAACGGCTTTCCACCAAGGTTAGTGTAATCCTTGCACAACTTAGCAAAATCGGCCCTAGGCGCCTGCACTACTGGACCACCACCATTTCCGGGATTGGGAACTGCCCCTTGAACATCCCTAAGCATCTCTCTCATGAAGTTGGTGAACATTGCCCTCATGTCAGGAGCATTCCCATGGTTGGTCCCTCTACCAGCACCCCTGGTGTCTCTACTCATTGTTCAATATGTAAAGAGAAAACGATTAATGACCCCATAGTGGTGCTAGTGCAGTACGACTTCATTCTTATACTACTAATAGTATATATATATAGCTTTTGAAAACCAAAGTAATCACAAATACGCGCTCTTATATACGTACTATCTCTCCCTAGTGTCTTTCCCTAGGTTAACTACGCAACCTAGAACTCTGATACCAAGTGTGACGGCCCGCCCCGCACCAACCGACATTTACTCCAAAAGTACGATGTACACATGTCCAGTTAGCACGGGACGGTCGCCAAAGAAAGGAAAGAAGACGAAGAATCAACAAAGAACCTGTAAAATGTCTCACAGCGCATAGAACAAAATATAATAACAACATACTTGACATAAAACAGGTGAGACAGTGCATAAGATGAAAACCAGAACTAAGCATCATAGCAGCGGAAATCCAAAATACAGCTTATTACAACTTTTAAAATACTGTCTCTAAAGCAAAAGCAAGATAAAGAAGGTACACAACTAATGCCCAAGTAGTGACCACCAATGACACAGGGAAAATAAATGTAGATATCATACGTAGGAGCCTCATGCTCGTCTTCGAATCAGCTACTCGTGCATCACCAGCTAACCTGTCTCTAGTCTGCTCGTGTAAGCACCCAGAGTAATAAGAACAGACATAAAACTCTGGGTCAGACATAAAGCCTGGTATGAGCGATAAGCATCTAAACAGAACAATAACAGGTAGACTAAAACATACCTGAACCTGGACCTGCAACGAAAGAGTTAGCACTACATACTATACAACACTCTAAGGTGCCATTTCAAATGGTGTAAAGATAACGGGGGTGGGGGTGTGCATGTCATAGTGATGGCAAACAATCAAACATAGCAACCATCCTCACATCTCTCACTCAGTGCGTAAACCATACGATATTCACCACTTCGATCACCCAACATACCTTGCTATGATCACTTTGCCCCGTGAAGTCATAAATGGCTTCACTGCACTAATACATAGCCACTAATCCTTTACTATGTCCACTTTGCCCCATGGAGTCGCAATGACCCCACTGCACTGGCTCATAGTCTTACTACGCATCACTTTGCCCCTCAAGTCATAATGACTCTACTGCACTGATAACGTAGTCTTGCTACCATCACCTTGCCCCTCGAGTCATAATGACTCTATTGCACTGATAAGTAGCCCATCTTTCATTTCAGTGGTGAATCGAAGTTATGAACGTCAACAACTCCTTAGCACACGTCCCGCAGCAAAGCCCAACCATGAAGTGAACTCATTGATCCCCAACTGGATCCTGAGCTCTAACTTCCATTTGGACTACCTTTGCGTTTCGGGTTATTGGTCATCACCGGATCGGCTCGGTTCTCCATCTCGTGGCGGTTCGGATTGTGGCACCATCCGGTTCGTGGTTCCCTGGCGCCCTTCAGTTCGTGACCGTGCTTCCTCACCGGTTCGGATCGTGCTCCACCTTCGTCAGATCGGATCGGTCGAGGCACTCCCACTGGTTCGGGTCGTGCTCCATAGCTCGTGGCGCTTCTCTTCGGTCGTGATGCTCCTCCCCCTTCAGATCGTGGATGCACATCGGTTCGGATCGTGAGCTTCTGAAGTGGATCGGGTCGGATCGGAGATGGCATGCGATCTGGTACTCCAGCGCGTAACGCGGTTCGAGTTCGAGCTCCTCCCACCATCGGATCGTGGTCTCCGGTCCGGGTCGTGGCACATAGGGGCGATCCGCGATCCGGTACCTGCACAGCTTCCCTGCGACTTGTTTTACGCCATTCGACGCCGTTTTCGACCAATCTAACACTCCTAAACAATCTCAAAGCATACCATACGGTCATAGCAACATGTAGTATCGACCCCAAACACCAAAACATAAATCATAGCATATAAAATGAATCAAACATACCCAAAACTCCTTATTTCCCTTAAGCATGTTTAGGTGAAACTTATAATATGATTAGCAAAACTTGACCAAATTAACCCAAATTCATATCAGAGGTCTAAAACATCATTTCGAATTTTATAAATATTTTTCCAGAATTTATTAGTGTATAAATTCACTAATTATCACTAATCACCCCTAATTAACCATAATTAGTGAGGAACTATGCAAATCACTCACCTTAGCCACAAATAAACCTTAGATCTGAAATAAATCTCTGATTTGATGTGAATCCCAATGCTAAACAGCAGCTCTAATGTTGATTTGGTGTTGATCTCTCTTGATTTGATGTTGCTAAGCCCAATCTTCAAGTAGAAAGTGATTTGGAGGTGATTTAGAGGTTAGAGGCCATTTTTAGGTTTCTAAGAGGTAAGTGGAGACTAGAAAACTGAAATGGAATGAAACCCTAGTTCATTTCAGCCTCTCCATAACCCTATTCCCGAATTGGGTTATGGACCAATTCACTAATCACCCTATTTGGCCCGGTTAAGCAGTTTTTCACCTTCCAAACCTTATTTCAGCCATATCTCCCAAACGGGAAGTCCGATTTTCACATGTGACCACTCTACGGAAATGTAAACCATCAAACGAATCTAATGGAAATGGTTTCAGGTCAAAATTCCTTTCCAATCAAAAGTTATGGCCGAAACAAGATCAGCTAGGGGCAAAATGGTCATTTAAAAACCGACAAAAATCATGAACATGGGAAATGGCTCTAATAGTTGTTTCCCAAAGTTACATGACCATACGACTTCATATGGGAAAGAAATAAATATTCTACGATCCCCCGATGCGTAGAATGCAGGTTGTTACAGATCTGGTCTGCTCTGGGGAAGTTAAGATGCTGTGACATCTGTAAATACGTCTGTGTCTTTCTGTAGGTTGCCACTTTAGGGTGTGATACACCCTTCTGTAGGGCCGACACAGGGTATTTATGTATTAGGGAGCCGATCGCTTGGGGTAGAATTTAGGGTACATCTAGTTCTATCTGTTTCTGTTGGTGTACCGTCTGTTACTGTTGGGGTGGTAACACATGTCTGTTTCTGTGTGGTACCTTCTGTTGGGGTGGTAAAGGCCCATCACTAGTGTACACCTAATTCTAACATTCTTTTTCCATTGGGATTATTCTGTCTCTGATTGTTTTTCTACTTCTGTTTCTGTATCGTCTATCTCTGTTGGGGTGGTAAAGGCCCATTACTAGCATCTTGTTTTTGTAGAGATCATTCCGTTTCCGTTTCTATTTCAGTTAGACATTAGGGTAACACCTAATCCTGTTATACTAGTATTAGTGTAGAGAAGTGAAGAGTAAGTAAGAAGCATAGCTTGGTCTATATGATTATGTTTCCTCTGTTTAACCTATGTATACTGCTACTCCTGTTACAGTTATCTCTCATCCAGTTTTATTTACATGTCATGATAATATTATCTGTTTTTATGCTGAAAGTCACTAGACTCGCTAGACTTTATGTCTGACCCTTTTTGTTTCGCCTCTTTTCTTCCTTCCCTCCCCTCCCCCAAAGTTCTCAGGGTGGGAACGTAGAAGCTTGATTCGGATTTCTTTATGGTTAAAGTGCTTGGAAGTACTGAAAGTAACGCTTAGCTTTTTTCCTCTTACATATGGCATTTTGGAGTGGGATTATGATTTTAAAAATTATGTGCTCCGATGGCTTTTGTACAAGACTGATATTATGTACTTTGTTTTGGTGTTTGAAGATGTAACCAAACTTATTTCTGTTTCCGCTACAATAAATTTATAAATTTTTCAAGTACTACTTTATGTATCTGTCTTGTAATATTTTGTTCTTTTTACTTATAAAGCTCCCCGAAACTTTATGCATTCCCTTTGTGAGTGACATTAACGGACATTTTGTGTCACACTTGGTATCAGAGCTGAAGGTTACCAGACTAGATAAAAGATTTTGAAAACTATTTTCAAAAAGGTTTTAAAAGGAAGTATTTTCAAAAGGAAAGTTTATTTTGAAAAACATAATCCCCAAAGCAATATATCTATCTTTCGATTCTCTATTTAGAATCTCTATTTCTTTTGTTTCAGCATGTCTGGGGATCTTAATCTTCCAGATAGCGTACATATACCAGGTTATTTTAGAAGGTATCTGGAGGCTAGGGCTACTGCCGCAGGCCCAGCATACGTTCCTCCTCCCCCAGCTGCAGCCGCTCCTCCTCCTCCACCTCCTCTGCGTATAGATGTATTTTCAAAGATATGCAAGGATTTTCGTTCTATGGGCGGAAAAACCTTTAATGGAACTGAGACGTTTGTGGAAGCTCGAAACTGGCTTAAGGAAATGGAGGATTTGTTTGATATCTTTGAAGTCGACGATAAAAGAAAGATTTAGTTATCAGTTTGGAAACTGAAGGATGAAGCTTCTTTTTGGTGGGAGGTTACTGATGTTGAACGTCCGGTAGAGACTTAGGTGGATTTCAGACAAAGATTCGAGCTGAAGTTTCTTTCGCAAGCTGAGCAGAGTTTGCAAATGGAGAAGTTTTTGGCACTCAAACAGGGAAGCATGTCTATTAAAGAATATTTTAACAAGTTCAACCAGTTGGCGAGATTCGGGTTGGATTTGGTAAATACTCCACAAAAGAAAGCTTCACAGTTAGCTAGAGGATTGAACGAGCCATCACATGGATTGGCTATGTTCCATGTCCCAATGGGCGCAACTTTTGAAAGGTTAGTTGATATGGCGTTGTTACATGAGGAAGCTAAGGGTGAGAAGAAAGAGGAGAAGCTCGAAGAACCACAAAACAAGAAAGTGTGGCCTAAGAAGGAAACACCAAAGAAGGATGAAAAGACTGAGAGTAAGGAGAAAAAGTGCTTTACTAGTGGGAGTTTGAGTCATCTGAACAAGGATTGCTGAAAAAGGAAGGGCACTTGCTTCAACTGTGGTGAAATGGGACAATTTACTAGGGACTTCCCAAGGAAATAAGGACAAGGCCAAAGGGCAGGTTATTCTGGAGGGCAGGTGAGTGCTATGAAGCCAATAGACCAAACAGAGGTAGGAAAGTTTCTGTAGAAGGTTTGATTTTCCTTATCTGATTATCCAGTTAGAACTCTTTTGATTCTAGCACTTCTCATTCTTTTATTTCTGATTCTATGGTTGAGTCTCTTCACTTTAATACTAGTTCTGTTTCTGATTCCATTATTGTCTCAAACCCTATAGGGGGTACGGCTCATTTGTCTGATGCTGGGGTATGAGGATATCTATGTTAGGCGTTTGAGTATATCCTATCGATCGAATCTTCGACCCTTAGGTAGAAACTAATGGGTGTAAACATGTGTTTGAGACATGTTATGTTTGATGATTGCAAGTGGATGCAAGTGGTTGCTAGTAGTTGCTCATGGATGCATATACACACACTAGGCACTAGTTCAGCTCAAAAACACTCTCATACTGCATATGGATGTGTGTGCATTTTCAATTTTTATGGATACAAAATGGTTGACGCATCACATGGATGTGGCATATGAATGAATGATTGTACACTCATATAGAAGTTATAAAGTACATTAGGAATAATTGCATGCATGTTGGATACATGGCACTGACATAAATTTGCATTAAGGAGGTCAACTGAATCAGTGGACCACCTGATTTCTGCATTAGCATAGTGGCATATACACACACCTTTGCATATGTTCATACAACATTAGAAATTTTCTAAGGACAATGGATGCCTGTGATTGATGGATGAGTAGATGGATGATGGATGGTAGGATATACATTCTTCTTAACTTGGAGATTTCGGGGAAGAAATCCTTTAAGTAGGGGAGAATGTAACACCCCGTAATTTTAAAACATGACATAAGAGATAATTAAAGAATACAACTTTTACATGAAGAATTAAGGGAAATGGGCTGCGCCATTTCGTTCATCTTGGAATTCTGCTTAGGATAGAGTCCGAGTTTGCGTAAATCGGATACCGTGTGAAGAAGTTATGAAGCTTAGAAGATTTCAGTTTAGACCAGAATTAAATTAAAATAATAAAATAGATTCAAAAATTAAATTCGGCCAAAACTGGGTGAACGGGAAATTTCCCGCTCAAGGGTGTCGACCACCCCCCAGGGGGTGTTAACATGGGTGTCGACCCCCCCTCCCCCCCACGGTGTGTTGACATGGGTGTCGACCCCCCTTAGGGGGTGTCGACAGGGGTGTCGACCCCCTATAGGGGTGTCGACCCCCCCCCCCCCCCAGCCTAGATCTGGGTAGGTGCGTTTCTTCGTTTCTGGACTGTTTTCTTGGCCTGGTTCTCTACTCCTATGCTATATAAAGGACCCTAGACCTATTGTTTTCTCCACATAAATTCATGGCATCTCCATGCTGCTCAAATCAAAATTGAAATAAGTCCTTCTTCTTCTTCAAGTTAGATTAGGATTAAAAGAGAATAGATCTACAACTGCAACACCTATTTCTTTTAAAGCCAATCACGGTGAGTTCATGTTACTTTTAGATCTTAAATTTAATTGTAATCCTGACATGTTAATAAACCTAAATCTGAGACTATGCCTATTTCTGTTCATTAAATCTGTTCATCACATGCTTATTTATGTGTTTATGCCAATTTTGATGTTGATTCTCTCCTCCTTTTCTTTTCCTTTTTTTTAATGAGATTAGGCTAACTTCGAGCCTAACATATTGCGTTGAGATTTGCATACGAATAACGTTGGAATGATTGGGAAAAGTTTGGAATTGTAATAAAATGAGGCTTGGCATAAAATTGTTAATAACCATGAAAATTGGTTTGGTCAGTATAACTTGTATATATGGGATTTGGGGGCATAATACACATGTTCTAATTTAAGGCCTAAATTGGGGCATACTATATATGATGATTTATGGCTTGGAAGAAGGGGATTATTGTGCATAATGATATATGACTTGGGATCCTATAATGAAATAGGCATAGCTGTTAAATATGAACACACCTAAATTGGGATTTCGGGTAATTGGCAAACACTGTAATCAAAGACTATAATTTGGCATAACTTGACTTTTGAATCATGACTGGGGTTTTTGGGGGCACAATCTGTGTTGCGCAAAATTGACTAAAACTTTAGCGAATGTTATATTGTGAATTAGGACCGTAATTTGGGTATGTAAATCTGTAGGCCCAATCTAAGATTGAGCAGAACATGATAATGGAACTTTAAGTAATCTGTTGTAACTTACGGAGATGTTTAATCTGTTTAATCTGCTGAAATCTGTTGAAACTGAATACTGTAATTGAAAAGCCTACGATAAACATGAATAATTGTTTAAAAATGAATATGCCTAAAACTGAACCGCGTCTAGGCACGAGGTTAGATTGCACTTGTGGTATAAGTCTGCCCGGAACCGCCTGGCATATCCAGCAACCACAAGTGGTGAATCTAATGTGAGTGGCCTAGTGCGTACATATGAAATAGTACTCAGACACGAGGTTAGATTACACTTGTGGTAGAAGTCTTCCCGAAACCGCCTGGCATATCCGGGATCCATAGGTGGTAAATCTAATGTGAGAGGTCTGGTGCGTTAACCAGAAATGATAATAATTTGTCAACTTGGAATACTTAACCTAACTGAATCTATAGGGGTTACAAGAACCTGTTAAATTGAGTAGGGGTTAAGTACACTTGCTTGAATAAGTGGGAGGGGTTAAGTTAATATTAATAAACCGATGGGGTGGGTTATATGTATATAGACCCGACAAACTTAACCTATTGTATATGTTGAATCTGTACAATCTAATCTGTTAATCTGATAATCTGTGCATCTGATTCATTAATCTGTGAACATGTTAATTCGTAAATCTACTATATTAATCTGTAAACCTGTGAATATGTAAATCTGCTCTGTTAGTTTACAAATGTGTTAATCTGAAATCTGTTAGTCTGGGGACACAAGGTTAGGAGGGGTATTGCTTGTGTAATCTGTTGTGTAGGACCCATATCAGTCAGTAACCCTTTCTGGTATCAAACGGCGACCCAACACTAGGTAGGGGTTAGGGCACGCTTACTGATTTGGTTATAAGAGGTCCATTCTGATAATGGCGAGGGGTGTTAATGGCGCGTTCCAATCGGGTCATGTGTGTGCATGGATCCGGTCTGCTCTGGGGAAGTTAAGACGTCGTGACTTCTGTAAATAGGTCTGTTTCTTTCCATAGGTTGCCAGTTTAGGGAGTGATACACCCTCCTGTGGGGCCGACATAGGGTATTTATGTATTTGGGAGCCGATAGCTTAAGGTAGAATTTACGGTACATCTAGTTCTATCTGTTTCTGTTGGGGTACCATCTGCTTCTGTTGGGGCGGTTACACCTGTCTGTTTCTGTGTGGTACCGTCTGTTGGGGTGGTAAAGGCCCGTCACTGGTGTACACCTAATTCTAACATTCTGTTTCCATAGGGATTATTCTGTTTCTGTCTCTGATTCCGTTTCTGCTTCTGTTTCTGTACCGTCTGTCTCTATTTGGGTGGTAAAGGCCCATTACTAGCATTCTGTTTCTGTAGATATCATTTCTGTAACAACCCGAAAATCTGAGCCAATTTAAAATTTTTATTTTGGCAATTTTAGTGAATTTTGAATATTTAAAATGAATTTTTTTAAATAATAACGACGAGAAATTTATTTTGAATAGAATTCGAACGTATATATTTATATAGATCGTCGTTAGAATATAATTATTTTATTTTAATTATAAAAGGAATTGAAAATGGCGCGGTAGTTCGATAATTCGATTTCAAATTTCAAATGAATGTGTAGGATTCAAAATAAACCGGATTTTAGCGAAACCAAAAATAATAGAATCTATTTGAGAATATCTTTCCACCGAATCCGAAAAATTGAAATTTCATAGCGGGAATCAAAAGATATGCCCAGTTGAAAATTCAGAATAGTCGCTATGGAATTCTGGCCCTTAAAAATGGAAGTTTTGCAAACGACCTCGGATTTCGATGAAACCACTTTTGTTGGATCCTGGATGTCAAGTTATTGCTAGATTCCAATTTTCATAATTTTTCGAATCAATATGTGAGTGTGGCAAAGGAAAACACGTTTGACCAGTTTTAGTTGATTTTAATCGACTGGAAAATGACCATTTTTCAAATGGTCTCGGAATTTGACGAAACTAGTTTTGTTAGGACCGTATCGCCAATACGAAGCCAGAAATTATTTTTCGGGAATTTTTAGAGTTCGTATGTGGCCCCAGTAAATTGAAATGTGCGTTCAAATTCAATATATAGAGTTATATTTTGGATTTGAACGAAAACTGGCCGAAACAATCGAATCAGCTTGCGATACATATCCATTTGTGTTCGGAATGGGGGTAATTAGCAATGGACGACAGGCGGTGGGTCTTGTTTAGAGGTCGAAAATAAAAGTTGCTTTTTAGAAAATTTAATAATAATAAAATATATTTATTTATATAAACACCCTCACTCTTCTCTTTCATTCCCTTCACTTTCGTTCGAACAGGAAAAAAAATCCCAAATCCTCCGCGCTCTTCCTCCTCCCCCACCGCCGCTCGGGCTGGCGCCCCACCTCAGTGCCCCCCTTCAATCGCTCGCCTCCCCTTCTTCTCCTCATCCTCCGGCTTGCCCTCCTCTGCTTGAACGCGCCCTCTCTCCTCTTGAATCCAACGCCGTGAACCCCCTTACCTCGAGTGACGCGCGAGCACCTGACCCCCCCCTCACACGCGCAGCCTCCAGCCTCCGCCTCCGCCTCCTCCGGCAGCCGTGCCGCCGACCTGCGGCAACGCCACCTCGAGCCCCTCCGTTCGAACAGCAAGCCCCCTTCTTTGCTGTGGGTTTCTTTTTACTTTATTTTATTTATTTCTCTTTTAAAAATTAAATTTTTATGGCGATAATGATTAGATTTTTCTAAGGGGAAAAATTGGATTTTTGCATATAGAAGTGGCGACATAAAAATATGGTTTCAATTATAAAGGTATGATTTTTTATGTAGATAAAGTTTAGAACTTTAATTGTATAAAGAATATATTTATTGTTATTCAAATAAAGTATATATTTTGATTCATACAAAGATTAGCTTTTTAACACCGCAAAGATGTGATCTTTAATGGCGCAAAGTTGCGATATTTTAAAGAGAAAGATACGATTTTTAATTTATAAAAGTTACGATTTTCATGATTAGAAAAGAGTAGATTTTTAATAACGAGAAGACTAGATTTTTATTTATATAAAGGCGAGATTTTTATTTATATAAAAATATAATTTTTATTTATATAAAAATATAATTTTTATATTAGTAGAAGATTAAAAATATGACCTTTATAGATGTAACGATATATAAATACGATTTTTATAAAGAAGTAGTAAAAATGTGATTTTAATCCATATAGGGTTGAAATAAAAATGTGATTTTTATAGCAATGAAATAAAAATTCGATCTTTATATATGAAGTAGAAATATAAAAATATAATTTTTATATATGAACAACGGGACAAGGACTGCATTGGAATTTCAAGCAGATCCAGACTGTTCAGCAATTCAGAAGTAAAGCACGGCGGAGTGGAACCCTTTGTGAGAACTCCTCACTTTTGTTTTAATTTATTTTCTGGTTGAAATATATACTAGGATGCAGATGGTGTTTAGTAGCACCCGACACCCGTCGTCCACAGACCATGGACGGCTTGTATGCTTGTTTGTTTGATTTTGATGTGTAGTTGATTGTGTGATGTGATGTGAAATGAAATAAAATATTTATATAGTTAAGAATATTTTATAGTTGAAAATAGAATTTTTAACGTGTATTCAAAATGAAATAAATATAAACAAATCGAAGGATTTGTTTATATACACACATTTGACTGATATTGATTAGGACGATAAATTTTACACATCGCCCAACTGCACAAATAAAATCTGTGTTTGATTGTTTGAAAACCCCACACGGGTATTGGGATGATATAAGACATACACTAGTCCCAATAATTAGCTGTATGTCGATCGATTGATAGGCTGTTATAAGTGTTAAATATTTATATTTGATGCTTATACAGTGTAGAACGCACTCTGGATGATGGCTGATTATTTATCGTTGTTATTTTATACATGTGTTGTAGAAAATCCATATAATTAACCTTATATGGTAATTGATTAGGCCTCATTCCAGTTTTGAAATAGAATATTTGAAATAGAATATTTGATATAGAAATATTTGAATAGAAATATTTGAAATAGAAATATTTGAAAAAGAAATATTTGAAATAGAACATTTGAAAATAGAAATATATGAAGCCGTGTTGATTAGATTTACGCCATTTTGACGTGAATGATATTTATATCAATTTTATTCATTTTATAATGATCATCGAAAGTGATTTCAAAATCAGATATTTTGAAATGAATTGAAATTCGAATTAAATTGAAAAGAATTGAAATTCAAATTAAATTGAAAAGAATTGAAATTCGAATTAAATTGAAAAGAATTGAAATTCGAATTAGATTGAAATAGAATTGAAATCGTTTTTGAATTGAATTTAAAACGTATTGAAATTGAACTAAAATCGATTTAAATTAAAACCGATTTGAAATGAAATCGAGTTGAAATGAATTTAAAACGAATTTATATTGGAAAGATTCAATTTTGATTTGAATTTGAGATGGAAGTTGAAATCGTTTTGAAAACGAATTTAAAATGATTTATAAAATTCGTTTGGAAAGGAAATCGACGGAGTATATATTATATATATTATATATATAACATAATGGCCTGAATAGAACGCGCCGCGCCGTGGCAGTTTGCGAATTTCGACCATTGACTTCGAATGGATATTGCGGGAGATCTGACCGTCGGATTCTCCTAAAACCGGAACCGTTGGGTTCGTATCGAAAAGAGCTTTCTAACGAATATTAGAGATTTGAAATCTAACGGTTGGATTTGGAATTATGTCCAAATAAAATTTGGAAAAGGTCGCTGTAAGTGCAGTTCGATGGCCGTTGATGGAAATCGACTGTACGGGCCTTGATAAAATTATTAAAAATAGTAATAATTTGTGTAAAATCATAAGAAATGATATGTGAAGAATTGGGATGAAAAACTCCAAATTTGAAAAGATAAAAATTGATTTTTATCAAAATGAACTAGTTTTGAACTAGAGTTATAATTCTATTTATTTTTAAAATAAATAAAGTGGATCTGAAATGGTTTTGAAAATAACCAGAATTTCCAATATTTGAATTGGAATGGATTTGAATCGAAATTGTCCTTGGAATATTTCAATGTTGGATTTCGTGATTATACAGACGTTGTTATGGAAATTTGAAAGATATATATATATATATCGTTATTTCCAATACGATATTTGTTGGTCATAGAAATTGATATTGAATATAAGCCGATATATTTTCTATTCAGAGCCTTGTATTTAATACCAAATGTGATTTGGGTTGTCGTGAACGGTATCTTCAATAATACTATTCTTAGACCCAAAGTAGTTAAGAAAATCAGAAAATAACTAGAGATAAGTTAAGTTGAATGGTTTCTGGGGTATTGATCTAATGTTGGTTTCGGCCTTCGGGGTTAATACTTAGGGAATTGCTCACTTGTTAATTTACGGTTAGGGACTGATTGAAATGTGATGTGATTTTAGGGTTTATCGTGAACCGTGTTTTAAATGACACTGATTATATAACCCAGTTAAAGATTAAAACTAAATGGAGTTTTAATGAATCTTTAATTAGATTGAAAAGATCGAGAATGGAGTATCACCAGTTTTGCTCCAGGTGATAGTTAAATCTTAAATTAGATTTGAACGTGAAATGGTAATTGAATTTACGGATAACACCGTGGTGTTAGATATGAAGTATTACCAGTTTTACTTTATGGGATGAATAGGTTGGGGTTGGGAAATTAAAACAAATGATTACTTCGGTAAGGTTCGTTAATCCTGACTAGTTGAATCGATATTCGAAAGAAGATTAAATAATAAATTTGAAAGGATTTATCTTTGATAAAATTAATGGGAACCTTTCCCTAAGAATGTGAAATTTAGAAACTAGCTGTCGGTTAGCTGAGAAGAATGGTTTCCTGGGTATTGATATGATGTTGGTTTCGGCCTTCTGGGTTAATATTTGGGGAATTATTCTCTCGCTAATTTACGGTTTGTGACTGATGAATTGGAATGAGGCGTATGTTGTGTTTGTGTAACATTTGTTTATTATATACGCGGGTTATTCAGAAAGACCGGGTTTACCCCATTCTGAATAACTGATACGACGATAAGTCGAAGATGAAGACGGTGGTCGAAGACCGAAGGTCTTCACGTCGTTTGGGTGATTACTGATTATCTTGATTGGGCCGTACACCAAAGAGGAGGGAATCAGTTAGTGGTCGTCCAGACGTACTTGGAGATCGATGGATATGCGAGGTACAAGGTGCCTCCGGTTTCATTCAGACCCAGAACGGACTTGTAAATGGACTGTGTGTCTGACATTGGATATCATTCTGTGTGATTGATGGATATCGGTTGCATGGAGTGGTTTGCCTGTGTGGCATGCTAAGATGCAAATGATCAAGGCTTTTGTTGAAAAGCAAAGTCTTGTGGTTGATGATCAAAGCACGGCCTTTGTGGCGTAGCTTTGTGTAGCGTTGATTCGCGAGCCTCACACCCCGGTTGTGAACCAAAAATGGGAGAGGACCTCAGAGAGGACATGCGTTTCTTTCTAGTTAGGAGTGGCTTCAGTGCTTGTACTGGCTGACGAGTTTGACTCATGTGTTTGTTGGAATTGGAGGCGCCTCGGATATATCGGTGACTATGTGAAGCCGATGGAGTCATTTGTTGGCTCATTTATGCCCCAAAGGGCGGGGAAAGGTAGTGTTTAGGAATTTTAATCCACATCGGTGGATCGTCCCTATCGCTCCAAGGGCCCACCTGTGTCTGGGTCCTGAGGCTCAGGCTAGAGAGTCTCGAAGCGGTGAGGACTATCTTTTGCCTCGGTTCACAGATGGAAATTCAACTTCCAATACGTGACAATTTCGGTTTTGATGGTGAACCTATATATGGCGACATGATATATGGTACCCATGCCGTCTATGATTGATACTTATGATTTGAACTTGTTTTGACACTATACACTTATAGTAATAATAAAAGATGAAATTTAGCGTATCAAGCATTCTTTGGCTATTATAAGGTAAAACCCTATCCTCCGGCTTGCGTTGCATTGTGTGATGGGACCTGGGTCTTATAATAACACCATTGTTCTTTATTTAGCATTGCGCTGTTGTTTTATGCACTGGTATTCTTGGGAGGAAACCCGTTCTGTATTATACGGCGTGGTCCCTTGATTTACCTAACCTTAAAATAAAGATTTATAACTGTTTTTGTTCTCACACCAGTCACATGACTGACCTGGAGTTTATTGTTTTAACCTAAACTCTGGGTGCCCTTATTTTCGACACGGGCAGCTAGTAGTTTTGGTTTTGCAGATTTATATTCACAGGAACCTGGTTTACAGCTGGAACGATATCTGGAAAGCTTTATATCCGTATATCTCCTTCAGTTGTGTTTTGCATTATTTTCCACGGCTATGTAATTTATTGTAATCTCTGATATTAGTGAATGTATATTATTTGTTAATGCTCTGTATATTCTTGTATTCTGATGAAATTGTTGTAATAAGCAATGAAATGTTCTTCGGCTTGCGTTCTTTTGTGTGTTGTTCTCGAAGTATCTGCGCTTTCCTTACCGGGGAAGTTACGGGTCCTTACAGCTGGTATCAGAGCTTTGGTTTACAAAGCTCAGAGAACAAGACAGGTTAGAACCATACGAAAGAATTCATCAGAAATTGGATTAGTAATATCCAACGGGAATGACTCGTTAGAGATGGGATCAGTAGTATCCTAGAACGAGTGTGAAGATTATATTTTTTTTAAATGAAAACAAATTTTGTTTTGAAAATTTAAATCAATTATTCGTATTTGGATATTTATTTAAATTGATTTGGACCATCCAATATATGAAGATTTTGCATATTCATCTGATCCGCGTGTATTCAAAGTTTTAATATACTGGATAGATATAGATTCGCATTCTAGTCGCTCGGGGATAATTCTGGTGATGTCCGGACATCATCAGTATTTATATTCGTGTTTCGAAGGTGTGATATCTATATATTTCCATTAGACTGGTGTGAGAACCAAAATTAGATAGGGCCTATTGTTGTGATTTGGCATCAAAATGTGATTTTTGACTATATATCAAAATTATGTGTTTGAAATGATAATTAACTAATTGATTGCTGATTGTGTTGCTTGATTTTTGCTTGATTAATTAAATGTTGAACCTTTAGCCAAATTGAATCAAATAGTGAGTTGTATTGAAAATTAGTCGCATTTGCTTACATATACATGTACTTACATTGAACAGGTCATAGCAAGGAGGCTAGAGAAGAGGAATAAAATTGTTTGCCCGACAAATAGGTATATGTTTATTGTATTTCTTGAGTTTTGGGTGATTTTATGAGCCGATTGGCTAGCCGCTTGGCTTTTTCCTTTTCTTTTGGATTGAAGAAGGCCATGGGAGGCTATATGAAATATCCCGAAGTCCCCGGTGCAGGGGAGGTTATGGCGAAATATTTCGAAAATTTAGGGTGTTAGCCAAATTTTAGAAAAAATTTGAAAAGTTCTTAGAAACTGAAAAGTTGAAGAACTTAAGCTGTAATGAAAATAATGAAAGTTGAGTTGATTTGTAAAACAACTTTCGGCTTCCTTACTTTTCGGGGACGAAAAGTTTTAAGTGGGGGAGATTGTAACAACCCGAAAATCTGAGCCAATTTAAAAAATTTATTTTGGCAATTTTAGTGAATTTTGAATATTTAAAATGAATTATTTTAAATAATAACGACGAGAAATTTATTTTGAATAGAATTCGAACGTATATATTTATATAGATCGTCGTTAGAATATAATTATTTTATTTTAATTATAAAAGGAATTGAAAATGGCGCGGTAGTTCGATAATTCGATTTCAAAGTTCAAATGAATGTGCACGATTCAAAATAAACCGGATTTTAGTGAAACCAAAAATAATAGAATCTATTTGAGAATATCTTTCCAATGAATCCGAAAAATTGAAATTTCATAGCGGAAATCAAAAGATATGCCCAGTTGAAAATTCAGAATAGTCGCTACCTAAAAATGGAAGTTTTGCAAACGACCTCGGGTTTCGATGAAACCACTTTTGTTGGATCCGGGATGTCAAGTTATTGCTAGATTCCAATTTTCATAATTTTTCGAATCAATATGTGAGCATGGCAAAGGAAAATGCGTTTGACCAATTTTAATTGATTTTAATCGACTGGAAAATGGCCATTTTTCAAACGGTCTCGGAATTTGACGAAACTAGTTTTGTTAGGACCGTATCGTCAATACGAAGCCAGAAAATATTTTTCGGGAATTTTTAGAGTTCGTATGTGGCCCCAGTAAATTGAAATGTGCGTTCAAATTCAATATATAAAGTTATATTTTGGATTTGAACGAAAACTGGCCGAAACAATCGAATCAGCTTGCGATACATATCCCATTGTGTTTGGAATGGGGGTAATTAGCTATGGACGACAGGCGGTGGGTCTCGTTTAGAGGTCGAAAATAAAAGTTGCTTTTTAGAAAATTTAATAATAAAAAAATATATTTATTTATATAAACACCCTTACTCTTCTCTTTCTCTCCCTTCACTTTCGTTCGAACAGAAAAAAAATCCCAAATCCTCCGCGCTCTTCCTCCTCCCCCGCCGCCGCTCGGGCTGGCGCCCCCCCTCAGCGCCCCACCCTTCAATCGCCCGCCTCTACATCTTCTCCTCATCCTCCGGCCTGCCCTCCTCTGCTCGAACGCGCCCTCTCTCCTCTTTAATCCAACGCCGTGAACCCCCTTACCTCGAGTGATGCGTGAGCACCTGATCCCCCCTCACGCGCGCAGCCTCTAGCCTCCGCCTCCTCCGGCAGCCGCGCCGCCGACCTGCGGCAACGCCACCTCGAGCCCCTCCCTCCGTTCGAACAACAAGCCCCCTTCTTTGCTGTGAGTTTCTTTTTACTTTATTTTATTTATTTCTCTTTTAAAAATTAAATTTTTATGGCGATAAGGATTAGATTTTTCTAAGGGTAGAAATTGGATTTTTGCATATAGAAGTGGCGACATAAAAATATGGTTTCTATTATAAAGGTATGATTTTTTATGTAGATAAAGTTTAGAACTTTAATTGTATAAAGAATATATTTATTGTTATTCAAATAAAGTATATATTTTTATTCATACAAAGATTAGCTTTTTAACACCGCAAAGATGTGATCTTTAATGGCGCAAAGTTGTGATATTTTAAAGAGAAAGATACGATTTTTAATTTATAAAAGTTATGATTTTCATGATTAGAAAAGAATAGATTTTTAATAATGAGAAGATTAGATTTTTATTTATATAAAGGCGAGATTTTTATTTATATAAAAATATAATTTTAATATTAGTAGAAGATTAAAAATACGATCTTTATAGATGTAACGATATAAAAATACGATTTTTATAAAGTAGAAGTAGTAAAAATGTGGTTTTTATCCATATAGGGTTGAAATAAAAATTTGATTTTTATAGCGATGAAATAAAAATTCGATCTTTATATATGAAGTAGAAATATAAAAATATAATTTTTATATATGAACAGCGGGACAAGGACTGCATTGGAATTTCAAGCAGATCCATACTGTTCAGCAATTCAGAAGCAAAGCAGGGCGGAGTGGAACCCTCCGTGAGAACTCCTCACTTTTATTTTAATTTATTTTCTAGTTGAAATATATACTAGGATGCAGACGGTGTTTAGTAGCACCCGACACCCGTCGTCCACAGACCATGGACGGCTTGTATGCTTGTTTGTTTGATTTTGATGTGTAGTTGATTGTGTGATGTGATGTGAAATGAAATAAAATATTTATATAGTTAAGAATATTTTATAGTTGAAAATAGAATTTTTAACGTGTATTCAAAATGAAATAAATATAAACAAATCGAAGGATTTGTTTATATACACACATTTAACTAATATTGATTGGGACGATAAATTTTACACATCGCCCAACTGCACAAATAAAATCTGTGTTTGATTATTTGAAAACCCCACACGGGTATTGGGATGATATAAGACATACACTAGTCCCAATAATTAGCTGTATGTCGATCGATTGATTGACAGGCAGTTATAAGCGTTAAATATTTATATTTGATGCTTATACAGTGTAGAACGCACTCTGGATGATGGTGATTATTTATCGTTGTTATTTTATACATGTGTTGTAGAAAATCCATATAATTAACATTATATGGTAACTGATTGGGACTCATTCTAGTTTTGAAATAGAATATTTGAAATAGAAATATTTGAATAGAAATATTTGAAATAGAAATATTTGAAAAAGAAATATTTAAAATAGAATATTTGAAAATAGAAATATATGAAGCCGTGTTGATTAGATTTACGCCATTTTAACGTGAATGATATTTATATCGATTTTATTCATTTTATAATGATCATCGAAAGTGATTTCAAAATCAGATATTTTGAAATGAATTGAAATTCGAATTAAATTGAAAAGAATTGAAATTCAAATTAAATTGAAAAGAATTGAAATTCGAATTAGATTGAAATAGAATTGAAATCGTTTTTGAATTGAATTTAAAACGTATTGAGATTGAACTGAAATCGATTTAAATTAAAAACGATTTGAATTGAAATCGAGTTGAAATGAATTTAAAACGAATTTATATTAGAAAGATTCAATTTTAATTTGAATTTGAGATGGAAGTTGAAATAGATTTGAAAACGAATTTAAAATGATTTATAAAATTCGTTTGGAAAGGAAATCGACGGAGTATATATTATATATATATATATATTATATATAATATAATGGCCTGAATAGAACGCGCCGCACCGCGGAAGTTCGCGAATTTCGACCATTGACTTCGAATGGATATTGCGGGAGATCCGACCGTCGGATTCTTCTAGTTTGACATTAGGGTAACACCTAATCCTGTTATACTAGTATTAGTGCAGAGAAGTGAAGAGTAAGTAAGAAGCATAGCTTGGTCTATATCATTCTGTTTCCTCTGTTTAACCTATGTATACCTGCTACTCCTGTTAATGTTATCTCTCATCTAGTTTTATTTACGTGTCATGATATTATTATCAGTTTTTATGCTGAAAGTCACTGGACTTGCCAGACTTTATGTCTGACCCTTTTTGTTTCGCCTCTTTTCTTCCTCCCCCTCCCCCCAAGGTTCTCAGGGTTGGAACGTAGAAGCTTGATTCGGATTTCTTTCTGCTTTAAGTGCTTGGAAGTGCTGAAAGTAATGCTTAGCTTTGTTTCTCTTACATATGGCATTTTGGAGTGGGATTATGATTTTAAAAATTATGTACTCCATTGGATTTTGTACAAGACTGATATTATGTACTTGGTTTTGGTGTTTGAAGATGTAACCAAACTTATTTCTGTTTCCACTGCAATAAAGTTATAAAATTTTCAAGTACTACTTTATGTATCTGTCTTGTAATATTCTATTCTGTTTACTTATAACGCTCCACGAAACTTAATGCATTCCCTTTGTGAGTGGCATTAACGGACGTGGGGTGTCACAGGTGCCTTCGGTTTGTCCAGTCCCATGACAACGTATATGGACGGATCTGATGATGTGGCATTCAAAGTAAATGGTGGCAAGATGTTCTTGAAAGATAAATCATGACTTTAGCCTCATCACATGGGAAATTTCAGAAATTGGGCAGGCAGCATGGCCATGTGGGTCATTCCCATTAGGGGTATTGTCACCTGATCTAGAGAAAATCCATTTGCTTCTTCTTCATTTTGTTGCTGTATGCTTTCGGTAACGGTTGTTGATCACAACCGTTGGTGATAATATGCTCGATGCACTCAAGTTAAATGAGTGGTCAGCCATGTTTGGCCCGGGTTGCAAGACGTTCTTGTTGAACCTAGTGTATTCCCCTCTAGCGATACACTATCGGAAGGTGGTTCCTACCTTGTCATGTTGGAAATCCAATCTCCAATAAGCGCCCTGCGGTTTTTGATTTCATATTAAACATGGAGCGTGAGATGCAAGTGTTCCGCTAAATTGCTATTTATTTGATGTAGACACTATTGTAATATCACTGGATTTGATATCAAAAATATTTTTGGTTGTCGTAAGGTAAAAACGATCCATGTTTATGTGTGGATCGGTCTTACAATTATCATTTCTTTCGAAAGGATTTTAAAAGTTAAACCAATGGTTGGAGTTTACTCACACTAGTCCCATGACTGACCTAAAGTTTATTTTGTTTGTTTCCCCTAAACTCTTTGGTGCCAAAATTTGTACGAGCAGTCAAGTAGTCCAGATTTTATAGATTCACTTGGAGGAGTTTGAAGCAGGAGGATTCACCAGTCAGCTATAGATATATGTGTGTACCACGTTCGTATCTGGAAACAGGTATTTATAACTGTTCCAGAAATAGCAGTTTTGCTCTGATGATGGTATGTATATAAAGTTACTTAATTGTATTTCAAAGTTTATGTTACCTACTATATTTTATTCGTTCTGCTGTTAGTTTGTGATCTTCGTTTTCTTCTATTCTAATATTTCTTTCTTTCTATTTCTCATCCTCTAAATTCTTTCTAATATTGATTCGTATTTCCGTACAATTTGGGTTGGGCGTGTGGTGTTATTAGTCGACCCAAAGAGTACGGAAATTTGGGCCATTACATTTGGTATCAGAGCTGAAGGTTGATTAGTAACCATGGCTCTGAGGCGTAACTCAATAGAGATGGGGTTAGTAATACCCTATATTGAGTTTGAGTGTATATATATGAGCGCGTATTTGTAGATTGGATATAAAATTGTTTTTTATTGTATTGATTGATTTGTTGAGTGGTTTATAAATTCTGGTCGTTACAAGATGTACACTTATATCGATAGGTGTTTCTAAACTCTCGAACAAAGCAATTCGATATAGTATTGTTTTAAAATGGGTAAATGAAATAATTTTGCCCAAAAATTATTTTATTTTGATATAAAAGGAATAATTTCTGAATTATTATACATGAATGTGTTGACTGTTATTACAATCAAATGGGAAATATTGAAATGGTTATATAATTTGTATACGGATAATGTATACAAATGAGATAAACCAAGATTAAGTTCAAACCAGAATTGGAATTCAAATTCTGGGTGTTTAGAAAATATTTTCTGAAATATTATAAATTAATATAACATTACTTTAAAGTAGTTTTGAATAAGAGTGGTTTTAAATGAATTTAAAAAGTGGTTAAGCACTGAAATCACTTCAGTAGCGAGAAAATAATTCTGATAATGGATGGGGACATTATCGATATCCATTTTCAAGTTTCTAAGTACGGGTTGCAACCGTAATTGATTTATTAATGGGAATTGTTTGAGAAAAATCAAGTTGTTTTAGAAATCCAAATGTTTTGAATTGAGTTGATTATAAATATATGTATATATATATGATTTCAAACTAATTTGAAATAAAACCTGGAATTTGAATTTTGAAATTAAAATTTAACTTGTATAAGTTGAATAGATTGAAATGGTAAAAATGTATCAAATGGATTTAAATTTAACTTAAATAAAATTGGATTGGATTAGAAATAATTCGAATGACATTAAATAAAGAGAAATGTTGAGATTCGAATTATTAATATGAATTCGACTTATGAATAAGTAAGTTAAATATATATTGGATGTTGTTAATTGAAATTGAATTGTGATAAAATTGGATGCAAGTATAATAAGCGGATTGACTTAAATAAAAATCAAATTGAATTGGTAAAATGGAAATGAACTAATCAGGAAATTAATTAGTGTATTAAATATTAAAAGTTGAATTGATTTAGAAACTATTAGAAATCGATATATGTATGTTGAGCAGGGATTGAATGGAAGCAAATGCAAGAGATAGAATTTATGCCCGACAAAAACGTACGTGTTTACAAAATTACTTGGGTTTGATGGTTTTATGAGCCTTTGGGGCAAGCCGCTTGGCTTTTTGTTTTTCTTTTGGATTGGAGAAGGCCTAGAAATGCGAGTTATGATTGTACCGATTGAGCTGTGCAAAGAAGATGCTGGCGAATTTTTTTGAAAATTTAAAGAGTTAGAGAATTTTTAAGAAATTTTTGATAATTTAAAATCGATTTGTTAATTGTAATTGAAATAAGAAAACTAGAATTGGTTAATAAAATTTCAAGTGGAATAATGAAATTGATAAACGAATTTAAAATCAACTGGAATGCGTATGGATATGCAGAAGAGCGTATGGATTGAAGATAAGAAAGTGATGATGGATTGTCCAAAATTGGTGGATAGATCATTTGGAAAGAATTATGAATGGCCGAGTATTGGTATGAGAATTCGAAGGTCAGATAAGAACCGGGTTATGAAGATATGGAATATAAGATTTCAACAAGGTAGGTTATGAGGAGTTAGAGTTATAGCATTTTTATTGCTTAATAGTTTCGAGGACGAAATTATTTTAAGGAGGAAGGAATGTAACGACCCACATTTTTGCCGATTTATTTTGAACATTTAAATTTTATTTAAATGTTGTATTAGAATATAAATGGAAAATTTATATGGAATATATTCATTAAAAATAGAAAATATAATTTATAATATAATTTAAAACGGGCTAGTAACATTGCAGTAGTACATAATTTGACGTTTTCAACTTCAATTGAATAGACAGGATTCGTTATAAGTCAGATTTCTTTGAAATAAGAAACGTTTGAATCTATTAAACTGTTGCTTTAAAATGGAAGTGAAATATCGGGATTGGGTCTTATAAATTGTAAGTTATGTCCAAATCAAATTCGTAGAAGGTCGCTATGGAATTGTTTATATATTATAACAATTTGTTTTATAAATAAATCGAATTTAAATAATCTTAATGTTGTTTTAATTTGAAATATCGATTTATCAATGCAAATATATTTATTTTGAAGCTATACGTTGTTCTATTCAGATATGTACGATAATAATAGACTATTATTATCGAATTGTGTTGTTTTTGAATTTATTTATAATTTAACCGATTTATTTAAAATCTTAAGTAATAGATAAGAAAATATTTTATCCTTTCACTGTCAAAAATCTACCGTATCCTGGATAAAAGGATTCACTTAACGCGAACATATCGGCTGAGTCAAATACTATATCTATGAATCCTCGACCAACCCTCTGTAAAATCTTATCAAATCTTGCAAAAGTCATTTTCAAAATTTAAGGCAAAATATAGGATTACGATATGATGTATACAAGGGTCAAGACTTTTTGCTAGCATTACAGAAGATGACCTTATACATATAGAATAAAATAAGAAAAAATCTTTGAACGCTCAGCATATGCAAACCTGTACCAATCGAAAACAGTGTTAAATCCTTTACCAATCTCCGCACATGCCAAAGCGATAAGGCACTGTACTTTAACATACTTTAAACAGTCTCCATGGTTTCAATTCAAAATCCATAGGGTAATGTATAATATCTTGGCCCATAGTGATAGTCAAAAATCTCAACATCCAGCCTCGACAGGATAGGTTGCATGTGTAAGCTGACGAGTTGATAAGGACGTATCAATTGAAAATAAAAATAAAAATAAAATAAACATACATGGCCAAAGTGCAGAAGATAAGAACGATGTCCCTATAAAAAGAAAAATCTTAGCAACATACATGTGGATTGGTCAAAGATTTACGACAAATTAAATAGGAAAGATATCGCAGGATTTTTTTTTGTCCCCAGGTTTAAAAACAATGCTTCCCTTCTAATATAAAACCACTGCCTTTGCTCATATTCATCCATCTTCGTTCTTTTATCACTTCAGGAAACAGTAAATACTAAACAAATAAAATAACGCAGCATCCTATTCTAAGCTTCAGCATATCAAAATTTCGAAAGAAAAATCAAGAATCTGTTTTTATTCGTTATACCCATCTCTCCTCTATTAGCTTTCCACCAATATACTTTTCATTAAGCTCGGTCAATTTCTCCTTGGAAGTCAAACTTCTAGCAGCCAGTTAAGGTTAAAGGGGACTTTATTTTTGGTTATGAGGTGTGATTCGAGTGTTTATCGAGTTCGGAGAGGGTATTAGCATCGGGTACGAAGTTTTGGGGTGAGCCGAGTTTGTCCAATCAATGGTGAGCACTTGTTCATGGTGGATGTGGCAGGAGTGTTCGCAGCGGTGCAATGGGGTTGGTGAGAGCGATGATGGAGGATGGTCAAAGTCGTTCGACATGGTGTTCATGGCATCAAGGCACAGCTAGCTGGTATATTTTTTGGTGGGAAAGGAGAAGTTCAGACAAAAAGGAGGGGTTCAGTGATGGTCCTTGTGCAGCCAACGATGTAGTAAGGGAGTGAGGTTGGAGGTCTGAATGTCGGTGATGGCATGGGGAGAGAACTAATCAACTTGTGAGAAAGGTTAAGCGGTTCAAATGGTGAACCTCATGGACCGTAGGTAGTACTGTCAAGCATTATTTGGTGGTGTTTGAATGCAAGAAGGATCGGACCCTTTACTGGTTCACGAGCGGACTGCTGACTGACGAAGTGGACAAGAGGGTAGCGCTCAAATGATCGTGGCACAACTACAGTTGTGACCTAGTAAGGTTTAGTGAAGTTTTTCATCATGGTTTTTGTTCACTATAGCTTCTCATGTTTTGCTGAAGTCAATATTTTAGGGAAAGGGTTGATGTTACTGTGGTCGATTCAATACTGAAGGGGGTCGACATGGGAGTTAGCGTGTGTTAATTGTAGTTATGGAACAACATTTGGCTTCTATAATTCGAAGCCTGGGGAAAAATCATTTGTTTTAACTGAAACTGGAAGGAGTTACTAGCAAGGTGGTTATGTGATATGTAGAAGGAGAATAAAAAGAAAAAGAACAAGCTGATGCATGGATGGTTAGTTAGAGTGGGATGGTGATCACGGTTGAAGATGCATGGAATTGGTCTATGCATTAATGGTTTTAGAAGAATTGTTTGAGAAGGAAGAGCTTAATGGGAATCTCGTGGCCAGGGTATTGTGTTAAAGTTAAGTATTGAATTAGTAAAAATAATATATTATTAATTAAAAATTGGAATCTTAAAAATGTTATAATTATTCATGTGTTAACCGAATTTCATGAAACAGATCACATTGGAATCGTAGCGGCAAGAGCTATGTTGTGGAATTGATTACGCTGAAAACAGGATAACTGGAATTTCGTGATGAAATCAACGCTGTTTGATTTTAAATGAAACAAAAGCAGAATCATCAACTGCAAAACAAGGTGAGTAAACTCACTAATTCTGACTCGTTTATATTTTTATACAAACGAGTTTTATAATTTATTTATAGTAATTTTATACTGTGTGATGGCTGTTTGGATGAATGGTTGATAAAAATGGTTGATATAATTATATCGTTGATCGATCATTAGTTCTGTTTACTATAATATTTCACATTTGTATGAAAGTAATGTTGATTAACTTCGGGCTTATGATGATTTCTTTAAGTGGATTGTCATGCCGTTTGGTTTGATAAACGCGCCAGATTATTTTGTGGATTTGATGAGTGGGGTATTTAGGCATTCCTTGAATAAGTTTGGGGCTGTCATTGTGGACGATATTTTTGTATTCTTGAGGATTGTGGACGAGCACGCCTTGCACTTAGGAAAGATTCTCTGTACTCTCCACGTGCATCAGCTGAAGGCAAAGTTTTCTAAATGCCATGTTTGGGATAGGAAAGTGCATTTCTTAAGGCAGATGGTTTCTGAGGGTGGATTAGCCATGGATCCCGCCAAGGTGGTTGCAATGCAAGATTGGATGAACCCCAAGAACGCGATAGAGGTGAATAGTTTTCTTGGTTTGGCGGGCTACTCTAGAAAGTTCATTAAGGACTTCCAATGGATTTCAGTGCCACCCACCCGTCTTACCATGTAGAACTTGGAATTTTCATGGGATATTGATTGTGAGGAATCTTTCTTGAGGTTAAAGAGGGATCTCATTAGTCCACCAGTATTGAGACTTCCTAATGGCTCTGAGACATTTACTATTTATACCGATGCATGTAGGACTAGCTTTGGCATGTTGTGGATGTAGGAGAGAAGGATTGTGTGCTATGGTAGCAGGCAGCTAAGGATTAATGAGAGGAATTACACTGCCCATGACTTAGAGTTAACCACTGTAGTTTTTGCGCTTGAGTTTGGGAGTAATTATCTATTGGTTGAGAGGTTTGTGCTTTTCATGGACCATAAGTCTTTGAAATATTTTTTCTCTCAGAGGAACCTTACTCTGAGGCAGTAGTGATGAATGAAATTCTTAAAATCCTACGACTTTGAGATTTCCTATACTCATGCAAGGGGAAAATAGTAGTGGATGCTTTGAGTAGGCATAGGGAATATGTGAGTCCCTTGTTCATAGAGTGGCAGATCTTAGAGTTCATATCTACATTCGATTTTGGACCATCTATGGATTATACTCAAGGTTTGTTTGCATCTTTAGAGGTGCAACCAACCTCATTAGAGCAGATTGTTTTGAGGTAGCATAAGGATCCCGAGCCAGTGATTATTTTGGATAGGGTTGGCAGAAGAGAGACCTCTAGACATCTCCTTATATATATTGTGAATTGTATAGTATGGTTGTGATGTGATAATAGACTTTCTATTCTTTGCATGAGTGATCAAACGAGTTCGGTATTGGATGAGGCACATCACTCTCAGATGATTGTCCATCCGGGCGGTCATAATATGTACTGTGATATGAGGCGAGTATCATACTAGGCCGGTATGAAAAAAGACGTGGCTGATTTTATGGTGAGATGTATGACATTCCACAGTGTAAAGAAAGAGAAAAAAACCTGGTGGATTGATCTAGCCTTTTGACGTGCTGCTTTGGAAATAGGAGATCATATTTATGGATTTCATTGATGGGTTGCCTAGATCGAGAAAAGGCAACACTAGTATTTGGGTCATTGCAGACCGGCTGATGAACATCGCTCATTTCATCCTAGTTAAGAGTAAGAGAACAACTACGTGGTTAAGTGAGTAAGATAGTCCAATTCCATTGTGTTCCCACGAGTATTGTGAGTGACAAAGACCCAATTTTCACTAGTGATTTTTAGAGGAGTCTACAGGAGGCTCTAAGGACACAACTCAGGTTGAGCGTAGCTTATGACCCTCTGATTAATGGGTAGATTGAGAGGGTGAACTAAATTTTAGGGGATCTATTGAGGCTGCGTGTCTTGGATTTTGGAGGGACACGAGAGGGGCATCTTCCTCTTGTGGGGTTTGTATATAACAATAGTTTTCAGACTAGCATCAGCATAGCACCCTTCGAAGCTCTATACAGACGGCCTTGCATTTTTCCCACATGTTAGTGGGAGTCAACTAGTAGACTACTTATTGGGCCAGATATAATTAGAGATACCTCCGATAAGATTGATTTTATTAGGAGGAGGATGAAGTGGCATAGGATCGTCATAAATCTTATGCGGATAAGAGGAGGACCAACCTTGAGTTTGTTGTCGGGGACCGTTGAGGAATGTAGCGAGATTTGTCTCCATAAGAAAACTAGCCTGAGGTTCATTAGGTCATTCCCTATCGCAGAGAGAAGGGGACATATTACAAGTAATGTTCAGCTACTTGGGAAGCTTTCTTGTGTTCGTAGTTTATTTCACGTTTCGCGCTTATGAAAGTGCCTACATGTCTCAATAGTTGTTGAGCCTAACATGTTAAAGGATATGGAGATTGTGCGGGAGGCATCTATTCTATGAACATCTATGCAGATCCTAGATTTCGAGACCAAGAAACTAAGGAACAAGGAAGTGTGACTTGTAAATATCCAATGGGGAAACGATGATAGTGAGGCTACTTGCGAATAGAAGGAGAAGATGCGCGTTTCTCATCCTTTTGTTTTTAACAATATGCTTCAATCCTCCTTTTTCTATCATTAATTTTTAATAGGTTATATCAGTTCCACCCTTTAAGTCTTAGAGTTGAAGCATATATGGTAGTATGTGGTAAAAACATGTTGTTAGAACATGTTACGTTTGATGTTTGCAAGTGGATGCAAGTGCTTGCAAGTGGATGCATATATATACACACACTATGCACTAATGATCAACTAATAGGATGTTTGTATATGCATATGGATGTGTGTGTATTTTATATTATTTTATGGATAATATAAATGGGCGTTATCACATGGTTATTGCATATGAATAATGATTGAAGCGCACATGTAGAACTATATGTTATCATTAGGACACTTTTCATACATTTGAATGCATGGTACTAGCATAATTGCATAAAGAGAAGGTTAACTGAATTAGTAAATTGCTTAATATTTTTCATTAGTTAAGGACATATACACTACACCATTACATAAGTACATAAAAAGCATTAGAAAATATTAGGATTCTGGTTATTAATGGATATTGTATGCATAGACGGTTGTAGATATTTATATAAAAAAATTATCCTATACTCTTACCCTTTGAGATTTCAGGGATGAAATCCTTTAAGGAGAAGAGATTGTAACAACCCAAATTTTAACAAACAATAATTAATTAACAAATAAATTAATTAAAGAATAAGTTTGAAATAGTATGAAGTTGGCAACGGGATTGTGCCACTGGGTACGTTACGATTTTCTAGTTTAGATACACAATGGTTTGCATAAAATGAACATAAAACGAAGGAGTTATGGCAGTCTTAAATTCAAAATTCAAATCAGAAATTAAAACAAAAAACAATAAGCTTATGGACCTACATAGCATCCACACAGGTCGACCCAGGTGTCGAGTGGGTCGACCCACGTGTCGGGTGGGTCGACCAACGTGTCAACTTGTGCAGTTAAAGCCCCGCAAAGTCTCCGCTATAGCCTGTGGCGCCCTTCAACCTCTAGGCTATTACTATTTAATGTTGATGAATTGTAGATCTTCATTAAGACCTTCTATTTTCTGCTGCACCCGCTAAATCAACACTTTATAGCACCGACTTTAGCAATACTTATATATGAAGCTTGATTTGACCAGTTCTCTTTTACAAAATAAAACAAATTTAGTGTAAGAAGATAATCTTAACACATAAATGTCTAGTATATGGTAGAAATATATTTTAGTCATCAATTCTAATGTGTGGAACCATGATAACTTTGATTTTATTATATAAGATTAATAGATATTAGTTTCTTCTATGCAAATTATGTGAGAATGATAATTAATTAATTTTAATATACTAATTATTACATCTAATGTACCTTTTTCACCTCCTCTATATCATCACAACACCTTTTTGCACCTCCACCACTACATAACCGCTAAGCGCTTTAGCTACACAAGTGCCGACCCACGTGGTGGGTTAGTCGACCGAATATGTGCCGGCACGTATACTTGTTGGGCACGAAATGTTTTAAACTAACGAATTATTTGAAGCTGTTTTATATATGATGTGTCTTTATCTGATTGGCTGACATGGTTAATTTAGATTGACCCACCTGCATGGTTTGTTTAGATTTAAAATCTAAATTTAATATTTGAGGGTCCTTTGCCCCGCCGATAAATAAACCCCATCCCTATGTACTTGCGACAAATCTATTCTTGTGCCTAGGGTAGTTTCCTTTTTGAGAGATAGGGCCAAATTAAATTTTATGGGAAATTGATATTTCTAAATTAAAATATTTTCTATTTTGTTTTCTTCTGGAGGAGGTTCTTCCGGATCCATGAACGAAAGCTTTCTGGTGAGTTTTTATGATTATTTAAGATTTTGATTAAAGTTTAGGGTAAATAGTAATAATAGTAGTTCTAATTCTAGTTTTGTTTATAGTTCTTTTACTTATAATTTATTTACAATTTATGTTCATTCCTGTTTTCTATAATTTCCTTCCGTAAGTAGTTCCCTGTAATTTTTTTGTCTTTTCCTCAGTTTCTGTTTGATTGATATTCAAATTTCTATAAATTATATTCTTAGTCTTCTTTCCTCCATTCTTCATCGGGTCTTTACAGTTTAATGTGGTTATGCTTAAATATGCCTCAGAGGCATATGTATACAGTTGACTCATGCATAGATTGATATGTCTAATTGCCCACTACTGACTATTATCCTTTATCAGCGCATCTTTGGGGAAACTTAGTTAAATAATTAAGTAATTTGGGAGTAATTGGAATCATATTGTAAAACTGTAATAAAAAGGGAACGTTGAACTGATAATATCCAAACTTGATTAAAAATTTAAAATGATTATGGTATAAGTTGTGATAGAAAAATGAACTATATCATTTATTGGCACAAAAATGATAGTTGTGAAATCATAATGAACAAACATAGTTTATTTGAAAATATGACAGGGAATGGTTGGAAGGATAGTTAGGCTTTAATATGAGCATATTGATTTAAAAGGTGTTAAGTTATGAGCCTAAAATTCAATGATGGCCTTGTGATTAGATGTTACTATAATAACTTACCAGAAATGGGCCAAAATTCTGACCTAGAAAAGGCCCATCGAAACATAGAGCCATTCGAAATGGATCATTGATTCCTATAAGGAATCACTTAAAACTGATTAAAAGAGCAAGCTAAATGAAACTAAAATATCACACATTGGAATGGATAAAATATAATATCAGAAAATAGAAGTACCATTAAAAGAAAGCACCACAATGTAGCTTACATAAATATCTCAGCAATCATAAAAGGGTACATCAAAATAATATTGATAACTATCCCACAAATACAAATTTATTGCCAACATAAAATAATCATAACTATCGATCCTACATCGTCAGGCTCCATAGCTCCATCGATTAAGCAAGTAATCCTACCTACTGTCCTGTGATCGTGTTAAAAGAAGGGAGGTCAGAACATAAAGTTCTGGTAAATGAAAGTCACATAAATTTTAAAAAAATATTATTTCCTATATTCGGCCATATAAATTCTTCACATTGTGGCTATGCAATTCAACACACAATTAGTCACATAAATTTATGAGGTGGACTACTAGACAGTAATTTAAGGCTTACACTGCTTATATATTTTACGTTGGATCCTCTATCATTAATTAATATTCCACGAGGCGGACTACCATTTGATCACTTAAGACCATCACTTTATATTTATTCTTAGGTGGATTCACTCTATCACCTAATACCCCATGGAAAACTTTATTCATTTAAGACCCCGTCTTATAATCGTCAACGCTATTAAATATTCTCTTTATTATAATACGAGAAATAGTAATTTGCCACTTAATACCGGGTTATGGTAGACCCTCATCGTCATTTAAGACCGCTCTGATAGACCCACGTATTACTATTTTACCGGTATTATAGGTGAACTCCTAGCCACTTAATATTTCCCGTAGACATGTGCTTCCTCTTACATGATCGCCATAACTCTTAGTAGCCCATCCCTAGGTCTACCCTTCCTTAGACCGTAGACAAGAAACCAACACCTCTAGAGAACTACTTTACTCATACTCCATCATTTGCTAGGACCATTTAATACTATATAAGAAAAATGCGGACCAAATGACCATTTAAGACCTAATAAGGGCAGGTCCCATGACTCTAGTCCAAAACCAAGGAGTGAAACTTTGGAACGGACCTAGTCCTAATCACTTAATACCTAACAAGGTAGGTCAACCACTTTATATCATTTCAAGGAAGACCAACTTCACACACACACACACACACACACACACACACACATATATATATATATATATATGCACACACTAGATATCTTGAATTATACCGACCATAGTAGATGTTGGATTTGTCAGGCGGTTCCAAGAAGGCATCTACTAAAAGTTGGACTTAACCTCACGTCTTAATGTAATAAATATGATGGCCCATGACACCTAGACCTCTCACATTAACCAGTCTTACTTGTAGATGCTGGATATGCCGATCGGTTCCGGGTAGGCTTCTACTACAAGTAATAGTTAACCTCGTGTATGTGTGTCATTAATATAATTAAAGCCATTAACTCATACACTTACAGAATCTTTCCACAAAAATAACTATAATACTTTCGTGGCCTAATTCTTAATTCCCTAAAATTCTATTTTTCAACCTATTAATTTGTTATTGATTATTATTATTATTATTATATATTTAATTACCTTATGTCTATTTAAGGTACATTTTTCGCGTTGTTACATTCTCCCCTCCTTAAAAGAGATTCCGTCTCGAAATCTTTTCGAAGGGGCAGAAAACACAACTAGTTCTAACAAAAATGTTATATGCTCATGTTATTTATAAACATCCATAACTCAAAGTGATTATGTGACGGCCCGCCCTGCACCAACCGACATTTACTCCATAAGTGCGCTGTACACGTGTCCAGTTAGCACGAAACGGGTCGTGAGAAGGAAAGGGAAGAAGGAAATGAGCATACAAAGAACCTGTAGAATGTCTCACAGCGCATAGAACAAAATATAATAATAACATACTTGACATAAAATAGGAGAGACAGTGCATAAGTGAGAATCAGAACTAAACATCATAGCAGCGGAAATCCAAAATACAGCTTATTACAACTTTCAGACTGTCTCAAAGTAAAAGTAAGATAAATGAGGTACACTACTAATTCCCAAGTAGCGACCACCAACGACACAGGGAGAATGTGTATATATATATATATCATACGTGGAAGCCTCCTGCCCGCCTCGTGTGAGCACCCAGAGTAATAAGAGAAGACATAAAACTCTGGGTCAGACATAAAGCCTGGTATGAGCGATAAGCATCTAAAATGAACAATAACAGGTAGACTAAAACATACCTGAACCTGGACCTACAACCAAAGAGTTAGCACTACATACTGTACAACACTCTAAGGTATCATATCAAACAGTGTAAAGATACAGAGGTGGGGGAGGTGTGCATGTCATAGGGATGGCAAACAATCAAACATAGCATCCATCCTCACATCTCTCACTCAGTGCGTAAAGCATACGATATTCACCACTTCGATCACCCAACATACCTTGCTACGATCACTTTGCCCCATGAAGTCATAAATGGCTTCACTGCATTGATAACGAAGCCACAAATCCTTCGCTATGTCCACTTTGCCCTATGGAGTCACAAGAACCCCACTGCACTGGCTCATAGCCTTACTAATCCTTACTATGTCCACTTTGCCCCATGGAGTCACAAGAACCCCACTGCACTGGCTCATAGTCTTACCAATCCTTACCATGTCCACTTGCCCCATGGAGTTATTCACCCCATCTGCGCTGGCTCATAGTCTTACTACGCATCACCTTGCCCCTCAGGTCATAATGACCCTACTGCACTGATAACGTAGTCTTGCTACCATCACCTTGTCCCTCAGGTCATAATGACCCTACTGCACTGATAAGTAGCCCATCATTCATTCTTAGTGGTGAATCGAAGTTATGAACGTCGGCAACTCCTTAGCACGCGTCCCGCAGCAAAGTCCAACCATGAAGTGAACTCATTGGTTCCCAACTGGTTCCGGGATCCTGAGCTCTAACTCCCATTTGGACTACCTTTGCATCTCGGGTTATTGGTCATCACCATCGAATCGGATCGGATCGGCCTTCAACTCTCTTCATCGGATCGGATCGGCCTAGTTCGGATCGCCAACACCCCCCGCGGATCGAGTCGTGTTCCTCCAGCTCGTGGCTCCTCCTCCTGGTTCGGATCGGTGTCCCCACTTCGAGTCGGGTCGGGCTGCTTCATCCGGGTCGGGTCGTGCCTTCTGATCGGGTCGGGTCGTCTCGCCCTAGTACCCATCGACTCGTGAGCTTCCCACCCTCTTCTGGTTCGAATCGGGAATACTTGTTGGTTCGGATCGTGCTTCTACCACCGGATCGTGCCACCTAGCTGAGTCGTGACTTACTCCTTTAAACGGATCGTGACGCCCATGCTGGAACGGGTCAAGTCGCGCTCCCCTCCACCGATCCGATCCGGATTCTGGGCCATTTCCTGCATGTTTTCCTGCGACTGTTTCTACGCCATTCAACAGCGTTTTCGACCAATCTAACACTTCTAAACAATCACCAAGCATACCATACAGTCATAGCAACATGTAATATCGATCCCAAACATCAAAACATAAATCATAGCATGTAAAATGGATCAAACATACCCAAAATCCCATATTTTTGCCTTAAGCATGTTTAGGTGAAACTAATGATATGATTAGCAAAAGTTAACCAAATCATCCCAAATTCATATCAGAGGTCTAAAACATCATTCCGAATTTTATAAACATTTTTCCAGAATTTTATCATGTTTAAATTCGCTAACTAACACTAATCATCCCTAATTAGCCATAATTAGTGCAAAACTATGCAAATCACTCACCTTAGCCACAAATAAACTAAGATCTGAAATAATTCTCTGATTTGATGTGAATCTCAATGCCAAACAGCAACTCCAAGGTTGATTTGGTGAAGATCTTCCTTGATTAGCGGTTGCTAAGCCAAATCCTTGACAAAAAGGTGATTTGGAGGTGATTTAGAGGTTGGAGGCCATTTTTAGGGATCCTTGGTGATAAGTGGATGCTAGAAAACTGAAATGGAATGATCCTCTATCTCATTTCAGCCTCCCCATAACCCTAATCCCGAAATGGGTTATGGGCCTACTCACTAATCACCCGATTTGGCCCAGTTAAGCAGTTTTTCACCCTCCAAACCTTGTTTCAGCCATATCTCCCAAACGGTAAGTCCATTTGGCTATTATGACCACTCTACGGAAAGGTAAACCATCAAACGAATCAAATGGAAGTGGTTTCAGATGAAAATTCCTTTCCAATCAAAAGTTATGGCCAAAACAGTACCAACTAGGGGCAAAATGGTCATTTAAAAATCGACAAAAATCATGAAAATGGAAAATGGCTCTAATTGATGTTTTCCAAAGTTACATGACCATACGACTTCACATGGGAAAGAAATAAATATTCTACGATCCTATGATGTGTAGAATACGGGTCGTTACAGATTATATACTACAGACTTTCTAAAGTAAGATCAGTCCTAGCATGTACGTGTAATAAGTGATTTTATATGTATATGTATACAAACATCCTAATATGCATTTAATTCAATATAAGTATGTGGTGCTTTCGTGTTGCAACCGTCTCCGACCATCCAATCTAACACCACAATGCTATCATAAAAGGAAAATTTTGAGGAAATAATCACTTTAGAAAAACTCCGGATGAGTTTTCCTTATCTTCTCCTTGGTTTCCCAGGTGCTTTCTACAGGGTAATTTTCCCATCATACTCGAACTAAGAAAATAGAATTGTTGCGATGTCATTTGATTCCATGCTCCACGGTCCTTGTGGTGGCATGGGGCCTCCTAGACTCCAAATTAAAGCTCCCTAAGTCCCCAATATCATCTTGGTCCAGTCTAACGGCGGGATCATGAAGGCGTTTGTAAAGATGAGAAATATGGTAAATGATATGGGCACCCGATAGACATTCAGAAAGATCCACACAATAAGCCAGCTTTCTTATCCTCTCCATATTCTTAAATGACCCAATAAACTTGGGAGCCAACTTCCTAGTCTTTCCAACCCGGACTAGCTTCCTAAGAGGGGAACTTTCAAAAATAACAAATCTCTAATGTTAAAATCAAGTTTCTTCCTCCTTTTATCTGCATGTGATTTCTTCTGGTCTTGGTTAGTCTTCATCCTCTATCGAGTAGAATATTGTCAGTAATTTTCCACCAACAAGTAGGCGATTTGCATGGCCGCCCATATAATGCTTCATAAGGAGGCATACCAATCGTTGCTTGATAACTATTGCTATACGAAAATTCCATCAATGGAAAATGTTGCTCCCAAGTTTCTCTAAAGTTGATGATGCATGCTCTAAGTAGATCCTCAAGGACTATGTTGACTTTCTCTGTCTGATCGTCAATTTGCAGGTGATAGGCTATACTTAAACTCAGTACCGTCCCTAAAACTGCTAGTAGGCTCCTCTAAAATTCACTTGTAAACAAATGGTATCTACCACTAACTATGGTAGTCGGGATTCCATACAGTCTAATCTCCTTGAGATATAACTGGGCTAATGAAGTGGCTGTTCTATTCTTTTTTATTGGGATAAAATGGGCACTCTTCGTCAATCGATCCACAATAACCCATATGGCTTCATTTCCCTTCTGACTCCTTGGAATCCCATCAATGAAATCCATAGAAATGTGTTCCCATCTCCAGGTGGGAACCTCTAAGGGTAATAACAACCCTATGGGACTATCTTGCTCTGACTTAATCTTTTGAAAAGTCAAACATCTAGCTACAAACTTTGCAACATCCCTCATCTGTAATAACCCGGAAATCTGGGCCAATTTAAAAATTTTATTTTGACAATTTTAGCGAATTTTGAATATTTAAAATGAATTATTTTAAATAATAACAATGAGAAATTTATTTTGAATAGAATTCGAACGTATATATTTATTCGGATCGTCTTTTGAATATAAATATTTATTTATAATTATAAAAGGAATTGAATATGGCGCGGTAGTTCAAAAATTCGATTTCAAAGTTCAAATGAATGTACAGGATTCAAAATAAACCAGATTTTAGTGAAACCAAAAATATTTGAATCTATTTGAGAATATCTTTCCAACAAATCCGAAAAATCAAAATTTCATAGCAGGAATCAAAAGGTGTGTCCAAATGAATTTTTAGAATAGTCGCTATGGAATTCTGGACCTTAAAAATGGAGATTTTGCAAACGACCTCGGATTTCGACGAAACCACTTTTGTTGGATCCGGGATGTAAAGATATTGCTAGGTTTCAGAATTCGTAATTTTTCGATTCAATATGTGAGCGTGGTAAAGAAAAATGCGTTTGGCCAGTTTAAGTTGATTTTAATCGACTGGAAAATGGCCATTTTTCAAATGGTCTCAGAATTCGACGAAATTAGTTTTGTTAGGACCGTATTGTCAATACAAAGCTAGAAAATATTTTTCTGCAATTTTTGAGTTAGTATGTGACCCCAGTAAATTGAAATGCGTGTTCAAATTCAATATATAGAGTTATATGTTGATTTTGACGAAAACTGGTCGAAACAGTCGAATCAGCCTATGATACATATCCCATTGTGTTCGGAATGGGGGTAATTAGCTATTGATGACAGTCGGTGGGTTTGATTTCGAGTTCGAAATAAAAAGTTACTTTTTGCAAATTAAAATAATAATATATATATAATTTCACTTAAGCCCCTCCCTCCCCTTATCCATTCATTCCCGTTCAAACAGATAAAAGAAAAAAATCGCGCTCCACCTTCAGGCCACGCCGCCGGTCTCCCTCACCTCCCAGACCACCATCGCCTTCCTCCGTCGCCGTCCCCCCCCCCCCCCACGCGATGCTACACCCCCAGCACCTCCTCACGCTTCCTCCAGCAAAACCCTAGCCCCCTTTTTTGTAATCCACCGCCTCATCCTCCAATCAGCCGCCGCCAGAACCTTGGCCGCCCCCACCGAGCTGCTGCACCCCCTGACGTCGGCCACCTCCTCCAACGGCCCCAAGGCCCTCCGACGAACCCTCGCAAAGTCCCTCTTCAAAACGATGTAAGTTTTAGGATTTTTTTTCCTATTTAAAATAGGGCCTTTATCATATATATGACATGAAATAAATTCGAATGTGATTTTTATTTTTCAGATTTTGTTATAAATATTTTTATAAATAAAAAAGTTTGGAATTTTATAGATAAAAAGGTTAGAGGTTTATAGAAAAAAGATATGATATTCCTATAGAATAAAAATATGATTTTTATATTATAGAAAGAATAAAAATGTGATTTTTATTATATGTGAAGTTTAAAAATATAATTTTTATACTAGTGTGACAATAAAAATATGATTTTTATATTATAGGAAGGTTAAAAATGTAATTTTTATAGGGAGAATGGTGAGAGAAAAATATGATTTTTATAAAGTAGTGATGCAAAGATATGATTTTTTATACAGTAGAGATTATAAAAATATAATTTTTACTAAGGTAGAAAAGTAAAAATATCATTTTTATATAATAGAGAAGTTAAAAATATAATTTTTTATATTTGTGGCATATTAAAAATATGATTTTTACTATGAACAGCGTGAAGAGAAGTGAGATGGAACGGATAGAAATAAAAAAAAGGAATTCAGAACTTCAGAAATGAAATGGCGGAGTGGAACCCCTCGGTTAGAACTTCTCACCTTTAATTTAATTTTATAGTTAAAATATATACTAGGATGCAGACAACGTTTAGTAGCACCCGACACCCGTCGTCCACAAACCATGGATGGCTTGTATGCTTATTTGTTTGATTTTGACGTGTAGTTGATTGTGTGATGTGATATGAAATAAAATATTTATATAGTTAAAAATATTTTATAGTTGAAAATACAATTTTTGGCATGAATGTGAATAAATAAATATAAACAAATCGGTTGATTTGTTTATATACACACATTTGACTGATATTGATTGGGACGATAAATTTTACACATCGCCCAACTACACAAATAAAATCTGTGTTTGATTGTTTGAAACCCCACACGGGTATTGGGATGATATTTGACGTACACTAATCCCGATTGTTTAGTTGTATGTCAATCGATGGGTTGACAGACTGTGTAAGCGTTAATTATTTACATTTAATGCTTATGCAGTTGTGTGGTGCACTCTGGATGATGGTTGATTATTTATCGTTGTTATTTTATACATGTGTTGTAGAAAATCCATATAATTAACATTATATGGTAATTGATTGGGCCTCATTCCAGTTTTGAAAAAGAAATAATTGAAATAGAAATATTTGAAATAGAATATTTGAAAATAGAAATATTTGAAATAAAATATTTGAAAATAGAAATATATGAAGCTGTGTTGATTAGATTGACGTTGTTTTGACGCGAACGATATCTATATCGATTTTATTCATTTTTCAATGAATATTGAAAGTGATTTCGAAATTCGAATTATATTGAAATGAATTGAAATTCGAATTATATTGAAAAGAATTAAAATTCGAATTATATTTAAAAGAATTGAAATTCGAATTAAACTGAATAGAATTGAAATTCGAATTAGATTGAAATAGAATTGAAATCGTTTTAAAATGAATTTAAAACGTATTGAAATTGAACTGAAAACCGATTTGAATTGAAATCAATTTGAAATGAATTTAAAACGAATTTATAAGGAAAAATTCAATTTTGATTTGAATTTGAAATGAAGTTGAAATCGTTTCGAAAACGAATTTAAAAACGATTTATATAATACGTTTTAAAAAGGAAATCGACGAAATATATATTATATATATAATATAATGGCCTGAATAGAACGCGCCGCGCCGCGGCAGTTCGCGAATTTCGACCATTGACTTCGAATGGATATTACGGGAGATCCGGCCATCGGATTCTCCTAAAACCGGAACCTTGGGTTCGTATCAAAAAGAGCTTTCTAACGAATATTAGAAATTTGAAATCTAACGGTTGGATTTGGAATCATGTCCAAATCAAATTTGGAAAAGGTCGTAGTAAGTGCAGTTCGATGGCCGTTGATGAAAATCGACTGTATGGGCCTTGATAAAATTATTAAAAATATCAATAATTTGTGTGAAATCATAAGAGGTGATTTGGGAAGAATTAGGGTGAAAAACTCCATATTTGAAAAGATAAAAATAGATTTTTATCGAAATGAACTAGTTTTGAACTAGAATTATAATTCATTTATTTTAAAATGAATTTGAAATGGTTTTGAAATATAACCAGAATTTCCAATATATAAAGTGGAAATGGATTTGAATCGAAATTGTCTTCGGAATATTTCGATGTTGGATTTCATGATGATACAGATATTGTTATGGGAATTTGAAAGATATATTAATATCGTTAATTCCAATACGATATTTGTTGGTCTTAAAATTTGATATTGAATATAAGCCGGTATATTTTCTATTCAGAGCCTCGTATTTAATATCAAATGTGATTTGGGTTTGTCGTGAATGGTGTCTTCATTAACACTATTCTTAAGCCCAGTTTAGAAAAAGATTAAATCTTTTTATTTAGATTTAATGAAGTGTACCAATTAAATGATATTTAATTGGAAATTGAATTGGTATTGATTTTTGGGTTTATCGTGAACAGTTTTTTAAATAACACTTGTTCTTTAACCCGATAATCAATGGAATGTGATTTTGGGTTGTCGTGAACGGTATCTTCAATAATACTGTTCTTAGACCCAAAGGAGTAAAGAAAATCAGAAATGAACTGGAGATTAGATAAGTTGAATGGTTTCTGGGGTATTGATCTGATGTTGGTTTCGGCCTTCAGGGTTAATAGTTAGGGAATTGCTCACTTGCTAATTTACGGTTAGGGACTGATTGAAATGTGATGTGATTTTGGGGTTTATCGTGAACCGTGTTTCAAATGACACTGATTCTTTAACCCAGTCAAAGATTAAAACTAAGTGGAGTTTTAATGAATCTTTAATTAGATTGAAAAGATCGAGAATGGGGTATCACCAGTTTTACTCCAGGCGATAGTTAAATCTTTAATTAGATCTGAACGTGAAACGGTAATTGAATTTACCGATAACACCGTGGTGTTAGATATGAAGTATTACCAGTTTTACTTCATGGGATGAATAGGTTGGGATTGGTAAATTAAAACAAATGATTACTTCGGTGTGGTTCGCTAATCCCGACTAGTTTGAATTGATATTCAAAAGAAGATTTAAGAATAAATTTAAAGAATTTATCTTTGATAAAATTAATGAGAACCTTACCCAAAATATAAGAATATTTGAATAAAAAGAATATTCTGAAGTGGAATGAGGCGTATGTTGTGTTTGTGTGACACTTTTATAATATATACACGAGTTATTTAGAAAGACCGGGTTTATCCCATTCTGAATAACTGATTCGACGATAAGTCGAAGATGAAGACGGTGGTTGAAGACCGGAGGTCTTCACGTCGTTTGGGTGGTTACCGATGATCTTGATTGGGTCGTACACCCAAGAGGAGGGAATCAGTTGGTGATCGTCCAGATGTACTTGGAGATCAATGGATATGCGAGGTACTAGGTGCCTCCGGTTTCGTTCAGACCCAGAACGGACTTGTAGATGGACTGTGTGTCTGACATTGGATTTCATTCTGTGTGACTGATATCGGTTGCATAGAGTGGTTTGCCTGTGTGGCATGCTAAGATGCAAATGATCAAGGCTTCTGTTGAAAAGCAGAGTCTTGTGGTTGATGATCAAAGCACGGCCTGTGTGGCATAGCTTTGTGTAACGTGAATTCGCCAGCCATACACCCCGGTTGCGAACCAGAAACGGGAGAGGACATCAGGGAGGGCATGCGTTTCCTTCTAGTTAGAAGTGGCGTCAATGGTTTTACATGCCCTGACGAGTTTGACTTATGTGGTTGTTGTTGTTACGAGACGCCTCGGATATACCGGTGACTATGTGAAGCCGATGGAGTCATTTGTTGGCTCATTTACACCCCAAAGGGTGGGGAAACGCAATGTTCAGGCATAATAATCCACATCGGTGGATCGACCCTGACGATCCAAGGCTTGCCTGCGCGCTTGCCTGAGGGGCGGACTAGGGCGTCTTGAATCGGTAGAGGACTATCTTTTGCCTTGGTTCACAGATGGAAATCCAATTTCCAAATACGTGATTTTGCGGTTTTAATTGTAGAACTAGTATGGCGACATGATATATGGTACCCATGCCATCTATGATTGATATTTATGATTGAAACTGTTTTAACACTATACACTTATAGTAATAATAAAACATGAAATTTAGCGTATCAAGCATTCTTTGGCTATAATAAGGTAAAACCCTATCCTCTGGCTTGCGTTGCATTGTGTGATGGGACCTGGGTCTTATAATAGCTTCATTTTTCTTTATTTAGCATTGCGCTGTTTGTTTTATGCACTGGTATTCTTGGGAGGAAACCCGTTCTGTGTTATACGGCTTGGTCCCTTGATTTGCCTAACTTTAAAAATAAAGATTAATAACTGTTTTAGTTTTCACACCAGTCCCATGACTCACCTGGAGTTTATTGTTTTAACCTGAACTCTGGGTGTCCTTATTTTGACACGGGCAACTAGTAGTTTTGGGTTTTTGCAGATTTATATTCATAGGAACCTGGTTTACAGCTGGAACAATATCCGAAAAGCTTTGTATCCGTGTATCTTCTTCAGTTGTATTTTGTATTATTTTCCGCTGCTATGTATTGTATTGTAATCTCTGATATTTTATAATGTGTAATATTTATTTATACTCTGTATATTCTTGTATTCTGATGGAATTGTTGTAATAAGCAATGAAATGTTCTTCTGTTTGCGTTCTATTTTTTCGTGATCTCAAGGTAATCCGGGCTTTCCTTCAAGTTACGGGCTATCTCATCATCATTCGTTCTCAATAAAGACTTCTTCTCATATCCCTAAATATTTTACCTCCTCCGAGGTGTATGGTCATCTTCGACCGATGACACTCCTCTAGAATTTCCCTTCCAAGTCTCTATTCTTAGGGACACAAAGTTGACCATCCCTTCTCAAACCACCACTACAATCAATAAAATACCTATCAAAATGAGAAAATTGTTATTCCTTAGAAATCCTTTCCTTTAGCGCCTTAATTTCATAATTGAGATCTTGCTTGCTTTTAATCATCTCTACTAAAAATGGTCTTACTTCCATAACTCCGAGAAATCCTTGATCTACTTCAAACGGCTGTTGCAAATTGAAATTAGAAAGAAACTATAATTGCTTTCACTCGGTAATCGCACTTAGGGTAGCTTGCCTCCAACTTAAAGCGTCAGCAACGACATTACTCTTCCGGGGGGTATAATGAATATCGAAGTCGTATGATGCTAGGCACTCTATCAACCGTTGTTGACAAAGGTTCAAATCTCGCTGAGAAAAAAAGTATATAATAGACTTATGGTCAGTAAAGAGCTTAAACTTTTCTCCTAAAAGGTAGCATCTCCACATCTTTATAACAAAAACCACAGCTTCCAATTCTAATTTCTAAGTCATGGACTGGGTACCTCTTCTTGTGGTCCTTAAGTTGTCTACTTGCATAAGCAAATACTGTATCCTATTGCATGAGTACCGCTCCTAAACCAGTTCTACAAGCATTAGTGAAAAATTTGAACATACTCGTTCCATCTTGAATATTAAAAATAAGCGCAATCATAAGAGATTCCTTCAACCTTTCAAAAGCAATACCACACTTATCACCCCACATAAACTTAAGATTCTTTTTCGTTAACTAGGTTAGAAGGGCTACTGTAACACCCCATAATTTTAACAACACCGAAGAGGATAAATTAAATAATAATTAATTTAATATTCATAATTAAGATAAATGGACTACGCCATTGCGTCCGTCTCGAAATTCTGGTCAAGACAGACATTTGGTTTACATAAAACGGACAACGTACGAAGAAGTTATGAAGGTTTAAATTTTGTATACGCGCAAGATAATTATATATTTATATAGGGTCCAAGAACTCAAAATTAGGTCTAGAAAGTTCAAAATCGTTCAAATTTCAGAATTCGGGGTGAGTGGGAAAATTCCCGCCCAGGGGAGTCGACCCCTTAAGGGGGTGTCGACCACTGGGTCGACCCCCTAAGGGATAGGTCGACCCTCTTAGGGTTGACGTGGCAGGTCGGTTTCTGGGTGATGGAAGCTATAAAAAAACAGCCTCATTTCTCTTATTTTCTTCACTGAAAATCAATGGAGGTCTAGATGCTGTCTGTGCCGAGACTGAATCAAATCCTTTTTCTTCTTCTGCAATCAAGTTTAGAGATTCAAATGTAGATCTATGATTCATCAACTACTTTTCTCCTTCTATTGTTCTAGATCTGAAAACTGTGAGTTTTAATTTAAATAATAAAAAAAGTAAAACATGATATGACTGTAATTTGGATCTATACATGTGAACCTTTGAATCGTTTCATATCTATAATAACTTGTGAATATATGATATTCTGACATACTATGACTTGGACCTTAACCTTTATCATATCGGATCTTCATTCGATTTTAGATCTAACTTACTATTTAGATCGCCTTGTACCTATCATGTTGTGGTTAAATTGTATTTGAACAAGTTGGACATCTAAATTATTACTTAGATCTTATCATGCCCATAATGACATCGCTACTATATTAGAAACAATTCTATTATCTTATGTTCACCAGATCTGTTCTCATATGTCCATCATATCAAAATGCCACTATATGTTTATGTCAGCTTTGTTAGTATAAATTCTTTCTGTCATCTTCCCTTCAACCCATCCCTTTTATTTTATATAGCCAGGCTACTTTCGAGCCTAGACATTTCGCTAAAAATATGCGAATGCGTTAGTTTGGGAACAAGGGGAAAAACGATAAAATTGGACATACCTTGAAAAGGGGAAATTTGGCATAACTTGAATAATGAATATGGACATGAGTTTGGGTATATAATTCATTATGAACATAATTGGTGAAAAAGTGGAATGAAAACCTATAACGACATAGGTAAAAAAAATCGCTAATAAGGAAATGCCTAGGATTATAGTAAAATACACTTAGACGCGAGGTTAGGTTGCACTTGTGGTGGAAGTCTGCCCGGAACCGCCCGGCATATCCAACGACCGCAATTGTTGAATCTAATGTGAGGGGTCTAAACGGAAAAATGCCAGACGTGATAAGATACGAAGTTAAGCCCGACTTGTGGAAGAAGTCTGCCCGGAACCGACTGGCATATCCAGCATCCATAAGTGGAAGGCTTAATGTGGGAGGTCTAGCATATTATAACCATAAATGGACATGGTAATACACTGGAATACTTAACCTAGTTGAATCTATAGGTATTGTATGAACATAAACTAGAATAATGGTTAAGTAAACTTTTTTGGACAGTGGGTGGGTTAAGTAATTCTAAGGGAGAGTGGGTAATATATATATATATATATGTATATATGTATATATATATATGTATATATAGTCCCACAAACTTAACCTGATAAGGTTATGTAATTAAAGACACCATTTTAGGTAAGCATAACCTGTGGAAATGTTAGAGTTATGTAACTAAATACACCTTCGGGTAAGCATAACTTGTGGAAATGATAGGGTTATGTAATTAAAGACACCTAGTGGTAAGCATAACCGGTGGAAATCCTAGTGGGGATATAAGACAAAGGGGGAGCTTTTGTCGTATTGTGTGTGGGATCTTTTTCAATCAGTAATCCATATAACAGTATCAAACCAGGACTTTGCCCTAAGTCGGGGCACGCTTGCTGCGCTGAATGTAAGAGATCGAAATGAGGAGGACGTTGTAGGCGGTGCAAACCGACCGGGGACATGTGCGTGCATGGGCCGGGTAGAAAGGGCTAAGACGTCCGTGACACCAGTAGGTATGGCTATACACATCAATGAAGGGTTGCCACTTTAGAAAGTGATACCTCCTATTGTGGGGCCGACATAGAGTATCTGAGGAGTAGGGAGCCGATAAATTAGGGTAGTAGTTAGGGTACATCTGGACGTATTCCTAAGTCTACAATTTGATAGTGTTGCGATCATCTCATTATGGTTATACTAGTATTAGTGTAGAGTAATTATGAGGGAAGCGTATACACTCTATCATGTTTACCTTGCCATACTTACCTTTTGTGATGTTATCTTCCTTATCCACTTTATATGCCTGTCGTGCTACTTTTACTTATTTACTGGATAAAAGTAATTGGACTCGCTAGACTTTATGTCTGACCCTTTTTGTTTCCTCTTCTTTCTTCTGTTTCCCCCCTCCCCAGGTTCTCAAGGTGGGAATACTCAGGCTTAATCAGGACTCAGTTATCATCTTGTTAGGAGTTTCTTTTGAAGTATTACTCAAGTTCTTATCTTTACTACTACGGCTTTGTCAATTTTTGGGAATTATGCTTTTCTTTTATGTATTTCAGTACTCTGATGGTACAAGACAGAAGCTTTACATTATTGTAATGGTTTTTATGTAGTTCCAGACTTGTGATATTTTGGACCACGATGTTATGAATTATGTTTTAAATAAAAATTTAAATTCTGCTTTTGTCTTTTATATCTGCCTTGTAATGTTTTGTGTCTGTTTACCAATAACGCTTCACGAAACTTAATGCATTCTCTTAATGAGTGACATTAACGGACGTGGGGTGTCACAGCTACAATCCTCGCTAAGTCCTTAATAAATTTCCTGTAATAGCCCACTAATCCCAGAAAATCTCAAATCTTCGTCGCATTATGGGGTATCCTCCATTCTTGAACATCTATTACCTTTACGGGTTGTACTACCAATCCTTTCCCGACAACAATGTATCTGAAAATTTGACTTCTTTCTTCTAAAAGTGATATTTCAGAAACTTTGCCTTAAGTTGATTCTCCCTCAAAATTCCTAGGGCCTTTCTCAAGTGATCCTCATGCTCCTTATAGTCCTTGGAAAAGATGAAAATGTCATCCTCGAGTACTACAACTATCTTGTTGAGAATGCCCTTAAATACCGAACTCATAAGATCCAAAAAGAAAGCGAAGGAATTTATCAAACCAAATTGCATAACCTTCCACCCAAATAATACATTTGTGCCGTAAACGTTATCTAAATTTTACTCCCACTACGCTACAAATTTGATTAGACAACAACAATCACACAACATAAGATAGATTCTTTGTTATGCCACATTTTTCATAACATAAGGAGAAATCATCTGTTGTCTAGCAAATCGCATGAAATCATTATGTTATGAAGATTTCATGCATGACATTCAAACAACATTTTATATGTTGTTTGATTGTAGTTATATAAAAAAAATTAAATTTAGCTTCACATAAATGCTCTTCCCTCCAAAATGTTGCTCAATGTTTTCTTTCACTCTCATATTTTAGTTATGATTTCAAACCATAATTTTATGTTGTTTATTAGAGTTATAAAAAATTCAGATTTGTCTCCAAAAAAAATTTGCTCTCCCTCCAAAAACTGGTCAATAGTTTGACTTTTCCTTTTCATATTTTAATTTTTTATTCAAACCATATTTATCTGGTGTTTGAAGAAATAGTCAAAAAAAATTACTTTTTCGTCTGTTTCCACCTCTATGTTTTATCGTTTCCATTGTTCGTTGGGGTTGTGAAAATATTACGTGTTCATATCCATATTATACTTTACGTTCCCACTCATCGTTTTATTTTCCCTCTTCTTCTTCTTATTATTTTTCACTTTCTCTCTCCCAATAATCTCTCTATCTCAAAACTCAATCGAACCCTAATCTCAACGATTCAGCAACGAAACCTTAGTCTATGTGATAATAAGGTAAACCCTAATTCTCTTGTGTTTTATTTATGGAATTATGATGAGAATTTGCTGATTGTTATCGGTTGTTATTGGTTTTCCTATTGTTAAGAAATTTAGCTATTGTTCTTACTACAATTATACTCTGTTATTATTCTTCTTCTTATTGGTTAGTGCAATCGATTCATTTGATGAGAATGTTGTTGTTGATCCAGTTCTAGTGAAAACACATCAGGTGATTCTTTGTAGCTTTGTAAAATTTTATTATAAGTTTATTCTAGTTCCTTTGATTTTTGGTGAATAGTTTCACAAATAGTTTGCGGATCTAGAATCTGCAGTGAAATCCGAGGTTTGGACTTAAAGATCTTGTCCTGTTGAATGTTAGTGGCATCATATCCTAAGTTAATTCTGCTATACTTTTGCATATGGATAGAGGAGAAATCACATAACACCGTTTTGTAGTCTCGACGACTCCATGTAATTTAGTTTAGGATTTAAATTTGCCTTATGATATAATTTAACATTAACAGCTTCCGAACAAATCACATAACACCATTTTGTAGTCTCGAGCATTAGGTATGATTCGATCCCATGTGCTTTCGGTTCTGAAGAATGCTTCTTTCCAAGTATTTTCTTGCAGCTTAAATTTATAACTTATAAACTTGAATCAGTTGATGATGTTACCACTTGTCATTGGGTGGAAATAGTCATTCGAGAAAATATCTCAGGTTAATCACCCTTTTCGGAGGGTGTTGAAGCATCTATTATCTATTTTCTCTTTAAGGCTGAAGCTAGTGATGTATATGTTATAGCTTTATCAACATTCTTCCATGCTTTAATGCAATAGTTTAGTGTGATCAGTGATAATACACCATGTAGTTACAACTATATTGTCGTAACATGAATAAGTCTGTCTATCTAGTTATAGTCATGTTATCTTATGCACAATATCACGTTTCTAGTCGTAATAGCAATCATGCACAAGTCGATATTAATATTAATAGGTCTGAACATCCATTTTACAAGCATTACAAATGTAAAGTGGTTCTACACACAAACGTAAATTATTTCTTCACTATGTGATATATAATAGAGCATATTAATACAATGTCATATGCAGTTTTGATGAATTCTCGTCTACCTTTTATTTAGAAATGCACACACTTATTGACCTAAATAACAAAATGGGACATAAAAAGAAGAAAAATAATTATATATCATTGATATGAGAACTTAAATAGCCAACTATATTCATTATATCTAGTTCAAACGTGTTGGTTGAAAGTCCATAAATATGGAAAAATTATTTGAGGCACATGAATGACCATGATCACCTTGACATCACTGTGTGAATTATATAGTAAATCTCCTTTTGTTAATATATTGTGAAGATATTATCAACTTTTAGTAATAGATTGAAGTATCATTTATTGATAGTTATGTTAGCACATTGAAAAGTTAAAAGTCGATTGAAGCAAAGTATATGGTACTAGCATTTTATTAATTTTACGTCCTTTTGAGGTATTTCTGCAACTATAAAAGTCAAGTTTAATGCATCCCTAAAAAAAGATGTTTTACATGTGTTTTCTTACTTATACGAAAACTGCATGTACAATGTTAGGGGTTTCCATTTCTATTTTTAAGTTATTTGTGTTATTATAACCTGATTTTTAGGAATTCATTTTTGTGACCTCTTCCCAACATATCCACTAATATCAATGCATGTTTAATTTTCATTCCCAAATTCTGTTGATTCCAACTGTATCTTAGGCGACCTATTCGATTTCTATTTTAAGTTTTATTCCTAGCTTGGTCATACCATGGACAGTCATTTGATAGAAAGGGCTCTGAAGGTCCTGAAGCAAAAGGCATGCGTGACAATGTTGCTAATTCTAATTTCACGTGGCGTGCCATATGTTTGGCCATATTCGACTATTCTATTTTTTCAGCTATTAATAAATACTATCTCTTCTGTAGGCATGATATGCTTGTGGATAATGTATAAAATCCATCTTGTGTTGAATTTAAATAATTTGGCCTGTGAAATTGAAGCTAAATAACTTGGATGGTTTATTAAAGTGAATGTTGATATATTTTGTTGTTTATATCTTGAGGTCATAGCCATTCAATAAAAAAACTGCTCTTTTATTATTACAGTGAGCATTAAAGAAAGAATAAATATTTAATTAGACAAAAAGGCCTTAACCACAAATCATGTTATTGCAGTAAATGTTAGGTTTTTATTAAAACTAGAAAAAAGGTCTTGACCACAAACGAAACACCCCACCTCCGTTAAGGTCACTCACAAAGGGAATGCCTTGACTTTGGTAGAGCATTATAGGTAAAAGATACAGATAATTTACAAGACAGACATATAAACAGCAGAAAAAATAAATTTATTTCATAAGTACATGATTCAGTTAAAACATTACAACAACTGTCTCAACCAACTTTCAAATTATTACAACAAAATCTCTGTCTTGAATTAAAACATAAAGAAGCATTAAAACAACAATAAGCAACATAAATCCCCAATAAGAGAGTATCCAAAGCCATAGCCCAATGAAAAGATTCCAAGCAATACATATACTCTCTTCAAGCTGGAAATGATCCGATCTAAGCTGAAGTATTCCCTCTCTTCGGACATGAGGGGGAAACGGAAGAAAAGAAGATGAAAGAAAATGGGTCAGACATGAGTCTGGTAAGTCCAGTGACTATTTAGCATGTAAACAAGAAAAGGGTTATGACAGGAATAAATTGAATCTTGGTCAACACCCTAGAAATAAGATAATAAGGCTGAATATGCTATCGCACTCATTTTACTTCTCTGCACCCACTTACAAGTGTTTCAACTAGCACCATGTGTTCAACCTAAATGATCCCCTTTTTATCGATCGGCACCTACTCATATACGTTTACCACTTGTGTCATTCGGCCCCGCATGATTGTAGATACCTGTGCTAGTCCCACCATAGGGTGTATCAAGTCCTATGGTGGCAACCCGACACAATTCAAGGTGCACATAGTATAACTACTTATGCCCAGTGCCTGCTTTTTCCACTCTGGAGTACGTGCACGACCGCACTCCATTGGAACCTACACTGACGCACCACCCACCGTTGTTTTGACCGCTTATAATCAGCCCAGTAATCATGCCCTACCCTGCCTAGTTCAGGGTACCGTGATACATCTATGTGGGTTGTAGCTGAAATGGGTCCCCGTTACTAGGGTTTCCTAATCAACATGTTAAAATGGTTAAGTGTTCTCAAATTAACCAAACCCCACCCATCGGTTTAGTTAACATGTTGTATTGGTTAAGTGTTGCCTTAATTAACTTAACCCTACCATTCCTGTCTTAGCTTTAATTTATTCATTAAAGCACCAACCACTCACATTAGCTATGTATTGCTGCGGTTGTTGGATGTGCCGGTCGGTTCCGGGCAGTCTTACACCGCAACTCAATCAAAACTCGGGTTCTTTTGGGCTTGATGCACTAACCTCTTACATTAGATATATATTGTTACGGTTGCTGGATGTGTCGGGCGGTTCCAGGCAGTCTTACACCGTAACTCAATCTAACCTCGGGTTAGGCATATTCGTCTTTTTCTTAATTTACATATTTATCTTCAAATTTATATGTAAATTATCCACAATTATTGCCATTCAAGTCATGCCCCAATTACCCTCTAAATCATATTCAAAAAATTTGGTATATAAATTATACCATTTTTATGCCACTAACCATTCATTTATTTATGGACCAAATTATGCCAATAATAATAATTTTTAAGGTTTTCCCAACGTTACCCCCGTCATACGTTTGCAAAATTCAAATAAAATGTTAGGCTCGTAACTTAGCCTAACTTATATACAAAAGGGGAAAGAAGGGAGCATGTACCATTCACACAACATAAAATAATAAGGATCTAAGTAAACATGTGTCATGTAAATGTGGCATAAAATAATGAACTTGCATTTTTGGATCCAACTAGCATGAGTCTTTAAGCATATGAAATTACCCAAATCCAACTTGGCATGTAAATGTAAACTTTTATTTTGGGTCCAATAAACATAAACCTTAAGCATATAGAATTACACAAGTTCAACTAGGCATGTAAATATGAACTTTTAATTTGGATCCAATAAACATGAATCTTAAACATATGGAATTACACAAGTTCAACTAGGCATGTAAATATGAACTTTTATCTTAGATCCAATTTTCATAGATCTAAATGTAGATCTAAACATAATACATGTCTTGGCCTAACAACTTGCATATAACATGTATAAGTCACCAATTTTGCACGATTGGTTTACATCAACACAATAACCACATAGCCTAACAACTTGCATGTAACATGAATAAGTCACCAATTTTACATGATTGGTTTACATCAACATAATAGCCTAACAACTTGCATGTAACAAGAATAAGTCACCAATTTTACATGATTGGTTTACATCAACATAATAACCACATAGCCAAACAACTTGCATGTGACATAACATGAATAAGTCACCAAAGTTTACATAATACATGAGTGGTTTAACACCAACATAATAACCATAATAGTCTCATAAGCATATATGATAGAATCGTTACAAGAATAGGCATGAATCAGCATCATCATTATCTTACAACTAGAAATAACGCTAGTTTTCATTTTATTACAAATCATAACTTTTAATCGTTCACATCTAAATAATAACAAGACTTACAAGCAAAAGGAAGTCTTATTTTCTGGGATCTGTTTTCTGAATTTGAGAAGCAATCCCTTGAAGAAGACTATCAATTCTCTAAGTTAGTTCTGATTCGTAGCTTTTAACTTGTTTTCTAATTGAAGAACAAATGGTGGCTAGGCTAGAACGATCATGGATAGCATGGTGGCTCCTTGGAATGAATTTGTATGATTTAGGGTTTGAGGATTAGGGTTGCTTTTATATAAGTTTAATCTTATGTGAACCGTTAGATCATTCTAGGAGCAATCACAACCGTCCAGACTAGATAGAGTTATCCAGAATTTCCACCTAAGCCCTAGTGACTCTGCAATAGGTCAGAAAGGACTCAGCAACAAGTTGGAATCGTCTCTGTTTTGGATCTGGGCGAGGGGGTAGGTCGACCCCCTGGTCGACCTGTATAGGGTAGGTCGACCCCATGGTCGACCTGGCCTGGGGCGGGAGAAATCCCGCCCAGCCCGCTTCTTTGCTTTTCGTATGAATTTTGAATTTTAACTCTGAACTGTTTTTAATTTATATAAATTTTCTGAAACTTCTGAGGGCCATAACTTCCTCATATGTAGTCCGATTTACGAAAACTTGGACTCTATTCCAAGCAGAATTTCGAGACGAACGCAATGGCGTAACCTGTTTCCCTTAGTTATCACTGTAAAATTAAGTATTATCTAATTCGTTCTTTTAATAGACATAGAAAATCCAGTGTGTTACATTCTCCCCTCCTTAAAGGATTTCATCCCCAAAAACTTTAAGTCAAGAAGTATGTATATCCTACCATCCAATCGTCCATCTACTCAACCATCAAACGCAAGCGTCCATTGTCCTTAAAAGACTTCTAATGCTTTCATGATCATATGCGTAGTGTGTGTACATGTCCTTATCTAATGCAAAATCAGGTGGTCTACTGATTCAGTTGACCTCCTTTATGTGAATTATGTCAGTGCCATGAGTCCGTTATGCATGCAGTTATTCTTAATCATACTTTCTACATGAGTGCACAATCATTCATACAAATGCAACGTACATATGATAACACATCAAGTTCCAATCCATATACAAATACATATATTCATATGCAATATGAAAGTGACTGAGCCGATCTAGTACCTAATGTGTGTGTATATGCATCCACGAGCAACCACTAGCAACCACTTGCAACCACACGCAACCATCAATCATAACATGTTTCAAATACATGTTTACATCCATTAGTTTCTACCTAAGGATAAAGAATAGGGCCGAGGAGATATACTAAAAAGATAGATATAAGCATGACTAAACTTACGGAAAAGAGATCAAGGAGGTACCCTAAAAAAGAAAAGGGTAGGCTGTGCGTATTTTTCTCTCAGTTTCCCAAGTCGCGTCTTCCTCAGCGTCACTCCATTGAACCTTAACAAGCTTAACTTCTCGGTTGCGTAGCTTTTTGACTTCCGTCCTCAAGATACGAGTTAGGACTCTTCCCACAATCGCTTCTCGTTCCACTTCTACTTCCTCTAGTATACTTGGCTCCACAACTTCCGCGGACTCATGTAAGCACTTTCGTAGTTGAGAAACATGAAAAACATTATGAACTCCAGCCAGTCTTTCGGGTAGCTCTACTCTGTAATCATCATCCCATCCTTTCAATGATATGAAATGGTCCTACAAATCTTGGTGCTAGCTTTCCTACGGACCCAAAGCGAATGACATTCCTCAAAGGAGATACTTTAAGGAACACCTTATCTCCAACCTCAAACTCAAGGTCTGTCCTTCTTTTGTCGGCGTAGGACTTCTGTCTATCTTTTGCAGCCTTCATCTGTCTTCTTATCAAGTTCACCTTTTCTGAGGTTTCTCTAATCATGTCTGGCCCAATTACGAGCTTGTCTGTAGACTCCCACTAACAAGTTGGTGATCGGCATGGTCTTCCATATAAACCTTCGAAGTGTGCCATACCTATGGTGGCTTGGTAGCTATTGTTGTAAGCAAATTCCACCAAAGGATGATGATCCTCCCATGTTCCTCTAAAGTCGAGAATGCACAATCTCAAGAGGTCTTCCAATAATCTGTTCACCCTTTCCATCTGACCATCTGTTTGGGGGTGATAGGCCGTGCTTAAGCATAATTATATACCTATAGCCTCCTGCAAACTCTTCCAAAACTCGCTCGTAAAGATAGGATCTCAATCACTCACTATACTGGAGGGTATCCCATGGAGTCGGACTATCTCTTTAAGATAAATGGATGATACGGACGAGGCAGTCCTTCTACTCATAACAGGTATAAAGTGAGCGCTTTTATTGTGCCTGTCCACTATTACCCATTGTTAGCCTACTTTGCGAACTAGGCAACACAAAGTCGAGATGTCAAGCATTGAAGAACACTTCTTTCCAAACACCATCGGATCGGATCAGAGGGCTACTATTAGACCGGGACGGAGTAGAACATAATGGACAAGAGCTCAAGTCCAACACAGGTCGGATCGGATCGGAACGGAGCAGAAGATGGATTAGCCTGAGTTCGATGCAGGCTAAATCGGATTGGGTATAGTCAAAGAAAAGCAAAATGAAACAAAGTGAAGAAGGGCAAAATTCAAACCAGGTCGGATCGGATGGGGTGATCCGATCCGAACCGCACTTGTTACTTTATCCGAACCGAACCCAGTGCACTTTGCTACTTCAGCCCACGATCTCCTGGATATTCGGAGCGGTTACACCCACTTTCTACCCATGATGACCACTAACCTGGTGCGCTATCAATACTGAAATCCATCTGAGCATGAGGATGATGGAATACGAGCCACGTAGCCTCGATCCGAACCGAATTCTGGTGGAATTTCCATCTATAAATAGACCCCCAAAGGTCATTTAAAGAGGATCTTTTGGCACTTTGAGAATTGAAGTATCTTAGAGAACCGAATTCCAGCACTCCAAAACAATCCAAATCATTATATACAGTATATTTAGAGATAATTGAGTGAATGTATATGAAAAGTGAGTGAGATTGAGCGAATATCCTATTGTATTTTCATCTATATCATCAAACAAAGTGTTATAAAGTGGACGTAGGCTCTTCAAAGCCGAACCACTATAAATTCTGTGTCTCTTTTTACGTTTTTGATCTCATTTTATCAAAAGTTTAGTCAATTTGGGTGTTAGAACCACTTTTTGGTCTAACATTTTTGGTGCTTTCACTGAGAACCATTTGAATTCTCTGTTATTTCTAGATTATCGTTCTACTTTTTGGACCGTTGAGTTCAAAGAAGCTAATCCCCACCTTTCGACACTTGTTAGTACTTGTTGGTTGGTTGTTGGAGAACTATGGGCAAAGGAAAAGGCAAAGATGTCCAAACTAGTCGAGGGAACGAAGTTGGTGAAGATCAGCAAAATCCGGTTGTGACAAGGTCTCGTGGGCAGAGTTCGGGAGCAGATCGGATAGGAATGGGAAATCCGAATCGGTCGCATAGGGAGAGCTCCGATCCGAACCGGGTTGAAGATGTTGAAGTAGTGCACTCTCCGAACCCGATCCGACCCGGTCAAATCTCCTTGCTCCGATCCGACCCGACCATAGGTGATGCTGGAACCTCTACTCGAGCTCCTCCAAATGCTACGAATCCAGCCACCAGGACCAATGACCAGATCAATTCGTCCGCACCTGTCACTCAAGGAGATTTTTCATGCCTTCTTGACATGATCGAGAGCACTAGGGAGGCTATGAGAATTCATAAGCGCACTAACCTTATGATGCAAGAGAATATGAGAATTATGAGTAGGGAAATTAGTGAGCTTCACAGGCAGAGAACCCCTTCCCCAAATCATCATACTGTGATGGATCAATCTTCTTCTTCCGAGGAAGAACGGCCCCATGAAAGGAGGCCGCTCGAACGACCTCAGAATTTGGAAGAAATGACTTTCGGATCTTTGGGATCCCATGAAGATGTTGCCTGTGAGATTGACCGGGAACGTTGGGAACAAAGAAGAGCAGAAACCACTAGGAGAAGGGGAATGTCCCCTGATCAGGAACCTAGAGGAAACCCAAACATCAGAGCCAGGGAGCCTGAACGGCCTTTAAACAATGCTGATGTATGGGCTATGGTGCGCCAAATCATGTCTGAGAGTCGAAATTACACCAATGAAGATTATGGTATTGAACGAAGCCATACTCCTTTTACTGAGGACATTCTTAACTTTCAGTTCCCCAGACATTTTAATCTGCCACAGATGGACAGATATAACGGGAGAACCAACCCGGGACAACATTTGATGCGATACACATGGCTTATGAATGCTGCCGCTGCCCCTGACGCTGTAAAGTGCAAGGCTTTCCCGATCTACTTAGAAGACGTAGCATTACTATGGTTTACCCGACTTCCTCCTTGATCGATTTCAAATTTCAAAGAACTGAGTGAACGTTTTATGACTCAATTCCGACTTCACGCCCGAAAGTCTAAGACTGTTATCGAAATATCGAGAATTAAGCAAGCACCGGGTGAGTCCTTGAAGTCGTATCTAGACCCTTTCAATTTAGTTGTAACAGAAGTCAGCGACCCTCATGAACCTACAATCTTGATGGCATTAGTGGAAGGAGTTGATCCTGATTCGGAGTTTGGAGATTATCGTTCTGGGAAGCCACCACCCACAAGGGAGTTGTTTTATGAGAAGGCCAATATTCAGTTAAGACGGGAGGAAGCAAGAGCAAATAGAAAAAGGAAGTCCGGAGCAGCTTCAAAAGAAGCTGTTCAAAGTAATGTTGCTGTAAAGCAGTCTGGAGAAAGTTATGGTAAAGTCGAAGTGAACGTGGGAAATAAGAATGGAAACAGGGGCAACAGCAACCGTAATGCAAATGGTAATAGGAGAAACAGGAACCGAGGAAGTAATCCTGACAAAAGACCCCAGTTCCAGACTTTTGAAAATTATTCACCATTGAATGACACTTTGGAGAATATTTATTTGGATACGTACAATGTTTTGCAATACAAGAAACCACCGCCGCGAGATTCAACAGAAAAAGAAATTGCTACTGGAAAGTTTTGTTTATTTCACTGAACCCACATACATTCAACGAACGAATGTCGACACTTGAGAGATGTGGTTGAGAAGTTGTTGCATGAAGTTAAGTTGGATGAGTATAAGGCTGCACCAAGGGACAGGGGGCAAGGAGGACAGGCCCCAAACCCGAGTCAGCCTGCTCCCAAGCCTACAGCACAACAAAAAGGCAAAGGGATTGTCATTAACACCATAGTAGGTGGACTCCATCTGGCTATCCATAGTTTCAGAGCAATGGACCAATACGTCAACGCAGTTAAGCACATAAATGTAGACGAGTGCGATGATTTGGAAGATATCACCCCTGTGAAATAGCAAAAGACAATGTTCGATGACGTTGTGTTCCGTAACAGGGATGACACCGGAATCCAATCACCTACCGAAGATCCATTGGTTATTACCACTACCATTGGACCGGCACTGGTCCATAAGGTACTAGTAGACATTGGAAGCTCTGTCAACATTTTGTTTAGGGAGTCATTCGATCAGATGAAACTTGAGTCTGGAGATTTGAAGCCCTGTGAAGGTTGGATCCGAGGCTTCAATGGGGCATCGACGGCTCCAATAGGATATATATAATTGCCCGTAACATTGGGACAGGGGGATCGTCGAAGAGTGCGAATGATTCAGTTTGTGGTGCTAGATATTGACTCTCCCTACAACACATTTTTGGGAAGGCCCTCCCTTGCAGAGTTCAGGGCTTGTATCGCACCTTGGTGCTTAATGTTAAAGTTCCCAACTGAAGTCGGAACAGGAGTGATGAGGGGAGATCAAGTCTCTGGGCGAGCCTGTTATATTGCTGAATTGAAAATGCTGTTGAAGGGACTCAACATTGATTCCAAAAGTACCTCACCCCCTCCAAATGTGGGTTCAGCATAGCAATTAAAAGGATCAGCCCTGAAAGAGTTGCCCAAGGGATTGCCTGAAGACCTAGATCCCAGAGAAGATGAGGAACCTGAGGATAGAAAAGCAACTCCTAACGAAACGACAGTGGACATACCCATTGATGAAGCTGATCCGGCAAAGGTTTTTAAGATTGGATCCCAATTGGATCCGCATCGAGCCAAAGAACTGGCTGACTTTCTGAAGGCAAACCTGGATGTGTTTGCCTGGACCCACGCAGACATGTGTGGGATATCACCATCCGTCATGAGTCATTCGCTGAGTATAAACCCAAAACACCCACCTGTAAAGCGAAAGAGACGTGTGCTGGGCCCAGAGAGGTCGACAGCTCTGAAAGAAGAAGTGGAGAAGCTGAAAGAGAATGGATTTATTAGGGATTCGACATATCCCGACTGGATATCGAATCCTGTTTTGGTAAAGAAGTCAAACGGAAAGTGGTGGACATGTATTGATTTTTCAAACTTGAACAAAGCTTGCCCAAAAGATAGCTTCCCACTCCCCAGAATAGAACAGCTTGTGGATTCGACAGCGGGACATGAACTTCTTTCTTTTATGGACGCATATTCCGGATACAACCAGATTCCTATGCATGTGCCCGACCAAGAGCACACGAGCTTCATTACAAATTTGGGGTTGTATTGCTATGTGGTCATGCCGTTTGGATTGAAAAATGCTGGAGCTACCTACCAACGCTTGGTGAACAGGATGTTTTATAACCAAATAGGGAAGACTATGGAAGTTTATGTGGATGATATGCTTGTCAAATCGAGACAGTCCTCTAGCCATACGCAAGACTTGGCAGAGATGTTCGGTATCCTGCAAAAGTATCGAATGAAGCTAAATCCTTTGAAGTGCTCATTTGGGTGGCATTTGGAAAGTTTCTAGGTTTCATCGTGAGCTCTCGAGGGATTGAAATTAATCTCAATCAGATAGCAGCGATAAGGAACATCGAGGAACCACGAAAAATCAAGGATGTCCAAAGTCTTGCAGGGAAGGTGGCTGCGTTGAGTAGATTTATCTCCAAAGCAACAGACAGATGCGTCCCATTTTTTGACTTGATAAAAAGGGGAAAGAAAAATTTTGAATGGACTCTGGACTGTGTTGAGGCCTTTCGAAGTTTGTTGGATTTACTAGAGAGACCACCGATTCTGTCAAAACCAGTAGATCATGAAGAGTTGTTCGTTTATCTAGCAGTATTGGCCCACGCTGTTAGCACCGCCTTGGTCCGAGAAGAAGACAAAGTGCAAATGCCAGTATACTACGTAAGTAAGAAATTGGCAGCTGTTGAACGAAACTACCCGAGGATTGAGAAGCTTGCTTATATCCTTCTGATCGCCTCCCAAAAACTTCGCCATTATTTTCAAGCTCACCCAATAACCATATACACCGATCAACCTCTGAGACGGGTGTTGCAAAGACCCGAAGCATCGGGACGGTTGATCAAGTGGAATATTGAATTAAGTCAGTTTGATTTAAATTTCCAGCCACGGAGATCGATTAGGAGGCAAGCTCTGGCTGACTTTATAGCAGAGTTCACAATTCCGAAGGAAGAGATGATCAATGACAAGGTGGTCAAATCAGAGGAAGAGTTAGAATTAGGTCCATGGAAGTTATACACAGACGAAGCCAAGAACGACAGAAGGTCCGGAGCTGGAGTCGTCTTGGTTACTCCCGAAGGACGATCGCTATATTACGCTCTGCGATTGGAATTTTCAGCGACCAACAATGACTCTGAATACGAAGCCCGGATTGCCGGGCTGAAGCTTGCTAAGGAATTCGAAATAAAGGCATTAGATATATTCTGCGATTCCAAAATAGTCGTCTTCTAAGTGCGAGAGGAATTTTTGGCCCAGGGACCTCGACTTATTACCTACCTTGGAAAGGTGAAGGAGCTGTTGAGCAACCTAGAATGGTATAACATAACGCATATTCCGAGAGCTGAAAACCAGAAGGCAGACCGGCTAGCGAAGCTGGCTAGCTCCGACAATCCAAAGGAAACCGAAATGGTTCCAATTGAGACGTTGGAGTCGCCAAGCTTCGAGTTAATGGAAATTGAATTAGCTCTTGAAGCAGAACCGGAGAGGGAGTCGTAGATGACCCCAATCAAGAATTTCCTTAGAAATGGAATACTCCCGCCAAAGAAGAGTGAAAGGAGGGCCATAGTTCGCAAAGCTACCAGATACATCCTTCACGATGATGACCTTTATCGGCAAGGATTTTCTATGCCCCTGTTACGATGTACAGCACACGACGACATCAAGCGTGTACTGAGAGAAGTACATGAAGGTGAGTGCGGAGATCATACGGGAGGTCAAACCTTAGCCAAAAAGGTGTTGTGATATGGGTATTTCTGGCCCACAATTAATAAAGATGCAGCTGATTACTCACGATGCTGCGACAGATGCCAGAGGTTCGCTAAGATTCCAAGCTCACCACCGACCCAGCTCAAGTCGATGGTGAGTCCGTGGCCGTATTCCATGTGGGGAATTGACATAATCGGAGTTTTACCAATTGCCAAAGGAGGATCAAAGTATGCAATAGTCGCCGTGGACTATTTTACGAAATGGGTAGAAGCTGAGCCCTTAACTAAAATCACAGCGAGAAAGGTGATAAGTTTCGTGGTTAGAAACATCATATGCCGATTTGGGATTCCAAGGACCATTGTAACTGATAATGGAACCCAATTCGACGGTGCCGAATTCAGAAATTTCTGTCAGAAGTACAAGATCGACAAGCGGTACACTGCAGTCGCCCATCCACAGTCAATGGGCAAGTAGAAGCAATAAATAAAGTCATAAAGTCCATCCTCAAGAAGCGATTGGAACGTGCAAAAGCAAAATGGGTGGATGAATTGCCCTTGGCTTTATGGGCATATCGGACAACATTTAAGACAGCTACTGGTCACACCCCTTTCTCTCTTTCCTTTGGTTCAGAGGCAGTAATCCCGGTAGAGCTTGAAGTTCCCTATCATAGGGTGACATATTATGACCCGATGACGAATCGGGCACTCCTCCTTGAGTCCCTTGACGAGATTGAAGAGAAAAGGGACGAAGCAGACTTGCGGGCATCAAGACATCAACGTCAGATGGCACACTATTATGACAAAAAAGTCCGTTTTAGAACCTTTGAACCGGGAGATTTGGTACTAAAGCGAGTTTTCCCATCCCTTCCTCACTTCGGACCAAAGTGGGAAGGGCCATTCGTAATCCAGCGGAAACTTGAGACAGGAGCCTTCAAGTTAACGACCGTAGATGGCGAAGAAGTGCCTAGGGCTTGGAATACCCAACACTTGATGCGATATTTGAATTTGGGATACTGTATCTTCTTCCATTTTTCTTATGAACTCTGTAAAAAGGCACGACTTGCCTTAGAAAAGTCTGTTGATGCGAACGAGAAACTATAAAGTGGATGTAGGCTACGACTTAGCCGAACCACTATAAAAATATCGTGTGCCATTTACTTTCCTGCATTATCTATATCTCCAACCATTGTTCTACTGTGACTGTAAAATACAACATGTTAAATTGAAATCTGGAAAGTTGGAAATGGCTTATATGCAGGAACAAACACAACGACTGTTTGTACAATAAAATATAAAAGAATGAGAAGACGACATTCTTAACTCTAACTTTCAAGAATTGAGAGAGAGTATAAAGGACGGGAAGACAACGTCCTCCGAGGCGTGAAGGTGCACCCATATAAGAGACCGCCTTGGCAAGAACTCTAACTTGAACACAAGACATGAGAGTATAAAAGATGCCGGAAAAGAACAAGCATCAATGACAAAAGGAATGTGACCCCTGTCAAACAATCGGGGACATTCGAACCTTTTAATTTAATCTTGAATAGTTTTTCAAGACTGACAGGGGGCATATATGTACACACATATTCCACCCCCCCCCCCCCCGCTATAATTCCATTACACAGCTTGATTAGGACATGCATTTGAATTTTTACATAAGTAATGAACTGACGACTAATAGACATTACAGGAAATGAATTATTTTTATTCACAAATGTAGGAATTTGTACAGGAAAACAGGCAAAAAGAAGATGCAAAGGCCACACTCGCCGCAACGATTGTGGGCCAATTAAATACTAAGAGAAAGCAAAACACTTTATCACTTGGACTTGGAAGTGGACTTGGACTTCTTAGTAGCTTTTTGAGCATCCTTTGCCTCTCTTTCAGCATCAGTTAAGATGCGCCTTGGTTTTTTCTTCCCCGAGACTGAAGTGCTGGAATCGGCTGATTTCTTCGCGGGAGTCGGAACACTGGAATCAAGAGAAGACTTTTTAACAAGTTTTTCTGTGATAGATCTAGTCGAAAGCTTAACAACTAACCTTGATCCAGCATCCACCACTGCGAGAGGCTTAAGGTTTTCAGGATCTAGATCTTCAACTTTAAGCTGCATGCGTTTGTCTTGTTCGGCTTTCAATGCAGCCAAAGTGATATCATCGGCACTTTGCGACTCCCCAACTATAGCCACCTCAGGGTCTTCCTCATGTCCCCCGTTGCCGCCATCATCTTTTAAGCCATCTATCATTTCGTCATCATGAGGAGTATCAGCCTTAGACGGTTCAGTTCTCTCGAATCTATGGTGGCAACCTTGTCCTTTCCCCCTTTAGCCTTCTCCGTAGGTTCTGCTCCAGCGGTGATTCCCTGGGACACGTCTGTCTTTTCGGACGGTTCAATACATACAGAGTGAGAAGCAATAGTTATTAACTCAGGAGAAAATAATGGGTTCTTCATTGATTGCCCGATTACGTGATGAAAAGGTAGAGATAACTTTGACGAATTGAGGTGAAAAGGTAGAGATACCTTCCGATGACTTCTCAGCTGGAGTAACCGCTGTCTCCGACGCTGTTTCGGGTATGGGGGAAAGGAGAGATGCCCGAGGGATCCTCGGGTTTTCGGGATCATATCCCTCTACTTCAGAAGTTTCAGAAGCAGTAGAAGAAGAACCAGCCTCAGGAATGTTCTTTTGTTTACCTCTTCGCCTCTCTTCCTCCATAGTAGCAGCAATAAGGCAGCGTCCCTCGGCTAAGCGTTCTGGTTCATCATCTCTTAGATATTTCTCCATAAGCTTGTCCTCGTCAATGGAATCAACTTTGAGCTCCTCTTTCTCCCATTCAACGATTTGACTCCATACTTGGACCAAGGTAGATGGATAATCCTCAATCCAAGAGATGTTCCGGCGGCGAATTATATGCGCAAAAAATTCAATCATTAATTCGCCGAAACCATGAACCTCTTTCTCAGCTTCCGACAGCTGTTTGCGGGTCACTTCAGCGGATTTGATAACACCTTCGACGTTACCCTCCGCTAGGGCAGCCCTGTTCTCCGCCTCCACCAATCTGAAAGCCAAGTCAGCGTTTTTCTTCTCCAGTTCAGCGTCCTTCTTCGCTAACTCGGCCTTCTCTCGTTCAAGGTCGGCGTAAGCAAGTTGCATTTTGGCAGCATCTGACTTGGCATCTTCGGCTTGTTTTTTCAATTCTGAACGCTCTTGGGTATGGGACTCAAGCAAATCATGGTAGCGTTTTTGCAGGTCCTCAAATTGTTGCTTGAAGTTAGCAGCATCCCGTTGAGCGATAACAAGTTGGGCCTGTGTATCCTCGAGGTCTTTTCCTAAATTTTTCAGGGCCTTTGCATCGGCTTCTGCAGTCTTCTGCATCGAGTCAGTATTCGTGATTAGAGTTCAGATGATTCTGGAAAGATTACGCGAATACTTGAACATCTCTGAATATTGTTTCTCGACCGCATCAATTTTTGCTTTGGCCTCATCTGCCCACCTCGAGGAAATAGGCTTAAGAGCAGGTAAAAAAGTCAAGCTTTCGAAGTAATGTTCGGGAAATTGCTCTTCTAGGTACGCCCGCTTAACTGCAGTTTCAGCATCCAATGGGGGAGGTGCAGGGAATGTCAGCTCGGCATCCTTACATGTGGAAGGCTCAATAGCCTCCTCATTCCTCCTAGGTCGTTTAGCAGGAACCTTGTATTTGCTTCGTGAATCGGTATCTCTCAGCGGGCTCTTTTCCCTACTGCGCTTTTCTTGAGAAAGAATTGGGTCCTTCGACTGCGGCCTGTCATCTTCTCGACGACTTTGGTAGCCTTTATATCGCTTTGAATCTGACCGAACGGGAGAACGAGAGCGAGAGCGCGAGGATTGCGACTGGTAAGAATCATAAGGCCTTCTATCCTCCCTACCGCGGCTTTCGCGACGATCATGCTCATGATCAGAAGAGGGTCTATACATGCTGCGACGAAGTTTCCTGATATCGTAATAGGAGCGAGACATTGTACCTGCACAACAAGGCAAATGAAATTCAGAGTCAATGTTTTCACAAAAGAAAAGTGCTGTGAAATGTGGTGCTATTTTGTTAAGTGCATCCTAAGTGGCGTCTTCCCCCCGACAAACCCGAGTCGACTAGTACGAGCGGGCTCTTTAGCCTTAGCAGGAGTGGTATCCTCGAAAGAGGTGAAAACTAAAGGATTTGTTCCAAAATCCTCTGATGTGTAAATAGTTTCAGGTAAGGGGAGATCCCCCAAACCCTGAAATGTTGGGTCATCGGTACTAGGGGCGTCTCCCTGAGAAGCACCAGTCGGCAGCTCTTTGCAAGACGTTGACCTCTCCGGAGAGATGACATTCTTGGGAACAATATACCCCTCACAATGCTTTTTGGCCATATTAGCCAATTCATCATCTTGAGTCGAAGATGGAGAAGGTGAAGCCTGAAGCGGCATTGTAGGAGCTTTCGAGCTTTCACCCGTTTCGGGGATTACGTCCACTGGGGGGATATATACATATGGACTCGTCCCCTGACCAATGCTACGGGTAGTGGACAGCAACCCATGAAGATGAAGATATTCATCCTTAAGGACTTCATCAATAGTTAAAAACTTTTGATCACCGTTGAGGAGCTGGTGCATCCGACCAAAGAACACTTGATCCGATATTTGTTTTGGGTTATCAACTGCAAACAAAAAGAAAACGGATTAATGTGGTGGCTTGGACGTACCGAGTCGAGATTTAGAGAACTAGTGCTTTACTTGATTTCGTCCATCTCCTAGCACAACCTGGTTGTTTCCTTACATAAAACCATTCCAGCCTGGAATCACCCGCTTTACTGCTGAACGGTGCTGAAATTATTTTCCTCTTTGGGACAGACTCGAAGTAACAGAAAGAAGGAGTTTCTCGAGTCCGGTGTTTAAAGTTATAAAAGAAGTGAACATCATCAAAAGTGAGCTCTATGCCTAAGATCTCGCATTACGCTACATATAGGTTATACAAGTAAGCATAGGAATTGGGGTGCAGTTGCATGGGGGCAATCCGCATTTGTCTTAGAAAATCGACGACGAAAGGAGAAAATGGAGGGATAGTCCCAACCATGCACATCAATCGAGTGATTGCCATAAATCCTCTCTGGAGGGTTGTGAGGATGGTCAGCTTTTGATGGCACCAAGGTATCCCCTTTGGGTATCCCATACTTTAAGCGTATTCGAATAAGTCTGTCATTGTCGATCGTCGATTCGACAGAATCTTGAGGTGATTCCAGTATGATGGCAGACTCAAATTCATCAGGATCTCGATTATCTCCAATCCCTCCTTCCTCTTCATAACCCAGAGAAACTTCACTGTCAGAAGGTGTTCCGCTGTTATGCACCCCTACTTCATAGTCTCATCCCTCGTCATCCCATTCAGGGTCTGAGGAGGAAGATATGCCGTCAAGAGTGATTTTGTTGGATGTCGCTGGGATCTCTTTCTTTTCTGCTAATCTAGATGAACGTCTTGCTGTCATGGTCACTAAACTATTGAAGAAACAATAGCACAAGTTAGAGTAAATTAGCCTGTATCCCCCTGTGCATGTGTATGAACTAAAGTGTGTACAGTGTGTGCAGAAGATGTAACGTTAACACTCGAAAGTGTAATGCAAAATCTTGGCAAAGCAATGATGATCGGAGCAGTTCTTGATGTTCGCGTATGTTCGCAGGGCACTATCCTAACTGTTCATGAAGGTGGAAGTTATGTCAAATATTGATTTTAGCCAATTGGACAAAGTATTGTGCTTTAAGTTGGGTGGCCTCGGTTCGGTTCGAGTATACATGATGGGATCGGATCGGAGGCAAAGTCATGCTTCGGTCAGAAGTTGACATCCAACTGGATCGGATCGGGAGCATGCTTTTGGAGCGGATCGGGTGGACTTGAATATCAACTCCCCTTCTCCTTTGTTCTGCTCTCCGACCCGATCCGGTCAAATAAGTCTCGTTTCCCTTTTTTGCTTTTTGCTCCGACCCGACCTGATAGAGTAAGCCTCGCCTTCCTTCTTTTCCAACCCGATCCGGATTGATAGAGTAAGCCTCGCCCCTTCTCCTCCATCTCCTATGCTTCCTCGCCCGAACCGATTCCCTATGCCCTTCGCCTTCCCCTTCCTTCTCAATCACAACCAAACCCAATTCTGTTTTCAATGGTCCAGTTAGGAAGGGACGTGTACCCTCTCCAACATCCCAGTGCTTTGAGGTGGTGGCGGAGTCGCCAGCGACGACGGCAGGGGAGGAGATGGCCATGGCGTCGAATCCAAACAACAACCATACCCAAATCATTTAATTTAAGTACAAATTCGAACCGTAAAATGGATATATTGAGATGACTTAAGACTATACAACTACCTATATGCTTAATTCAGAAATTGGAGGGAAGATATTGGGGTTTTGGGCGTCAAGGTTTTTCTTTTTCTCGTTGGAGCGATTTCTGGAAAAGTGATGGAAATAAAAAGAAAAAGAAAAGGAGGAAATGGAACTATGGATTTATATAGGGTATGAGATGACCCTTAATATTCCCACTTTTAACTCCGTTCGGACCGGAGGCCGAACCCTTGAACATATGCTTGGCCCATTATTTCGGCAATGGTGGATTTAAACGAAAACCCGTCCAAGCTAGAACATAAGCCCATGAAAACACTTGTAGCCCATTAGTTTGAGTGATCATGAGTCGAAGGGCAGAGGCCGTTCGGATCGGAATCCGAACCGGAGGGAGTTACATGTATCAACTCGGCATTTGAATTGAATCGAACTCAAAAGAAAATTAAAGAAAAGACATACCTGGAAGAATCACTGGACATCGAGGAGAGTTCATAGGATTGTTTAAAAATGAAGAAAATAAATTGTGTATTCTACGACATATATATAAGCGATAAAATACACGACTTCATGAAGTAACGCATCTTCACAAACAAGTGGAAATTCCCGAAATTATTCGAAACAATATGATGTGATTTCTTGTACTCCAGAATGCGTTTATAGCCAACAAGAATTGCAATCATATGGGAGCGATCATCCAATGGCTTTAATTCAAAGACTGTTGTGTAAACTACTTCGAAGCACACTTAATCTTAAATAAGAGTGTACTTCGAGGGGGCAAAATGTTAGCCTACTTTGCGAACTAGGCAACACAAAGTCGAGATGTCAAGCATTGAAGAACACTTCTTTCCAAACAGCATCGGATCGGATCGGATCGGAGGGCTACTACCAGACCGAGACGGAGTAGAACATAATGGACAAGAGCTCAAGTCCAACACAGGTCGGATCGGATCAGATGGTTAACACCAAGGCGGATCGGAACGGAGCAGAAGATGGATTAGCCTGAGTTCGATGCAGGCTAAATTGGATCGGATCGGGTATAGTCAAAGAAAAGCAAAACGAAACAAAGTGAAGAAGGGAAAAATTCAAACCAGGTCGGATCGGATGGGGTAATCCGATCCGAACCTCACTTGTTACTTTATCCGAACCGAACCCAGTGCACTTTGCTACTTCAGCCCACGATCTCCTGGATATTCGGAGCGGTTACACCCACTTTCTACCCATGATGACCACTAACCTGGTGCGCTGTCAACCTTGAAATCCATCTTAGCCCGAGGATGATGGAATACGAGCGACGTAGCCCCGATCCGAACCAAATTCTGGATGAATTTCCACCTATAAATAGACCCCCAAAGGTCATTTAAAGAGGATCTTTTGGCACTTTGAGAATTGAAGTATCTTAGAGAACCGAATTCCAGCACTCCCAAACAATCCAAATCATTATATACAGTATATTTAGAGATAATTGAGTGAATGTATATGAAAAGTGAGTGAGATTGAGCGAATATCCTATTGTATTTTCATCTATATCATCAAACAAAGTGTTATAAAGTGGACGTAGGCTCTTCAAAGTCGAACCACTATAAATTCTGCGTCTCTTTTTACGTTTTTGATCTCATTTTATCAAAATTTTAGTCAATTTGGGTGTTAGAACCACTTTTTGGTCTAACACCCATATACTGGTGTTGCCCCTTTTTGACCTAGGCAACCCATCCACAAAGTCCATCGAAATGCTATCCCATTTCCACTGTGGGACCTCTAGAGGATGGAGCAGACCACCAGGCTTCTTCTGCTCCGCTTTGACTTGCTGGCATATCAAGCACTTAGCGACGAACTCAGCTACATACCTCTTCATGCCATTCCAAAAGAAAACCCTTTTTATGTCTTTATACATCTTGTCTCCGCCTGGTGTATGGTCAGCTTAGAATGGTGTGCTTCTTCGAGAACCGTCTTCACCAAATCCCTTGCTTGTGGGGCGCATAGTCTTCCATCCCGTCTCAACCAACCCTTATCATCGATGGAGTATCTATTGAGGTGACTAGAAGTCTCACCCCTAATTAGCTTATCCATCATATCAACTAGCTGAGGGTGTTCACGTTGCGCGGTTCCTATTGAGTCCAAAAGAGTAGGCCGTACCTCTAGCGATGCTAACAGACTAGGTACAATTTCAGAGGAGGGTCTGAAGTTAAAGTTTGTTATGTACTCCAAGCTTTGCCTTTCTACAAAGAGAGGACTTAAGGTCAGCTTCTTTCTACTCAAGGCGTCTACTACTACATTGCCCTTGCCAGGGTTATAGGAAATCTCAAAATCATATGAGACCAGAAATTCCATCCACCTTTGCTGTCTTAAGTTAAGATCTTTCCATGAGAAAAGGTACTTTAACGATTTATGGTCACTAAACAATTCAAACCTTTATCCTGGTAGATAATGACGCCATGACTTAAGAGTGAAAACAATGGTAGCTAGCTCCAAATCATGAGTTGGGTAGTTCTTCTCATGCACCTTCAATTGTCTTCCCCCATAACAAACTACCTTAGCTTCTTGCATCAAGACAACACCTAATCCTGTACCGCATGTGTCTGTGTATATGGTAAACATTTTGCTCCCATCAGGCAATGTTAGAACTGGGGCTGTTGTTAGAGCCCTTTTCAAACATTAGAAAGCAATATTACAATCCAAATCCCAAGAGAAAGTTAGGTTCTTCTTTGTCAATCTTGTGAGTAGGGCTGAGATTTTCATAAAGTCTTTAATGAAATTTCGGTAAAAACCCGCTAGCCCTAGAAAGCTTCGGACTTCGGTTGCATTCCGTGGAACCTTCCAATCTTGCACCGCAACTACTTTTACGGGGTTCAAAGCTATCCCCTCTTTGGACACCACATGTCCAAGAAACCTCACTTCTTCTCCCCAGAAATGGCATTTGGAGAATTTGGCTTTTAGCTGATGTGCACGAAGAGTATCCATGACTTCCCTTAAATGCAAAGCATGCTCTTCTTCATTCTTTGAGAAAATCAAAATGTCATCTACGAAGACCACCACAAACTTATTAAGGATCTCCCTGAACACCCTGATCATCACGTCAACAAAGTAAGCGGGTGCGTTTACCAAGCCGAAAGGCATGACAAGCCATTCAAAGAAACCATTTGGGGTTCTGAATGCGGTATTATCAATGCTGTCTTCAGCCACTCTTAGCTGATGAAACCCAGTAGCTAGATCTAGTTGGGAGAAAACCGACGCACCTACAAGCTGATCAAACAGGTCGTCTATTCTTGGAAGTAGGTGTCTATTATTCTTAGTCAGCTTGTTTAGCTCCCTATAATCAATGCATAGGCGAAGTGAACCATCCGCTTTGGTTGCGAATACTATAGGAGCACCCCATTCAGAAATACTCTGCCTTATAAACCCTTTTTCGAGCAGCTCTTTGACTTGCTTGCTGAGCTCTTTTCTCTCCCTTGGAGCCATGTGTCTAACGGGTAGAGCTACGGGTTTTGCATTATCAACAAGGTATATGCGGAAGTCGATCTCCCGCTTCGAAGGTAAGCCCTTCACCTCTTCGAATACATCTTAGTATTCATGGACTACTCTAACAGACTACAAGTTTTCAACAGACGCATCCATAGATTCTAGGTAGCTAAGCATAACGGAGTATATGGGATTACAAGAGATTTCGAGAGTGTTACCAAGGCGAGTCATAAGTCTAACCACTCTCTTTTCACAATCGAGGATGGCACCATTTCTGGATAACCAATCCATGCCTAGAATCAATCCATAGCCCGTGAAGCCCAAAACATAGGCATTACATCTAAACCCAACGCTTAGTATAGAAATTTCCAAATCAAAACAAATCATAGACAAATAGGCCGAGCCACCAATTGGATTTGAAACAACCAAAGGATCCTCTACTATATCGGTGTCTAGGTGCAGAGATTCAACTAAAGCGGTGGATATAAAAGAGTGCGATGCGCCAGAATCAAAGAGTGTATGAACAGGTTGATCAAAAAGATAAACTAAACTCTCAACAGAAATATTTCTACCTCTTTCTTGTGGAGGTGCCATGAGATCGTGAACCTGCCCTCCAGAAGTAGATCCAGTCCTCTTCCCTTGCCCTTGCTTTCTTGGGTAGTCCTTAGCCATGTGTCTTGTCTCGCCGTAGTGAAAACAATCACCCATCTTCCACTTTTTCTTTCTGCAGTCCTTAATCAGATGTCCAGGAATGCCACAAAAATTACACTTCCTCTTGTCACGGGGTTTGTTGTTCTTCCCGCCCTTTTTTGAGTCTGTCTTCTTCTTCTGGGATCCCTCCACTTTCTTATTTTGAGGTACTTCCACCTTTGCCTCTTTCTTGCCATCCTTGTCTTCCTCTTGTAGCAGTGCCATGTCCACCAGTCTCTCATAAGTTGCACCCATAGGTATATGGGACATAACTACGCTATGCAGTGGCCCATTCAACCCTTTAACAAAATGGAGAGCCTTCTTATAGGGAGTGTTCACTAACTCCAGTCCGAATCTAGCCAGCTGGTTGAATTGGTTGACGTATTCCTTGACCGACATACTTCCCTGTTTGAGAGCTAAGAATTACTCCATCTGTAGGCTACGTTCAGCATGTGAGAGGAATTCCATTTCAAACCTCATTTTGAAATCCTCCCAAGTTTCAATTGGTCTCTCAGCATTAGTTACTTCGCACCAATAAGAGGCCTCGTCCTTTAGCAACCACACGACCAACTGTATCTTCTGCCTATCGTCCACTTCGTAGATAACAAACAAGTCCTCGGTTTCTTTAAGCCAGTTCCTTGCTTCTACAAATGACTCAGTCCCATTAAAGTTCTTTCCACGCATGGCTCGAAAATCCATACATATCTTGGAGAAAGCATTTGCACAAGGAGGAGGAGGAGGAGGAACAACTGTGACTGAGGGAGGAGTAACGTCTGCTGGGCCTGCATCATTAGCCCTAGCCTCTAGGTACCTTCTAAACCAGCGAGGTACCGGTACATCCTCTGGAAGGTTAAGATCCCCATACATGCTGAAACGAAAAAGAAAAGATTCAAAACAAAGGATAGGAAGATAGTGCATATGGCTTTGGGGGAAATTATGCCTTTTTAAAACAACACTTTTTCTTTAAAATGCTTCTTTAAACTTCTTTTTGAAAATTAGTTTCCAAAAATTTTATCTGATCTGGCCACCATCAGCTCTGATACCAAGTGAAAAACCCCACCTCCGTTAAGGTCACTCACACGGGAATGCCTTAACTTCGATAGAGAATTATAGGTAAACGATACAAATAATTTACAAGACAGATATATAAACAGCGGAAAAACTAAATTTATTTCATAAGTACGTGATTTAGTTAAAACATTACAACAACTGTCTTAATCAACTTTCAAATTATTACACCAAAATATTTGTCTTGAATTAAAACATAAAGAAGCGTTAAATCAACAGTAAGGCAGCACAAATCCCCAATAAGAGAGTATCCAAAGCCATAACCCAAGAAAAAGGTTCCAAGAAATACATCTGCTTTCTTCAGGCTAGAAATGATCTGATCTAAGCTGAAGTATTCCCTCCCTGCGGACCTAGGGGGAAATGGAAGAAAAGAAGACGAAAGAAAATGGGTCAGACATGAGTCTGGTAAGTTCAGTGACTATTTAGCATGTAAACAAGAAATGGGTTATGACAGGAATAAACTGAATCTAGGTCAACACCCTAGAAATAAGATAATAAGGCTGAATATGCTATCGCACTCATTTTACTTCTCTGCACCCCCATACAAGTGTTTCAGCTAGCACCATGTGTTCAAGATAAATGATCCCTTTTTTATCGATCGGCTCCTACTCATATACGTATAAGACTTGTGTCATTCGGCCCCGCATGATTGTAGATACCTGTGCTGGTCCCATCATGGGGTGTATCAAGTCCTATGGTGGCAACCCGACACAATTCAAGGTGCACAGAGTATAACTACTGATGCCCAGTGCCTGCTTTTTCCACTTCGGAGTAAATGCACGACCGCACTTCATCGGAACCTACACTGACGCACCACCCGCCGTTGTTTTGACCGCTTATAATCAGCCCAGTAATCGTGCCCCACCCTGCCTAGTTCAGGGTACCGTGATACATCTATGTGGGTTACTGTTGAAATGGGTCCCCGTTACTAGGGTTTCCTAATCAACATGTTAAAATGGTTAAGTGTTCTCAAATTAACCTAACCCCACCCATTAGTTTAGTTAACATGTTGTATTGGTTAAGTGTTGCCTTAATTAACTTAACCCTACCATTCATGTCTTAGCTTTAATTCATTCATTAAAGCACCAACCACTCACATTAGATATGTATTGTTGCGGTTGCTGGATGTGCCGGTCAGTTCCGTCCAGTTTTATGCTGCAACTCAATCTAACCTCGGGTTCTTTTCGGCTTGATGCATTAACCTCTTACATTAGATATATTGTTACGGTTGCTGGATGTGCCGGGCGGTTCCGGGCAGTCTTACACCTTAACTCAATCTAACCTCGGGTTAGGCATATTCGTCTTTTTCTTAATCTACATATTTATCTTCAAATTTATATGTAAATTATCCACAATTATTTCCATTCATGTCATGCCCCAATTTCCCTCTAAATCATATTTAAAATTTTTGGTATATAAATTATACCATTTTTATGCCACTAACCATTCATTTATTTATGGACCAAATTATGCCAATAATAATAATTTTTAAGGTTTTCCCAACGTTACCCTCGTCATATGTTCGCAAAATTCACATAAAATGTTAGGCTATTAACTTAGCCTAACTTATATACAAAAGGGGAAAGAAGGGAGCATGTACCATTCACACAACATAAAATAATAAGGATCTAACTAAACATGAGTCATGTAAATATGGCATAAAATAATGAACTTGCATATTTGGATCCAACTAACATGAGTCTTTAAGCATATGAAATTACATAAATCCAACTAGACATGTAAATGTAAACTTTTATTTTGGGTCCAATAAACATAAACCTTAGGCATATAGAATTACACAAGTTCAACTAGGCATGTAAATATGAACTTTTATTTTGGATCCAATAAACATGAATCTTAAACATATGGAATTACACAAGTTCAACTAGGCATGTAAATATGAACTTTTATCTTGGATCCAATTTTCATAGATCTAAATGTAGATATAAACATAATACATGCCTTGGCCTAACAACTTGCATATAACATGAATAAGTCACCAATTTTGCATGATTGGTTTACATCAACACAATAACCACATAGCCTAACAACTTGCATGTAACATGAATATGTCACCAATTTTACATGATTGGTTTACATCAACATAATAGCCTAACAACTTGCATGTAACATGAATAATCACCAATTTTACATGATTGGTTTACATCAACATAATAACCACATACCCTAACAACTTACATGTAACATAACATGAATATGTCACCAAACTTTACATAGTACATGATTGGTTTGACGCCAACATAATAACCACAATAGTCTCATAAGCATATACGATAGAATCGTTACAAGAATAGGCATGAATCAGCATCATCATTATCTTACAACTAGGAATAACGCTAGTTTTCATTTTATTACAAATCATAACTTTTAATCGTTCACATCTAAATAATAACAGGACTTACAAACAAAAGGAAATCTTGTTTTCTAGGATCTTTTTTCTGAATTTGAAAAGCAATCCCTTGAAGAAGACTATCAATTCTCTAAGTTAGTTTTGATTCGTAGCTTTTAACTTGTTTTCTAATTGAAGAAGAAACGGTGGTTAGGCTAGAACAATCATGGACAGCATGGTGGCTCATTGGAATGAATTTGTGTGATTTAGGGTTTGAGGATTAGGGTTGCTTTTATAGAAGTTTTGTAATGACCCGAAAATCCGGTCCAATTTGAGCTGACCAAATATCACAACTCCAACCCCAAATTGCACTGGAAGTTCAAGAAAATAATAGAAAGAAGACAGAGGGTGAGGAAAGATAAGGTAGAACTTATTGAATAGAAGAAGTAGAAGAACATCATCATCAGAGTAAACACGAATCTCACAGCGGAACGAATAAAAAATAACATAACTTTTGAAATACAAACAGTATATGCATACAATAGCACATATCAGAGTACAACACTTACAACACAGCGGAATTAATAATAGCTATAGAATCTTTAAGCCTCCTACTCCAAGCTCTCCAAGTGTATCTGTAAAATCCCAACTACTTGACTGCCCGTACAAAATTAGGCACCTAAGAGTTTAGGGAAAACAAAACAAAATAAACTCCGGGTCAGTCATGGGACTGGTATGAGTAAAACAGTTTTAAAACAGCTCGAACAAGTAAACGATATCTCATAAGACCATGCCGTATTACGGAACAGGTTTTTCCCTTATGAGAATCCAAATAATCTTTATATCAAAATCCTTTTTGATATTATAATAATGTCTATCAACCACAGTACAATAATCATCTAGTAGAAACGCTTTCATCTCACGTTCTACATATATAGCATACAATCAAAACCGCAAACATGTATTGGGTAATAGATTTCCAACTATGACAAGGTATGGAACCACCTTTCGATCAGTGTACTCTAGGAACGATACACTGGAGTTCAACAAGAACATCTTGTAACTCAGCCACACATGACCGACCACTCATTTTGCTTGAGTGTATCGAATGTATATCACCAACAGTTGGGATCAGCAACTGTTTCCCGTATATATATGGAACAGCATTGATAGATTAAAGAAGCAAATGAATATTCTCCAGATAGGTGATTATACACCCTACTTCGGTGCGACCGACTTAGCCATACTGCCTGCCCGATTTCTATCATTTACCGGATCTGAGGCTAGAAGTTACGATTACTTTCCATTCATTGATAACACGATCACTTTGAATGCCACATTATCAAATTCGTTAATCAATAATTGGTTTACACAAATATTCTGGATGTTATGCGAAGGGAATAAATCCGTTGCAACCATATATATTTATACAGACCAACCCATTCGATCATTGGAAAAACTTTGTCAGACATTCGTCCATTTACGTTCGTTCTGGGATTGAATGAAACCGAAGGCACTATTCAGTACATCCATCCTAGGCAATCTCTACCTAGGACTTATACAACAGCCCTTGCACTTTACTCTGTCTTCAATTTTCTTTGGCATATTCGCAACGCTTATGCCAATAAAGAGTGGTTCATTGGATAAGAATCCAACCGGTCTCTCCATATTAACAATGTTAAAATGGTCAAAACTTTGATAGTCTGTGATTTAACTATCAAATGAAAACATGTCAGTGTTCACACAACGATCTTAATTCCAAATGGAATTATCGATCAAATCATCCAACATATGAATATATATATATAAATATATTCATATTTCCTTATTTTCTATAATTAGAAAATATACGTTATTAACAATGGAAAACATTTCCATTGCTTATTCATGTATCACTATTCTTCCACAACCATCAGTCCCTAACTGTAAACTAGTAAGAGAACAATTCTCTAAGTATAAATCCCGAAGGCCGAAACTAACATCAGATCCACACTCAGAAAACCATTCGACTTAACTAATCTCTAGTCAGTTTCTAATATTGTTTTTAACTCTATCCCGAATAACCAAATTTGATCAACTCTAATTGAATAACTAATATTCAACTAACCCAAATTCGATTAACTACGTTTGAATAACTCTAGTTCGATTTGACTCTAACTGAATTACTCTAACTGATTAACTCTAACTGGTTAACTCTAACTGAATAACTTATTTGATTCAACTCCTTTTTGATTAACTCCTTTCGAATACTAATATTCGATTACTTTATTGATTTAAAAAGATTTTCCCTTTTAACAACGTTTATCCATTTATAAAGATTTACTTTTAATAACGTTTTCCTTTTTATAATATCCTATTTATTTTCTATACAAATATCCTCCTTTATAATATCCTACGATTTCTATAATGCTTTATTTTCAAATTTATTTCCTTTTATAAAATCGGTTGATTTTATAAAATTCCTTTATTTCAATATACATTGAAATATTCCTTTTTACATCCCAGGGTTTCTTATGATATTTAAAATATCGAATAACAAATGATCAATATCATTCTAACACACATAACCCATAACAGATATACATCACATCATATATCACAATATATGAAAACAGTAAAATAAATGTTGAGGAATCCAGTCGGATCCCTCCAACTTGTATCCCTGTATTCACAGATGTTACACAGTATAATATACATCAATTTCATTTCAATATGAAATGTTCTGATAAACAACATCAACATATATTTAACGGTTTATATATATATATTTATTTATATATTTCAACTAACTGACTAGCAGTTCAATCAACCAATCTACACACAACAGTTAATCAATATCTAACTGTTCTAAAAGTACGTTATAAAAATATAGCTGTTCAGAGTTGGTGAGTTTTACTCACATTGACATTTATTGTTATATAACAATAAATGGTCGTTGATTCGGACCAGACGCTTTCCTTTGCCATAAGTTCCAACGATCCCCGAATCGCTTAAACCCATTTGAATGCGCAGTAATTCCTGACGTAATTCCGACGTGATCAAATTTCGTTCGATTCTTTTAATTAAACCTTTGGGCTTATAGAAACAACCCTGGCCCAACTCTTCATGTAAATTTCTTTTTCTCCATATTATATATTTTAAGTTGAGCCTCAGCCCATACCCCGACCTAATTTAAACTGCCCTGGCCCATTAGAAAATTTGACCCGCCAAAACCATTTCTGCCTTCAGCCCAACAGCATGCCATAAAGCCCAGTACCCTTCCCACTTCAACCAACCGTAATCCATCTTCCCCAATGGAAAAATCCTTTCAGTAAACCGGCATTTTCTCAATCAACCCACCACCGTACAGCGAACCAATCCCATCATATTATACCTTCATGAAAACTTAAAACCAAACCACCGGCACTTTACCTCGTCACGCACCTTCCCCCTGAAGTAGCAGAACCGCCTCCATAAATTTCACCTTCCTCGATCAGCTGGAAACTCAGCTGCTTCTCACGCTCCGGCAAAAGAGAACCCCTCATAAACAACTCATTAAACACCACGCCATAATCATTTACAAACCAAACTCAGCCTCTCTGCTGTAGAGAGGGCAGAGAACCCCTTCACCCACGTCGAGACCTCCGGTCTACAGGAAAACGCGGCCTCTACTTCGCCAAATCCCGGTCCTCCATGCGGTGAAACCCCCGCACTCCAGCACAATATCTGCTCCACCATAGCTACGGTACAGACCCGCACTGACCCCCTGGGCTCATCCGCACCCCTAGCCTTCTTTCTCCTTTGATTTGTATATTGTTTCCCCTTTTTGAATTTCTTTGTGTTTGATTTGATTTTGCTGAGTTTAAAAGTGGATTTCCATTCATTCGATAGCTGGAAAAATGAGAAAGTTGCGGCGCAAATGTTTTGTAGCAGAAATTAGGTCTTAGGAAATGTGTATTTATATAGGAATTTACTTTGAGTCTTTGTGGAGGATCTGATCTCCACGTCTTGTTTTGATTTTTTTTCTTTGTTATGAGGTATGGAGTGCATTAACTCCCAATGTCAGAAGTGCACGTGCAGTAATGTCCACAAGTAGAAACTTAAGTGTGAAGTCATAGAGAAGGCGGGTCTACATGAAAGAAATGGTATGTGTGCTTTACTTGGTTTGACAGGGGAGAGTCTAATCGTGCGCCTAGGCCATATTGGAAAACTCAACCATATGTAAGGATTAGAAATATCGGTCTAAGTTATAAATGATAGTGTACTCCGTTACCAGAAATTCCATTTACGTACAAGCCGCCACGGATATAAACAAACACATCATCGTGACGAGCGAGGCGTCCCGACTCCAGAAATATAATAATACTGGTAGGTTAACTCATATTTTGAAATCTCAAAATGTTGATTACACGGTGCAAAAAACCCCAAATAAAAAGTTGCTTATTTAATTAATTAAAAATTACAGTAAAACTCTAAAAATTAAATTATCGTTATGTCCCAAAAGAACCTTGTCTAAATTCAAACCCGATCTCTAGTTATATCAAATAAACCGTTACGGTCGACAAACGATTCTATAGCGACTATTTTAAAATTTGATTTGGACATATCTCAAAATCTACACGACGAAATCCTTATTTTTCTCTTCCCCTAGAAAGATATACTCCACCAGCTCCGTACGTTTCTCGTTTCACAGAAATACGATTTAAAACGAATCCTGTACACTCAGTTGAAGTTCGAATCGCCAAATTACGAGCTGCACCGCCATTTCGAGCTCGATTTTAATTATAATAAAATTTATACGTTCAAACGTTGTAAATGAAATATATTCGTTATTATATTTCAAATCTAAATGCTACCAAATATCTTACACTATCCAATTCAGACAATACTGACAATTCAACTATTTCTGACTATTTCGACATTATAATATATTATTATATTAAAATTATAAATTAAATATTCAATATTATTTAATTAAAGTTATCGATCTTTTCCTAAATCGATATTTTTAATAATTAAATAACTTAATTATTCTTTCTCTAAAATACGGGTCATTACATTCTTCCCCACTTAAAATAATTTCGTCCTCGAAATTGCTAAGGTAGAGGACGATCCTATCTACTGAGTAAATATTTATCAATTTATCCCTTAACTTCAGTTTCAACTGAACCACTTAAATACCGATTAAAATATTAATTTATTCCAACTAACTAAAATTTTCAAAAATTCTGAAAATTTTCTAACGCCTTAATTTTTCGGAAAATTTCGCCATAACATCCTTTGTACAGCCCTATCTGTAAAACCACAACTCGCCTCTCTAGGCTATCTCCAACCCAAAAGAAAATCAAACAGCCAAGCGGATTGCCAATTCGGCTCAAAAATTCCAAACTCATATCAATTATAAACTTGTACCTTTTTGTCGGGTATATCCTTATATCCCTACCATCTGCTATCAATTTTTGCATATATCATGACATCCAAATCCAACTCCAATCTGTCTTTATTCTCAACAAAATTATTGGCTTGTACTCAAGTAAAATCCCATTCAAACTCTAATCTCAAATTTCAATCTCACAACTTACCAGTTTAATTTCATATTCACTTACTTCAAGTTAAATCCCAATTTATAAATCACTTTTACTAGTTCATCTATTTGACTCATAAGTTAATTATATTTTCGAATTTAAATTCTTGGGTTTATTCAAATCACTTGATATCATAATAACAATTCAAAATCCTTTGAATTCCTGAATAACTTGTTTTTGCAAAACAATTTCAAAACAAAATCTTTGGTAGTAATCCGTCACTTAGCAACTCGAAAATTACACCGATGATGTATCGATCCATCCTCGGAATTATTTCCCAGCGATCAAAGTGAGTTCAATACTATATTCCTTTTAAAACCACCTTTAAACACTTCCCATTTTGAAATCAATACCAGATATCCTTATCAAAACAAATTTAAACCTCCCAGGATTTTAAAATTCACGTATACTTAATCCAGATTCAGTTACAAACACTGGTCTGAATTTCCAGTTTTAAATTTCAATTCTAAATTTAATTTCAGATTTAATTCATTCGTACCACTTATACGAATTCTGATTGGTTATTTATAACCATTTCACTTTTATAATCTTATTCGGTTATAATAACAACCAACACATTAAAATATTTTCAATATATATACTTGGGTAAAATTTATTTCATTTACCCTCTTTTCAAAACATACCATGTCGGTTCATCGTATTCAAGTGTTTAGTAACTCCTATCAACACAGTTTGCATTACTGTATCGACCAGAATTCATAAACTACTCGACCAATAAATCTCCATAATATAAAACAAATTTTTATATCAAATAACAAATACGCGCTCATATATATATATATATATACACTCAATCTCGGTCTAGGGTATTACTAACCCCATCTATACTGAGTCACGCAACAGAGCCAAGGTAATTCACTTAACTAAAGCTCTGATACCAACTGTAATGACCCGAAAATCCGGTCCAATTTGAGCTGACCGAATAACACAAGTCCAACCCCAAATTGCACTGGAAATTCAAGAAACTAATAGAAAGAAGACAGAGGGTGAGGAAAGATAAGGTAGAACTTATAGAATAGAAGAAGAAGAAGAACATCATCATCAGATTAAACACGAATCTCACAGTGGAATGAATAAAAAATAACATAACTTTTGAAATACAAACATTATACGTATACAATAGCACTTATCAGAGTACAACACTTACAACATAGCGGAATTAATATAGCCATAGAATCTTGAAGCCTCCTGCTCCAAGCTCTCCAAGTGTATCTGTAAAATCCCGACTACTTGACTGCCTGTACAAAATTAGGCACCCAAGAGTTTAGGGAAAACAAAACAAAATAAACTCCGGGTCAGTCATGGGACTGGTATGAGTAAAACAGTTTTAAAACAGCTCGAACAAGTAAACGATATCTCATAAGACCACGCTGTATAACGGAACGGGTTTTTCCCTTATGAGAATCCAAATAATCTTTATATCAAAATCCTTTTTGATAATATAATAATGTCTATCAACCACAGTATAATAATCATCTAGCAGAAACGCATTCATCTCACGCTCTACATATATAGCATACAATCAAAGCAGCAAGCACGTATTGGATAATGAATTTCCAACTATGACAAGGTATGGAACCACCATTCGATTAGTGTACTCTAGAAATGATACACTGGAGTTCAACAAGAACATCTTGTAACTCAGCCACACATGACCGACCACTCATTTTGCTTGAGTGTATCGAATGTATATCATCAACGGTAGGGATCAGCAACCGTTTCCCGTATATATATGGAACAACATTGATAGATTAAAGAAGCAAATGAATATTCTCTAGATAGGTGATTATACACACTACTTCGGTGCGACCAACTTAGACATGCTGCCTTCCCAATTTCTGTCATTTACCGGATGTGAGGCTAGAAGTTACGATTACTTTCCATTCATTGATAACACGATCACTTTGAATGCCACATTATCAAATCCGTTAATCATTAATTGGTTTACACAAATATTCTGGATGTTATGCGAAGGGAATAAATCCGTTGCAACCATATATATTTATACAGACCAACCCATTCAATCATTGGAAATACTTTGTCAGACATTCGTCCATTTACGTTCGTTCTGGGATTGAACGAAACCGAAGGCACTATTCAGTACATCCATCCTAGGCAATCTCTACCTAGGACTTATACAACAGCCCTTGCACTTTACTCCATCTTCAATTTTCTTTGGCATATTCGCAACGCTTATGCCAATACAGAGTGGTTCTTTGGATAAGAATCCAACCGGTCTCTCCATATTAACAACGTTAAAATGGTCAAAACTTTGATAGTCTGTGATTTAACTATCAAATGAAAACATGTCGGTGTTCACACAATGATCTTAATTCCAAATGGAATTATCAATCAAATCATCCAACATATAAATATATATATATATATATTCATATTTCCTTATTTTCTATAATTAGAAAATATATTTTATTAACACTGGAAAACATTTCCATAGCTTATTCACGTATCACTATTCTTCCACAACCATCAGTCCCTAACTGTAAACTAGTAAGAGAACAATTCTCTAAGTATAAATCCCGAAGGCCGAAACCAACATCAGATCCACACTCAGAAAACCATTCGACTTAACTAATCTCTAGTAAGTTTCTAATATTTTTTTTAACTCTATCCCGAATAACTAAATTAGATCAACTCAACTAACCCAAATTCGATTAACTATGTTTGAATAACTCTAGTTCGATTTGAGTCTAACTGATTTACTCTAACTGATTAACTCTAACTGGTTAACTCTAATTGAATAACTTATTTAATTCAACTCCTTTTTGATTAACTCCTTTCGAATACTAATATTCGATTACTTTATTGATTTAAAAAGATTTTCCCTTTTAACAACGTTTATCCATTTATAAAGATTTACTTTTAATAACGTTTTCCTTTTTATAATATCCTATTTATTTTCTAAACAAATATCCTCCTTTATAATATCCTATGATTTCTATAATGTTTTATTTTCAAATTTATTTCCTTTTATAAAATCGGTTGATTTTGTAAAATTCCTTTATTTCAATATACATTGAAATATTCCTTTTTACATCCCAGGGTTTCTTATGATATTTAAAATATCGAATAACAAATGATCAATATCATTCTAACACACATAACCCATAACAGATATACATCACATCATATATCACAATATATGAAAACAGTAAAATAAATGTTGAGGAATCCAGTCGGATCCCTCCAACCTGTATCCCTATATCCACATATGTTACACAGTATAATATACATCAATTTCATTTCAATATGAAATGTTCTAATAAACAACATCAACATATATTTAACGGTTTATATATATATATATATATATATATATATATATATATATTTCAACTAACTGACTAGCAGTTCAATCAACCAATCTACACACAACAGTCAATCAATATCTAACAGTTCTAAAAGTACGTTATAATAATATAGCTGTTCAGAGTTGGTGAGTTTTGCTCACATTGACATTTATCGTTATATAACGATAAATGGTCGTTGATTCGGATCAGACGCTATCCTTTGCCATAAGTTCCAACGATCGCCGAATCGCTTAAACCCATTTGAATGCGCAGTAATTCCTGATGCGATTCCGACGTGATCAAATTTCGTTCGATTCTTTTAATTAAATCTTTGGGCTTATAGAAACAAATTCGGCACAACTCTTCATGTATATTTCTTTTTTTCCATATTATATCTTTTAAGTTGAGCCTCAGCCCATACCCCGACCCAATTTAAACTGCCCTGGCCCATTAGAAAATTTGACCCGCCAAAACCATTTCTGCCTTTAGCCCAACAGCATGCCATAAAGCCCAGTACCCTTCCCACTTCAACCAACCGTAATCCATCTTCCCCGATGGAAAAATCCTTTCAGTAAACCAGCATTTTCTTCATCAACCCACCACCGTACAGCGAACCAAACCCATCATATTATCCCTTCATGAAAACTTAAAACCAAACCACCGGCACTTTACCTCGTCACGCACCTTCCCCCTGAAGTAGCAGAAACGCATCTATAAATTTCACCTTCCCCGATCAGTTGGAAACTCAGCTGCTTCTCACGCTCCGGTAAAAGAGAACCCCTCACAAACAACTCATTAAACACCACGCCATAATCATTTACAAACCAAACTCAGCCTCTCTGCTGTAGAGAGGGCAGCGAACCCCTTCACCCACGTCGAGACCTCCGGTCTACAGGAAAACGCGGGCTCTACTTCGCCAAATCCCGGTCCTCCATGCGGTGAAACCCCCCACTCCAACACAATATCCGCTCCACCATAGCTACGGTACAGACCCGCACTGACCACCTGGGCTCATCCGCACCCCTAGCCTTCTTTCTCCTTTGATTTGTATATTGTTTCCCCTTTTTGAATTTCTTTGTGTTTGATTTGATTTTGCTGAGTTGAAAAGTGGATTTCCATTCATTCGATTGCTGGAAAAATGAGAAAGTGGCGACGCAAACGTTTTGTAGCAAAAATTAGGTCTTAGGAAATGTGTATTTATATATGAATTTACTTTGAGTCTTTGTGGAGGATCTGATCTCCACGTCTTGTTTTATTTTGTTCTTTGTTATGAAGTTTGGAGTGCATTAACTCCTAATGTCAGAAGTGCACGTGCAATAATGTCCACAAGTAGAAACTTAAGTGTGAAGTCATAGAGAAGGCGGGTCTACATGAAAGAAATGGTATGTGTGCTTTACTTGGTTTGACAGGGGAGAGTATAATCGTGCGCCTAGGCCATATGGGAAAAGTCAACCATATGTAAGGATTAGAAATATCAGTCTAAGTTATAAATGTTAGTGTACTCCATTACCGGAAATTCCATTTACGTACAAGCCGCCACGGACAGAAACAAACACATCATCGTGATGAGCGAGGCGTCCCGACTCCAGAAATATAATAATACCGGTAGGTTAACTCATATTGTGAAATCTCAAAATGTTGATTACAGGGTGCAAAATACCCCAAATAAAAAGTTGCTTATTTAATTAATTAAAAATTACAGTAAAATTCTAAAAATTAAATTATCGTTATGTCCCAAAAGAACCTTGTCTAAATTCAAACCCGATCTCTAGTTATATCGAATAAACCGTTATGGTCGATAAACGATTCTATAGCGACTATTTTAAAATTTGATTTGGACATATCTCAAAATCTACACGACAAAATCCTTATTTTTCTCTTCCCCTAGAAAGATATACTCCACCAGCTCCGTACGTTTCTTGTTTCACAGAAATCCGATTTAAAACGAATCATGTACACTCAGTTGAAGTTCGAATCGCCAAATTACGAACTGCAGCGCCATTTCGAGCTCGATTTTAATTATAATAAAATTTATACGTTCAAACGCTGTAAATGAAATATATTCGTTATTATATTTCAAATGTAAACGCTACCAAATCTCTTACACTATCCAATTCAGACAATACTGACAATTCTACTATTTCTGACTATTTCGACATTATAATATATTATTATATTAAAATTATAAATTAAATATTCAATATAATTTAGTTCAAGTTATCGATCTTTTCCTAAATCGATATTTTTAATAATTAAATAACTTAATTATTATATCTCTAAAATACGGGTCATTACAAGTTTAATCTTATATGAACCGTTAGATCATTCTAGGAGCAATCACAACCGTCCAAACTAGATAGAGTTATACAGAATTGCCACCTAAGCCCTAGTGACTCAGCAATAGGTCAGAAAGGACTCAGCAACAAGTCAGAATCGTCTTAGTTTTGGATCTGGGCGAGGGGATAGGTCGACCCCCTGTTCGACCTGTATAGGGGAGGTCGACCCCCTGGTCGACCTGGCCTGGGGCGGGAGGATTCCCGCCCAGCCCACTTCTTTATTTTTCGTTTGAATTTTGAATTTTAACTCTGAACTGTTTTTAATTTATATAAATTTTCTGAAACTTCTGTGGGCCATAACTTCCTTATACGAAGTCCGATTTACGAAAACTTGGACTCTATTCCAAGTAGAATTTCGAGACGAACGCAATGGTGTAACCCATTTCCCTTAGTTCTCATTTTAAAATTAAGTATTCTTTAACTTTTTCTTTTAGTAAACACAGAAAATTCAGGGTTTACAACAAATTATATCCGTAGATGCTTGATGATGGTTTTTGTTAGTATACTATGTTTGAATTTACATCTCAAGCATGTTTGACTACTATTACCATTATTACAGCGACCGACTAGTGTCGTTAGCCGTCAATTAGTTGACATTAGAGCATTGACTGGAAGAGTTTTTTACATTTATTTATTTATTTATTTATTTATCGACTAGTCTATGACTAGTCTAACTAGTCGACTAGTGGAACCTCTATCGACTCAACTCGACTTGTTGCCATAACATCCATCTACTTATATTATTTTCCTTACATCACTTTCATATGAAATTTTATTGAGCTTACAGTATCAGATTGTTAGTTCAGCAGAACTAGATATAGTTGTGCTGACGTCAATTTCACATAAATATGTTATATATGGAGTCAGAGTTGTTTAGTAGAACTATTTATAGTTGCATAGTGCATATTTATCATTTTACTCAAGTAGAGGCACTGAAATAAGTTGCTATATTTTTTGAGGATTTTTAGCACTAGACACAACAACCTAAGGAGACCATAATGAGAACTTCCACAAATGAAGATCGATTTTTCTTTGGAGTTAATAAATTAAGTGACTACATTCAATGGATTGACAATTAATTTGAAACGTAACACTAACATCATAGGATATCATATCAAAGTTCATTGTTAGTGTATTGTACTGTTTTTAGGAGGTATATTCCAGATCCATGTTGGCAGGTGTTTAGTATGTTTAGGATACCATTACTTATTCCTATGAAAATGGATCATTCATGCATTATTAAGAAACAAATCATGAGTTGTATGCGTATACATGGAGGTAAGGGAGGTATTGATCTGTCTTTTGTGGACAGATTGAGAGAACACTTTGAAATGATGAAAATTACAAAATAAAGTTTTTATTCATTAAAGAGCTTCGCAATATGCCTAGGGTTTATTAACTAGGCCAATTTAGTAATTCAAGTTCGGAAGACTGAGAAGTTTCAATAGATCAATTTAGCGAATTCTAAGATAAATCGAGGTTAGTTGGTTTGTTAACAAAAACTCTCGGGAAGTAATGGAAAACATCCCAAGTCATGATGTGAAGTGTTCCCTCACACTAAAAATATTCGTCTATATAATCAACTTTATCATTTTGAAGTGTATCCTCAACCAGCTCATAGAAAGCTTGTTCATTACCTCCCTTATCTCCTGGTATATGCATATTACTCGTGATTTAGTACTTAATAAAATACGAATGTTCCATCTTCATGGAAATTGGTTGTAGTATCTTAAATATACTGAAACACCTTGTCGACATGGTTCTGAAATAAACTTTTTGGCAGTACTACTTATCAGTGTCAGGATCTTCAAAAGTTTATCTAGGCTGTTCCTTTTTTCCTACTATGTTGAATGTTACATATCATAAAAATGTCCTAATTATCATAAAAATGTTCATACAAGTGTTACATCGGTTTACAGCAAGGATTGTAAAACATATGTTACGTTTATGACTATATTGTTATATAACTAATGCGTATCATAAAAATTTCCCTGCAGGTTCGGTACAAGGGGGCGAAGACAATTTGTTTTAGGTCTTGCCTCATCAATATCAATAATCGAGATTGCTTAATTTCTTGCAGCTTCCTACTGGCACAATTATTATTAGGCCATCAATGATCAAGTTGAACTTGAATCGTATTTGCAATCTCGATTATTGATATTAATAAGGCTAGATTTGAATAACATAAAAATTAGGAAGATTCCTTTTACCGAGTCATACAATCAGTCGGAACGACAATCCAATCCAATTCATTTCTTATCATTCAACATACATACATATATATATATATGTATGTATATTTGTATGTTTAGTATCATAGCATCCTCCACTAAATAAATATATTCTTGCAGCCAGCAACTGTACCTCCCATCTCTAAGCTTGGCCCTGATGCTCTACACAAACTAATGAAGAATGATGAATTTGCAAAAGCTTTGAGAAAAAAGAAAATTGCAATAAAGAATATTCTTAGATCAGGTTGAATTCTGTCTAGAATTCAAGTAAATATGTTGAACTTTAGCTTGCTTTATCAGCTTTTATCTTTAAGTTTGTTTTTTCGAATAAAGGCTCTTCACGTTGATGCAGCAGCTGAGGGTGATCGGTCCCTTCCCCGTAGCATAGGGGATGCACTTGGACAAGGATGACATCACTATAGCTTTATTCTTTGATTAATTTAAGTTTTAACTCAAGTCTCAACATTATCACTCCCTAAAAAGTGATATTTATAATTGCAGCTTGCATGCAAATAAATCTATGAAGTAAAAGTAGATTAAATTGATGCTAATCAAATTAGTGTAATGGTTACAATATGAGATGACTACTAAACAATTTCATACATTCAAATAGCTTGTATATTCTATAACATAGAAGGCATGACATGATGTCATTTTTTCCTTAACTTTCTTGCATGCAAGAAACACCTACATACATATTCGCACACACGTGCATAACTGCATTGGATATGCAACTATATTTATATAATTTTATATTTATATTTTCTACAGATGCTTGCAGAAATTGATGGTCTAAGTGAATCATACTAGGTGATTTCATTGTTTCTCTTTATATTTTTCTTGAATTTTCAATCTGTTAATATTGTTGCATTCGTTCCTATAAATATCGCAGGATCTTTTTATTATAGGCGCTAACAATGAACCTTACCTTATTGATCTAACACTACTTCGACCTGGTCGCTTCGATAAGCTTTTATGTGTTGGTGCAAATGTTAATGCTATTTATAGGGAAAGGTTGATTATTTTTGGTGTGTATTTTATTCGTTCTTGGGATATTATCATCTAGAACTTATATTGGTGCAGATTTCTAGCAGCCTTCACTAGAATGTTCAAACTGCATGAAAGTGTCTCTCTACTTTCTATAGCCGAGAAATGACCATCCAGTTTTACTGATGCTGATATGTATGCTTTATGGGATGATGCTAGGTTTCATGCAGCAAAACGCATGGTATATCACCACCTTACAAATTATCTTCACCAAAACAGGCATAACTTTTGTTGATAGTCTTGGTTAGCTAATTCTTTATAAGAAATTATGTTCTCATGTTTAGTATCAAATTTTTTTTCTTAGATATTGTGTTTGTCAGCATACCCCTATTACAAATTACCTGAATCATTCCCTGTTCGGATTTGATTCTCAGCTCTCTTTCATCGAAGTAAATCTTGTTTTCTTGCAAGACAATCATTAATTATTTACAACAATTTTAGTTCGATGATATGTAAATAAAGTTAAACCTAATAATGATGAAACGAAAAATCGCCAGGAACGATTAACTTCGTATTTTATTATAGAAAGTCAAAGTGTAAATTAAACTCGGAAACAAATATCTGAGTCAAAAGACTCAAAAAACAATGTGCAGTCTTAATAATGTTTGACATCCCTATTTCTAGATTTTATTTTTATTGTATAACCTAGTTACAAATTGTGGCAAATTTAGGCGCACGATCCTATACAAATTTAAGAAATATTTTGTAAATGTGGCCTACAATAGATTTGCATTTTATACACGTTAGAGGCACATGTGTTTGATTACTTTCATGCACTAATTCATATGACTCTTTCTATATATGAGCACTCGGGATACAGTTTATTATAATATTCATATGATAGGTTCTCTATATTGTCTATCTCCATTCAATTGTCTAGCACAAAGGTTTAGTAGACTTTCTTCCAGACTGGTCCTTCCAAGGTAAAATGATAACTATATGGGCAATTGAATGTTGACTTTCGTCATTCCAAAATGGATTTTTATTAAGATGCACATTATTCCTTTCCATTTATGCATTTTAAAATTTCACTATAGGACCAATGACGAAGGAAGGATAGGGTATATCAGAAACCATTCTTAAACGACATGTTATTCATGCAATTCTCAATTGACTTTTCAAATAGTTGATTGGAGTATCCAACTGGAGTTTAACAAAGCATGAGAACCACAAGTAAGGAATTTGAACGCTATATGCCCTAGGTTGTATGTGATGTATATAATGTGATCTAGTCATTCTCCTTGTTGCTCGGGCCTTATCACTATTTACTACACTTATATGCGCTACTGTACATTGTACTACTCATTTATGATTGTTGTTGGCACAAATCTTTACTGACTTGCTTCTTTGCTGGCTGGTCACAACCATTTTCATGTGTCTCTAGTCTCATTGTATGACCTTGTTAGATACCTCGAAATGTTGTTGCATGATTAGTTGGTCTTTCCACGAACACTTGTGCTAGGCTGTTTAAAACTCATGCACTACCATACTTGTATATAGGCATATATCGAGATACATGCCGGGTAAAGTTAACCTCTACATTTCCTATTTGTTGTAGTGGGAGAAGAGTGTAAAAAGTAGTTTTTCACAAAAGGAAATTGATGTCATGTGGGTGGAATGGGCTACACATGTCTATAACTTTGTATAATCATAGCGCGTGAATTCTATATGTGACTACCAATTGGACCCTTGTTAGTCAGCTTTACAAATGTTGCTTTTGTTGAATTTTGTGGACACATGGGTTCAGTTGCCTAGTTTATGTAGTTCATGTTGAAATGATTCTTATAGGATGTATTTGGATTTGGTGGCGATGCTGATAGTGTTTAATATTGTCTATATGCAGTAGAAATTTGAACTGCTCTGTGTTATCCGAATTGCTGTGTTATCTGAATTACTCTGTGTTAGTTGAGTTGCTTTATACCATTTCATTTGAGAAGGAACAACACATACAAAAACTAATTTGAGTTATGTTAATTGCTTTAAAAAAAACATTTGTCTTTTGTAAGAAGAAGGTTGTGAAAATTAGTGGAAATGTGCATTTCGTTAAGATAACGTAAAACGGTTATTTTACTAACTTTCAGACAACATATACTATTCAACACAACTATCTGTAAAACAAGAACACCACATCAAATAACACATGACTATGTTTTTATATGTTACTCTAATTCAAACCAGACAATGGGTTATATTTGTGCTCTAATGTAGAAAGAGATGGCACGGAATTTAACGAAAGAAAGATACGTAATCATAAATCGGTGGATATCTGTTGTCTGATTCAATTTCTGGCGTAGTGTCTCTTTGAAAATCCTCAACTAGTGAAGTTCTGTTGCTAGATCAAACTGAGAAAAGATTTGGGAACCTCCCAAATGGTCAAACAGGTCATCAATACTACGTAGGCGATATCTATTCTTCTTAGTTTAGATTGTTGAGTTCTCTATAATCCACACATGATCTTAGCGATCTGTCAGATTTGGTGGCAAATACTATTGGTGCACCCCACTCAGACGTACTCCTTCGAATAAACAATTTCTACAGTAACTCAGAGATTTATCTATCCAACTCTCTCCTTCCTCTAAGAGCCACGTGCCTTAATGGAAACGCTACTGGCCTCCCGTCTTTCTTAAAGGTCTATCCTAAACGAGATTTCTCAATGGGGAGGAAGTCCTAGGACTTCCTCGAGAACTCTGAAAACTCGCACATAATGGGCATTAAAGATGGCCCTCCTAATTCATGCAATAAGGAGTGCAGTAAGGCCGAGTCCCTATTGTCATTCCAACCAGAGATCCCTAAGCTATGGGAGCTATGACTTCTCAAGCAAGAAACTCTCTTATCGTAGTTAATGATTGCCCCATAAAACGGTAGCCAATCCATCCCTAATATGAGACCATACCCCTTAAAATCTAATATGTATGCATCGTAAAAGAAATTGACATCGCCGATATCTAAAAATTTGTCTTTACAAACAAGAAAAAGTTTCTTATCTCCTCCATTAGGGTTAGACACTTCTATCGTACTGCTAGCAAAGGACAAAGGAAGATTTAAGGAATCAACAATCTTTCTAGTGATGAAGGAGTGGGTTGCTTCTGAATCATACATGATACACGCAGAAGTTCCTAGAATAGGGAATATACCTTTTAAAGCTGATTGTCCTTGGTCTTTTGGGGGTTGGCTTCGAAGCGGTGCTACCTCTAAAGCATAATTTTACCCACTCTGTTCTCCTTTTGGTTTAGGGTAATTCCTTACCAAGTGTCCATCCTTTTGACAATTGAAGCACTTTCCTTTAAATTCAAGCTTCGCTGGGTTCACCCTACAATTGATAGCCTCATGTCCCTTCTTGTGGCACCTTGCACACACCTTGGCCTCCTTCTTAAATTTTCATCCTTTCTTCTTCTTTAGCCAAAACTTTTCTTTTTGTTCTTTCCAAAACTAGAAGGAACTTCCCTTTTCACACTCTTAGTTTCCTTCTTTTCCTCCATATACAAAGATAGCTATCACAACATACGCCTCAAACGTAGCTCCAAAAGGCACCTGAACCAATAACGTTCCCCTTAATGGAGAATTTATTCCTTTAACAAACCTTAAAGATTTATTATAAGGATGTCTACCAATCCTCTCCCAAACTTGGATAACTCCGTACATCTTGCTACATACTCTCTCAAGCTTAACTCCCCTTTCTTTAGCTGAATAAAATTCTCCATCTATAGACTCATCTCGACATTAGGTAAGAATTTTGTTTCATAATGTTTCAGAATGTTACACCACTCTAAAGCTTCTCCTTTAGGTGCCAAGCTGCTACTCTAAGCTTTAGCCGGTCTTCTTATCTTGTAACTATGAAAATAAGTTCACACTCACTTATCCATGCCTTAGTTTCAAGGAAGCCCTCGGTTCCTAAAAATGGCTTGCCTCCTAAATTCACGAAATCTTTATAGAGAGAAGGAAAGTTGAAAACCACGTCAGTGGGTTACGTTGTTGGTTCCGCTGGGGTAGGAGTGGTAGTAGGGGCCTGTTCCACTGTCCTAAGGCACTACTGGAACCATTTAGGCAAGTAGCAAGGCCTTGTCGGGTTCCTCTACTTAGGGTGATTATCGGCCATTTCTACTATCTGAAAAAGGAAAAACGGTTCAGTGTACTATCCTAAAATAGCATTAATCCTAAAAGAAAGAAAGATAAATGTTTCCTAATATAATTGCATATGTCTTTGGGGTATAGTACACATATATATAGTTTGAAAACTTTTCCAAATAATAAATACGTCTCTCTTACTTGTATTTCCTCGTAATCGGGTAAAGTATGCTCTAATACCACATATAATAACTCGCTCGGAATAAGCCAAAATTCTGACCGAGAAAATGTCCATTATAGCCATCCTAAAAGTATCACTGGTTCCTATAAGGAATCGCTTAAAAACAGAAATAACAGAGCAAACTAAACTAAACTGAAATCTCATACAGAGGAAGGGACAAAATAAAATATCCGATAATAGATGTACCATTAAAAGAAAGCAGCATAATACAAAGGTACTACAAACATAAAATAATCATACCTATGGGTCCTTCGTTATCAGGCTCCATAACTCCATCGATCAAGCCAGTATTCTCACGTACTATCCTGTAATCATGTTAAGAGGAGGGTGGTTAGAATGTAAAGTTATGGTAAATGGAAGTCGCATGAGTTTTAAGGAATGACTATTTCCTATATTTGGCTGTATAAATTCTTTACATATGTTTACTCAATTCAACACATAGTTAATCACATAAATTTATAAGGAGAAGTACACTACAACCACTTAAGGCTGACATGCATATATATATATATATATATATATATATATATATATATATATTAGGGTGGATCCTTTATCATCACTTAATACCCTATGAGACGGACTACCATTTGGTCACTTAAGGCCATTACTTTATATCTATTCTTAGGAAGATTCCCACTATCACTTAATACCCTATGATGGACCCTAGTCACTTAAGACCCCGTCTTATAATCGTCGGCGTTATTAAATATTTCTGTCCTTTGTAATATGAAAATAGTAACCTACCACTTAATACCTGGCTATGGTAGACCCTTATCATCATTAAAGACCCATCTATTGGACCCATGCATTACTATTTAACTGGTATTATGGATGAACTCCTATCCACTTAATATTTCCCTTAAACATGTGGTTTCCCTTACATGATTGGCGGAACTCTGAGTAGCCTATCCCTAGGTCAACCCTTAATTAGCCCCTAGATAAGAAGCAAATACTTCTAGAGAACTACCCTACTCATATGTTATCATTTATTAGGACTGTTTAATACCATATAAGAGAAAGGAAGACCTAATAACCATTTAAGACCTAACAAGGGCGGGTCCCATTGCTCTAGTCCAAAACCAAGGAGTGATCCTTAGGAATCGACCTAGTCCTAATCGCTTAATACCTAACAAGTTAGATCAGCCACTTAATACCTTCTCAAGGCAGGCCTACTTCACACACATATATACACACTAGACATCTCACAGTAAACCAACCACTTGTAGATGTTGGATTTATCAAGAGGTTCCACGAAGGCTTTTACTATAAGTTAGGCTTAACCTGGCGCCTTAGTGTAATAATTATAATAGCCTATGACACCTAGACCTCTCACATGAACTTGTCTTACTTATAGATGCTGGATATGTCGGTCGGCTCTGAGCAAGCTTCTATTACAAGTTATAGTTAACCTTATGTCTATGTGTCATTAATTATAATTAAAGACATTAACTCTCTCACACATACACAAACTCCTATGGGGACATTTAATTTTTTTAATTACTCAATTTAGACATATTTAGTACACATCTAAAACGCATTAATATTACATTAATTACGTTATAAATATATAGTGATAAATGAGGCATAAATCACGCGCACTTAATGGAACATCCTACTTCATTTGCAGTGTCGATCCTAACAACATAATAAAGGTATACAAGTTTATTTCCCAAATTTCTCCAATCATAACATAAAATGTGTATTACATTCAAATAACAAAGAAGTAATAAACATTCATAACATAACTCATAATCAAGGTTTGATACAGTATCTTAAAAACAAAATAGAGACAAGGTGCGGTATTTCCAAATGCATATGTAAAATCCCCTTTTTGGTACTAGTTCACTTTTAACATAATTTTTCATATACAAAATCTTAATACTTTAGTAGTTTGCAAATAATACGTTCAAACAACATATTTTGGAAATAGATGTCTAAACCTATTCAATTCATAGTACTTAAGTTCTTAAGATTTTGCAACAAAAATACATATACCTAAATTTACAAATTTACAAATTTACAACTAAGTGAATTAGACCAACTTCATGAATTATATGAATGACTAGATGCCTTTTATTTCATTACATCAATGACCGGAACCAAAATATACTTGATAGACCATTTCCACAAACAAACATAAATAATAAGGGATTTAGGGGTTTTGATTTTTTTTTCGTTTATGCATACATCCTAATCCCTTTTAGGCACAAGAATACAAATTTTAAACTATTAGAATATAGTAAATGGAAAATTTATGAAAATTCCACTTATAGAGATTAGAAGAAGAGATTAGTGATATAGTGTAGAATCCACTAAAATCTTAATTTCTGCCTTCATATCAATGTATTCTAACTCTCCCTAATATACATATACACACACACACATATAAGAGAATCATAGTTTAGAGTCTCATATATATATATATATATATATATATATATATATATAACTTAATTCCAGAATTTATACATATATAGAAAGATATAATAAGCTAGAAGAGTAACCAAACCTAAAATGCTAGAATTAAGAAATGGAGAGACAAAGTAGAGGCATAAAGAATGAAGTGTAGAGTTTCGGAAGTGGCTAGAGGGTCTTATTTATAGTTGCAAGCGTGTATATAGACCTCTGGATTAATAAGATTTAAACTAGATAGTCCGTTATTGCGAAATTAAACCCATAAAAAAACAAAGCCTCCCTCACCTCCAACACAAAAGGCGGTCAACCCCCTCAGTAGTAGGATTGTCGACCTCCTCAGTAGGAGGGCGGTCGACCTTTTGGTCGAGCCCCTTCTACACAGGTTGTCGACCCCACTTTTTGGGGTAGAGGCAAGGAGTATATTTCCCTGAACCTTAGAATTTATATTAATTATTCAATTAATTAGATTGATTACTTTCCATTCGTGTATTATTCTTGTCCCTTTTTGCATATAAATATATACACATAAATTCAAATCCTTGTGCAATATTCTTTTATGAAAATCTAATATTAATTACATTTTGAAATTATTTTTAATCAACTTGAATTTCAAATATTGTGTGTAAACATTTACACATAACTTGTTTTATTAATAACTCTTGCATACAGACTCCGTTTTCAGCAAGTAAAATATGAATACAGATCAGAATCTTGCTACGAATATACGCATAATATTTTCATGACCCTTACTTCCCTAAAATTGTATGTTTCCAATCCATTAATTTATTACTGATTATTATAACTATTTTAAAATTAATTACCTTTTTTCTATTTAAGGTACATTTTTGAAGTATTACAATTAGGCTTTGATATGAACATATGACTTAAAAGGTGTTAATCTACGATCCTAAAATTGAATGATGGCCTTATGATTAGGCATTATTATATGTTAAATAAGTAAATTGTAAGGCTTAATTAAACATTGAACTTAAAGTGACATTTAAGTTAAAATCCTAATTTTATGGTTAATCTATGAGAGGCCAAATCAACGGGTATTTGGGGCGAGTATTAGTTGTTAAAGACCCATACTTTACAGCATAACCTTTTTGTCACATATGGTCTCATATTGTAGGTGAAGGCACGCACCATGCTATGGGAGGTAGTGAGATGGTCCAAAATGAGTTGGGCACAGGTGCGTTCCGGCGGGTCAATGTGTGTGCATTGTGATTATGATGTAAAATAAGACACTTTGACACTTGTGATGAACACTATGTCTTATTGTTGATGGGTTGGGCCTAATAATCCTAAGGCCTATAGTAGGGATAAGTTATCACTCTATGGTTTTGGTTGTTGATCGATGGGTAGTACTAGGGAAATTTACCTAATTATATTTTGTTCTGAATTTGTAGAAGTGCAAACAGTCAAAAGTTGGATGTAAATAGCCATCTTATATGTCCACTTTAAGCGTGCAAAGCCACTTACTCTATTTGACACTAGAGGTGTTGTTTTATCTGTTTCTCTTTTCACTTATCAATCGTACTAGTAATCATAGCAGCTCACCAGACTTTATATTTGAACCAATTTTCCTTCCTTTCCTTTTTTCTTCCCTCTAGGCTTGCAAGGTTTAAGTGCATAGTTCGGATTGTTTAGCAGTTTTTTACTTGGAAAATTTTCTTAGCAGCCGATGTATTGTTCTTTGTTATTTCACCTCTTTCCATGGGTTAATTATATCTATAATTACTATTTGAGGGATATCATTTATGTACTCTGATATTTTGTGACTAAGATTTTCTTTCCATGAGACATGGTACTTGGTTTCTAAGATAAATATAATGTTGTTGTTTTAAATAAATGTAATGCTGTTGTTGTTGTTGTTTTAAGTTGTTCCATGGGTTAAAAATATCTTCTACAAATCAGGAAAACCCCCGCTAATGGTGTCCTCATCCCTGATCTCATCTCCTTCCTCTTTTTCCTTCGATTCAGATTCTTTTTCTCCTCTTCAATCTTCTTCTATCCCTTCTTTCAAACCTACTCCCCCTGATCCCCCTTACCCCCCCCCTCATGTAGTTAATCATGCTAAGATCATTTCTTTCAATGTCGATTCTTCTTTAGCTTCTGATGCTATTTCGAATCTCTCCAATTTGAATTCTATTATTGTTAGTCCCTCAAATCTTTTAAATGTCTTTGTGCATCATAGCAATGCCAATCAATTAATATCAATCTTTCACTTACTAATATCATTTCTTTAATCACTTCAAATGGTTCAATGAATACTGCTAATGCCAATAAATTCACTGTTTAATCCGATTTCTCTTCACTTTTCAAATCTCTTCCACGCAATGCTGGAATTTTTAAGCCGATTCAATTTGATATAGCCAAGGATGGTAAACCTGAGGAGCTTCCAAATCTGGCTGAAGATGAGGGCATGAAGTAGTTGTACAACTATTTGGTTGGCTTTTTCTTGGATGGTACATTATCATATCTCAGTGTTGTTAATTTCTTGCGTATATATTGGAAGTTGAGTGGTAAAGTTGATATTAATCTGATGGGATTAATTTTTACTTTAATTTTTCAAATGAATAAGACATAGAAAGAACATTGCAATCTAACCCGATTTTTATAAGGGGAAGAATGTTCATCATAACTCACCTTCAATTGGTAGTTCTCAATCATATATTAGAAGGGTTCCTATTTGGATACATTTTCATAGAATTCCACTTATTCTTTGGAAACTTGTTGGTATTAACTGGATGACATGCCATGTAAGTAAACTCATTTGTTTTGATGAAAGTACAGAGAATATGCAAAGAATCAAATATGCTAAGGCGCTAGTAGAAATTTCCCCTGATTTTGAATTACTTGAATATATAGAGGTAGCTGGTTTAGGAGATAAATGTCCACCAGTTAAGATTTCCTAAATCCTATGATTGGAAACCAAATGTTTGAACATACTGCAAGGTGTTTGGTCACGAAATAGTTGAGTGTGATTGTAGAGCTAGTGATTATAAGACTGATGATGTTCAGAATCATGGTTCATATGAGGAAGAACATGTGAATGGTAAGGTGAATGCTAAGCAATATATGAGAAGGGAGCAAATGGACATAAATCAAAAGGGATGGAATGATGTTGTTTCAAAAAAGAAAAATATATGGAGAAGGAAAGTAGATGCATATAAACAGATAAAATGATTGTAGCCAAAGATAAAGTTAGAAGTATGGAGTGTAATGTTGCTGAAGGTAATAAAACTAGGAAAAATTCAAGGGAAAAGGAGAAAGATGTTATTATAATTGATAGGAGTGGCACTGTGCATCAAACTGGAGTGATGAACTATGATGTGCAAGAAGCATTAGGTAAGGATATAAATGTTAATGGACATCAAATATTAATGTCTATGATGATGAAGAGGATGAATCACAAATTCATAATCCTTTCTCTGTAGTATCTGATTTTGTTTCTATGGAAGACTCAAAAAATAATTCTATTTTTTCATCTACAGCTCTTGCTACATCCACCTCTTCATCATTACATACTATGTCATGTGCTTCTTTTGTCAACATGCAAGCACCTTCCTCCACTTCAAATACTAATTTGCCAACATTCACAAATCTTGCGACATCCACTTCTTTATCAATTCATACTATGTTATGCGCTTCTTCTTTCAGCTTTCAAGCACCTTCCTCTTCTTTGAATACTAATTTGTCAACATCATTTGTTGCATCTAATTCTTCACCTAATTCTCATTTTTCACCACCTCCACATGTCATTTTTCCTCCTCCAATGCTAGATTCTTCTAATAATTCCATTGCCAAACCATCCAAAGGTAATAGGAAAAAAATATAAAAAGAAAAAGTCTGATGAACCTCATGATTTGAATACTGGTAAGGAATCTAGGCCTGATAACTGTTACCAAGCAATAATAATATGAAATCCTCATCAAGACATACAAGGAAACATCCTTCTATTTTGGTTGATCCCGTACTTTTTAAGTGATGAGTAACATTGGTTTCTGGAATATTAGATGTGCTAATTTGCGCTCAAAGCAAGGTGAAATCAAAGCTTTGATTAAAGATAATAACATTCATTTATTGTGTTTATCTGAGAGAAAACTTGATAGTAGTTCAACTGAGAGAGTTGCTGCTTATATTTCAGCATACTGGTTGTATGATCACAATCTTGCAGAAGCACCATTTAGTAGGCTTTTGACTTTATGGGATCCTAGTTTCTTCAAACTTTCAAAAATCTTTACATTTGATCAATTCATTCATTATGCATGTATCCATATTCCTGCTAACTCAAAATTTCTTATTCCTTCACTATATACTCATAAGTCTATTTCACTTAGACATAATTTTCTTGATCATATGAACCAATTTAATTCTGCTAATGGGCCATGGATTATTGGTGGTGATTTCAACTGCATGTTAAATAGCCAGTAGAAATTAGGAGGTTGTCATCTATATATTAATGACTTAGCCCCCTTGAATTAAGCTATCATTAAGTCTAATCTCATTCCAACTAATATCTTTGGCTCGTCTTATACTTGGTCTAATTATTCTAGATTGGGTAATCCAACTCTATGTAAAATTGACCATATTTTTGCTAACTCAAGTTTCTTTAATCTCTAGCCAAAATCCTTTTATGAAATTCTACCTCTAATTCTATCAGATCATATTCCTTTACTTTTTCATTGGGGTAATGCAGATGCTATTGGTAAGAGTGAGACCTCGTTTAATTTTTTTAATTTTTGGTTTAAACATCCAAATTTTTCCAACATTCTTTTGTAGGTTTGGTCAACTCAGTCTAGGAATAATCCAATGCTTAATCTTTTATATAAACGAGAATGCTCAAATTTCATCTCAGAGCTTGGTCAGCTTGTAACTTTGGCAAGGGCTCAAAGCAATCATCGTCGGTAAGGGCTGAGCTAGCTCGAATACAAGAAGAATCTCAAAGGAATCCTTATGATACGGATCTACAGGAGAAGGAATTTGAATTAAAGAATACATTAAGGAATGTTATGGATATGGAATTATAGGCATTAAGGCAAAATTCTTATCTTAGGAGAGAAGTGGAGGCTAACAGGAATACTAGATATTTTCATAATTCCTTAAAGGTTAAGAAAGTTATGGATTCCATCTTTATGATAAAGGATATGAATGGTAATATCCAATCCAATGCAAATGGAATCAACGATGCATTTGTAAACTACTTCTCATCAGTCTTAACCAACCAATGCCTTACTCACACTGATGTGATGCCCATCTTTCATATTAATCTTCCCTCTCTGCATATGATGCAATCAAGCAATTTAATTAATGTTATCTCTAAAAATAGATCAGGGAAGTTGTCTTTAGTTTGGAAGAAAATAGTTGTCGGAGTCTAGATGTATATAATGCTTTCTTCTTGCAACAATGTTGGTTAACAATAGGTCAAGATGTTACCAATGCTGTTTTGTAATTCTTTTTGAATAATTCTTTGCTTGCTAGTCTATCTGCACCTGCAATTGCATTGATCCCAATAGTTGATAACATGTCTTTGGTTTCTGAATTTCGGCCAATTTCATGTTGCAATATTATTCACAAAGTGATTTCAAAGATTCTTGCTAATAGGCTACAAGTGGTGCTGCCAATTATCATTTCTCCTAATCAATCTGCATTTATTGGATGAAGGTCAATCGATAATCACATTTTGATCACTTAGGAATTATTGTATGGATATAATAGGAAGAACATCTCTCCTTGATGTTGAAATTGGATATAATAAAAGCATTTGATTCAGTAGCATGGAGCTTTATTTTGGCTATCTTATAAAGAATGAACTTCATAAACCCTTTCTTGCATGGATCTATACATGTATATCCTCTCCATACTATTCAATATCTAGGAACACTGGCCTTCATGGTTATCTTAAAAGAACACAAGGTGTTAGGCAAGGTGATCCAATTTTAGCTTACCTATTTATCATTGTAATCGAACTTCTGAACTGATTGCTAGCATAAAAAGTCGAGAGGAAAAACTTGGATTTGCATCCTAGGTGTAAGTCTCCACTGATTACCCATTTATTGTCTGTTGATGATTTGATTATTTTCACTAAACCAACTCTTCATAACATTCAATGTATACTAGAAACTCTTCATATCTTTCATTCCATTACTAGGCTACAGATTAATATTAATAAATCACATATTATGATTGTTGGCCAATCAATTGAAAGGAAAAATGAGATAATTGTGATAACCCAGAAGTTAGTAACCTATCTTAAATTTGTGTTAATTAAATTTCTCAATACATAAATGTTATAAACTGACATTAATATTAACCAGGTATACAAGTATACTTGAAATTAGTAATTTAGAAGTACAAATTAATCAAATTTCTGGATAAGGGAAAATATAAATACTTAATTTAAAGTCATATGACATAAAAATCCTTAAGGTTTCAGAAAAATTCCTAGGGTAAAATGATATTGAATAATTTATTTTGGATATATTTTTGTCACGACCTATCCTTTTTGTACACTAAAAGAATAAGGGCCACTGATTTGGGTAGTCACACTAATAGCATGGTAGGCCAAATTCCTAATATAACCTATGGCATGCAAAATGCTAGAAAATGATATGCAAAAAGGGTTGTTATAGGGTATGTACAGCTGCTATAAATGTGTATAAACCAAGGGATAATACAGGAATTTTATATAAAAGGAAACCCTAGGTACTAATGGGTATAAGTACACCATAGTAGAGTCATTCAGGGAAATAATGAAGGAATATTGTATCCTAGAAGAATAGCTATTAATGAAGTCGTAGAAGATAATAAGAAAATCTGGAAAAGCATAGGTTAGGAGAAGAAAGAAATTGGAGAGTGTATTTCAATATTTAAGTGGCAACAAGACCTATCTACGCAGCCTATATTATATGAATATCATAGTTTGTATGTGCTGAATAAGATTTGTATGTATGCTAAGCTGAGTATGGTACATTTGTATGGTTGTTGAAATATACATTAAAGTGCAAATGGATCAAAATATAAATAAGCAAGTTATACATAAATGTTGCCATGATGTAAGATTGGATTATTTGGGATAATGAAGTTTGAACAAGAGAGTTCGAGCTTAAGCACTCTTCTAAATAAAATAGTAAATGGAGCAATAAAATGAATCATGTGTTGTTATATTTACTATATGATATTCTTATGGTCAGATATTAATATTTGAAGGGAAGAAATCATAAGGATTGGAGGTAAACTTATTACCTCTATTTTATGTTCATGGCAATAGGTAAAAAATAATTTGGTTTTGTTTATCTGAATACTAGACATTAAACCATTCGTTTAACCCTATTATCATATGTTAATGTTTATGTATGAATGATCTAGTTGTAAATGGTGTGCTAATGGATGAATGTTTATATCAGTTCACATTAGGCATATTTAACACATAAATATGAGTAAGTTGTTCATCAATTTATGATGGGGTTTACATGCATCAAGTGGGGTGTATGGGATGGTTTGGTTAATACAGTCTAAAACCTAACTAGAAATAGGATAGTGGGTTAGGTTGTGGTGCTTGTCACATGTTGAATTGGTCTATCTAACATCAAGTTAGGATGTTAGGTATGCATATGGCTTAATGTGAGCCCTGTAGGCCTTTAAATGTTTGGGAAAAACAATGTGCACAAGTGTCCAATGCATGGTACTATAGGTTTGTGACCCACTACTATAATATGAATCGGTACAGGTAGTTAGTAAGCATGGTATTATTGGGAGTAATAACATGTTATAGGTAATAGGGGATCACATGTGTGTGTTACGAGATGAGTAGTGGAATTTGCATTTACTAAATAATGTAAATATTCGCAAAGCATTTGTGGCAAGAACCTACTAATATGCCATTTATATACTGATTTATGCTCATACCATACTGTTTGTCTAACCCTATTTGGTTGTCTTTTCAACCTTTAGGGTGTCTCATTTATGATAGGGCAGCTCAAGGTATTAATCTAGGAAAGGAAGATTAAGTAGGATGGTGTAATGATGTTGTTTAAGTTGCTTATGCAAGAGAAATTGTTGTAGTAGATTAAAAGTTTATTAATGTTTACCTAAAAATGTAAACAAAGTATTTGCAATATGTCTAGAATAATGCTTGCTATTTTAGTTAAATTACTATAATGTCTATGTGCTTCTGAAATCTGTAGTAGATGAGTGTTTTAAGCTTTATTTACATGAGAAATGAATTGCAGGAGTGAACCATAAGGAATGTATAACTTATAAGCTATTACTTGCTTAATAGCTATGGAACTATGTAGTTGAGTTATTATATATGTATTGGTATTTTTACTCTCTTTCTTCAGTATGTATGTTATGTGGCTAGGCAGATGTTATAGTGGTAGATTAATATGTGTATATTTTTCCACAAGAAATCTATAGGTCATTATATTTAAAATGGTTGAATAACTTCATTTACATCTGGCAATTCTATTTTAATGTATGCTAAGAATTATATAGCATAAGTATTGAATTGATGTTAACTATGCTATCATTAGTGAAAATAAGCTTTTCATATAAAAGATGCGGGGATATATACTCTTTAGAACGCAACCCAATATGTTGAGACATTTCATCATACACTTTGCCAAATGTTTGATGAAATGCCACTACATGATTTTAAGTGCTACTTTTTATAATATAAGTTTATAACTCTTGTGAAACTTCTCATATTCTTTTACTAATTGGACAAATCAAGGATAGCGAGAATCCTGGAGGCAAAATTTACTTGGCCTGTGTTTGTTCACAAGCTATATAAACTATGCATGTGCACACACCCTAAACATACAAGGTCCAGACTTCCCATTTATTTTCTGTATAACACATCTCAAATTTTGAAGGTTCAATAATAACGTTACTTAGGCATTTACAGAAAATGACTTAGGAATGTATAAGAAGGAATTTAAATACTATCCATGTTACGGAAGAAATGGTCATAGCTTGAATAATCTATGGAAATGTTTTGTATAAACTCTGCAAATTTAAAGTGCTGCTACATCTACATCATTATTCATGTGTATCTAGGATTCAACATAATATTTAAACTAATATATTTATATTGGTGAATTAAATGATCTTCGGGACTTAATAGGGGAAAAATTATTAAGTGATCCAGGTATTTACTGACAACAAATCAGGATGTATAAATTATATGATATACTAGAAATGTAGGTGGGTCACTTCATTTGGTATCAGAGCTATGTTAGGGTAGAAACATAACATGACCAAGTAGGTCAATGTTCAAATTTATGTAAATTGATTTTTTTCTATGAAAGTGGTTGCTAACAAATTCTGTGAAAAGCTAAAATTGTTATAAATTTTATAACTTAACTTAATGAAATATGGACTCCTATTAGAGATCCATAGTAGGTAGAGGATCACACAAAGGTACTGCAGGCTCAAATGAACCTCCCATGATTAATGATCGAGTCTTCATGAGAGTAGTAAAGGATGGGATAGGGGCAAGGCAGGAAAATCCACATGAAGAGTTATCCAAATTGTTGGAGACCTATACCCATCTAGGAGGAAAAAAATTGAAAGGACTGAAGGGGTCTTGCGAGTACAAACTTGGTTGAGGAATTTGGGGAGAATATTTGCTGATATGCAAGTAAATGATCAGAGAAAAAGACAAATTGCTTCAAGAAGACTGAAGGGGGTTGCTTTGGACTAGTGGGAGATGATGATTGTTGAAAGACAAGAAAATGAAATCACATGGAATTGGTTTAAGGAGATGTTAGAGGCTAGATTTGTACCAGCTTCAGCCAAAGCTAATTTACAGGAAGAGTTCATTAAATTAAAATGACCAATATGAGTGTAACTGAGTAAACTCAAAAAATTTGAGAGTTTTTCAAAATGTGGCAATAGCAAATGAAGCAGCTAAAAATGGGAGATACATTTAGGGAATCAATGCTGATTTGAGTAGGGCTATGTTACCTTACATAGATAGGACCTTTGATCAAATGTTGGATTTAACTTTGAAATTTGAACAATATGACAATGCAAGAGAAAGTTTCAGGAATATGAAGAACAATAATAAGGGAAAAGCCAGGGTACAATCTTATGATAAAAAGAAAATGGACTCTAATATTAAGAAAGGAGATGGTGTTGAAACTTCTGAAGCCAAGAAGAAAGTCATTTGGTATAATTATGGCAAAGAAGGTGACATGAAAGCTACTTGTAGGTCTGGAAAGGTGGCAACATTTAGATGCTTTAATTGTAGAAAGGAAAGACATATTAAAAAGCATTATCCTGAGCCCAAGAGCCAGCTAAGATAGGAGCTTTGGAAGGGAAAGAAGAAGTACCTGGTTAAGTTGAAGGTATACTTTTTATTAAAAATACCTATACCTGTAGTTTATACCATTCGCCTGCTAGCCACTGAGATGATCAAACAGTTTAGGATGCATGTGCCAACTCCAAAGAACGCGCTCACCCTGTCCAAATTACATCAGGGTTCCGCTAAATCTCTTAAAAGCTACGTCGAGCGATTCGATACCGCCCTTGCTGAGGTTGATGATCCTAAACCCCGTACCGTGCTATTCCAACTAGCTAAGGGCAACCTCCCAACCTCCGAGTTCGGGGCATGGATAAATAGAAAATATCCCAAGAGTTTAAATGATTTGTACAAGAAAGAAGGACAGTTTTTGTGCTAAGAGGAAGCTAGGCGTAACAGAGCTTCTCGAACCAACCACTCTAACAACCCACATGACAACACTGTCGACGACAGTGTCAAGGGAAAACAGATCAAGGAATCTTCCAACAAGGGAAAAGGAGAAATCCCCTACAAGCCGATGCTGAACCCTGCCAAACAAGGTGGTTGCAATAATTTGAATTCGTCGGACCCTAAAAAGCATGACCACTATCAAAATTACAGGAACTACACTCAGCTGAATCGTGACATGGAGACCATCTACTTAGAAACCTGTAATACACTCCAACACAAGAAGCCCATCACATGGGAATCAACTAACTGCGAGCAGAACTCAGGCAAGTACTATAGATTCCATGATATGTATGGGCACAACACCAACGATTGCCGCTATCTCAAGGATGCAATCGAAAAACTCATCCGCGAGAAAAACCTAAAGAAGTATGTTCAAGATCCTGCTCCTCCCGAGGAGGCTAATTGTCCTCCAACGCCTGCATTTCCTGCTCCTGCAAATGCGACCCCAAGGTCGTCCAAACCAAGGTCACGTGGCATCGTGATCAACACTATTTGTGGCGGGCCTCGTCCCATACACGACAGTTTCCGCAAAATAGAGGAGTACACAAACTCAATAAAGGACACCATATATGAAGCTTGTTCCACCCTGGATGATTCAGTCCCCGCCAAACTTCAGAAGACAATGCGAGATGGTATCTTCTTCCATGAAACGGAGTCCACGGGAATCGAGAACCCAACCATAGATCCTCTCGTCATCTCTGCTCAAATCGTCCCAGCTTTCGTTCGAAGGATCCTCACTGACTCAGGAAGCTCGGTCAATATCATATTCAAGGTAGCCTACGACTAAATGAGAGGCTAAAGACTTGAGACCCTACCATGCAACGATCCACGACTTTAATGGATCCACCAATCATCCAGTAAGCATGATTGACCTACCCGTGGAACTTGGAGAAGGAGATCAAACCGAGTTCGCATCCTCAACTTTGTGGTCATTGATGTCATCTCTCCATACAATGCTTTCTTGGGTAACCTTTCCTTGTAGAATTCCGGGTTTGCCTATCACTGTGGTCTCTACTGATGAAATTCCCAAGAGTTAATGGGATCGGTACCGTCAAAGGCAATAAAGCCACAGCCAGAGATTGCTACCTCATAGAGTGGAGGAACGCACGTAATAAGGACAGGGCAAGAACGTGCCACCACCTTTTTGTGACAAGACCGTTTCCACATAACAATTAGAGGCATCTCAGTCCTAGCTCAGGTGCCACTGCCGTCTTTTCGACGATCTCAATCCAAGGAAGGATGAAGAGCGCGATTCCAAAAGGGATACCCTGGTACAGCCAAAGATGGATTTTTCGATCAGCCCCAATAACCCGATGAAGGTCTTGAAAGTTGGATTGCAACTTCACCTCGCAATAAAGGAAGAGCTTGTGGATTTCTTAAGGGCTAATCTTGACATGTTTGCTTGGATACAATCTGACATGTGTGGCATCAACCCAAGAGTCGCTTGTCACAGGCTCGCCATCAATCCATTGCAACTTCCAATCAAACAGAAACGTCGAATCCTGGGAAATTATAGGTCAACATCACTCAGAGAAGTGGTTGATAGGATACTCAACAATAGTTTTATCCGAGAAGCCTATTACCCGGAATGGGTCTCCAATCCGGTCTTGGTCAGAAAGTTAACAGCAAGTGGCGAACGTGTGTTGATTTCTCTGATCTGAACAAGGCATGTCATAAAGATAGTTTCCCACTCTCAAAGATCAACCAGCTTTTTGATTCGACCGCTGGCTACCAGCTCCTGTCCTTCATGGATGCCTACTCGGGCTACAATCAGATTCCGATGTACCTTCCTGACTAGCATCATACTTCTTTCATAACAGACCTCAGACTCTATTGCTATCTCATTATTCCTTTTAGTCTCAAGAACACTGCAGCCACCTACCAACAACTGGTCAACTTCATTTTCAGGAATCAAATTGGGTGGTCCATGGAGACATACGTGGACGATATGCTCGTTAAATCAAGGGTATCGAACGACTATGTCCGAGACCTCTCCAAAATTTTTGGTGTCCTCTGCCAATATGGCATGAAGCATAATCCCTTGAAATGATCTTTTGGAATTGCATTGGGAAATTTATAGGTTTCATTGTCAATTTACGAGGCATCGAAGCCAGTCTAAATAAGATCAAAGCTATATGGGACATCCATTCCCTTTGGAGCATTAAGGATGTTCAGAGTTTAAACATGAAGGTCGTCACTAAGTTGATTTATCTCCAAGGCAACTAACAAATGCATCCCCTTTTTCGACTTGCTCATAAGGGCAAAGAGCCACTTCTCATGGACACCGGAATGTGCTGCCGCATTCCAGGACCTTCTGAATCACTTAGAGCGACCACCTATCTTGTCCAATCCCGTGGATCACGAGGACTTATACATTTATTTGGTTGTTTCCTTGCAGGAGGTCAGCACAGCGCTCATATGCATTTAAGATCGTGTCCAACGGCCTGTCTACTATATTAGCAAGAGACAGATGGGGACAAAAAATAAATATATTAAGCTCGAAAAGTTGGACTATTTCCTGGTGATCTCTTCCGCGAAGCTACGCCCTTACTTCCAATCTCACCCCCATCAAAGTTTTCACTGAGCAGCCGCTACAACAGGTCCTGCAGTGACCTGAGGCATCTGTACGGCTCCTAAAGTAGAACATAGAGTTAAGCCAGTTCGAGATCACTTTTCTCCCTCATCGAGCCATCCTAGCCGACTTTATCATGGAGTTCACCATCCCAGAAGACCCTCCTCCGGAGGACACCAAAATCCCAGAACCCCAATTGAAACTCTATGTGGACAGATCTTCTAACGACCAGTATTATGGTGCCAGGATCGCGCTCATCACTCCTAAGGAACACCCAGTATGCCATGATCTGAAGCTCAACTTTCCTGATACTAACAATGACGCCAAGTACGAGGTCTTGATAGACGGACTCAAAATTGCAATGGAACTCAGCATTAAGGAAATCCAAATCTACTCGGATTCACTTCTTGTCATACTCCAGGTACTAGGAAAGTATCATGCGAAGGGGCACGGCTCGCTCCCTACCTCGCTCGGGTTCGCGGGTTCCTTGCCAATTTCGGCCACTACCTCATAACACACCTCCCATGTGGACAAAACAAAAATGCTGACTCCTTATCCAAGCTGCCAAGATCCAGGGATGCGCAACTTATGGGACTTGCCCCCGTCGAAGTACTTGACTCTCCGAGCATCGATCCGATGCAAACTAATTCGGTAGCAATGATGGAGGCCGAGTTCGAGTCCGAGCCCGAGTTATAAATGATGTCAATTAGGAACTATTTGCAGCATGGAAACCTCCTCGAGCACCACAAAGACAAACGAACTCTCACACGAAAGTCATCGTACTACATCATTCTAGATGGGGTTCTCTACTGCAGGGGATTCTCCATGCTATTACTTTTGTGTGTAGCCTACGACGACGTCGAGCGCATATTGCTAGAAATAAATGAAGGAGAGTGCGGAGATCACGCTGTGGGGCAAACTCTACCAAAGGAAGTTCTCAAACACGGTTATTTCTGGCCGAGACTCGATCGGGATGCAACGGACTATTCCTGTAAGTGCGATAAATGCTAGAGATTTTCCAAGATTCCAAGAGCCTTCCTAACGAACTGACACAAATGGTCAGCCCCTGGCCATTTGCTATATAGGAAATTGACATCATTGGGACTCTCCCAATGGCTAGAAGGGGGCATGTTATGCCATCGTCGCAGTCGATTACTTTACCAAATGGGCAGAGGCCGAAGCCCTTGCCACAATCATAACCAAGAAGGTAATCAACTTCATAGTTCGCAGTATTATCACTCGATATGGAATCCCCCAAGCCATCATCTCTGACAACGGGACCCAGTTCGAAAGCGCAGAGTTCAAAAACTTTCTGCCAACTACACAAGATCGAGAAGAGATTCTCAACGGTGGCTTATCCTCTAGCCAATGGGCAAGTCGATATTGTCAACAAAGTAATCAGGTCTATCATCAAGAAGCTTCTGAAAAAGGCCGAAGGCTTATGGGCTGATGAACTCCCTCTGGCCTTATGGTCCTATCGGACCACCCTCAAGCCAGTGACTAGCCACACCCCTTTTGCTCTTGCGAACAGATTCGAAGCCATCATTCCCAATGAGCTAAAGCTCCAATCTCATCGAGTTACTTACTACGATCCGAAGACTAACCAAGATCTCCTCTTGGAGTCACTTGACCTGCTCAAAGAGAAAAGGAACGAAGCCGAGATCAGAGTTGCCGCTCAATGCCAGCGAGTCGCTCAATACTTCAACTCCAGAGTCCACCCCAAGAACCTCAATGTTGGCGATCTCATCCTAAAGCAAATCTTCCCGACACCGACTAGCCTCGGTCATCGATGGGAAGGTTTATACGTCATACAATGAAGGCTCGGAGATGGAACTTTCAAACTAGCGACTGTCGATGGCGCTAAACTTTCAAGGGCTTGGAACAATGAACATATTCGTCTCTACTTCATGTAATGTAGTGTACAGATTATCTGCTTTCCCACAATGTTTTATTTAAATTCAAGGCATTATAGAGGTTGTTACTGCCAAAGTTATTAGTAAGATAGTGTTTTGCTTTATGTGCCCTTAATGTGTTTACTTACGGCATGATATGTCTGATTAACCATCATAACTAGCTTTCACGCACAAACACACAAACCACCAGATCGGCTCCCAAGGCACGGTAACCGATACCGACACTCGAGCCTCGAATAAATGATGGGACCGAGTATAGATAACCCCACTTGAATCTTGAATCAATAAAGAGATCGAGTATAAATAACACCACTCGAACCTCGAGCCAACAATAAGACCGAGTATAAATAGTTCTACCACCCAGCCTATGGACTTAGGGGAAACCCATCAGCCATGTTACTGTGAAATCGACCACTCCCGCGGTTCCATCCGACCCTTAGGGTTTGGATCCGGGTACCATGCGAACCTCGACCCAGGACCGAGACCGAATATAAATCGTTTCGCTCCTAAGTTCTCGGGCTTGGGTGATTCCACTCATCCATAATCCGGCCAGTCGGGTCTGGATCTGGGCAACCCTTAGTGAATAAATGAAGCCCTCGTGCTCTAAGCCGAAGGAACAACAGAAGGGCCAGAAGTCGGACGAATCGCAATGTTTATGCCCCCTTACGACTTTGGACCAGGGACCTCCGGGAGGTCCAAGAGAGATGGCATCTGACCTGGATTCCGTGCAACACAGGACCCCTGACTAATAGAGGGCCCAAGATTGGAACCAACACATGACCTCCGCACGACTGGTGGCACCTCCCACAACATGGAGTCTTCAGTCATATTTGGTTGACTGTAACAACAAGTATGCTTATGTAAGCACAAGGCGCTGGAAGCATTAGACGAACATTAGAACACTTAATGTAAATGCGATATAAGAAAGACTAACCAATGCTTTCATTCACACAACTAAAGCAAAACTACGTACTTTGATATCTTTCTTTCTAAACTGCATACTTTGATATCTTTCTTTCGAATGACAGGGTGTGCATGAAAACCACACCATGCCTCCGAAAGCCAAAAAGAGAGAGTGGTACTCGCATATATTATCGTCCTACATCCCAAAAGAAAAAGACATCGGTCACTTGGGCAACTCGCCCTCCTCCACTTCCTCGGGACCCTTCTCTCCTTTCTTATTCTTCTTCCTATCCAAGTCTCCGCTCGACGGACCATCACCCCTCTTCTTCCTCCTCCTGGAACAGCTTCCTCCTTTCTCCTTCTTCCCTTTGGACGGGGAAGAGAACTTGAGAGATGACAGCGGGATCTCCACCTCGTCATCACTAATCTCTGAAATCTCATCACCAGGTGGGATTTCTATTAAAGGCGGAGGAACAGCCTCGCTCGAAAGAGTGAGGATTGGCAGTGTATTCTCTTTCCCTTAGGACCCGGTCTTTGGGACTACATTTTGTTGGCCCGTCTACCCAGCCTTGAGTTTCCAGGCCTCCTCTTCCTGTAGATGTTTGTATGACTCTGTAGCCATCTTCCTAGAGGCCTCAACATCAGCCTTTTCCTTCAGATCGGCATGTTCCTTTGCCGTAGCCTCCCTTTCTCTTTGGACCTTAGCTGCAGCATCTTATTCAGCCTTCTTCCTAGCATCTACCAAAATCGTTTGCTCGGCAAGCTCGTCAGCAACCTTAATCTGCTTGTTCCTCGGCCTTGGCGCGCAAGCCCGCGTGCTGCTCCTCAAACATCCCACACATCGTATACTCACTTGCTTCGGCGGTCTCCTTCACTTAACTATCATTCCCATCTCTTCCCACAAAGGAACCAAGGAGCGCTAGGTCCTCATCAGAAAATGTGATATCCATCCCAACTCCTTCGCCAAGATAACCCATGAATCCTTCCATTCCGACCCCGGGTTGTCCAAATTGAGCTGGGTCCAGGCTTACGGCCATTCCAGCTCCAAAGGGCCCTGCACATCCAATAGAAGGCTCATCAGTTGGCTCAAGTTTTGTACACTTACACCTTTAAATACTTAGGAGGATATGACTTTACCTACTAACACATGAGGCGTAGTTCCGACAGGAGCCTAGCTCTCGCCAGTTGTTCGGGACAAACTCTCCAGCTCCGGCTGGTCAGGGTTGTATCCAGGTACGATGCGGGTTGAAACTTGCAAACTAGTTGTTGGAGCTGACAGCCCGGCTGGCTGTTGGGAAGGTCTGCCTCCGCCGAACTCATGGGCCACTACCAAACTATCAGTATCCACAGTTTTACCTTTTGCAGAAGCCCGCTCCACCGCAGCATCAGTCCTCGGCAGCTCTCTTCCCTCCTGTAGCTTCAAGCGTTCTGCCTCACTTAAGTGATGAAACATGAAATTTATCTCATCTATAACATCTACCTCCCGCAGGTCGGCCTCAAACTTCAACAAACTATCCTATACCTTGCCAGGACCCTAGAATAGTCATCAAACCACCAGAGATCGCGGTACTTGAGCACCTTGACATACATACCCTAAACGTATGGCTCCAATTCCAGTTCCGCTTGGGTCGTGGTATCCTAGGTTGCAAATTTAAGATCCTTCACCTCCCTCTCATGCTCGGCCCTTTCCCCATCCAATTGGCCTAATGCATCTCGAGCTATGTCCTCAGCTTTTTCCTAATCCTTTTTGGCCTCCTTGAGCTATCCCTTCAGCTCGACATTCTCCCGTATTAGCCTCTAAGTTTCCACATTCATAGCCCTCAACCTCTCATTCTCCTTCCTCAGAGCCTCGTTATCCATTTGAAGTTAGGAAACCCTCTCATTGCCCTTCTCTAATTGGGCGTTAACCTGTTCCAGAATGGCCTTATCTTTCTTGAGGGATGTATTCTCAGTTATTAGCTTGACCACTATATCGTTGAAACTTAAAGCTACATGATCCGCCTCCCTTTTCAACCTCTCATGTGCCTCCTTCATGTAACAATCCGCACCTCCGTTCACGCAAGATATTGTCCCCAACTTAGCCACTGTATAGGTGTGGGGTTTTGTTCCTCAAAAGGCCTCGGCGTTAGTAAGAGATGGGCTCTACTATATAAGTACCCACTTCACACAGGCTTTCACAATGTGGGACTTAGGGGTGTTACATTCTCCCCTCCTACAGAGCTCAACATCCCCGTTGGCTCACGAACACCTCTTCCAGGCACTATGGTCCACACAGGAGCCGCAATTCCGGCTGGGTAATGTAATTTTTCAATGTTTCAATCATTTTATCTTTACATATAAATTCTAATATACGCATTGTACATAAAATGATATTTTATCCCTGCATATAAATTCTAATATATGCATTTACAAAAAAAGTGATATTTTATACTTGCATATAAATATTAATATATGCATTTATAAAATATCACTGTTATTGTAAATGCATATATAAAAATTTATATGTAGGGATAAAATATCATTTTATGTACAATGCATATATTAGAATTTATATGTAAAGATAAAATGTTTGAAACATTGAAAAATTACATTTTTAATGTAAAGATAAAATATATGTTTCTGGTTTGCTCAAATCTTTGGGATACAACTCGTTAGAACTGAACAAAAGACTCATTAGAGATTGGATTAGTAATATCTAATAAGAATACTCATTAGAGATAGGATCAACAGTATCCTAGATTGAGAAAACTCATTAGAGATAGGGTTAGTAATGCCCTAGAATGAGTTTAGAGTAAAAAGTCTATAATTAATGTATTTGTGATTATATATATAATCGAATATTAGAAAATATGATTTTGATATATAAAAGCTATATATATTTGAAAAGTTAATAAACTAACAAAATGTTTGAAACCAATGAAAAAGAAAAAAAAAAGGGGGAAAATGAAAGTTGAGTTGGTTTATTAAACAACTTTTAGCTTCATTCCTTTTCGAGGACAAAAATATTTTAAGTGGGGGAGATTGTAACAACCTAGAATTTTGGAACCAATTTAAATTTTTATTTTAGAAATTCTAATGGATTTTGAATATTTAAAATTATTTATTTTAAATAATGACGACTCAAAATTTATTATAATTGAAGTTAAAATGAATAGATTTTATTTAAATAATAAAAGGAGTTAGAAATAGAGTTGTAGTTTGAAATTTTGATTTTAAACTTTAACTGAATGTACAGGATTCAAAATAAATTGAATTTCAGTAAAACCAAAAATATTTAAATCTGTTTGATTATATCTTTCAAATGAGTCTGAAAAATTGAAATTTTGTTTTATAAATAAAAAGTTATGTCCAGTTTAAAATTTAGAAAAGTCGTTGTAGAATTTATATATATTTTAATATATTAAAGAGCCCTTAAAAATAGCCATTTTGCAAACGACCTCCGTTTTCGACGAAACCACTTTTGTTGGAACCGGAATATCAAATTATTGCTAGGTTTCAATTTTCATAATTTTTAGAATTAATATGTGAGCGTGGAAAAAGAAAATGTGTTTTGTCAGTTTCAATCAAATTGGATCGACCAGAAAATGGCTAATTTTCAAACGGTCTTGGAATTCGATGAAATTAGTCTTGTTAGAACCGTATCATCAAAACATAACTAGAAATAATTTTTCTGTAATTTTTAGAGTCCGTATGTGGCCCCGGTAAATTAAACGTATGTTTAAATTAAGTATATATTAATTTATATTTTAATTTAAATAAAAACATATCGTAACAGCCGAATTGGGTTACGAAACATATTCCATTGTATCTGGGATGGGGGTTATTAGCTAGTGGAGATACTCATTGGGTTTGAATTGGAGTTCGTATGGGCTAGAGGGATTTTATTGAATAAACAAAGAATTAAATAAATATTATAAAAATACGTACATCGTATAAATACGTATACTGTCAACCCTAATACGTATTTTAATCAGCTGCCTTCCTCAAACCGTTCATGGCCTAAACTCTTCCAACCTTTCTCCTCCAATTCCTCTCAATCCATACACCAAAACTCTCCCATCCTTTAGAACTTTCTGAAGAGAATCGAATAAGCTCCACATCCGTACCGAGTTTACATTTTTCCATTGAGAACTCGAGGAAAACTAGCTTCCCGAACCTGCTCCGCTTCGAGCGCCGCCCAGCCTCGATGCCACGATCGCGCCTGATGCGCAGGACCCCCCTTCATGCGCCTCTCTCTTCTACGACGTCGTAGTGTCCGATCGTCGGCCAAGTCCTTGTGCAGTTCACAATTTACTGACCTAAGTTCAAACATTCACTGAAAGTAGCGGTCGTTATCTGAGGCAGAAGAAGGTAGAGCAAATTCCGAATTAATTTATTTATTTAAATTTATTTAAAATGTTAACAACTTAAAATAAATCATAACTTATTCATGTGAACTCAGAACTGGACGATTTTCGAAGCGTTGCGATCATAAGACAAAGATCTACGATTCTAGACTAAAAAGAAGCGATTCTGAGCAGGTTGAATTTTGGACAAATTTGCAGATCCGAACAGTTCAGATTCAAACGACGGTGAGATTTCTATTTTTAAAATTAAAATTAACTGTTTATCTCATTGTGATATTTATATTTATTCTATCTAAAATTCATGATTGGTGTTTGTATATACCTATTGTAATGATGATTGTTTGTGATTGAGGTGAACCACTAAATTGAATTGGGTGTATTCATGTTTGTCAGAATTTCGTGTATACAATAAAAACCATATTTTTATTGTATATATAAAATATAAAATGTACATGTTTGTTGTAAAATAGATGAAAACAAAAATATCATGTTTGAAACAAATAGATGAAACAGGCTTTACACATATTTGTTGAAATAAAAATTAGCATTTCTATTTGCTAAGTTAGATTAGGAAAAAGAAACAAATGAATTATCCTTTTATTTGTTATTAGAATGTAAACATATGAAATATACTTCTATATGTCATTAGAATTCATAGTAAAATGTTAAGATTTATGAAAATAACATTTTAGTTATAAAATGTTAAGATTTATGAAAATAACATTTTAGTCATAAAATGTTAAGATTGGTTAAAATACCATTTAGTTATAAAATGTTAAGTTGATAAACAAAAATCACTTTTTATTTGTTAGAACTGAGGACAAAACAAAATATAACCTTTATATGTTTTTTTGAATGAGAGTTGTCAACAAAACAAATATATCACTTTTATAGGTTTTGTTGAATTAGAGTTGTCGAAACAACAAATATACCACTTTTATATGTTTTTGTTGAAACAGAATTGTCGATAAAAACAAAGTTATCTTTTTTTTTTTTTTGAAATGTTATAATTGATTTAACATAAAAATATTCTTTTTACTATAACAACCCGCACCTCCGTTCACGCATGATATTGTCCCCAACTTAGCCACCGTATAGGTATGGGGTTTTGTTCCTCAAAAGACCTCGGCGTTAGTAAGAGATGGGCTCTACTATATAAGTACCCACTTCACACAGGCTTCCACGATGTGGGACTTAGGGGTGTTACATTCTCCCCTCCTACAGAGCTCAACGTCCCCGTTGGCTCATGAACACCTCACCCAGGCACTGTGGTATCAGAGCAGATACCCAGCCGGATGCCCAAAGTTAATGCATTCGAGAAATTCCAACATTTGGATCAGACCTGTGTGGTTTATGGTCGATTCAAAGGGCGGGGATTTTTGGGTCATTACATATGGCATACAACGCATCAAAACAAATAACAAAAGACTTTTATAAACATCATAATAATGTTACATCAGTGTACAGAATATCAGAGTACATCGATAAATAAAATACAACGGAAGACTTATTACAATAAATTAATACAATACACAGCGGAAGACTTTCTATGCTCTGGACATAGCTTTAGGCTTCGATCCAGTATCCTACTCAAGAAATGAAAATCTGCAAAAGAAGCTACTCGACTGCCCGTGTGGAAAATATAGGCACCCGAATTTGCCAGTGAAACAAACTACAGGTCAGTCATGGGACTGGTATGAGAAATCTACTTAACCTATTTAATAATAAGGCTAATCACAGGAGCATGCCGCTAACGCGGAACGGGTTTACTCCATTGGATTTCTAGTGCATAAATTAAATAAATTGTTAAACAACGCAATGCTTTTTAGAAAAATGAAACCATTATAAGACTCCAGTGCCATCACACAATGCAACGTAAACCGAAGGATAGAGTTTTACCTTATAATGGTCAAAAATGCTTGATACAATAAAACGGATTTGATATTATTACTAGTGTATATATGTTTCAAAAACAGTTTCAACCATAATGTATCAATCCTAGATGGCATGGGTACCATATATCATGTCGCCATACTAGTTCTACAATCAAAACCGCATGGGGTCGTATTGGAAATTGTATATATATTTGAAAAGTTAATCAACTAATAAAATGTTTGAAACCAATAAAAAAGAAAAAAAAGGGAAAATGAAAGTTGGGTTGGTTAATTAAACAACTTTTAGCTTCGTTCCTTTTCGAGGACGAAAAGATTGTAAGTGGGGGAGATTGTAACAATCCGGAATATTGGAACCAATTTAAAAATTTTATTTTACAAATTTTAATGGATTTTGAATATTTAAAATTATTTATTTTGAATAATAACGACTCAAAATTTATTATAATTGAAGTTAAAACGAATAGATTTAATTTAAATTATAAAAGAAGTAAGAAATAGCACTGCAGTTTGAAATTTTGATTTTAAACTTTAACTGAATGTACCGGATTCAAAATAAATCGAATTTATGTAAAACCAAAAATATTTAAATCTATTTGATTATATCTTTCTAACGAGTCTGATTTCGTTTTATAAATGAAAAGTTATGCCCAGAGTTAATGCATTCGAGAAATTCCAACTTTTGGATCAGACCTGTGTAGTTTATGGTCGATTCAAAGGGCGGGGATTTTCGGGCCCCGTATGTCCAATACGAAGGAGAGGCACTCGCATATCCGGACAATCAACAAGTACGTCCGGACGACCACCAATATATCCCTTTCAAGGTAGCTACTCCAATCATGGGCATCAGTAGCAACTCATCCATTCGATGTGAAGATCGTCGGTTTTCAATCACCGTCTTCAAATCTTCGACTTAGATCATCGTATAATCATTTGAAATGAGATTGAACTCCGACTTTTCAAATGATCCTCGCATATATATATATATATATATATATTTTAAAATCATTTCATATCGTTATTAGTATTTAATAACGATTTATCGCTATTTTATTTATATAAAAATAGCTAAATCTAATTTAACGACGCTTCGGGTCGATCAGCGGCCCCGACGCTGTCTTTATCGAAATTTGATTTACATTTATCTTGAAATCTAACCGTTGGATTTTAACAAAGTTTATATCGTTGGAAAGATCTTCCCAAAGCGGTCCTAACAGTTCCAGTTTTGGGAAAATCCGACGACTTAGAGGGGAAGGGAGGAGGTATAGGTTCGGTTTAGTCGTGGGTTCTAGGAATTGAACATGGAAGAAAGGGGATTAGGTGTTAATTGGTGATTAATAAATAAACTAATTATTTTAATTTAAATTAAATATTATTCAATGTTCGAACTGCCACAAGTTGTTCATATTCAATCAGAATCTGACGAAACGAATTGCGTTGCGATCGTGGTGGAGAATTCTACAGCCTGGAACTGATTAGATCTGAAATGGAGGACTTTGAAATTTCAGACAAAAAAAATACTGTGAGATTTCTATTTTAAATTTTATTATTTATTGCAATATGAAATTTATATTTATTCTATTTAAAATTCATGTTGATGTTGTGTATATAGTTATTTCAGTGTTGATTGTTTTATGTTGATGATGAATTACTGAATTGATTTGTGTGTTTCATGTTTGTTATGAAATGAAAAAAAAAACATATCATGTTTGAAAATAAAATAGGTGAAACAAGCTTCACACATTTGGTTGAAATAGAATTAGCATTTTTATTTGCTAAGTTGGATTAGAAATTGTACCAAATAAATTATTCTTTTATTTGTTATTAGGAAGTAAAAATATTAAATATCCTTTTTTATGTTATAAGAATTTATAGTAAAAGGTATACATATAAAATATTCTTTTATATGTTAATAGAATACATAGGAAATTGTAAATAAATAAAGTATTCTTTTATTTGTTATCAGAACACATGGAAAGGTATAAACAAATAAAATATCCTTTTATTTGTCATTGGAACATATGGGAAAACGTATGTGAATAAATATTCATGTTTATTAAATTAAAATTGACAAAATAACACTATCATTTTCATTGTATTTGAATTTGACAATATAAAACTATCATTTTGTTGCAATTGGAGTTGACGAAACAAAATTGTCAATTTAAAAAAAATATCAATTTTTTATACTATTGAATTGAACTAGAATTGTCAATTCAATAAAAATATCATTTTGTTTATATTATTGAATTGAATTAGAATGGTCAATTCAATAAAAACATCATATAAAAAGTTACATTTTTATTTGCAAATTTAGATGCAAATAAACATAGTATAAAAAAAATTCAATTTTTGTTTGTATTTTAGACGCAAATAATAACATGAGATGAAAGATTACCTTTTTGTTTGCATTTTAAATGCAAATAAAAACATTGATTTAAAAGTTGCATTTTTATTTGCATTCTTTGATGCAAATAAAACATGAGTTAAAAAGTTACATTTTTATTTGTATTTTAAGTGTGAACAAAAACATAGTTTAAAAAGTTACATTTTTATTTACATTTTAGATGCAAATAAAAGCATAGTTTAAGAAGTTACTTTTTTTAATTACATTTTAGATGTAAATAAAAGGATAGGATTAAAACCATCATTTTTACTTTTAGATTATGATAAAGAGAATTCATCTTTGTTGTAACTTTGTTAAATTAAATAAAATGTTTTTATTGTCATCATAGATTATAATAAAATAGATTAGAATTAAAAGATATATTTTTAATGTCATCTTAGCTTCAATAAAAAGAGTAAATAGAAAGATAAGTTTTATTAGTCCTTTTATTGTAATACAAAAAGATGCATTCTTGGTTAAACAAGAATGAGACATTTTTAGTTCATTAAAATGATTAAACAAAAAGATACCTTTTTATCATTTAAATAGAATGAGACAAAATTATTCAATTTTGTCATTTTAAAAGATTAAGACAAATATATTCATTTTGTCATTTAAAAAGGAATTAGACAAAATATTCATTTTTGTCACTTAAAAAGGATGAAACAAAAACATTCGCTTTTATCAAATTAAAATAGTTAAACCCAATTTGTCACTTTTATCAATTGAAACCATTTTGGCGCTTTTGTCAAATTACCAAAGTTGAAACCATTTTGTCGCTTTTGGTCAACTTATCATAGTTAAAACAAATTGGTCACTCGTGTCAAATTACAATAGTTAGAACAAATACGATCATTTTTGCCGCATTAGATTTGTCAAAACAAACCTTATCATTTTTTCCGCATTAGATTTGTCAAAACAAGCATTATCATTTTGTCGCATTAGATTTGACAAAACAAGTATATCACTTTTATTTGTTTAGATAAATTAGAATTGTCGACAAAACAAATACATCACTTTTATTTGTTTTGCTGAATTAGATTTGTCAACAAAACAAAGTCATTATCTTTAATGTTTTGTTGAAAAAGATTGGTTAAATCAAAATATACATTTTGTCAAAATATTCATTTTTGTTAAAATAGATTAGTTAAAACAAACCATATATTTTTGTCAAAATATATACTTTTTTCAAGATAGATTAGTTGAATCAAAATACACCTTTTTGGTCAAATGATCATTTTTGGACAAATGGCTTAGTTGAACCAAAATATTTATTTTTGTCAAAAATACAACAGTTGAAACAAAAATTACGTTTCGTTAAATATGATTGTGGAAAACAAAAATTACATTTTTGTTAATTTTATTTGAATTAAAACAAAAATTACATTTTTGTTAAATAAAAGAGTTAAACACAAATTACATTTTTGTTAAATAGCTTGGTGTTACAACAAAATATTCATTTCTATAAAATAGAATTGTCAGCAAAATGGATGTATCACTTCTTATACATTTTGTTGAAATAGAATTTATATGCAAATTTAAAAATCCTTTTTATTTGCAAACTTACAATATAATTTATATGAAAATATAAAAATCATTTTTATTTGCAAACTTGCATTAGAATTTATACTCAAGTATAAGAATCATATTATTGGTCAAAACATACATTAGAATGTATAGGTGAGTTAAAGTTACATCTTTATATGTTAATGCATACATTAGAATTTGTATGCAATTTAAGATAAGCATTTTTATGTGTTAGGTTATACATTGAAAACATATACAAATGTGATTATTTCTTTTAGGTGTTAAAGTTAAGAATAATTACATACAAATAAAGTATAATGGAAATTATCTTTTACTTGTCATCCGCAATAATGTCATATAAACAAATTACATTCTATTAGATATTAGAGATGTATAAAGAAATTATACGAGCCAAATATATTTTATTTCGGCATTAGGAATAAAATATCATGTTTTATTCATCATCATCAACATGTTAGCAGTATTAAAATTGGTTAAATTCATTAACCAATTATTTATTTACTCGAACTGTTGTTGGCTGAAAACCCCACACGGGTATTGGGATGTTGATTGATATACACTAGTCCCAATATTTATTTGTATGTCAATCGATAGATTGACAGGCTACGATGAGCATTGTTATTTCATTTTAATGCTCATACAGTTGTGGACTTCACTCTGGATGTTAAATGGATGGTTTGATGATTATTTATCATTTGTTATCATTTACATAAGATGTATGAAATCCTTATAACCGAAGTTATAAGGTAAATGATTGAGTCGCTTTTCGATTCAGAATACCTTTTATAGAAAGCATATTTTAAACAAAGAAATTCTTTTAAATAAAGAATATTTTTAAAAAGGATATTGAAATAAAAGAATTGGATTTTGGGTTGTCGTGGATGGTGTCTTAAATAACACTGTTCTTAAACCCTGTATGAAAGAATAAATCTTTTAACTAAGATTATTAGTGTTTCAAATTATATTTATTTATTGGAAAATGATTTTGGGGTTTTTCGTGAACAATGTTTTAAATGACATTAGTACTTTAACCCAGTTAAAGATAAGATTAATTTTTCTTAAATTGAATAATCATAAAGTAATGATTTTTGATATTAAAATTCAAATTGGAGTTTGTTGAAACTTTAAAAAGAAGATTAAAGAATTAACTGAAAGGAATTTATCCTTGATAAAATTAATGGGAACCTTTCCCTTATAATATGAATATTTTATTAAAAGAATATTCTGAATTGGAAAGAGGCGTTGGATGTATCTTTATAACACCTGATTTTTAATTATATAAATACGCGAGTTATTCAGAAAGACCGATTTTAACTCACTCTGAATAATTACTACAACGATTAAAGTTAAAGGTATTGAAGACGGTGGATGAAGACCGGCGATCTTCACATCGAATGGACGACTACTGATGCCTGGCACCGGGTCGCTCCCAGTAAAGGGTTAAAGTGGTAGTTGTCCGGGACGTACTTGTTGATTGTCCGGATATGCGAGTACCTCACTTCCGTATTGGACGTACAGGACGAGGAATAAGGTGACTCCGGTTTCGTTCAGACCCAAAACAGACTTTTAAATGGATGTTTGTCCGACATTGAATTTCATTCTGTGTAATTGAATTTATATCTATTAATATATCTGTGGTGGCGGAGAATTTATTCTCTTGCTTAACACCCTTCTTTGAGACGCACGAGCTCGAAGGTTATATATTGGTAGTTGTCGATCGCATGGTGTGAACTGTCAATGTGACATGCCAAGATGCAATTGATCGAGGCTTTTGTTGAAAAGCAGAGCCTTGTGGATGATGATCAAAGCATAGCCTATTTACGCATAGCTTTGTGTATTACGTTACCTCGCGAGCCTCATACCCCGGTATTAGTCAAAAACGGGATCAGGACTGTAGGGAGTGCACACGTTTCTTTCTAGCTAGAAGTGGTTTCAGCGACTTACCGGCCCTGACATTTTTACTTATGTGGTTGATAGCTTGCGGCGCCTCGGGTTTATAGGCCGGAAGTGGTCATATTAGAGGTTCAAAGGAACCGGGAAGCGTGTGTTCAGGCATAACTAATCCACTAGCGTTTTATGTGGACCGGCCCTACCGCATCCAAGGGTTCACTACGGGGAATCCTGAGGCATTTGCTAGAGTGTCTCGAATCGGTGAGGACGATCTCTATCCTCGATTCATGATGGAAACCCAATTTCCAATACGACACCATGTGGCTTTGATTGCAGAACTAGTATGGCGACATGATATATGGTACCCATGTCGTCTATGATTGATACATTATGATTGAAATGTTTTTGAACATATGCACTAATAATAATATCAAATCCGTTTTTATCGTATCAAGCATCTTTTGACCATTATAAGGTAAAACTCTAACCTCCGGTTTGCGTTGCATTGTGTGATGGGACTTGAGTCTTATAATGGTTTCATTTTTCTAAAAAGCATTGCGTTGTTTAATGATTTACTTTATTTCATGCACTGGCAATCCAATGGAGTAAACCCGTTCCGCGTTAGCGGCGTGGTCCTGTGATTAGCCTTATTATTAGATAAGTTAAGTAAGATTTCTCATACCAGTCCAATGACTGACCTATAGTTTGTTTCACTGACAAACTCGGGTGCCCATATTTTCCACACGGGCAGTCGAATAGCTTTTTGTAGATATATTTACAGGATCCTAGTTTACAGCTGAAGCGATATTCGGAAAGCTCTTTATCCGTGTATTCCTTTCGGTTGTATATTTGTATTATTATTTTTCTGCTGCTATTTAAATGTAATTTAAACTCTGATATTATTGTATTTCTATTGTGTAATAAGTATTCATTCTCTGTTATATTCTTGTACTCTGATGTAATTGTTGTAATCAGCAATAAAATGTTCTTCAGTTTGTGTTCTGATGTGTGTTGTCCTCAAAGCAATTTAGGCTTTCCTTTACGGGGAAGTTTGGGTCGTTTCATTTGGTATCGGAGCCTTGGTTTGTAGAGCTCGAGAACAAGACACATTAGAATCGAACGAAAGAATTCATCAGAGATTGGATTAGTAATACCCAATAAGAATGACTCGTTAGAGATGGGATCAGTAGTATCCTAGAATGAGTCCGAAGAGTGTTATTTTAAAATAAAAATGAAAACAAATTTAGTTTTGAAATTTTTGTCTTAATGTACGTATTTGAGTATATTATTTTATTTTATTTTGTACAATCGAGTATATAGAGATTTTAATATACGTCTGATCCACGTGTATTTGAAGTCTCAAATATACAGGATAGATATAGAATCACACTATAGTCGCCTACAGTTGTTCTGATGATGGTTCGAAACATCATCATAATTTGTGTTCAAGTTTCGAAAGTGGTATATCTATATATTTCCATGGACTGTGTGAGAACCAAAACTAGATAGGATTTATTGCTGTGATTTGCACTAAAAATATGATTTTTGACTATATGTAAAAAATTATATATTTTAAAAATTAATCACCTAATTGATTGCTGGTTGTGATGTTTGATAATTAGTTAACTAATTAAAGTATTGGAATGATAATTAATCAAACAAATATATAAAGGAATGATAAATCGATTTTAATATTGAACTGAATTGAAAATTGATTAGAATTGAAAGTTGAGTTGGTTATTTAAACAACTTTCAGCTCCGTTCCTTTTCGAGGACGAAAAGATTTTAAGTGGGGGAGATTGTAACAATCCGCACCTCCGTTCACGCAAGATATTGTCCCCAACTTAGCCACTGTACAGGTGTGGGGTTTTGTTCCTCAAAAGGCCTCAGCGTTAGTAAGAGATGGGCTCTACTATATAAGTACACACTTCACACAGGCTTCCATGATGTGGGACTTAGGGGTGTTACACTTCAGCTCCGCTGTGTCAATAACAAAAATTAACCTCCGAATGTGGGGCTACGAGTACAAAAAGCGACTACGACATAAGGATAAGCCAATCCATCTCTATCTCCATATTTCGGATAGTCGTCCGCTGAGCATCAATGGTCAGACCTCGGTTTTGAATCCCCACATTCTTAGCCCGAATCAGGTCAGAGAGATGCCCGGAGTACCTGTAAAACTCAACAACCTGGTGGTAGGCTTGATGTACTTTCTTCAATATGAGAGCGGTGTCGTCACGAGGAATTGGGTTAAGCTCCAACATAAACATCAATTCCTCAAAGTAATGCTTCAGGAACTGCTCTTTCAAAAGGGCAATCTTCTCCTAGTTGGTTAGCTGTGGGACTTCCAGTCCTCCCCTCAACGATCCCGTCCATGGTGGCCGGCGATCCATCGGCTGTATAATGTGACTGGTAGATATGTGAATGGTCTCCACCTGAGGGGTAGGAAGGGGAACGTCAAAGCTTGCGGTTTGGTTCCCTGTCTCAAGCCTTGAGTCAGCTCCTGACGTTCATAGCAGTGGTGCAGAGTCTGAGTATCTCTGATATCGATGATTACCACTGCGACCATGAGGGTAGGTGAACAGAGGCAGTTTCTCCCCTTCTTGAAGCCACTCAAGACTATGCTCTTTTGCGTTCGCCGGCCCCCCAATCCATGGCCTTGGTAGCTACCATCACCGTTGTCGCAAGCTATTTCACGTGCACAAAACAGAGTCAAAGATCAAGCCAAAACACTTTGCGCTCATAAGCAAATGCTATGTGATATGGAGTTTATGAGTGTATACCCCAAGTGCACTCTCCACATATCAGATTAAGACCCGCTTGGAGGATCCCCCCTCCCCCAAACAGGTAAAGTTAAGCTTTTAGAACTTATGCCACTAGGAAAAGGCGGTGGAATATCGATTGGAACTTCTTCCAACCCCTTAAACTGATTTGCTCTCTCCACCGAAGTGGCCTTGTCGACGGTCCTACTCCAACCTCAACATTTATAGGTGGAACAGGAGTAGACGACGAATCCTCTCCTCTACCAACCATTTCCTCAACATGAGCGCCATCTGCACAAGCACCCTTATGGATCTTTGCAGCCTTTGGTCGTTTCATCACGGCAGGGGTAGCTTTCAGCTTGCGACCCAGAGAGCTTATTCCTTCCATAGGATCTTTGCTCCCCTTCTCTGAAGTAGCCGCCATGAACATTCTCCAGTTCCGCGGAAGCAGGCCGTCCGACGAAGGGCCTCCTTATCCAAAATCTTCTCTGTAGAGTGAACATCCTTGGGGATAGATTTCAAATGCGCTACGCCCCCTAGTATACATCGCCCTTAGACACCAGCAGAATTCCTGTTATAGAAAATTGAAGTCAACACCGAGTTTGTAACTCAACCAACACCAAACTAATGATTACATGGATACGTACTTCCTTCCAGCCATCCTCTCGCAAAGGCTGAAGGATAGCGAACGAAGGACCACTCAGACTTAAACAACCCAAGCATAGTCTATGACTCCTCAATGAACTAGGCACTATGAATTGCTTCTAGGAAATAAAGGGAAGGCATAGTCTTGGGTCTCCTCTTAATCTGAAACAAGATTCGGATGTTCTCTCCGGTGGGTTCCACATACAAGTTGTAACACCCCACCTCCATTAAGGTCACTCACAAAGGGAATGCCTTAACTTCAGTGGAGCATTTTTGGTAAACAGACACAGAATATCACAAGACAGATATAAAAATTTTGCAGCGGAAAATAAACAACTTTATTAAATCACCAAAATACTTTGTTACATAATACCATGATTCATAAAACCATTACAACAAAACACTTCTGTCTTATATCATCAGAGTACATAGGTATTTAAAAGAAAAACATCATTCCCCATATTAAAGAGCAAGCCATATAAGAGACAGAGACTCGAGCCATACTTCAGAAGTAGCTCCTAGAAGATGATATCCAAATCTTGACTAAACCTGGGTGTTTCCTCCTTGAGAACCTGGGGGGGAACGGAAGAAAAGAGGCGAAACAAACTAGGTCAGACATACGCCTGGTGAGTCCAGTAACTTTTAGCCAGTAAATAAATAAAGGTAAACATGATAGGCATACAAAGTGGATAAGAGGATTCACGGTACAGATGGCAGGTATGACAGGACAAATAAGGTAAGATGTATGCTTCACTACAAACTATTCTGAACTATTACTAGTAAAATCAAGATGGGGTGATCCCTTCCGCTAATGATAACGATGGTGGTAGTTTCGTGTATTCCTAGATGCTGTCATAGGTGCAGCCTGCTCCCATCTCAACTAGTCGTACCCACTACCCTCCTACTATAAATTGGTAGACTTAGGGCATACGTCCGGGTATACCCTAACCACTACCTTAATCGATCAGCTCCCTACTCTGCAGATACCCTGTGCTGGTCCCACAACTAGGGGGTATCACTTCCCTAAAGTGGCAACCCAAGGTGTGCACAGTTATACCTACTGGTGTCACAGGCGTCTTGTCCCCCTCTGCCCGTCCCATGCACGCACATGTCCCCGGTCGGTTTGCGCCGCCCACACCATCCATCTCGTTTTGGATCTCTTACAATCAATCAGTAAGTGTGCCCCTTCCCCGCCTAGTACGGAGTTCTTTACTTTGATACCCCTCTGGGTTACTGACTGGAATGGTTCCCACACAACATGATACAAGCTCTCCCCTATGACTTGTATCCCCACTAGGTTTTCTACTGACTATGTATACCCTAAGGTGTCTTTAATTACATAGCCCTCAATCAGTTATGCGTACCTATAGGTGTCTTTAATACATAACCCATATTCTACCTGTCGGTTATGCGTACCTATAGGTGTCTTTAATACATAACTCTATCTATTCCCATTAGTTATGCGTACCCCTAAGGGTGTCTTTAATACATAACTTTACTGTTCTGCCCCGGTTATGTATACCATTAGGTGTCTTTAATTACATAACCCCTTTTTAATGGTTAAGTTTGTGGGCCTATATATGCTAATATTACCCACCTACCCATCAGTTGTACTTAACCCACCCACTGATTTAATCCTGTTTATTTAATGGTTAAGTTTGTGGGCCTATATATACTAATATTACCCACCTACCCATTTATCAATTTATTGGTTAAGCTGGTCTTAACCCTTTCACTTAGTTTATGATTAGGTTCTTCTTAGTCCACAGATACATTGGTTAAGAGAATAACTCCCTAAGTACCAACCCCGAAGACCAAGATCAACATCAGATCGTTAATCAGAGAATCACTCACTCAACCAAACTTCTTTTTATCATCCATATTTGCCTTTAATCAGCATTAATTAATTATTGAGACACCTAATCGTAATTCACATGCCACCTAAGGCACCCACTTAATTCCACATGCCACCCAAGGCACCCACTTAACCCCTCATGTCCCACTACATGTTTATCTGGTCAAGTGTTTCTTAATTCATTAAGACCGTAACCTTATAAAGACCTCCCACATTAGACTGACATTTGTGGCAGCTGGATTTGCCGGGCGGGTCCGGACAGTCTTACACCACAAACGAGCCTAACCTCGTGTCTTTACAATTGTTACGTATTTAATTTATGCCTAAGACCTCCCACATTAGACTGGCATTTGTGGCAGCAGGATTTGCCGGGCGGGTCCGGGCAGTTTTACGCCACAAAAGAGCCGAACATCGTGTCTTAGACGATTAATTACACCTAATTAATCATTCCCCAATTTGAATTAATTTCCCTATTCAAATTATCAATTAATTCCAAATTTAACTATGGCCATAATTGACTCAATTATGTCCATCTATTTATGGTCTGTAAAGTCATACCAATTTCATCACAAATTTATTTTATGCCATTTAAGGCATTTATGCCAATTCTCAATATTAAATCTTCAGACTTTAATTGCTTAAACATTCCTCTTTTGATTAATTAATTTAATTAATTAATCCTTTCCTTTTTACAGGTGTTAATACCTATCTTATTAACAATTTGAATTTCCTATCCATAAATGGTCATATTCAAATTATACCATTTTTACCCAATTTTACCCATGTCATAATAGGTAATTATTTATATGTTTCCCTACTAGAATCATGTGTCCAATTTACATAATCACTATGTAAATTATACCTATTACAAACTCCCCTTTTTCCCCGTTTCTTAACTAGCGTAACCGTTTGCGTTTTTGGCGTCATCGAGGCTACAAGGTAGCCTCTCCATAAAAATAAAATAAAGGGAATGACAAGGTGATCGTTTTCAGTACAATTTTTGGCATAAGCATGACAACTAGGGAAAATGACATGATAACTTCGCATATAATTATGATTCACCACATAATTAACAACTTGCATAGATTCATGATTTTGCAACATAACAACTTGCATAGGTTCATAATTACAACATAATTAACAACTAACATAGGTTCATGATTCACAACATAACAACTTGCATAGTTTCATGAATAATAACTTGTATAGGTGACTTGCATGATCTCATAACAATTTGCATAGATTCATGATAACAATTTGCATAGATTCATAATAACAACTTGCATAGATTCATGATAACAACTTGCATAGGTTCATGATAATGACTTGCATAGATTCATGATAACGACTTGCATAGATTCATGATAACGACTTGCATAGATTCATGAATTCATCACACAATAACTTACATAATTTCATGATCCACCACAACAGTAAACTTGCATAACTACAAACAACATATACCCAAATCATAGTCTACCACGATTCATTTTTGTTTATTTAAACCTAAAAGTGACTAGAACTCACCGAAAAAGTGGTCTTGAGTTCTGGGATCTGAATTCTGTAATTGATTAGCGTTCCCTTGTTGTAGACAATTTCGTTGTTGTAGTTTTAGGCTTGATTTGAATTGAATTGTTGTCTTTAATTTGCTTCTAGTTGTTGGCGGCTACTCTAGGGTTTGGAGTGACAACATGACGACCATTGATCTTTTTTTGATTTGATTTCAGGGTTTGAGTCTACACATGTTTATATAGAATTTCAATTTAATTATAGCTGTCGGATGACCCTAGAGTTAACCACAACCATTCAGTCCAGATTAGAACTATCCAGAAACCCTAATGACTCATTAACTAGTCAGAAATGACTCAGCACTGACTCACTGTTCGAATCAGAGCCTTAGAAATCTGTGCAGGTTTTTACCTCGGCCTGGGCGCACCTGCCAAGTGCGCCAGTGCAACTTTGCATAGGCGCACTTCCCAAGTGCGCCAGTGCAATTTTGTTCTAGCCCACTTCCCAAGTGCGCCAGTGCATTCTGGCCTGTTTCTGGTTTTTCTGCCTAACTTCGTTCGTCCATATCTTCTTCATACGGTATCTGTTTTACGCAAACTCGAACTCTATCTCAACCAGAATTCCGAGACGAACGCAATGGCATAACCCGTTTCCCTTAATTCTCAAATTTACAATTAAGTATTCTTTAATTCGTTAACATTCATTTTAAAATTACGGGGTGTTACATTCTCCCCTCCTTAAAGGATTTTGTCCCCGAAATCTTCAAGTCAAGAAGAATGTGCGTCCTACCATACAATCATCCATCTATTCAACCATCAAACATAGGCATCCATTGTCCTTAAAAGATTTCTAATGCCGTATGAACATATGCAAAAAAGTTTGTATATGTTCCTTATCTAATGCAAAATCAGGCGGTCTACTGATTCAGTTGACCTCCTTAATGCAAACCATGATAGTGCCGTGCGTCCATTATGTATGCGAAAGAATCCTATCGATACATATTATTTCTACATGTGTGATCAACCGTTCATAAAAATGCAACATCCATATGATAACACAACCATTGTTCATCCATTAACCTAAATATGCACACACATTTATATGCAATATGAAAGTGATTTGAGCCGATCTAGTGCCTAATGTGTGTGTAAATGAATCCACGAGCAACCACTAGCAAACACTTACATCCACTTGCAACCATCAAACATAACATATCTCAAACACATGTTTACATCCATGGATTTCCTATCTAAAGGTCGAAGATTCGGTTGATGGGATACAAATGAATGATATAACTAAAACAAAAGCTCAGTTCCCATTTGACATCGGTTAAGAGAATAATTCCCTAGGTCTCAGCCTCGAAGACCGAAATCAACATCAGACTGACACTCAGAGAATTACCCCCATTAAACAATGTCAAAAATGGAAATATACTTCATGCTTCGAGTAGAAACCCCTATCCTTCAGAAATATTCAGATACTTACAGACTATTGGTACAGATCAGATTACAGAATGGTTCTCAGAAAGCTAAACATAATAGACCCTTGCGAGTCACAAGAAACTTTGGGGTCTTCCCATGACAAGTTAGAAACTTAACGACCCTCCTCTCAAAATCTAAAACGACCCTCTATATAGAAAGCTGGTCCATTTAGAACCAACCCATAGCCCATAAACTTGAGCACACAAATGTCACATACAAATTTTTGATGCCTAACACATATAATTTCAAACCCTTACAAATCACCAATAAATGAGTTGAACCACCAAAGGGGTTTGAAACAACTACGGGATCAGAAACAAGACTAGTATTAAAGTGTAGAGTCTCATTTACAAAATCAAAATGCCAGAATCCAAAAGAGTATTAATCTTCATAAGGAAATTAAACCTTTTACGTAAAATTTTCCTATCTCTATCCTATCCATCTGCCACGAGGGCATTCGCCTGCCCTCCAGAAGTACCTTGCGATCCCTGCGCCTTCGGGCATTCCTTGGAGAAGTGTCCGACCTCTCCACACTTAAAGCAATTGAACTTCCTCCTTTTACATTCTTTGACTAGGTGACCTTCTTTCCCACAATAGTGGCATTTCCTCTTATCCTTTCCCTTGTCATCCTTCTCGCCTTTCTTCTGTTGTTGCTATTTTTGTCCTTTCTTTGGTCCCGCCTTCTCATTTTTCAATGTCCCTTCAACTTTTTCCTCTTTCTTTGCTCCCTTGTCCTCTTCATGCATTAGGGCCATATCCACAAGCTTTTCAAAAGTGGCCCCCATGGGAACGTGGGTCATAGCCAATCCGTGTAGTGGCTCATTCAAGCCTTTAACAAATCTCAAAGCCTTCTTCTCAAGTGTGTTCACCAAATCTAAGCCAAACCTCGCCAACTGATTGAACTTGTTGACGTACTCTTTTACTGACAGATCCCCCTGCTTCAACGCCAAGAACCTTTCCATGTATAGATTTTCTTCTGCTCGTGAGAGAAATTTCACCTCAAACCTACGCCTGATATCCGGCCATGTATCAACTGGACGCTCTCCATTAGTGACCTCCTACCAAAACGAGGCCTCATCCTTCATTAACCAGGCAGCTAACTGGACCTTTCTTCCATCTTCTACTTCAAAGATTCCAAACAATTCTTCCACCTCCTTTAGCCAATTTCGAGCTTCAACAAACATCTCCGACCCATGAAAAGGTTTCCCGCCCATTGCCCGAAAGTCCTTACATATCTTTGCAAAAGTATCAACACGAGGAGGGAGAGTAGGAGGAACGGGTGCAGCTGGGGGGGAGGAATATTTGTTGGACCTGCGGCGGTGGCCCTAGCTTCTAAATACCTCCTAAACCATCCTGGTATCGTTATGCCCTTTGGAAGATTAAGATCCTCAGACATGCTAAGAAGAAAAAGGGAGAAATTTTAGAAAAAGGACCGAAGGATACTATATATGGCTTTTCGGTTTTTTTTTTTTTCAAAAATGGCTTTCCTTTTTGAAAAAAGTTTCTTTTAAAACCTTTTTGAAAAATATTTTCAAAACTTTTATCTAATCTGGTAACCTTCAGCTCTGATACCAAGTGTAACACCCCACCTTCATTAAGGTCACTCACAAAGGGAATGCCTTAACTTCAGTGGAGCGTTTTTGGTAAACAGACACAGAATATCACAAGACAGATATAAAAATTTTGCAGCGGAAAATAAACAACTTTATTAAATCACCAAAATACTTTGTTACATAATACCATGAGTCATAAAACCATGACAACAAAACACTTCTGTCTTATATCATCAGAGTACATAGGTATTTAAAAGAAAAACATCATTCCCCATATTAAAGAGAAAGCCATATAAGAGACAGAGACTCGAGCCATACTTCAGAAGTAGCTCCTAGAAGATGATATCCAAATCCTGACTAAACCTGGGTGTTTCCTCCCTAAGAACCTGGGGGAGGGAAACAGAAGAAAAGAGGCGAAACAAACTAGGTCAGAAATACTCCTGGTGAGTCCAGTAACTTTTAGCCAGTAAATAAATAAAGGTAAACATGGCAGGCATACAAAGTGGATAAGAGGATTCATGGTACAGATGGCAGGTATGACAGGACAAATAAGGTAAGATGTATGCTTCACTACAAACTATTCTACACTATTACTAGTAAAATCAAGATGGGGTGATTCCTTCCGCTAATGATAACGATGGTGGTAGTTTCGTGTATTCTTAGATGATGTCATAGGTGCCGCCTGCTCCCATCTCAACTAGTCGTACCCATTACCCTCCTACTATAAATTGGTAGACTTAGGGCATACGTCCGGGTATACCCTAACCACTACCTTAATCGATCGGCTCCCTACTCTGTAGATACCCTATGCTGGTCCCACAACTAGGGGGTATCACTTCCCTAAAGTGGCAACCCAAGGTGTGCACAGTTAAACCTACTGGTGTCACGATCGTCTTGTCCCCCTCTGCCCGGCCCATGCACGCACATGTCCCCGGTCGGTTTGCACCGCCTACACCATCCGTCTCGTTTTGGATCTCTTACAATCAATCAGTAAGCATGCCCCTTCCCCGCCTAGTACGGAGTTCTTTACTTTGATACCCCTCTGGGTTACTGACTGAAATGGGTCCCATACAACATGATACAAGCTCTCCCCTATGACTTGTATCCCCACTAGGTTTTCTACTGACTATGTATACCCTAAGGTGTCTTTAATTATATAGCCCTCAATCAGTTATGCGTACCTATAGGTGTCTTTAATACATAACCCTTATTCTACCTATCGGTTATGCGTACCTATAGGTGTCTTTAATACATAACTCTATCTATTACCATTAGTTATGCGTACCCCTAAGGGTGTCTTTAATACATAACTTTACTATTCTGCCCCGGTTATGTATAACATTAGGTGTCTTTAATTACATAACCCCTTTTTAATGGTTAAGTTTGTGGGCCTATATATACACTAATATTACCCACCTAGCCATCAGTTGTACTTAACCCACCCACTGATTTAATCCTGTTTATTTAGTGGTTAAGTTTGTGGGCCTATATATACTAATATTACCCACCTACTCATTTATCAATTTATTGGTTAAGCTGGTCTTAACCCTTTCACTTAGTTTATGATTAGGTTCTACTTAGTCCACAGATACATGGGTTAAGAGAATAACTCCCTAAGTACCAACCCCGAAAACCGAGATCAACATCAGATCGTTACCCAGAGAATCACTCACTCAACCAGACTTCTGCTTATCATCCATATTTGCCTTTAATCAGCATTAATTAATTATTGAGACACCTAATCGTATTTCACATGCCACCCAAGGCACCCACTTAATTCCACATGCCACCCAAGGCACCCACTTAACCCCTCATGTCCCACTACATGTTTATCTGGCACTACACCAAAATAGATGATTGCCAACGAGTATAACTGTTGCAAACAATTTCCGCAACGCTTATTAGTGTTGCTACGAGGGGGTGGCAGTAGTAGCAACGCTTATAAGCGTTGGTAGATTTTCTCTCCCAACGCTTATAAGCGTTGGTATATTTTCATTCGCAACGCTTATAAACGTTGGTAGATTTTTGTTTGCAACGCTTATACATGTTACAATATTTTTGTTTGCAACGCCTATACATGTTACAAAATTTTAATTCACAACAAATATAAATTTTAATAATAACATAAATATGTAATAGAAACTCACATATTCTAATATTAATAGTCAATTAATAACCAACATGACGATAATATAGACGATATTTAATATGAATCAAAAACTAATATTAAACTCAATGCATACCAATAGACAACATTCATAATCATATAACGACATAGAATATCAGTTAACAACAAACAAACACAATACATAATTAAGTTGTCAAATTCAATACATAATTAGTTTGCTAAATTCAATACATAAATGAGATTCTCCAAATACCGAATAGAACGAGCCTTGCTTTTAGAATGCAGGAAACGGAGTTCGGTCAATAGTTAGCTACCGCTTCTTTCTTTTTTTTTACATCTACTTCTTGTTAGAATGCAGGAACCGGAACGGGATGGGCGGAATCTCATGGTTTCGGCCGGATTCTCAAACCTAGGTAGAGACATATGATCAGCAAAGGTTAAAGTACACAAGGAATGCTCCATGAAAATATTACAGGATTCGCAAAGTGGATCAGCCAACAAACTTCTAAGAATTAAACAAGACATTAAACGAGGGAATACTCCATGAAAATAAGGTACTAATTTCATTCATACGAGTGTCAGTAGGCAAATTCCAAATTGGTTTTGAATGCGTCCATCATCCCGTAAAACTCTATTGTAGGTACTAATTGCATACGAGTGTCAGTAGGCAAGTTTCACTGATATAAAATTACTACCTTATATAAAATAAATAGTTCAAATCTGTTTCACTGATTTAACAGTCAGTTTTGTTTTTATACTTCTACTAACAAAAAAGAAACATTAGCCAATCGATCAGTTTTGTGTGTATTTTTATCATTTCGCCTGTACGAAATGACACTATATCGGCACGAGGATTCACTATAAATTGCATAATTATTCTCAGGTTTGAGTTTACTTACATCCTTGTGGAACAGACTTTCCACACTGATATCGGCACGAGGATTCACGGTGGCCAATTTCATAGAGAGAAACTGCAAAATGCAAGCTCATTGTTAGAGTGTGAATTTTGACAGCAAAATGCAAGCCATTAATGGAAAATGAGTGACTATTTAGCTTCTTATTGTCGTTATCGGATCAGTATTACTGAGCCGTAAGTCTCAGTATTTTTTCTTTAAAAAAAAACAGGTATAAAGAGACCATTGCAACCCAAGTCATTTACTACTGAAAATATCAGACAAGGCATTCTGTAATTCAATTACCTGTTCCTCCTCCCATCATGATTCCCAGCTTTTATCCCCTTTGATACCAACTCATCCTTTATAAAGAAGCCTTCCAGTCATCAAAGTCTTCAACAATCCTGACATTTCAAAACCTACCAATAAAGTTTCAAGTATAAATCACATAAATTCAAAAAGATTATAATGTTGAAAGTCTCCACTCAACTGTAAATGCCACGTGAATATTTTTACCACCATACCAATATTAAACGATATAATGAAATCAGGTGCAAAACCAAGTCCTTTTCAATCAAGTCTCCACTCAACTTGAAGTTTCTGTGCAACAGCAACTTAAGTTGCACAGCAACTTCAGGTTGCTGTGCAACTTCAAGTTGCAGTGCAACTCAAGTTGCAGTGCAACTCAAGTTGCTGTTTCGCAGCAACTTGATTTGCACAACAACCTGAAGTTGCACAGCAACTTCAGGTTGCTGTGCAACCTGAGGTTGCCAAAATCTTCAATCTTTTAGAATTGTAATGTAACTCAACATTTTTTACGTGTCTGGGTTTTACCCTAAAGGGACAAGGAAATCACTTTATGCAATGAGTGAATTCAAATATTGCAAGCCTGTTTGTGAAATATTTTAACACCTATGATTCACTACACACATGCATATACATACATACATGTGTTTATATGCATGTATGTATATGTATAGATGCACCTATGATTCCCTAACTGTCATTTCTGCAGCATGCCAATCTTGCTGACTAACGTAAGCCGATGTTGTTTGAGAGTGGCATAATAAAGCAGATGGAAAGAACGAGGAAAAAAAAAAGAAAACAATTAATGAATTTGACTCTAAGGTGAATAGTTCCAATCAAGAGGTTATGACATAAAACTTGCACAACTGTTCAGTATACCAAAATAAAAATGTAGGAAAAAAAATGTTAAAAATATTAAAACATAGTCTGTTTACCTGCAAATCGGAACCAAGTCGTCCAGCAAGAGCCAAAAGTAAAGTTGTCTTCCCTAAGCTAGGAGGACCTAACAGAAGTGTTATTCTTCCATAAATATAAGATGTAAGTATGTGAACGCTGGTTGAATAGTAGATGACACAAAGTATATATTGCTCTCATTATTGGTGTACCTTGAAGGCCGAATGATTCCACTAATGTTATCTAGAATCGAAAGTTTTGTTCTTCTGCCGGGAAACAACCTCAATGTTCTCAAGAAGGACTGACTTGGAAAATACATCAGTCAGAAAGCAAAAAATAGATGGTGACTGTATAAATTCTAAGTTTGGGTCAGTCGCTACTAATGAAAGTTGTAAGTGCCTTAACTGGATAAGCATAGGTCGAGATTTTCTATGCTGATCGAAAACATCAGCTGAGAAATTCAGTGATGTAGGAACTAAAGGTGGAATGAGGGATGGGTGGTAAATCAGGCAACTGTAACGGTTTCCACATATATTTTCAGGTAGAGTAGATTTATCCACCATTTATGTTGTCAAATAGTCATACCCATATAAACATGAAAAGGTTGATTATGCAAATGCGTGAGAACATGAAACAAACCTACCTCACTCATATTGAAGATGAAATTAGGGATTGTGGGCAATGCTCGGCTGCCAACATGCACATATGCATCTACGTTAACATTCTAGAATCGAACCTCGATCTTGGGAAAATCCAAACTTACTCTGTGAAATGAAAAGAGAGAACATATCAGACATCTATCATTTGAAAAATATTCCTTTAGAACATGATTAGCTGTAAGATGACAAACAGTAGATGCATGCCAAATGTGATAGAGAAAACATTATTTACACATCAACAAAGTAACAACTCAAAATTGTGCATCAGTTATATTGACTTCAAAGCATAGCATATTCAAGCAAACAGCAACTGAAGTAATGGACGTTCATGGTCTAAGTATCAACATCTAAAAACTCGTGGTGGATGTAATCTCAAACTCCATACTAGTAAAATAGCTAGGAAAACGTTGCAAAATATGCCATATGCTAATATAAAAGATAGGACTATGAACTGTCTTGTGCATATATGTACAGAATTTATAATTAAGTGGCTAACTAAACTAGTAAATCCACATTAAACAATCCCAAGGAAAGGTGTTGCTTTATGCCCGTATTTAACTTTTTTGGACCTTTTTTTTCATGTACTAAAACCAGTAAAGAACCTCTCTATTGGCATAAAGTAGTACATTCACAAATACTGTGCTAACTAGTGAGTATTACTCAATAACAGCCAAAAAATTACTGAAGCATCCTCAGTTTTAAATGAACAGATGAAACTCACGCATCAAATCGTTCCCGAATCCTTTTATAAAACTCCTCAAAATCACTTCCATTATCGCCAAGCAAACGATTCAGTCCATAAAACTCTTCAGAATCACTTCCATTTGGTTGGTTACACTATTAAAAGGAAGACTTAACAACAAGCAATCAAAATGCTTCTTAGTAGGGTTCTTAAATAAGACTTAACCACAGTTTACCAATCGAAGCCCAAACTTCTAAACTCAGTACGATTTTCACCTTAATAAAACCAAATATGTTCATTTCAGGCGCTATATAATCAGGAGTACTACAAATCAAATAAAAATGGTCAACCCTAGCAAGACATTTACCTGAAGACAAAATCCAAGAGCTAAAATCACGTCTCCTCGAACTCAACATCGAGTAGCCTGTTATCGATACACACAATTCTGAAGTCGAAGCTGAGGAGTCGATTCTCTAAAGCCATAGTCGATTGCCCAGCTTCGAAGCCAAAGGATCTGAACCCCACATCCCTAGATTTGCAAAGCGCAAGTCGTGGAGTCTAAAGCCGATGTCGATTGCCCCGAGTTCGAAGTGGATCAGAAATGGATGGATAGAAAAATTGGGACAGAAATCGATCAATTAGTTGCGCTGTCGCTCTTTTTTATTTCCAAAGAAGAAGTCGCAATTTTCTATTTCCAAAGAAGCGGCCATGCAAGTGAAAAGCGTTTAGAAAGGGGATGCGAGAGGAGTTAGGGTTTACGTGAAACACCCCACCTCCGTTAGGGTCACTCTCAAAGGGAATGCCCTAATTTTGGTGGAGGTTTATAAGTACAGGTCACAGATATACAAGACAGATATAAGAACACATATTTGTAAACAGCGGAAGAACAACAAACTTTATTTCATAAAGTCAAATACGTGTTACAACAATATCCTTTCCAAAAACATAACATAACACTTTCATAATCTGTCTTGAGTACATTATTTTAAAGAAGCATAAATAAAACATAGATAAACTGCCAAAAGTCCCCATAGTGGATTGTCCAAAGCCATAGTTCAAAACAGGAAAGTCCAAGCAATACATTTCTCTTCTTCTTCAAGCTGGATGGTAAGGCTGGTCAAGCTGCTGTGTTCCCTCCCTGAGGACCTGGGGGGGGGGGGGGGGGGAGGGGGAAACGGAAGAAAGAAGACGAAAGAAAAGTAGAGTCAGACATAAAGCCTGAGTAAGTCTAGTACTATTTTGTCTATGAATAAAGAACTGGGTATGATAAGTATAAACAAGAAGTGGGCAAGCACTATAAACTTGGTTAAGTTGTCTAGGGTCGAATATACTATCGTACCCCATGTTAATCTCTGAACCCATATAAACTAGTTTCCAATTTGCACCCCATAATCAGGGTGATGTGATCCATTCTATGATGATCGGCTCCTACTCGCATAGTTACATGTGTCTTACGGCCCCCGATGTTGTAGTTACCTATGCCGGTCCCACCATGGGGTGTATCAAGTCCCATAGTGGCAACCCGACACAACCTTAGAGTGCACAGGTATGCTACTGGTGTCCAGTGCCTTATTTTTCTGCGCCGGAGTGTGTGCACGCCCGCACTCCGTTAGAACCTACACTGCTACACCACCGCCGTCGCTTTGACCTCTTACAATCAGCCCAGTAATCGTGCCCCACCCTGCCTAGTTTCAGGGTATCCTGATACACCTTCTAGGGTTACTGCTGAAAAGGGTCCCCCGTTACTAGGTTTTCTATCTCTAGCCAACATGCTAAGTTGGTTAAGTGTTTTCTAACCTAACCCCCACCAGTCCGTTTAGTTTAGCATGTTCCATTTTGATTAAGTCTTTAGTTCACTTAATCCTAACAATCCTGACTCAGCCTTAATTGTCTTATTAAGGCCCTGACCTCTCACATTAGACAGGTATTGTTGTGGCTGCCTGTTGCCGGTTGGTTCCGGGCAGTCTTACGCCACAACTCAGTCTAACCTCGGGTCCTTGCTGGGCTCTATGTTTAACCTCCCACATTGGATAGGTATTGTTGTGACTACTGGACAGCCGGGCGGTTCCGGGCAGGTTTACATCACAACTCAATCCAACCTCGGGTTAAACACATCGTATGTTCTACATTTACATATTTTGTCATTCTTCTTTATTTCTTATATGTAAATATTTGCGGCCCATTATTAAGTTAATGGTGTAAAGGTTACACCAATCATGGGCCCAACCCATACTTGAACTTGGGCCCTTCTATTTTATATTTTCATTCATTAATTAATTTTAACCCAACGTTATTTTCCCCCGTTTTACACGTCCGTTTATATATATATTGGGCTTAGCCTTTTAAAGCCCAATTTAGCCATGCGAAAAGGGGAGGCTTATGGCGTGATTACATACACAAAAAGGGGAAGGTGAGCGTATGAACTTGCAATATGACGTTGGGAATACAAAATAGAAACTGGTGTACTTGCATAGTAGTGACATATACTTTGGTCATAAAACATAGGTGACATGAATCAAAGCATGTGAACTTGTAATTGAGGTATCATTATTGACACATGAACCTATACTTTTATTTAGGCATAATGTGAAACATAAGCATGGCATAAGCATAAGCATAGCATAATGTCAAACATAAGCATGGCATAAATACTTCTAGCATAAACATGGCATAATGTCAAACATAAGCATGGCATAAATACTTCTAGCATGAACATAGCATAATGTCAAACATAAGCATGGCATAAATACTTCTAGCATAAACATGGCATAATGTCAAACATAAGCATGGCATAAATACTTCTAGCATAAACATGGCATAATGTCAAACATAAGCATGGCATAAGTATAGTTAAATTTGTTCATGGCATAAATATTTCTAACATGAAATCATGATTCTTACTTTAGTCATGTAAACTTACAAAAGGGACTTTTTGAACCTAACCTAGCCATGTACCCTATATGTCATCATATAATTCTTGTAAACAAGATAGACTTAATCATGGATTTCAATTATGCCAAATATCATTCATAGCCTAGCCATATTCATAAGTTTGCAAATAGGTTTTCTAGTACAAAAGCATGGCTTAATACATGATGCCAAAGTCTCAACATAATTTCCTATGGATTATAATAACCAAACTTGTTCCAATTACTTACAAAATGATTTATGCACAAAAATATACATCATGGTGGCATAGAAGCAAAACCCCAAACTTGCATAAATTTAAATCAACTACATACATGTAGCTTCAACATGGATTACATGATTTGCGAAATATTCCAAACGTATACTTGCATAGAACTACCGCATGTAGTTCTTTATAACATGAATAACATAATTCATAAATATCCAAACGTATATAATATTTCAAATTGATAAGAACGCACAAATATGAATAACTTTATTGCCACAATTCAAGCATACAAACTAACACAACTGTTTATTCATACCAAAGTAATACTCTACTTACAATGGTTTGATGAATTTTCTAGTTTAGGGATTGAAGACGCAAATTCCTTCGTTGAATTGATTTGATTTAGGTCTCTTTAAGCTTTAGAATTTTCCTCCTAATCCTCTCTCTAGTTGGCGGCTACTCTTAGTCGTTCCTCAGCAACATGGCGGCTATGTTCTTAATTTTGAATGAATAGATTAGGGTTTAGTCTAGGGTTGTTTATATAGAGGTTATGAACTGATTAGGACCATTGATGTTCTTGGATTGATCATAGCCATTCATTCGATAGAGAGACCAGTTAAAACTTGCCACCTAGCCCTAGTGACAAAGCAGACCACAGAAAATCGGCCAAACACAGACCTGGCCAGCCAGGTTGACTGGGCTCGACCAGGTCGACACCCCTGTCGACAGCCCTGTCGACATGGGTAGCCCAGGTCGACAGCCCAGTCAACCTGGGTGGCCCAGGCGGGTGTTCTTCCACCCTGGCCCATTGGGCCCCACTTCGGAATATTTAATTGTTTAATTCTGTTTGAATTTTAAATTTAATTCAAAACTTCCGAAGGCCATATCTTCTTCATACGGACTCCGTTTTTCGAAAACTCGGACTCTATTTCGCGTATTTTTCCGAGACGAACGCAATGGCGTATCCCGTTTCCCTTGGTTCTTTGATTTCAAATTAATTATACTTTAATTTGTTAATTTCACAGTTATAAAATTTTCGGGGTGTTACATTCTCCCCTACTTAAAAGGATTTCGTCCCCGAAATCTTCAAGCTAGGAGGAATGTATATCCTAACATCCAATCATCCATCTACTCATCCATCAAACACGAGCATCCATTGTCCTTAAAAGACTTCTAATGCTTCATGATCATATGCGAAGTGTGTGTGTACATGAACTTATCTAATGCAAAATCAGGCGGTCTACTGATTCAGTTGACCTCCTTAATGCGAATTATGTAAGTGCCATGAATCCATTATGTATGCAAACTTTCCTAATCTTGATTCTACATGAGTGCACAATCATTCAGTACAAATGCAGCATCCACATGACAACACATTAAAGTTCAACCACATACGAGTGCAAACATATATATGCATATGCAATATGAAGTGACTGAGCCGATCTAAACCCTAGATTGTGTGTGTATATGCAACCACGAGCAACCACTAGCAATCACTTGCAACCACTTGCAACCATCATCCATAACATGTTTCAACTACATGTTTTCATCCAAAACTTTTCTATCTAAAAGATACGGTCGAGGAAATATACCTAAAAAGATAGATAAAAGCGCAACTTAAGGAAAAAGGAAAGATCAAGGATGTACCCTCGAACAGAAAAGGGTAGGCAGTACGTATTCTAGCTTCAGTTTCCCAAGTCGCGTCTCCCTCGGCGTCGCTCCACTGAACTTTAACGAGCTTGACTTCACGGTTGCATAGCTTCTTCACTTCCGTCCCTATTATGCGGGTTGGAACTTTTCTTATGGTTGCTTCGCGTTCCACTTCGGCCTCTTCGAGGATATTTGGCTCTACCACTTCGACTGACTCCATCCAATCTTTCGGGTAGCTCTAATCTATAGGACATTTTTCCCAATTGTTCCTATCTAAAGGTATAGTCGAAGTAAAAACTTTGTGCCCATTAGGCAATGTCAAAACTGAAAACCTATGCCACATATATATTGATTAGGAGAAGAACTCTCTAAGCATCAGCCCCGAAGACCGAAATCAACATTAGACTGACACCCAAAGAGTTACTCAACCCAACCACCCTATATGATTCTAGGCAACTAATCATGATGGACTCCTTTTAGGTCACAAGGGAGTCCCTTCCTAAGACCAACCCGTATCCTATAAAGCCCAAAAACTTTAGTAAAATCAACGAAACCCTCGAGCCCCAACATGTGTTACTAACAGATGAGTCATACTCCCTATGGGGTTTGCAATAGAAATTGGATTAAGAATAGGACCGAGAGGATATACACAAAAGATAGCATGCAAGTGAGCTTTACAGGAAGAGAGGGATCAAGGATATACTCTTAAGAAGAGATACGATGCACGAATCTAGTCTTCAATCTTCTAAGCCGCATTTCTTGAGCTTAACTCCATTATGCTTTGTCCGTCTTTAACTTCACAATTTCGTAGCTTCTTAATTCTTGTTTCCAAAATATGAGTTGGAACCTATTTCTCGTTCCTCTTTCACTTATTCTCCTTCTAGTATACTTGGCTCAAGCCTAACTGCGTACTCATGGTTCCATGCAAGCTCTCCAAAATTCATTAGTGAATCTTGGATCTTGTTCACTTACAAGAAGGTATTCCACATAGATGAATTATCTCTTGAAAATAAACAAATGTAAACTATGTTGCCAAATGTACTTACTAAGGTGATTCTTTACAACTCATGCATCGGCGAAATGAACCTTCAGCCTTAGTGGCGAACACTACTGGAGCGCCCTATTCTGAAATGCTCCTCCTAATGAACCCCTTTTCTAGAAGCTCTTTAACCTATTTACTGAGCTCTTTCCTTTCCCGTGGAGCCATATGTCTAACGGGCAACGCAACGGGCTTTGCATTATCTACAAGATATATGCGGAAGTCTATTTCCCGCTTCGAAGGCAAGCCCTTCACCTCTTCGAAGACATCCGGATATTCCCGGACCACTCTAACTGATTGCAAGTTTTCAACAGAGGCATCTAGCGACTCAAGATAACTAAGCATAACCGCATACGAGGGATTACAAGAAATTTCCAAAGTATTACCGAGCTGGGTTAGGAGCCTAACAACCCTTTTCTCACAATCAAGGATGGCCCCATTACTGGATAGCCAATCCATACCCAAAATCAAACCATAACCCGAAAAGCCCAAAACAAAGGCACTACATAGAAATTCTACACTTAGAATAGAAATTTTCAATCCCACACAGAACATAGACAAATGAGCTGGGCCCCCAATTGGGTTTGAAACAATTAAGGGGTCCTCTACCATACTAGTTTTTAGGTGCAGAGATTCTACTAAAGCAGACGAGATAAAGGAGTGTGATGCGCCAGAATCAAATAAAGTACGAACGGGGTGTTCATAAAGATAAACTACACTTTCTACAGAAGTATTTATACCTCGCTGTTGCAGAGGTGGCGCTTCTAGCACATGAACCTGTGCCCCTGGGGTGGATCCAGCCCTCTGCCCCTGTCCTCGTTTCTTTGGGCAGTCCTTCGCCCTATGGCCCGTCTCACCGCAAGAAAAGCACCCACCATTTTCCTTGGCCTTCTTTTTCCGGCAGTCCTTTACTAAGTGCCCCACTTTGCCACAGAAATTGCACTTCCTCTTCTCTTTGTTGCCTTCCCCGCCTTTCTTAAAGTCCGTCTTCTTAGGCTGCAAACCCTCTTTCTTCCCTTGAGAGCTTTCTGCCTTTGTCTCCTTCTTGCCCTTATCCTCCTCATTCAGCAATGCCACATGCACCAATCTTTCATACGTGGCTCCCATGGGTATATGGGTCATGGCCAAACTGTGTAATGGCTCATTTAACCCTTTGACAAAACAGAGAGCCTTCTTGTGCGGGGTATTGACTAGGTCAAGCCCAAACCTAGCCAGCTCATCGAACTGATTCACATATTCTCTGACTGTTTTGTCCCCTTGTTTAAGAAATAAGAATTTTTCCAACTGCAAACTTCTTTCCGCATCTGAAAGAAATTTTGTCTCAAACCTTGCCCTAAAGTCCTCCCATGTCTCCACTGGTCTTTCAGCATTAGTGACTTCCCACCAGTAGGAAGCCTCACCCTTCAATAGCCACACTGCCAATTGTACTTTTTGTCTATCCTCTACCTCAAAGATGATGAATAGGTCCTCCGTTTCTTTCAGCCAATTCCTAGCTGCTACGAAGGACTCAGTTCCATGGAAATCCCTTCCTCCCATAGCTTTAAAATCTTTACATATCTTAGCAAAAGTGTTTCCCCGAGGAGGAGGTGGAGGAAAAGGTGTCGCTGCAGCTGGATGATTTCCTTCCGCTGGGGGAGGAGGAATGGTAGGACCTGGCTGAGTGGCCCTTGCTTCTAAGAACCGTCTAAACCAACCAGGTATTGGTACCCCTTCCGGCAAGTTAAGTTCTTGGGACATGCTAAAACAAAAAGGATAGACTCAAAACGAAGGATAAGAGATAGTACCTACGGCTTTGGGGAGTGGACTTTGCCTTTTTTTTTTTTAAATAAAATAACATTTTTCTTTTTAAAAATGCTTCTTTAAATTTTCTTTTTGAAAATAATTTTTCAAAACATTTTATCTTATCTGGTAAACCTATGCTCTGATACCAAGTAAAACACCCCACCTCCGTTAGGGTCACTCTCAAAGGGAATGGCCTAATTTTGGTGGAGGTTTATAAGTACAAGTCACAGATATACAAGACAGATATAAGAACACATATTTGTAAACAGCGGAAGAACAACAAACTTTATTTCATAAAGTCAAATACGTGTTACAACAACATCCTTTCCAAAAACATAACATAACACTTTCATAATATGTCTTGAGTACATTATTTTAAAGAAGCATAAATAAAACATAGATAAACTGCCAAAAGTCCCCATAGTGGATTGTCCAAAGCCATAGTTCAAAACAGGAAAGTCCAAGCAATACATTTCTCTTCTTCTTCAACCTGGATGGTAAGGCTGGTCAAGCTGCTGTGTTCCCTCCCTGAGGAACTGGGTGGGGGAACGGAAGAAAGAAGACGAAAGAAAAGTAGAGTCAGACATAAAGCCTGAGTAAGTCTAGTACTATTTTGTCTATGAATAAAGAACTGGGTATGATAAGTATAAACAAGAAGTGGGCAAGCACTATAAACTTGGTTAAGTTGTCTAGGGTGGAATAGACCATCGTACCCCATGTTAATCTCTGAACCCATATAAACTAGTTTCCAATTTGCACCCCATAATCAGGGTGATGTGATCCATTCTATGATGATCGGCTCCTACTCGCATAGTTACATGTGTCTTACGGCCCCCGATGTTGTAGTTACCTATGCTGGTCCCACCATGGGGTGTATCAAGTCCCATAGTGGCAACCCGACACAACCTTAGAGTGCACAGGTATGCTACTGGTGTCCAGTGCCTTATTTTTCTGCGACGGAGTGTGTGCACGCCCGCACTCCGTTAGAACCTACACTGCTACACCACCGCCGTCGCTTTGACCTCTTACAATCAGCCCAGTAATCGTGCCCCACCCTGCCTAGTTTCAGGGTATCCTGATACACCTTCTAGGGTTACTGCTGAAAAGGGTCCCCCGTTACTAGGTTTTCTATCTCTAGCCAACATGCTAAGTTGGTTAAGTGTTTTCTAACCTAACCCCCACCAGTCCGTTTAGTTTAGCATGTTCCATTTTGATTAAGTCTTTAGTTCACTTAATCCTAACAATCCTGACTCAGCCTTAATTGTCTTATTAAGGCCCTGACCTCTCACATTAGACAGTTATTGTTGTGGCTGCCTGTTGCCGGTTGGTTCCGGGCAGTCTTACGCCACAACTCAGTCTAACCTCGGGTCCTTGCTGGGCTCCATGTTTAACCTCCCACATTGGATAGGTATTGTTGTGACTACTGGACAGCCGGGCGGTTCCGGGCAGGTTTACATCACAACTCAATCCAACCTCGGGTTAAACACATCGTATGTTCTACATTTACATATTTTGTCATTCTTCTTTATTTCTTATATGTAAATATTTGCGGCCCATTATTAAGTTAATGGTGTAAAGGTTACACCAATCATGGGCCCAACCCACACTTGAACTTGGGCCCTTCTATTTTATATTTTCATTCATTAATTAATTTTAACCCAACGTTATTTTCCCCCGTTTTACACGTCCGTTTATATATATATTGGGCTTAGCCTTTTAAAGCCCAATTTAGCCATGCGAAAAGGGGAGGCTTATGGCGTGATTACATACACAAAAAGGGGAAGGTGAGCGTATGAACTTGCAATATGACGTTGGGAATACAAAATAGAAACTGGTGTACTTGCATAGTAGTGACATATACTTTGGTCATAAAACATAGGTGACATGAATCAAAGCATGTGAACTTGTAATTGAGGTATCATTATTGACACATGAACCTATACTTTTATTTAGGCATAATGTCAAACATAAGCATGGCATAAGCATAAGCATAGCATAATGTCAAACATAAGCATGGCATAAATACTTCTAGCATAAACATGGCATAATGTCAAACATAAGCATGGCATAAATACTTCTAGCATGAACATAGCATAATGTCAAACATAAGCATGGCATAAATACTTCTAGCATAAACATGGCATAATGTCAAACATAAGCATGGCATAAATACTTCTAGCATAAACATGGCATAATGTCAAACATAAGCATGGCATAAGTATAGTTAAATTTGTTCATGGCATAAATATTTCTAACATGAAATCATGATTCTTACTTTAGTCATGTAAACTTACAAAAGGGACTTTTTGAACCTAACCTAGCCATGTACCCCATATGTCATCATATAATTCTTGTAAACAAGATAGACTTAATCATGGATTTCAATTATGCCAAATATCATTCATAGCCTAGCCATATTCATAAGTTTGCAAATAGGTTTTCTAGTACAAAAGCATGGCTTAATACATGATGCCAAAGTCTCAACATAATTTCCTATGGATTATAATAACCAAACTTGTTCCAATTACTTACAAAATGATTTATGCACAAAAATATACATCATGGTGGCATAGAAGCAAAACCCCAAACTTGCATAAATTTAAATCAACTACATACATGTAGCTTCAACATGGATTACATGATTTGCGAAATATTCCAAACGTATACTTGCATAGAACTACCGCATGTAGTTCTTTATAACATGAATAACATAATTCATAAATATCCAAACGTATATAATATTTCAAATTGATAAGAAAGCACAAATATGAATAACTTTATTGCCACAATTCAAGCATACAAACTAACACAGCTGTTTATTCATACCAAAGTAATACTCTACTTACAATGGTTTGATGAATTTTCTAGTTTAGGGATTGAAGACGCAAATTCCTTCGTTGAATTGATTTGATTTAGGTCTCTTTAAGCTTTAGAATTTTCCTCCTAATCCTCTCTCTAGTTGGCGGCTACTCTTAGTCGTTCCTCAGCAACATGGCGGCTATGTTCTTAATTTTGAATGAATAGATTAGGGTTTAGTCTAGGGTTGTTTATATAGAGGTTAGGAACTGATTAGGACCATTGATGTTGCTTGGATTGATCATAGCCATTCATTCGATAGAGAGACCAGTTAAAACTTGCCACCTAGCCCTAGTGACAAAGCAGACCACAGAAAATCGGCCAAACACAGACCTGGCCAGCCAGGTTGACTGGGCTCGACCAGGTCGACACCCCTGTCGACAGGGCTGTCGACAGCCCTGTCGACATGGGTAGCCCAGGTCGACAGCCCAGTCGACCTGGGTGGCCCAGGCGGGTGTTCTTCCACCCTGACCCATTGGGCCCCACTTCGGAATATTTAATTGTTTAATTCTGTTTGAATTTTAAATTTAATTCAAAACTTCCGAAGGCCATATCTTCTTCATACAGACTCCGTTTTTCGAAAACTCGGACTCTATTTCGCGTATTTTTCCGAGACGAACGCAATGGCGTATCCCGTTTCCCTTGGTTCTTTGATTTCAAATTAATTATACTTTAATTTGTTAATTTCACAGTTATAAAATTTTCGGGGTGTTACATTCTCCCCCACTTAAAAGGATTTCGTCCCCGAAATATTCAAGCTAGGAGGAATGTATATCCTAACATCCAATCATCCATCTACTCATCCATCAAACACGAGCATCCATTGTCCTTAAAAGACTTCTCATGCTTCATGATCATATGCGAAGTGTGTGTGTACATGAACTTATCTAATGCAAAATCAGGCGGTCTACTGATTCAGTTGACCTCCTTAATGCGAATTATGTAAGTGCCATGAATCCATTATGTATGCAAACTTTCCTATTCTTGATTCTACATGAGTGCACAATCATTCAGTACAAATGCAGCATCCACATGACAACACATTAAAGTTCAACCACATACGAGTGCAAACATATATATGCATATGCAATATGAAGTGACTGAGCCGATCTAAACCCTAGATTGTGTGTGTATATGCAACCACGAGCAACCACTAGCAATCACTTGCAACCACTTGCAACCATCATCCATAACATGTTTCAACTACATGTTTTCATCCAAAACTTTTCTATCTAAAAGATACGGTCGAGGAAATATACCTAAAAAGATAGATAAAAGCGCAACTTAAGGAAAAAGGAAAGATCAAGGATGTACCCTCGAACAGAAAAGGGTAGGCAGTACGTATTCTAGCTTCAGTTTCCCAAGTCGCGTCTCCCTCGGCGTCGCTCCACTGAACTTTAACGAGCTTGACTTCACGGTTGCGTAGCTTCTTCACTTCCGTCCCTATTATGCGGGTTGGAACTTTTCTTATGGTTGCTTCGCGTTCCACTTCGGCCTCTTCGAGGATATTTGGCTCTACCACTTCGACTGACTCCATCCAATCTTTCGGGTAGCTCTAATCTATAGGACATTTTTCCCAATTGTTCCTATCTAAAGGTATAGTCGAAGTAAAAACTTTGTGCCCATTAGGCAATGTCAAAACTGAAAACCTATGCCACATATATATTGATTAGGAGAAGAACTCTCTAAGCATCAGCCCCGAAGACCGAAATCAACATCAGACTGACACCCAAAGAGTTACTCAACCCAACCACCCTATATGATTCTAGGCAACTAATCATGATGGACTCCTTTTAGGTCACAAGGGAGTCCCTTCCTAAGACCAACCCGTATCCTATAAAGCCCAAAAACTTTAGTAAAATCAACGAAACCCTCGAGCCCCAACATGTGTTACTAACAGATGAGTCATACTCCCTATGGGGTTTGCAATAGAAATTGGATTAAGAATAGGACCGAGAGGATATACACAAAAGATAGCATGCAAGTGAGCTTTACAGGAAGAGAGGGATCAAGGATATACTCTTAAGAAGAGATACGATGCACGAATCTAGTCTTCAATCTTCTAAGCCGCATTTCTTGAGCTTAACTCCATTATGCTTTGTCCGTCTTTAACTTCACAATTTCGTAGCTTCTTAATTCTTGTTTCCAAAATATGAGTTGGAACCTATTTCTCGTTCCTCTTTCACTTATTCTCCTTCTAGTATACTTGGCTCAAGCCTAACTGCGTACTCATGGTTCCATGCAAGCTCTCCAAAATTCATTAGTGAATCTTGGATCTTGTTCACTTACAAGAAGGTATTCCACATAGATGAATTATCTCTTGAAAATAAACAAATGTCAACTATGTTGCCAAATGTACTTACTAAGGTGATTCTTTACAACTCATGCATCAGCGAAATGAACCTTCAGCCTTAGTGGCGAACACTACTGGAGCGCCCTATTCTGAAATGCTCCTCCTAATGAACCCCTTTTCTAGAAGCTCTTTAATCTATTTACTGAGCTCTTTCCTTTCCCGTGGAGCCATATGTCTAACGGGCAACGCAACGGGCTTTGCATTCTCTACAAGATATATGCGGAAGTCTATTTCTCGCTTCGAAGGCAAGCCCTTCACCTCTTCGAAGACATCCAGATATTCCCGGACCACTCTAACTGATTGCAAGTTTTCAACAGAGGCATCTAGCGACTCAAGATAACTAAGCATAACCGCATACGAGGGATTACAAGAAATTTCCAAAGTATTACCGAGCTGGGTTAGGAGCCTAACAACCCTTTTCTCACAATCAAGGATGGCCCCATTACTGGATAGCCAATCCATACCCAAAATCAAACCATAACCCGAAAAGCCCAAAACAAAGGCACTACATAGAAATTCTACACTTAGAATAGAAATTTTCAATCCCACACACATCATAGACAAATGAGCTGGGCCCCCAATTGGGTTTGAAACAATTAAGGGGTCCTCTACCATACTAGTTTTTAGGTGCAGAGATTCTACTAAAGCAGACGAGATAAAGGAGTGTGATGCGCCAGAATCAAATAAAGTACGAACGAGGTGATCATAAAGATAAACTACACTTTCTACAGAAGTATTTATACCTCGCTGTTGCAGAGGTGGCGCTTCTAGCACATGAACCTGTGCCCCTGGGGTGGATCCAGCCCTCTGCCCCTGTCCTCGTTTCTTTGGGCAGTCCTTCGCCCTATGGCCCGTCTCACCGCAAGAAAAGCACCCACCATTTTCCTTGGCCTTCTTTTTCCGGCAGTCCTTTACTAAGTGCCCCACTTTGCCACAGAAATTGCACTTCCTCTTCTCTTTGTTGCCTTCCCCGCCTTTCTTAAAGTCCGTCTTCTTAGGCTGCAAACCCTCTTTCTTCCCTTGAGAGCTTTCTGCCTTTGTCTCCTTCTTGCCCTTATCCTCCTCATTCAGCAATGCCATTTGCACCAATCTTTCATACGTGGCTCCCATGGGTATATGGGTCATGGCCAAACTGTGTAATGGCTCATTTAACCCTTTGACAAAACGGAGAGCCTTCTTGTGCGGGGTATTGACTAGGTCAAGCCCAAACCTAGCCAGCTCATCGAACTGATTCACATATTCTCTGACTGTTTTGTCCCCTTGTTTAAGAAATAAGAATTTTTCCAACTGCAAACTTCTTTCCACATCTGAAAGAAATTTTGTCTCAAACCTTGCCCTAAAGTCCTCCCATGTCTCCACTGGTCTTTCAGCATTAGTGACTTCCCACCAGTAGGAAGCCTCACCCTTCAATAGCCACACTGCCAATTGTACTTTTTGTCTATCCTCTACCTCAAAGATGATGAATAGGTCCTCCGTTTCTTTCAGCCAATTCCTAGCTGCTACGAAGGACTCAGTTCCATGGAAATCCCTTCCTCCCATAGCTTTAAAATCTTTACATATCTTAGCAAAAGTGTTTCCCCGAGGAGGAGGTGGAGGAAAAGGTGCCGCTGCAGCTGGATGATTTCCTTCCGCTGGGGGAGGAGGAATGGTAGGACCTGGCTGAGTGGCCCTTGCTTCTAAGAACCGTCTAAACCAACCAGGTATTGGTACCCCTTCCGGCAAGTTAAGTTCTTGGGACATGCTGAAACAAAAAGGATAGACTCAAAACGAAGGATAAGAGATAGTACCTACGGCTTTGGGGAGTGGACTTTGCCTTTTTTTTTAAATAAAATAACATTTTTCTTTTTAAAAATGCTTCTTTAAATTTTCTTTTTGAAAATAATTTTTCAAAACTTTTTATCTTATCTGGTAAACCTATGCTCTGATACCAAGTGAAACACCCCACCTCCGTTAGGGTCACTCTCAAAGGGAATGCCCTAATTTTGGTGGAGGTTTATAAGTACAAGTCACAGATATACAAGACAGATATAAGAACACATATTTGTAAACAGCGGAAGAACAACAAACTTTATTTCATAAAGTCAAATACGTGTTACAACAACATCCTTTCCAAAAACATAACATAACACTTTCATAATCTGTCTTGAGTACATTATTTTAAAGAAGCATAAATAAAACATAGATAAACTGCCAAAAGTCCCCATAGTGGATTGTCCAAAGCCATAGTTCAAAACAGGAAAGTCCAAGCAATACATTTCTCTTCTTCTTCAAGCTGGATGGTAAGGCTGGTCAAGCTGTTGTGTTCCCTCCTTGAGGACCTGGGGGGGGGGGGGGGACGGAAGAAAGAAGACGAAAGAAAAGTAGAGTCAGACATAAAGCCTGAGTAAGTCTAGTACTATTTTGTCTATGAATAAAGAACTGGGTATGATAAGTATAAAAAAGAAGTGGGCAAGCACTATAAACTTGGTTAAGTTGTCTAGGGTGGAATAGACCATCGTACCCCATGTTAATCTCTGAACCCATATAAACTAGTTTCCAATTTGCACCCCATAATCAGGGTGATGTGATCCATTCTATGATGATCGGCTCCTACTCGCATAGTTACATGTGTCTTACGGCCCCCGATGTTGTAGTTACCTATGCTGGTCCCACCATGGGGTGTATCAAGTCCCATAGTGGCAACCCGACACAACCTTAGAGTGCACAGGTATGCTACTGGTGTCCAGTGCCTTATTTTTCTGGGCCGGAGTGTGTGCACGCCCGCACTCCGTTAGAACCTACACTGCTACACCACCGCCGTCGCTTTGACCTCTTACAATCAGCCCAGTAATCGTGCCCCACCCTGCCTAGTTTCAGGGTATCCTGATACACCTTCTAGGGTTACTGCTGAAAAGGGTCCCCCGTTACTAGGTTTTCTATCTCTAGCCAACATGCTAAGTTGGTTAAGTGTTTTCTAACCTAACCCCCACCAGTCCGTTTAGTTTAGCATGTTCCATTTTGATTAAGTCTTTAGTTCACTTAATCCTAACAATCCTGACTCAGCCTTAATTGTCTTATTAAGGCCCTGACCTCTCACATTAGACAGGTATTGTTGTGGCTGCCTGTTGCCGGTTGGTTCCGGGCAGTCTTACGCCACAACTTAGTCTAACCTTGGGTCCTTGCTGGGCTCCATGTTTAACCTCCCACATTGGATAGGTATTGTTGTGACTACTGGACAGCCGGGCGGTTCCGGGCAGGTTTACATCACAACTCAATCCAACCTCGGGTTAAACACATCGTATGTTCTACATTTACAAATTTTGTCATTCTTCTTTATTTCTTATATGTAAATATTTGTGGCCCATTATTAAGTTAATGGTGTAAAGGTTACACCAATCATGGGCCCAACCCATACTTGAACTTGGGCCCTTCTATTTTATATTTTCATTCATTAATTAATTTTAACCCAATGTTATTTTCCCCCGTTTTACACGTCCGTTTATATATATATTGGGCTTAGCCTTTTAAAGCCCAATTTAGCCATGCGAAAAGGGGAGGCTTATGGCGTGATTACATACACAAAAAGGGGAAGGTGAGCGTATGAACTTGCAATATGACGTTGGGAATACAAAATAGAAACTGGTGTACTTGCATAGTAGTGACATATACTTTGGTCATAAAACATAGGTTACATGAATCAAAGCATGTGAACTTGTAATTGAGGTATCATTATTGACACATGAACCTATACTTTTATTTAGGCATAATGTCAAACATAAGCATGGCATAAGCATAAGCATAGCATAATGTCAAACATAAGCATGGCATAAATACTTCTAGCATAAACATGGCATAATGTCAAACATAAGCATGGCATAAATACTTCTAGCATGAACATAGCATAATGTCAAACATAAGCATGACATAAATACTTCTAGCATAAACATGGCATAATGTCAAACATAAGCATGGCATAAATACTTCTAGCATAAACATGGCATAATGTCAAACATAAGCATGGCATAAGTATAGTTAAATTTGTTCATGGCATAAATATTTCTAACATGAAATCATGATTCTTACTTTAGTCATGTAAACTTACAAAAGGGACTTTTTGAACCTAACCTAGCCATGTACCCCATATGTCATCATATAATTCTTGTAAACAAGATAGACTTAATCATGGATTTCAATTATGCCAAATATCATTCATAGCCTATCCATATTCATAAGTTTGCAAATAGGTTTTCTAGTACAAAAGCATGGCTTAATACATGATGCCAAATTCTCAACATAATTTCCTATGGATTATAATAACCAAACTTGTTCCAATTACTTACAAAATGATTTATGCACAAAAATATACATCATGGTGGCATAGAAGCAAAACCCCAAACTTGCATAAATTTAAATCAACTACATACATGTAGCTTCAACATGGATTACATGATTTGCGAAATATTCCAAACGTATACTTGCATAGAACTACCGCATGTAGTTCTTTATAACATGAATAACATAATTCATAAATATCCAAACGTATATAATATTTCAAATTGATAAGAACGCACAAATATGAATAACTTTATTGCCACAATTCAAGCATACAAACTAACACAACTGTTTATTCATACCAAAGTAATACTCTACTTACAATGGTTTGATGAATTCTCTAGTTTAGGGATTGAAGACGCAAATTCCTTTGTTGAATTGATTTGATTTAGGTCTCTTTAAGCTTTTAATTTTCCTCATAATCCTCTCTCTAGGTGGAGGCTACTCTTTGTCGTTCCTCAGCAACATGGCGGCTATGTTCTTAATTTTGAATGAATAGATTAGGGTTTAGTCTAGGGTTGTTTATATAGAGGTTAGGAACTGATTAGGACCATTCATGTTGCTTGGATTGATCGTAGCCATTCATTGGATAGGGAGACCAATTAAAATTTGCCACCTAGCCCTAGTGACAAAGCAGACCACAGAAAATCGGCCAAACACAGACCTGGCCAGCCAGGTTGACTGGGCTCGACCAGGTCGACACCCCTGTCGACAGGGCTGTCGACAGCCCTGTCGACATGGGTAGCCCAGGTCGACAGCCCAGTCGACCTGGGTGGCCCAGGCGGGTGTTCTTCCACCCTAGCCCATTGGGCCCCACTTCGGAATATTTAATTGTTTAATTCTGTTTGAATTTTAAATTTAATTCAAAACTTCCGAAGGCCATATCTTCTTCATACGGACTCCGTTTTTCGAAAACTCGGACTCTATTTCGCGTATTTTTCCGAGACGAACGCAATGGCGTATCCCGTTTCCCTTATTTCTTTGATTTCAGATTAATTATACTTTAATTTGTTAATTTCACAGTTATAGAATTTTCGGGGTGTTACATTCTCCCCCACTTAAAAGGATTTCGTCCCCGAAATCTTCAAGCTAGGAGGAATGTATATCCTAACATCCAATCATCCATCTACTCATCCATCAAACACGAGCATCCATTGTCCTTAAAAGACTTCTAATGCTTCATGATCATATGCGAAGTGTGTGTGTACATGTACTTATTTAATGCAAAATCAGGCGGTCTACTGATTCAGTTGACCTCCTTAATGCGAATTATGTAAGTGCCATGAATCCATTATGTATGCAAATTTTCCTATTCTTGATTCTACATGAGTGCACAACCATTCAATACAAATGCAACATCCATATGACAACACATGTTAGGGTCACTCTCCGTTAATGCTCTGATACCAAGTGAAACACCCCACCTCCGTTAGGGTCACTCTCAAAGGGAATGCCCTAATTTTGGTGGAGGTTTATAAGTACAAGTCACAGATATACAAGACAGATATAAGAACACATATTTGTAAACAGCGGAAGAACAACAAACTTTATTTCATAAAGTCAAATACGTGTTACAACAACATCCTTTCCAAAAACATAACATAACACTTTCATAATCTGTCTTGAGTACATTATTTTAAAGAAGCATAAATAAAACATAGATAAACTGCCAAAAGTCCCCATAGTGGATTGTCCAAAGCCATAGTTCAAAACAGGAAAGTCCAAGCAATACATTTCTCTTCTTCTTCAAGCTGGATGGTAAGGCTGGTCAAGCTGCTGTGTTCCCTCCCTGAGGACCTGGGGGGGGGGGGAAACGGAAGAAAGAAGACGAAAGAAAAGTAGAGTCAGACATAAAGCCTGAGTAAGTCTAGTACTATTTTGTCTATGAATAAAGAACTGGGTATGATAAGTATAAACAAGAAGTGGGCAAGCACTATAAACTTGGTTAAGTTGTCTAGGGTCGAATAGACCATCGTACCCCATGTTAATCTCTGAACCCATATAAACTAGTTTCCAATTTGCACCCCATAATCAGGGTGATGTGATCCATTCTATGATGATCGGCTCCTACTCGCATAGTTACATGTGTCTTACGGCCCCCGATGTTGAAGTTACCTATGCTGGTCCCACCATGGGGTGTATCAAGTCCCATAGTGGCAACCCGACAAAACCTTAGAGTGCACAGGTATGCTACTGGTGTCCAGTGCCTTATTTTTCTGCGCCGGAGTGTGTGCACGCCCGCACTCCGTTAGAACCTACACTGCTACACCACCGCCGTCGCTTTGACCTCTTACAATCAGCCCAGTAATCGTGCCCCACCCTGCCTAGTTTCAGGGTATCCTGATACACCTTTTAGGGTTACTGCTGAAAAGGGTCCCCCGTTACTAGGTTTTCTATCTCTAGCCAACATGCTAAGTTGGTTAAGTGTTTTCTAACCTAACCCCCACCAGTCCGTTTAGTTTAGCATGTTCCATTTTGATTAAGTCTTTAGTTCACTTAATCCTAACAATCCTGACTCAGCCTTAATTGTCTTATTAAGGCCCTGACCTCTCACATTAGACAGGTATTGTTGCGGCTGCCTGTTGCCGGTTGGTTCCGGGCAGTCTTACGCCACAACTCAGTCTAACCTCGGGTCCTTATTGGGCTCCATGTTTAACCTCCCACATTGGATAGGTATTGTTGTGACTACTGGACAGCCGGGCGGTTCCGGGCAGGTTTACATCACAACTCAATCCAACCTCGGGTTAAACACATCGTATTTTCTACATTTACATATTTTGTCATTCTTCTTTATTTCTTATATGTAAATATTTGCGGCCCATTATTAAGTTAATGGTGTAAAGGTTACACCAATCATGGGCCCAACCCATACTTGAATTTGGGCCCTTCTATTTTATATTTTCATTCATTAATTAATTTTAACCCAACGTTATTTTCCCCCGTTTTACACGTCCGTTTATATATATTGGGCTTAGCCTTTTAAAGCCCAATTTAGCCATGCGAAAAGGGGAGGCTTATGGCGTGATTACATACACAAAAAGGGGAAGGTGAGCGTATGAACTTGCAATATGACGTTGGGAATACAAAATAGAAACTGGTGTACTTGCATAGTAGTGACTTATACTTTTGGTCATAAAACATAGGTGACATAAATCAAGGCATGTAAACTTGCATAGGTTTAACTACAACATGAACCTATATTCTTATTTAGGCATGATGTCAAATATAAGCATGGCATAAATACTTCTAGCATGAACATAGCATAATGTCAAACATAAGCATGGCATAAATACTTCTAGCATGAACCTAACCTAGCCATGTACCACATATGTCATCATATAATTCTTGTAAACAAGATAGACTTAATTATGGATTTCAATTATGCCAAATATCATTCATAGCCTAGCCATATTCATAAGTTTGCAAATAGGTTTTCTAGTACAAAAGCATGGCTTAATACATGATGCCAAATTCTCAACATAATTTCCTATGGATTATAATAACCAAACTTGTTCCAATTACTTACAAAATGATTTATGCACAAAAATATACATCATGGTGGCATAGAAGCAAAACCCCAAACTTGCATAAATTTAAATCAACTACATACATGTAGCTTCAACATGGATTACATAATTTGCGAAATATTCCAAACGTATACTTGCATAGAACTACCGCATGTAGTTCTTTATAACATAATCCATAAATATCCAAACGTATATAATATTTCAAATTGATAAGAACGCACAAATATGAATAACTTTATTGCCACAATTCAAGCATACAAATTAACACAATTGTTTATTCATACCAAAGTAATACTCTACTTACAATGGTTTGATGAATTCTCTAGTTTAGGGATTGAAGACGCAAATTCCTTTGTTGAATTGATTTGATTTAGGTCTCTTTAAGCTTTTAATTTTCCTCCTAATCCTCTCTCTAGTTGGCGGCTACTCTTTGTCGTTCCTCAGCAACATGGCGGCTATGTTCTTAATTTTGAATGAATAGATTAGGGTTTAGTCTAGGGTTGTTTATATAGAGGTTAGGAACTGATTAGGACCATTGATGTTGCTTGGATTGATCGTAGCCATTCATTCGATAGAGAGACCAGTTAAAACTTGCCACCTAGCCCTAGTGACAAAGCAGACCACAGAAAATCGGCCAAACACAGACCTGGCCAGCCAGGTTGACTGGGCTCGACCAGGTCGACACCCCTGTCGACAGGGCTGTCGACAGCCCTGTCGACATGGGTAGCCCAGGTCGATAGCCCAGTCGACCTGGGTGGCCCAGGCGGGTGTTCTTCCACCCTGACCCATTGGGCCCCACTTCGGGATATTTAATTGTTTAATTCTGTTTGAATTTTAAATTTAATTCAAAACTTCCGAAGGCCATATCTTCTTCATACGGACTCCGTTTTTCAAAAACTCGGACTCTATTTCGCGTATTTTTCCGAGATGAACGCAATGGCGTATCCCGTTTCCCTTAGTTCTTTGATTTCAGATTAATTATACTTTAATTTGTTAATTTCACAGTTATAGAATTTTCGGGGTGTTACATTCTCCCCCACTTAAAAGGATTTCGTCCCCGAAATCTTCAAGCTAGGAGGAATGTATATCCTAACATCCAATCATCCATCTACTCATCCATCAAACACGAGCATCCATTGTCCTTAAAAGACTTCTAATGCTTCATGATCATATGCGAAGTGTGTGTGTACATGTACTTATCTAATGCAAAATCAGGCGGTCTACTGATTCAGTTGACCTCCTTAATGCGAATTATGTAAGTGCCATGAATCCATTATGTATGCAAATTTTCCTATTCTTGATTCTACATGAGTGCACAACCATTCAATACAAATGCAACATCCATATGACAACACATTATAGTTCAACCACATACGAATGCAAACACATATGCATATGCAATATGAAGTGACTGAGCCGATCTAAAACCTAGATTGTGTGTGTATATGCTCTGATACCAAGTGAAACACCCCACCTCCGTTAGGGTCACTCTCAAAGGGAATGCCCTAATTTTGGTGGAGGTTTATAAGTAAAAGTCACAGATATACAAGACAGATATAAGAACACATATTTGTAAACAGCGGAAGAACAACAAACTTTATTTCATAAAGTCAAATACGTGTTACAACAACATCCTTTCCAAAAACATAACATAACACTTTCATAATCTATCTTGAGTACATTATTTTAAAGAAGCATAAATAAAACATAGATAAACTGCCAAAAGTCCCCATAGTGGATTGTCCAAAGCCATAGTTCAAAACAGGAAAGTCCAAGCAATACATTTCTCTTCTTCTTCAAGCTGGATGGTAAGGCTGGTCAAGCTGCTGTGTTCCCTCCCTGAGGACCTGGGGGGGGGGGGGGGGGAACGGAAGAAAGAAGACGAAAGAAAAGTAGAGTCAGACATAAAGCCTGAGTAAGTCTAGTACTATTTTTTCTATGAATAAAGAACTGGGTATGATAAGTATAAACAAGAAGTGGGCAAGCACTATAAACTTGGTTAAGTTGTCTAGGGTCGAATAGACCATCGTACCCCATGTTAATCTCTGAACCCATATAAACTAGTTTCCAATTTGCACCCCATAATCAGGGTGATGTGATCCATTCTATGATGATCGGCTCCTACTCGCATAGTTACATGTGTCTTACGGCCCCCGATGTTGTAGTTACCTATGCTGGTCCCACCATGGGGTGTATCAAGTCCCATAGTGGCAACCCGACACAACCTTAGAGTGCACAGGTATGCTAATTGTGTCCAGTGCCTTATTTTTCTGCGCCGGAGTGTGTGCACGCCCGCACTCCGTTAGAACCTACACTGCTACACCACTGCCGTCGCTTTGACCTCTTACAATCAGCCCAGTAATCGTGCCCCACCCTGCCTAGTTTCAGGGTATCCTGATACACCTTTTAGGGTTACTGCTGAAAAGGGTCCCCCGTTACTAGGTTTTCTATCTCTAGCCAACATGCTAAGTTGGTTAAGTGTTTTCTAACCTAACCCCCACCAGTCCGTTTAGTTTAGCATGTTCCATTTTGATTAAGTCTTTAGTTCACTTAATCCTAACAATCCTGACTCAGCCTTAATTGTCTTATTAAGGCCCTGACCTCTCACATTAGACAGGTATTGTTGCGGCTGCCTGTTGCCGGTTGGTTCCGGGCAGTCTTACGCCACAACTCAGTCTAACCTCGGGTCCTTATTGGGCTCCATGTTTAACCTCCCACATTGGATAGGTATTGTTGTGACTACTGGACAGCCGGGCGGTTCCGGGCAGGTTTACATCACAACTCAATCCAACCTCGGGTTAAACACATGGTATTTTCTACATTTACATATTTTGTCATTCTTCTTTATTTCTTATATGTAAATATTTGCGGCCCATTATTAAGTTAATGGTGTAAAGGTTACACCAATCATGGGCCCAACCCATACTTGAATTTGGGCCCTTCTATTTTATATTTTCATTCATTAATTAATTTTAACCCAACGTTATTTTCCCCCGTTTTACACGTCCGTTTATATATATTGGGCTTAGCCTTTTAAAGCCCAATTTAGCCATGCGAAAAGGGGAGGCTTATGGCGTGATTACATACACAAAAAGGGGAAGGTGAGCGTATGAACTTGCAATATGACGTTGGGAATACAAAATAGAAACTGGTGTACTTGCATAGTAGTGACTTATACTTTTGGTCATAAAACATAGGTGACATAAATCAAGGCATGTAAACTTGCATTGGTTTAACTACAACATGAACCTATATTCTTATTTAGGCATGATGTCAAATATAAGCATGGCATAAATACTTCTAGCATGAACATAGCATAATGTCAAACATAAGCATGGCATAAATACTTCTAGCATGAACCTAACCTAGCCATGTACCACATATGTCATCATATAATTCTTGTAAACAAGATAGACTTAATTATGGATTTCAATTATGCCAAATATCATTCATAGCCTAGCCATATTCATAAGTTTGCAAATAGGTTTTCTAGTACAAAAGCATGGCTTAATACATGATGCCAAATTCTCAACATAATTTCCTATGGATTATAATAACCAAACTTGTTCCAATTACTTACAAAATGATTTATGCACAAAAATATACATCATGGTGGCATAGAAGCAAAACCCCAAACTTGCATAAATTTAAATCAACTACATACATGTAGCTTCAACATGGATTACATAATTTGCGAAATATTCCAAACGTATACTTGCATAGAACTACCGCATGTAGTTCTTTATAACATAATCCATAAATATCCAAACGTATATAATATTTCAAATTGATAAGAACGCACAAATATGAATAACTTTATTGCCACAATTCAAGCATACAAATTAACACAATTGTTTATTCATACCAAAGTAATACTCTACTTACAATGGTTTGATGAATTCTCTAGTTTAGGGATTGAAGACGCAAATTCCTTTGTTGAATTGATATGATTTAGGTCTCTTTAAGCTTTTAATTTTCCTCCTAATCCTCTCTCTAGTTGGCGGCTACTCTTTGTCGTTCCTCAGCAACATGGCGGCTATGTTCTTAATTTTGAATGAATAGATTAGGGTTTAGTCTAGGGTTGTTTATATAGAGGTTAGGAACTGATTAGGACCATTGATGTTGCTTGGATTGATCGTAGCCATTCATTCGATAGAGAGACCAGTTAAAACTTGCCACCTAGCCCTAGTGACAAAGCAGACCACAGAAAATCGGCCAAACACAGACCTGGCCAGCCAGGTTGACTGGGCTCGACCAGGTCGACACCCCTGTCGACAGGGCTGTCGATAGCCCTGTCGACATGGGTAGCCCAGGTCGACAGCCCAGTCGACCTGGGTGGCCCAGGCGGGTGTTCTTCCACCCTGGCCCATTGGGCCCCACTTCGGAATATTTAATTGTTTAATTCTGTTTGAATTTTAAATTTAATTCAAAACTTCCGAAGGCCATATCTTCTTCATACGGACTCCGTTTTTCGAAAACTCGGACTCTATTTCGCGTATTTTTCCGAGATGAACGCAATGGCGTATCCCGTTTCCCTTAGTTCTTTGATTTCAGATTAATTATACTTTAATTTGTTAATTTCACAGTTATAGAATTTTCGGGGTGTTACATTCTCCCCCACTTAAAAGGATTTCGTCCCCGAAATCTTCAAGCTAGGAGGAATGTATATCCTAACATCCAATCATCCATCTACTCATCCATCAAACACGAGCATCCATTGTCCTTAAAAGACTTCTAATGCTTCATGATCATATGCGAAGTGTGTGTGTACATGTACTTATCTAATGCAAAATCAGGCGGTCTACTGATTCAGTTGACCTCCTTAATGCGAATTATGTAAGTGCCATGAATCCATTATGTATGCAAATTTTCCTATTCTTGATTCTACATGAGTGCACAACCATTCAATACATATGCAACATCCATATGACAACACATTATAGTTCAACCACATACGAATGCAAACACATATGCATATGCAATATGAAGTGACTGAGCCGATCTAAAACCTAGATTGTGTGTGTATATGCTCTGATACCAAGTGAAACACCCCACCTCCGTTAGGGTCACTCTCAAAGGGAATGCCCTAATTTTGGTGGAGGTTTATAAGTAAAAGTCACAGATATACAAGACAGATATAAGAACACATATTTGTAAACAGCGGAAGAACAACAAACTTTATTTCATAAAGTCAAATACGTGTTACAACAACATCCTTTCCAAAAACATAACATAACACTTTCATAATCTGTCTTGAGTACATTATTTTAAAGAAGCATAAATAAAACATAGATAAACTGCCAAAAGTCCCCATAGTGGATTGTCCAAAGCCATAGTTCAAAACAGGAAAGTCCAAGCAATACATTTCTCTTCTTCTTCAAGCTGGATGGTAAGGCTGGTCAAGCTGCTGTGTTCCCTCCCTGAGGACCTGGGGGGGGGGGGGGGGAAACGGAAGAAAGAAGACGAAAGAAAAGTAGAGTCAGACATAAAGCCTGAGTAAGTCTAGTACTATTTTTTCTATGTATAAAGAACTGGGTATGATAAGTATAAACAAGAAGTGGGCAAGCACTATAAACTTGGTTAAGTTGTCTAGGGTCGAATAGACCATCGTACCCCATGTTAATCTCTGAACCCATATAAACTAGTTTCCAATTTGCACCCCATAATCAGGGTGATGTGATCCATTCTATGATGATCGGCTCCTACTCGCATAGTTACATGTGTCTTACGGCCCCCGATGTTGTAGTTACCTATGCTGGTCCCACCATGGGGTGTATCAAGTCCCATAGTGGCAACCCGACACAACCTTAGAGTGCACAGGTATGCTACTGGTGTCCAGTGCCTTATTTTTCTGCGCCGGAGTGTGTGCACGCCCGCACTCCGTTAGAACCTACACTGCTACACCACCGCCGTCGCTTTGACCTCTTACAATCAGCCCAGTAATCGTGCCCCACCCTGCCTAGTTTCAGGGTATCCTGATACACCTTCTAGGATTACTGCTGAAAAGGGTCCCCCGTTACTAGGTTTTCTATCTCTAGCCAACATGCTAAGTTGGTTAAGTGTTTTCTAACCTAACCCCCACCAGTCCGTTTAGTTTAGCATGTTCCATTTTGATTAAGTCTTTAGTTCACTTAATCCTAACAATCCTGACTCAGCCTTAATTGTCTTATTAAGGCCCTGACCTCTCACATTAGACAGGTATTGTTGTGGCTGCCTGTTGCCGGTTGGTTCCGGGCAGTCTTACGCCACAACTTAGTCTAACCTCGGGTCCTTGCTGGGCTCCATGTTTAACCTCCCACATTGGATAGGTATTGTTGTGACTACTGGACAGCCGGGCGGTTCCGGGCAGGTTTACATCACAACTCAATCCAACCTCGGGTTAAACACATCGTATGTTCTACATTTACATATTTTGTCATTCTTCTTTATTTCTTATATGTAAATATTTGCGGCCCATTATTAAGTTAATGGTGTAAAGGTTACACCAATCATGGGCCCAACCCATACTTGAACTTGGGCCCTTCTATTTTATATTTTAATTCATTAATTAATTTTAACCCAACGTTATTTTCCCCCGTTTTACACGTCCGTTTATATATATATTGGGCTTAGCCTTTTAAAGCCCAATTTAGCCATGCGAAAAGGGGAGGCTTATGGCGTGATTACATACACAAAAAGGGGAAGGTGAGCGTATGAACTTGCAATATGACGTTGGGAATACAAAATAGAAACTGGTGTACTTGCATAGTAGTGACATATACTTTGGTCATAAAACATAGGTGACATGAATCAAAGCATGTGAACTTGTAATTGAGGTATCATTATTGACACATGAACCTATACTTTTATTTAGGCATAATGTCAAACATAAGCATGGCATAAGCATAAGCATAAGCATAGCATAATGTCAAACATAAGCATGGCATAAATACTTCTAGCATAAACATGGCATAATGTCAAACATAAGCATGGCATAAAAACTTCTAGCATGACCGTAGCATAATGTCAAACATAAGCATGGCATAAATACTTCTAGCATAAACATGGCATAATGTCAAACATAAGCATGGCATAAATACTTCTAGCATAAACATGGCATAATGTCAAACATAAGCATGGCATAAGTATAGTTAAATTTGTTCATGGCATAAATATTTCTAACATGAAATCATGATTCTTACTTTAGTCATGTAAACTTACAAAAGGGACTTTTTGAACCTAACCTAGCCATGTACCCCATATGTCATCATATAATTCTTGTAAACAAGATAGACTTAATCATGGATTTCAATTATGCCAAATATCATTCATAGCCTAGCCATATTCATAAGTTTGCAAATAGGTTTTCTAGTACAAAAGCATGGCTTAATACATGATGCCAAATTCTCAACATAATTTCCTATGGATTATAATAACCAAACTTGTTCCAATTACTTACAAAATGATTTATGCACAAAAATATACATCATGGTGGAATAGAAGCAAAACCCCAAACTTGCATAAATTTAAATCAACTACATACATGTAGCTTCAACATGGATTACATGATTTGCGAAATATTCCAAACGTATACTTGCATAGAACTACCGCATGTAGTTCTTTATAACATGAATAACATAATTCATAAATATCCAAATGTATATAATATTTCAGATTGATAAGAACGCACAAATATGAATAACTTTATTGCCACAATTCAAGCATACAAACTAACACAACTGTTTATTCATACCAAAGTAGTACTCTACTTACAATGGTTTGATGAATTTTCTAGTTTAGGGATTGAAGACGCAAATTCCTTCGTTGATTTGATTTGATTTAGGTCTCTTTAAGCTTTAGAATTTTCCTCCTAATCCTCTCTCTAGTTGGCGGCTACTCTTAGTCGTTCCTCAGCAACATGGCGGCTATGTTCTTAATTTTGAATGAATAGATTAGGGTTTAGTCTAGGGTTGTTTATATAGAGGTTAGGAACTGATTAGGACCATTGATGTTGCTTGGATTGATCATAGCCATTCATTCGATAGAGAGACCAGTTAAAACTTGCCACCTAGCCCTAGTGACAAAGCAGACCACAGAAAATCGGCCAAACACAGACCTGGCCAGCCAGGTTGACTGGGCTCGACCAGGTCGACACCCCTGTCGACAGGGCTGTCGACAGCCCTGTCGACATGGGTAGCCCAGGTCGACAGCCCAGTCGACCTGGGTGGCCCAGGCGGGTGTTCTTCCACCCTGGCCCATTAGGCCCCACTTCGGAATATTTAATTGTTTAATTCTGTTTGAATTTTAAATTTAATTCAAAACTTCCGAAGGCCATATCTTCTTCATACGGACTCCGTTTTTCGAAAACTCGGACTCTATTTCGCGTATTTTTCCGAGACGAACGCAATGGCGTATCCCGTTTCCCTTGGTTCTTTGATTTCAAATTAATTATACTTTAATTTGTTAATTTCACAGTTATAAAATTTTCGGGGTGTTACATTACGGACTGAAAATAGCTGGGTGTTTACATTTTTGCCCCCGCGAACCAAGCTTATCAACCCATATAAGCGTTGCCAATAAAAAAATTATAATTATGTATTTTTGGCGACACTTTTTTAATATAGCAACGCTTATTATTGTCATTACCATGCAACATAAATAAGTGTTGGCGATTGTGAAAAAAAAGGGTTGCCAAATGACCATTATGGTGTAGTGTGGTTAAGTGTTTCTTAATTCATTAAGACCTTAACCTTATAAAGACCTCCCACATTAGACTGGCATTTGTCACCGCTGGATTTGCCGGGCGGGTCTGGGCAGTCTTACACCACAAACGAGCCTAATCTCGTGTATTTACAATTGTTACGTATTTAATTTATGCCTAAGACCTCTCACATTAGACTGGCATTTGTGGCAGCTGGATTTGCCGGGCGGGTCCGGGCAGTCTTACACCACAAAAGAGCCTAACCTCATGTCTTAGACGATTAATTATACCTAATTAATCATTCCCCAATTTGAATTAATTTCCCTATTAAAATTATCAATTAATTCCAAATTTAACTATGGCCATAATTGACTCAATTATGTCCATCTATTTATGGTATGTAAAGTCATACCAATTTCATCACAAATTTATTTTATGCCATTTAAGGCATTTATGTCAATTCTCAATATTAAATCTTCAGACTTTAATTGCTTAAACATTCCTCTTTTGATTAATTAAGTTAATTAATTAATCCTTTCCTTTTTATAGGTGTCAATACCTATCTTATTAACAATTTGAATTTGCTATCCATAAATGGTCATATTCAAATTATACCATTTTTACCCAATTTTACCCATGTCATAATAGGTAATTGTTTATATGTTTCCCTACTAGAATCATGTGTCCAATTCACATAATCATTATGTAAATTATGCCTATTACAAATTCCCCTTTTTCCCCGTTTCTTAACTAGCGTAACTGTAACACCCCACCTCCATAAAGGTCACTCACAAAGGGAATGCCTTAAATTTGGTGGAGCATTTTAGTAAACAGAACAGAAACTTAAAAGAAAGATAAAAACAGTACTTGAAAAATTTATAACTTTATTACAACAGAAACCGAGATAAGCTTGGCTACATCTTTTCAAATCACAAATTCAGAATTCAAGTGCAAAATATCAGTCTTGTACAAAAGCCTTCAGAATGCATAGTTTAAAATCATAATCCCCACAGAAGAAGACAAGCCATACTTTAAGCACTTCAAGCGGAAGAAATCTGGATCAAGCTAGAGTACTCCCTTCTACAAAACCTAGGGGGGAAACGGAAGAAAGGAGGCGAAACAACAAGGGTCAGACAAAAAGTCTGGCAAGTCCAGTGATTTTCAGTTATGAACAGATAATAATAACATGACATGAAAATAAAACTGGATGAGAGATAACAGTAACTGGTGTAGCTGATATAACAGCAGAACAGAATGATATAAGCTATTTCTTAACACTTCTCTGCACTAATACTAGTATAACAGAATTAGGTGTCACCCTAATGTATAAACTGAAACAGAAACGGGTACAGAATAATTTTCCATAGAAGACAATGCTAGTAATGGGCCTTTACCACCCCAACAGAAACAGACAGAAACAGAATGCTAATAATGGCCCTTTACCACCCGAACAGAAACAGACAGAAACAGAATGCTAATAATGGGCCTTTACCACCCGAACAGAAACAGATAGAAGCAGAAATAGATTAATCCCTACGGAAACAGAATGTAGAATTAGGTGTACATTAGTAAATGGGCCTTTACCACCCAAACAGACGGTACCACGCAGAAACAGACAGGTGTTACCATCCAACAGAAACAGACGGTACCAACAGAAACAGATAGAACTAAGTGTACCCTAAAACCCTACCCCAAGCGATCGGCTCCCTAATACATAAATACCCTGTGTCGGCCCCACATTAGGGTGTATCACTCTCTAAAGTGACAACCAATTGGCACAGAGCTGTTTACAGATGTCACGGCGTCTTACATCCTCAGAGGCAGACTGGGATCCATGCACGCACATGACCCGGTTGGAACGCACCATTAACACCCCTCGCCATTATCAGAATGAACTGCTTATAATTAGTTCAGTAAGCGTGCCCGGACCCTACCTACTATTGGGTCAAAGTTTTGATACCAGAAAGGGTTACTGACTAATATGGGTCCCAAACAACAGATGACACAAGTAATTTCCCTCCTAACCTTGTGTCCCCAGACTAACAGATTTCAGATTAACTTGTTTATAAGTTCAAACATACAGAGATCAGATTTACTAGTTCACAGATCAGAAAATCAAATCAACAAGTTTTCAGACTAACGGATCATATGTATAGATTTAACAGAATTTTAGATTTGTCTAACTTTGTATTGGGCCTACAGATTCATGAACGGGTTTATTATATATATTAGTCCAGTTGGTTTAACCCTATCCACCCAACATGTTTTAGACATCATTTTTATCTCAGATTTGCATTATTTAATTATTAATGCACAGACCTCTCACATTAGGTCGCTAGCTTGTGGCCGCTGGATGGACTGGGCAGTTCCGGGCAGACTTCTACCACAAGCCAGACCTAACCTCGTGTCTAAGCATATTATGACTAACTTCTCACATTAGAACCTATTGTTTGCGGCCACTATTTGTGCCGGGCGGTTTCGGGCAGGATTACGCCGCAAACTCATTCTAACCTCGAGTTAGCCATGTTCATCTTTGCGGCCAATTAATTAATAATTTACCATTTATGCCCACGCCTAATATACATGTCAATTATTCATAATTATAGCCAACTCAGATTATGTCAATAACAGACTAATTATATCAACTCAATAGATGTAGCAGATAACATATTTTGCAGATTAGGCTACTTAACGGATTTAGCAGATTAAGCAAACTAGCACATTTAGCAGAGAACAGATTAGGCATCTCAACAGATTTAGCAGTTCAGGCATCTCAACAGATTTAGCAGTTTAGGCATCTCAACAGATTTAGCAGTTCAGGCATCTCAACAGATTTAGCAGTTTAGGCATCTCAACAGATTTGGTTTAGCAGATTTGGCATTTTCAACAGACTTACAGATGACAGATTTAGCAGATTTAATATTTCTAAAGGTTCTATTTACATGCCTTGCTTAATCATAAATTAGGCCTAAATAATTGTCATGATTCACAATATGATCATAAACCCCATGTTTTCCTAAATTTACATAACATAGAATATGGACATAATTTACCATATAACATATGTTCCCATTTTGGTTAAACTAGCATTGTACAGCAGATTCATCTATAAATTATACCAAATATTACAATGCATGCCATATATCCAAACATCCCTATTTAGGTGTATTCACACTTAATAGTCCTCAAATCTTATTATAGATTTTAATTTCTACGACTAAGTCACATATCTTCCCCTTCTTAAAATGTGCCACAAATCTAGGTTTTAATCATGTGTCATATTCTTAAAATCAGATATTGAATTATGTCCCCAAATCACAGATTATCATACATAGCTTGCTCAAATCCAGATCTAGTTTACAACATGTAATATGTATCCAAACTAATTACATGCCTACGGTCAAATTTATGCCCCAATTCCTAAGTCGTATGTCCAATGTAAATTTTATGCCTCAACTTCTCAAGTCGTATGTTCAATATTCTTTATGCCACAAAACTCAAGTCATAGGTTCAATTATACGCCTTAGATTTATGTCCTAAGTTCCAAGTTCAACCTATGTTCTTTCCTCAAATCAGTCACATATCGGTCATGCCCATTTCATGCATTATTCATTTTATTGTCCCAAATATTTTAGCGTATGTTAATCTCTTATAAGACTGGCTCAGGCTCGTGGTAGCCTGGCTATAGAATTGAAAGAAGAAATAAATACAGAATAAGGTAGATCTAAACAGAACAGAACAGACATAATCTCAGATTCAGATTAACAATTCATGTCACAATCAGAATTAACGTTTATATCAGAAAATAACTGTACTTGCCTTGATTGGATTCTAAAAGAAAGATAGTTGTAGCAACGTTAGTTGATCTTCTTTAACCGTTGTTGAAGTTTCAAGCTTGAATTGAGTTGCTTAGGTTGATGTTGATTAGCTTCTATTTTTGATTCCAGCAGAGTAGCAATGCCATTTTTATTTTTATTTAGAACAGAGGCAGAGTAGAAGCAGAATAGAATTGTGTGTAGAGAAGGCTAGGTTTGGGGCTGTTTAAATAGGTTTAGGCAGACAAATCTAGGCTGAAAACGAGACCAGATACATAAGAATGCACCCAGCCCAAAACCAGGTTCGGGGACCAGGTCGACCCCCAGGTCGACTGCCCAGTCGACCTGGTCAGGGGGGGTCGACTGCCCAGTCGACTCCCCAGTCGACCTGGGTACTGGGCGGGAAATTTCCCGCCCAGTCTGTTCTGGGTTTTGAATTCGAAATTTGAATTCGAATTCGAGCTGTTTTGAACTCTGAAAATTTCTGAAACTTTGGAGGGCCATAACTTGGACATACGGACTCCGATTCTCGCAAACTCGGACTCGTTTCCAAGCAGAATTCCGAGGCGAATGCAATGGTGCAACCCGTTTCCCTTATTTCTTCTGTTACAATTTAATTATTATCCGATTTGTTATTAATACATTCACAGAAAATACGGGGTGTTACATTCTCCCCTCCTTAAAGGATTTCGTCCCCGAAATCTTCAAGTTAAGAAGAATGTGTCCTACCATCCAACGTCCATCTACTCAATCATCAATCACTGGCGTCCATTGTCCTTAGAAACTTCTAATGTTGTATGAATATATGCAAAAGTGTGTGTATATGTTTCTTATCTAATGCAAAGATCAGGCGGTCCACTGATTCAGTTGACCTCCTTAATGCGAACTATGTCAGTGTCATGAGTCCAACATGTATGCAAATTTTCCTATTTGATACATATCATTCTTATATGAGTGCACAACCATTCAGTCATATGCAACATCCATGTGCTGAGTCAATCATTTTGCATCCACAAAAATTGAAAATGCCTACACATCCATATGCAGTATGAGAGTGTTTACGAGCCGATCTATTGCCTAGTGTGTGTATATGCATCCACGAGCATCCACTAGCAACCACTTGCATCCACTTGCAACCATCAAACATAACATGTCTCAAACACATGTTTACACCCATTAGTTTCTACCTAAAGTTCGAAGATTCAATCGATAGGATACAGTCGAATGATGGAAGCGAGTACAGATAAAACAAAAACTTGGTTCCCATTAGACATGGGTCCTAAGTATCGGCCCCGAACACCGAAACCAACATCAAATTGACACCCAGAGGATTACCCTCTTTAGATAATGTCAAAACTGGAAATCTTAACCTTATCAGAAATATTCAGATATTTACAGATTACTGGTACATATCAGGTTACTGAACTAAGCATGATAAAACCCAGAATGTATGCGTCCTACTTGACGCCTAACACAGATATCTCTCAAACCCCAATCACAAACAGATGAGTCATAACCTTTATGGGTTTGAGTCTACAGCGGAATCAGAAACAATACTAGTATTAAAGTGCAGAGTATCGATTACAGAATCAAAATGCCAGAATCAGAAAGAGTTTTAACTCAACAATCAGATAGGAAGATTAAACCTTATACATAAATTTTCTTATTTCTACCCTATCTACCAGTCCCTTGAGCATTCGTCTGTCCTCCAGAAGTGGGTTCTTCCCTTGCCCTCGTTTCTTCGGGCAGTCCCTAGTGAAGTGTCCCCTCTCACCACAGTTGAAGCAAGTGCCCTTCCTTTTTCTGCAATCCTTGTTTAGATGAGTCGAGCTTCCACAAGTATATCACTTTTTCTCCTTCTTATCTTCAGACTTCTCATCCTTGGGTTGTGCTCCTTAGCCAGTCTCCCTCATTCTCATCTTTACTATCTGTGTGTAACACGTAGACAAGTCCCTCGAAAGCAGCCTCCATCGCACGGAAATTCCTACAAAGATCGAAAAAAAATTAGCCGTAGGCGAGACTACTGCGGCTACAGATGGAAGTAGGGCGTTTATTTGCCCTTTGACCGGTGCCGTAGTCTTATCAAGCCTACAGAACCATGCCGCGATGAGGTTACCTCCCAGATAGCCGGGAGCCCCGGAGCAAGAAGGAAACAAAGATTCAAACAGAGGATCAAAAGATAGATATATGGCTTTTGGGGATTATTTTTTTTTTCAAAAATAGGCTTTGCTTTTGAAAATACTTCCTTTTAAAATCTTTTTGAAAATAGTTTTCAAAAACTTAACCCAATCTGTTAACCTTCAGCTCTGATACCAAGTGTAACACCCCACCTCCGTTAAGATCACTCACAAAGGGAATGCCTTAACTTTGGTGGAGCATTTTAGTAAACAGAATAGAAACTTACAAGACAGATAAAAACAGTACTTGAAAATTTTATAACTTTATTACAACAGAAACCGAGATAAGCTTGGCTACATCTTTTCAAATCACAATATCAGAATTCAAGTGCAAAATATCAGTCTTGTACAAAAGCCTTCAGAATGCATAGTTTAAAATCATAATCCCCACAGAAGAAGACAAGCCATACTTTAAGCACTTCAAGGGGAAGAAATCTAGATCAAGCTAGAGTACTCCCTTCTACAAAACCTGGGGGGAAACGGAAGAAAGGAGGCGAAACAACAAGGGTCAGACAAAAAGTCTGGTAAGTCCAGTGATTTTCAGTTATGAACAGATAATAATAACATGACATGAAAATAAAACTTGATGAGAGATAACAGTAACTAGTGTAGCGGATATAACAGCAGAACAAAATGATATAAGCTATTTCTTAACACTTCTCTGCACTAATACTAGTATAACAGAATTAGGTGTCACCCTAATGTATAAACTGAAACAGAAACGGGTACAAAATAATTTTCCATAGAAGAGAATGCTAGTAATGGGCCTTTACCACCCCAACAGAAACAGACAGAAACATAATGCTAATAATGGGCCTTTACCACCCGAACAGAAACAGACAGAAACAGAATGCTAATAATGGGCCTTTACCACCCGAACAGAAACAGACAGAAGGAGAAACAGATTAATCCCAACGGAAACAGAATGTAGAATTAGGTGTACACTAGTAAATGGGCCTTTACCACCCGAACAGACGGTACCACGCAGAAACAGACAGGTGTTACCACCCAACAGAAACAGACAGAACTAAGTGTACCCTAAAACCCTACCCCAAGCGATCGGCTCCCTAATACATAAATACCCTGTGTCGGCCCCACAGTAGGGTGTATCACTCCCTAAAGTGACAACCAATTGGCACAGACCTATTTACAGATGTCACAGCGTCTTACATCCTCAGAGGCAGACCGGGATCCATGCACGCACATGACCCGGTTGGAACGCACCATCAACACCCCTCGCCAATATCAGAATGAACTGCTTATAATTAGTTCAGTAAGCGTTCCCGGACCCTACCTACTGTTGGGTCAAAGTTTTGATACCAGAAAGGGTTGCTGACTAATATGGGTCCCAAACAATAGATGACACAAGTAATTTCCCTCCTAACCTTGTGTCCCCAGACTAACAGATTTCAGATTAACTTGTTTATAAGTTCAAACATACAGAGATCAGATTTACTAGTTCACAGATCAGAAAATCAAATCTACAAGTTTTCAGACTAACGGATCAGATGTACAGATTTAACAGAATTTCAAATTTGTCTAACTTTGTATTGGGCCTTCAGATTCATGAACGGGTTTAATATATATATTAGTCCAGTTGGTTTAACCCTATCCACCCAACACGTTTTAGACATCATTTTTATCTCAGATTTGCATTAATTAATTATTAATGCACAGACCTCTCACATTAGGTCGCTAGCTTGTGGCCGCTGGATGGGCCGGGCGGTTCCGGGCAGACTTCTGTCACAAGCCAGACCTAACCTCGTGTCTAAGCATATTATGACTAACTTCTCACATAAGAACCTATTGTTTGCGGCCACTGGATGTGCCGGGCGGTTCCAGGCAGGATTACACCGCAAACACATTCTAACCTCGAGTTAGCCATGTTCATCTTTGCAGCCAATTAATTAATAATTTACCATTTATGCCCACGTCTAATATACATGTCAATTATTCATAACTATACCCAATTCAGATTATGTCAATAACAGACTAATTATATCAGCTCAACAGATATAGCAGATAACAGATTCTGCAGATTAGGCTACTTAACGGATTTAGCAGATTAAGCAAACTAGCACATTTAGCAGATAACAGATTAGGCATCTCAACAGATTTAGCAGTTCAGGCATCTCAACATATTTAGCAGTTTAGGCATCTCAACAGATTTAGCAGTTCAGGCATCTCAACAGATTTAGCAGTTTAGGCATCTCAACAGATTTGGTTTAGCAGATTTGGCATTTTCAACAGACTTAGCAGATGACAGATTTAGCAGATTTAATATTTCTAAAGGTTCTATTTACAAGCCTTGCTTAATCATAAATTAGGCCTAAATAATTGTCATGATTCACAATATGATTATATACCCCATGTTTGCCTAAATTTACATAACACAGAATATGGACATAAGTTACCATATAACATATGTTCCCATTTTGGTTAAACTAGCATTGTACAACAGATTCATCTATAAATTATACCAAATATTACAATGCATGCCATATATCCAAAAATCCCTATTTAGGTGTATTCACACTTAATAGTCCTCAAATCTTATTATAGATTTTAATTTCTACATCTAAGTCACATATCTTCCGCTTCTTAAAATGTGCCACAAATCTAGGTTTTAATCATGTATCATATTCTTAAAATCAGATATTGAATTATGTCCACAAATCACAGATTATCATACATAGCTTGCTCAGATCTAGTTCTATTTTACAACATGTAATATGTATCTAAACTAATTACATGCCTACGGTCAAATTTATGCCCCAATTCCTAAGTCGTATGTCCAATGTAAATTTTATGCCTCAACTTCTCAAGTCGTATGTTCAATATTCTTTATGCCACCAAACTCAAGTCATAGGTTCAATTATACGCCTTAGATTTATGTCCTAAGGTCCAAGTTCAACCTATGTTCTTTCCTCAAATCAGTCACATATCAGTCATGCCCATTTCATGCATAATTCATTTTATTTTCCCAAATATTTTAGCGTATGTTAATCTCTTATGAGACTGGCTCAGGCTCGTGGTAGCCTGGCTATAGAACAGAAAGCAGAAAGAAATACAGAATAAGGTAGATCTAAACAGAACAGAACAGACATAACCTCATATTATGATTTACAATTCATGTCACAATCAGAATTAACATTTATATCGGAAAATAACTGTACTTGCCTTGATTGGATTCTAAAAGAAAGATAGTTGTAGCGACGTTAGTTGATCTTCTTTAACCGTTGTTGAAGTTTCAAGCTTGAATTGAGTTGCTTAGGTTGATGCTGATTAGCTTCTAGTTTTGATTCCAGCAGAGTAGCGACGCCATTTTTATTTTTATTTAGAACAGAGGCAGAGTAGAAGCAGAATAGAATTGTGTGTAGAGAAGGCTAGGTTTGGGGTTGCTTAAATAGGTTTAGGCAGACGAATCTAGGCAGAAAACGAGACCAGATACATAAGAATGCACCCAGCCCAAAACCAGGTTCGGGGACCAGGTCGACTGCCCAGTCGACCTGGTCAGGGGGGGTCGACTGCCCAGTCGACTCCCCAGTCGACCTGGGTACTGGGCGGGAAATTTCCTGCCCAGTCTGTTTTGGGTTTTGAATTCGAAATTTGAATTCGAATTCGAGCTGTTTTGAACTCTGAAAATTCCTGAAACTTTGGAGGGCCATAACTTGGTCATACGGACTCCGATTCTCGCAAACTCGGACTCATTTCCAAGCAAAATTCCGAGACGAACGCAATGGCGCAACCCTTTTCCCTTAATTCTTCTGTTACAATTTAATTATTCTCCGATTTGTTATTAATACATTCACAGAAAATACGGGGTGTTACAGTAACCGTTTGCGTTTTTGGCGTCATCGAGGCTACAAGGTAGCCTCGCCATAACAATAAAATAAAGAGAATGACAAGGTGATTGTTTTCAGTACAATTTTTGGTATAAGCATGACAACTAGGGAAAATGACATGATAACTTCGCATATAATTATGATTCACCACATAATTAACAACTTGCATAGATTCATGATTTTGCAACATAACAACTTGCATAGGTTCATGAATTACAACATAATTAACAACTAACATAGGTTCATGATTCACAACATAACAACTTGCATAGTTTCATGAATAATAACTTGTATAAGTGACTTGCATGAATTCATAAAAAAAATGCATAGATTCATGATAAAAACTTGCACAGATACATAATAACAACTTGCATAGATTCATGATAACAACTTGCATAGATTCATGATAACGACTTGCATAGATTCATAATAACAACTTGCATAGATTCATGATAACGACTTGCATAGATTCATGAATTCATCACACAATAACATACATAAATTCATGATCCACCACAACAGTAAACTTGCATAACTACAAACAACATATACCCAAATCATAGTCTATCACGATTCACTTTTGTTTATTTAAACCTAAAAGTGACTAGAACTCACCGAAAAAGGGGTCTTGAGTTCTGGGATCTGAATTCTGTAATTGATTAGCGTTCCCTTGTTGTAGAAAATTTCATTGTTGTAGTTTTAGGTTTGATTTGAATTGAAATTGTTGTCTTTAATTTGCTTCTAGTTGGTGGCGGCTACTCCAGGGTTTGGAGTGACAACATGACGACCATTGATCTTATTTTGATTTGATTTTAGGGTTTGAGTCTACACATGTTTATATAGAATTTCAATTTAATTATAGTCGTCGGATGACCCTAGAGTTAACCACAACCATTCAGTCCAGATTAGAACTATCCAGAAACCCTAATGACTCATTAACTAGTCAGAAATGACTCAGCACTGACTCACTGTTCGAATCAGAGCCTTAGAAATCTGTGCAGGTTTTTACCTCGGCCTGGGCGCACCTGCCAAGTGCGCCAGTGCAACTTTGCATAGGCGCACTTCCCAAGTGCGCCAATGCAATTTTGTTCTAGCCCACTTCCCAAGTGCGCCAGTGCATTCTGGCCTGTTTCTGGTTTTTCTGCCTAATTTCGTTCGTCCATATCTTCTTCATACGGTATCTGTTTTACGCAAACTCGAACTCTATCTCAACCAGAATTCCGAGACGAACGCAATGGCGTAACCCGTTTCCCTTAATTCTCAAATTTACAATTAAGTATTCTTTAATTCGTTAACATTCATTTTAAAATTACGGGGTGTTACATTCTCCCCTCCTTAAAGGATTTTGTCCCCGAAATCTTCAAGTCAAGAAGAATGTGCATCCTACCATACAATCATCCATCTACTCAACCATCAAACATAGGCATCCATTGTCCTTAAAAGATTTCTAATGCCGTATGAACATATGCAAAAAAGTTTGTATATGTTCCTTATCTAATGCAAAATCAGGCGGTCTACTGATTCAGTTGACCTCCTTAATGCAAACCATGATAGTGCCGTGCGTCCATTATGTATGCGAAAGAATCCTATCGATACATATTATTTCTACATGTGTGATCAACCATTCATAAAAATGCAACATCCATATGATAACACAACCATTGTTCATCCATTAACCTAAATATGCACACACATTTATATGCAATATGAAAGTGATTTGAGCCGATCTAGTGCCTAATGTGTGTGTAAATGAATCCACGAGCAACCACTAGCAAACACTTACATCCACTTGCAACCATCAAACATAACATATCTCAAACACATGTTTACATCCATGGATTTCCTATCTAAAGGTCGAAGATTCGGTTGATGGGATACAAATGAATGATATAACTAAAACAAAAGCTCAGTTCCCATTTGACATCGGTTAAGAGAATAATTCCCTAGGTCTCAGCCTCGAAGACCGAAATCAACATCAGACTGACACTCAGAGAATTACCCCCATTAAACAATGTCAAAAATGGAAATATACTTCATGCTTCGAGTAGAAACCCCTATCCTTCAGAAATATTCAGATACTTACAGACTATTGGTACAGATCAGATTACAGAATGGTTCTCAGAAAGCTATCCCATGACAAGTTAGAAACTTAACTACCCTCCTCTCAAAATCTAAAACGGCCCTCTATATAGAAAGCTGGTCCATTTAGAACCAACCCATAGCCCATAAACTTGAGCACACAAATGTCACATACAAATTTTTGATGCCTAACACATATAATTTCAAACCATTACAAATCACCAATAAATGAGCTGAACCACCAAAGGGGTTTGAAACAACTACGGGATCAGAAACAAGACTAGTATTAAAGTGTAGAGTCTCAATTACAAAATCAAAATGCCAGAATCCAAAAGAGTATTAATCTTCATAAGGAAATTAAACCTTTTACGTAAAATTTTCCTATCTCTATCCTATCCATCTGCCACGAGGGCATTCGCCTGCCCTCCAGAAGTACCTTGCGATCCCTGCGCCTTCGGGCATTCCTTGGAGAAGTGTCCGACCTCTCCACACTTAAAGCAATTGAACTTCCTCCTTTTACATTCTTTGACTAGGTGACCTTCTTTCCCATAATAGTGGCATTTCCTCTTATCCTTTCCCTTGTCATCCTTCTCGCCTTTCTTCTGTTGTTGCTATTTTTGTCCTTTCTTTGGTCTCGCCTTCTCATTTTTCAATGTCCCTTCAACTTTTTCCTCTTTCTTTGCTCCCTTGTCCTCTTCATGCATTAGCGCCATATCCACAAGCTTTTCAAAAGTGGCCCCCATGGGAACGTGGGTCATAGCCAATCCGTGTAGTGGCTCATTCAAGCCTTTAACAAATCTCAAAGCCTTCTTCTCAAGTGTGTTCACCAAATCTAAGCCAAACCTCGCCAACTGATTGAACTTGTTGACGTACTCTTTTACTGACAGATCCCCCTGCTTCAACGCCAAGAACCTTTCCATGTATAGATTTTCTTCTGCTCGTGAGAGAAATTTCACCTCAAACCTACGCCTGATATCCGGCCATGTATCAACTGGACGCTCTCCATTAGTGACCTCCTACCAAAACGAGGCCTCATCCTTCATTAACCAGGCAGCTAACTGGACCTTTCTTCCATCTTCTACTTCAAAGATTCCAAACAATTCTTCCACCTCCTTTAGCCAATTTCGAGCTTCAACAAACATCTCCGACCCATGAAAAGGTTTCCCGCCCATTGCCCGAAAGTCCTTACATATCTTTGCAAAAGTATCAACACGAGGAGGAATAGTAGGAGGAACGGGTGTAGCTGGGGGGGGGGGGGGGGGGGAGGAATATTTGTTGGACCTGCGGCGGTGGCCCTAGCTTCTAAATACCTCCTAAACCATCCTGGTATCGGTATGCCCTCTGGAAGATTAAGATCCTCAGACATGCTAAGAAGAAAAAGGGAGAAATTTTAGAAAAAGGACCGAAGGATACTATATATGGCTTTTCGGTTTTTTTTTTTTTCAAAACAGGCTTTCCTTTTTGAAAAAAGTTTCTTTTAAAACCTTTTTGAAAAATATTTTCAAAACTTTTATCTAATCTGGTAACCTTCAGCTCTGATACCAAGTGTAACACCCCACCTTCATTAAGGTCACTCACAAAGGGAATGCCTTAACTTCAGTGGAGCGTTTTTGGTAAACAGACACAGAATATCACAAGACAGATATAAAAATTTTGCAGCGGAAAATAAACAACTTTATTAAATCACCAAAATATTTTGTTACATAGTACCATGAGTCATAAAACCATTACAACAAAACACTTCTGTCTTATATCATCAGAGTACATAGGTATTTAAAAGAAAAACATCATTCCCCATATTAAAGAGAAAGCCATATAAGAGACAGAGACTCGAGCCATACTTCAGAAGTAGCTCCTAGAAGATGATATCCAAATCCTGACTAAACCTGGGTGTTTCCTCCCTAAGAACCTGGGGGAGGGAAACAGAAGAAAAGAGGCGAAACAAACTAGGTCAGAAATACTCCTGGTGAGTCCAGCAACTTTTAGCCAGTAAATAAATAAAGGTAAACATGGCAGGCATACAAAGTGGATAAGAGGATTCATGGTACAGATGGCAGGTATGACAGGACAAATAAGGTAAGATGTATGCTTCACTACAAACTATTCTACACTATTACTAGTAAAATCAAGATGGGGTGATTCCTTCCGCTAATGATAACGATGGTGGTAGTTTCGTGTATTCTTAGATGCTGTCATAGGTGCCGCCTGCTCCCATCTCAACTAGTCGTACCCATTACCCTCCTACTATAAATTGGTAGACTTAGGGCATACGTCCGGGTATACCCTAACCACTACCTTAATCGATCGGCTCCCTACTCTGTAGATACCCTGTGCTGGTCCCACAACTAGGGGGTATCACTTCCCTAAAGTGGCAACCCAAGGTGTGCACAGTTAAACCTACTGGTGTCACGATCGTCTTGTCCCCCTCTGCCCGGCCCATGCACGCACATGTCCCCGGTCGGTTTGCACCGCCTACACCATCTGTCTCGTTTTGGATCTCTTACAAACAATCAGTAAGCATGCCCCTTCCCCGCCTAGTACGGAGTTCTTTACTTTGATACCCCTCTGGGTTACTGACTGAAATGGGTCCCATACAACATGATACAAGCTCTCCCCTATGACTTGTATCCCCACTTGGTTTTCTACTGACTATGTATACCCTAAGGTGTCTTTAATTATATAGCCCTCAATCAGTTATGCGTACCTATAGGTGTCTTTAATACATAACCCTTATTCTACCTATCGGTTATGCGTACCTATAGGTGTCTTTAATACATAACTCTATCTATTACCATTAGTTATGCGTACCCCTAAGGGTGTCTTTAATACATAACTTTACTATTCTGCCCCGGTTATGTATAACATTAGTTGTCTTTAATTACATAACCCCTTTTTAATGGTTAAGTTTGTGGGCCTATATATACACTAATATTACCCACCTAGCCATCAGTTGTACTTAACCCACCCACTGATTTAATCCTGTTTATTTAATGGTTAAGTTTGTGGGCCTATATATACTAATATTACCCACCTACTCATTTATCAATTTATTGGTTAAGCTGGTCTTAACCCTTTCACTTAGTTTATGATTAGGTTCTACTTAGTCCACAGATACATGGGTTAAGAGAATAACTCCCTAAGTACCAACCCCGAAAATCGAGATCAACATCAGATCGTTACCCAGAGAATCACTCACTCAACCAAACTTCTGCTTATCATCCATATTTGCCTTTAATCAGCATTAATTAATTATTGAGACACCTAATCGTATTTCACATGCCACCCAAGGCACCCACTTAATTCCACATGCCACCCAAGGCACCCACTTAACCCCTCATGTCCCACTACATGTTTATCTGGCACTACACCAAAATAGATGATTGCCAACGAGTATAACTGTTGCAAACAATTTCCGCAACGCTTATTAGTGTTGCTACGAGGGGGTGGCAGTAGTAGCAACGCTTATAAGCGTTGGTAGATTTTCTCTCCCAACGCTTATAAGCGTTGGTATATTTTCATTAGCAACGCTTATAAACGTTGGTAGATTTTTGTTTGCAACGCTTATACATGTTACAATATTTTTGTTTGCAACGCCTATACATGTTACAAAATTTTAATTCACAACAAATATAAATTTTAGTAATAACATAAATATGTAATAGAAACTCACATATTCTAATATTAATAGTCAATTAATAACCAACATGACGATAATATAGACAATATTTAATATGAATCAAAAACTAATATTAAACTCAATGCATACCAATAGACAACATTCATAATCATATAACGACATAGAATATCATTTAACAACAAACAAACACAATACATAATTAAGTTGTCAAATTCAATACATAATTAGTTTGCTAAATTCAATACATAAATGAGATTCTCCAAATACCGAATAGAACGAGCCTTGCTTTTAGAATGCAGGAAACGGAGTTCGATCAATAGTTAGCTACCGCTTCTTTCTTTTTTTTACATCTACTTCTTGTTAGAATGCAGGAACCGGAACGGGATGGGCGGAATCTCATGGTTTCGGCCGGATTCTCAAACCTAGGTAGAGACATATGATCAGCAAAGGTTAAAGTGCACAAGGAATGCTCCATGAAAATATTACAGGATTCGCAAAGTGGATTAGCCAACAAACTTCTAAGAATTAAACAAGACATTAAACGAGGGAATACTCCATGAAAATAAGGTACTAATTTCATTCATACGAGTGTCAGTAGGCAAATTCCAAATTGGTTTTGAATGCGTCCATCATCCCGTAAAACTCTATTGTAGGTACTAATTGCATACGAGTGTCAGTAGGCAAGTTTCACTGATATAAAATTACTACCTTATATAAAATAAATAGTTCAAATCTGTTTCACTGATTTAACAGTCAGTTTTGTTTTTATACTTCTACTAACAAAAAAGAAACATTAGCCAATCGATCAGTTTTGTGTGTATTTTTATCATTTCGCCTGTACGAAATGACACTATATCGGCACGAGGATTCACTATAAATTGCATAATTATTCTCAGGTTTGAGTTTACTTACATCCTTGTGGAACAGACTTTCCACACTGATATCGGCACGAGGATTCACGGTGGCCAATTTCATAGAGAGAAACTGCAAAATGCAAGCTCATTGTTAGAGTGTGAATTTTGACAGCAAAGTGCAAGCCAATGATGGAAAATGAGTGACTATTTAGCTTCTTATTGTCGTTATCGGATCAGTATTACTGAGCCGTAAGTCTCAGTATTTTTTCTTTTAAAAAAAAACAGGTATAAAGAGACCATTGCAACCCAAGTCATTTACTACTGAAAATATCAGACAAGGCATTCTGTAATTCAATTACCTGTTCCTCCTCCCATCATGATTCCCAGCTTTTATCCCCTTTGATACCAACTCATCCTTTATAAAGAAGCCTTCCAGTCATCAAAGTCTTCAACAATCCTGACATTTCAAAACCTACCAATAAAGTTTCAAGTATAAATCACATAAATTCAAAAAGATTATAATGTTGAAAGTCTCCACTCAACTGTAAATGCCACGTGAATATTTTTACCACCATACCAATATTAAACGATATAATGAAATCAGGTGCAAAACCAAGTCCTTTTCAATCAAGTCTCCACTCAACTTGAAGTTTCTGTGCAACAGCAACTTAAGTTGCACAGCAACTTCAGGTTGCTGTGCAACTTCAAGTTGCAGTGCAACTCAAGTTGCTGTTTCGCAGCAACTTGATTTGCACAACAACCTGAAGTTGCACAGCAACTTCAGGTTGCTGTGCAACCTGAGGTTGCCAAAATCTTCAATCTTTTAGAATTGTAATGTAACTCAACATTTTTTACGTGTCTGGGTTTTACCCTAAAGGGACAAGGAAATCACTTTATGCAATGAGTGAATTCAAATATTGCAAGCCTGTTTGTGAAATATTTTAACACCTATGATTCACTACACACATGCATATACATACATACATGTGTTTATATGCATGTATGTATATGTATAGATGCACCTATGATTCCCTAACTGTCATTTCTGCAGCATGCCAATCTTGCTGACTAACGTAAGCCGATGTTGTTTGAGAGTGGCATAATAAAGCAGATGGAAAGAACGAGGAAAAAAAAAAGAAAACAATTAATGAATTTGACTCTAAGGTGAATAGTTCCAATCAAGAGGTTATGACATAAAACTTGCACAACTGTTCAGTATACCAAAATAAAAATGTAGGAAAAAAAATGTTAAAAAATTTAAAACATAGTCTGTTTACCTGCAAATCGGAACCAAGTCGTCCAGCAAGAGCCAAAAGTAAAGTTGTCTTCCCTAAGCTAGGAGGACCTAACAGAAGTGTTATTCTTCCATAAATATAAGATGTAAGTATGTGAACGCTGGTTGAATAGTAGATGACACAAAGTATATATTGCTCTCATTATTGGTGTACCTTGAAGGCCGAATGATTCCACTAATGTTATCTAGAATCGAAAGTTTTGTTCTTCTGCCGGGAAACAACCTCAATGTTCTCAAGAAGGACTGACTAGGAAAATACATCAGTCAGAAAGCAAAAAATAGATGGTGACTGTATAAATTCTAAGTTTGGGTCAGTCGCTACTAATGAAAGTTGTAAGTGCCTTGACTGGATAAGCATAGGTCGAGATTTTCTATGCTGATCGAAAACATCAGCTGAGAAATTCAGTGATGTAGGAACTAAAGGTGGAATGAGGGATGGGTGGTAAATCAGGCAACTGTAACGGTTTCCACATATATTTTCAGGTAGAGTAGATTTATCCACCATTTATGTTGTCAAATAGTCATACCCATATAAACATGAAAAGGTTGATTATGCAAATGCGTGAGAACATGAAACAAACCTACCTCACTCATATTGAAGATGAAATTAGGGATTGTGGGCAATGCTCGGCTGCCAACATGCACATATGCATCTACGTTAACATTCTAGAATCGAACCTCGATCTTGGAAAAATCCAAACTTACTCTGTGAAATGAAAAGAGAGAACATATCAGACATCTATCATTTGAAAAATATTCCTTTAGAACATGATTAGCTGTAAGATGACAAACAGTAGATGCATGCCAAATGTGATAGAGAAAACATTATTTACACATCAACAAAGTAACAACTCAAAATTGTGCATCAGTTATATTGACTTCAAAGCATAGCATATTCAAGCAAACAGCAACTGAAGTAATGGACGTTCATGGTCTAAGTATCAACATCTAAAAACTCGTGGTGGATGTAATCTCAAACTCCATACTAGTAAAATAGCTAGGAAAACGTTGCAAAATATGCCATATGCTAATATAAAAGATAGGACTATGAACTGTCTTGTGCATATATGTACAGAATTTATAATTAAGTGGCTAACTAAACTAGTAAATCCACATTAAACAATCCCAAGGAAAGGTGTTGCTTTATGCCCGTATTTAACTTTTTTGGACCTTTTTTTTCATGTACTAAAACCAGTAAAGAACCTCTCTATTGGCATAAAGTAGTACATTCACAAATACTGTGCTAACTAGTGAGTATTACTCAATAACAGCCAAAAAATTACTGAAGCATCCTCAGTTTTAAATGAACAGATGAAACTCACGCATCAAATCGTTCCCGAATCCTTTTATAAAACTCCTCAAAATCACTTCCATTATCGCCAAGCAACCGATTCAGTCCATAAAACTCTTCAGAATCACTTCCATTTGGTTGGTTACACTATTAAAAGGAAGACTTAACAACAAGCAATCAAAATGCTTCTTAGTAGGGTTCTTAAATAAGACTTAACCACAGTTTACCAATCGAAGCCCAAACTTCTAAACTCAGTACGATTTTCACCTTAATAAAACCAAATATGTTCATTTCAGGCGCTATATAATCATGAGTACTACAAATCAAATAAAAATGGTCAACCCTAGCAAGACATTTACCTGAAGACAAAATCCAAGAGCTAAAATCACGTCTCCAAGAACTCAACATCGAGTAGCCTGTTATCGATACACACAAATCTGAAGTCGAAGCTGAGGAGTCGATTCTCTAAAGCCATAGTCGATTGCCCAGCTTCGAAGCCAAAGGATCTGAACCCCACATCCCTAGATTTGCAAAGCGCAAGTCGTGGAGTCTAAAGCCGATGTCGATTGCCCCGAGTTCGAAGTGGATCAGAAATGGATGGATAGAAAAATTGGGACAGAAATCGATCAATTAGTTGTGCTGTCGCTCTTTTTTATTTCCAAAGAAGAAGTCGCTCTTTTCTATTTCCATAGAAGCGGCCTTGCAAGTGAAAAGCGTTTAGAAAGGGGATGCGAGAGGAGTTAGGGTTTACGGACTGAAAATAGCTGGGTGTTTACATTTTTGCCCCCGAGAACCAAGCCTATCAACCCATATAAGCGTTGCCAATAAAAAAATTATAATTATGTATTTTTGGCGACACTTTTTTAATATAGCAACGCTTATTATTGTCATTACCATGCAACATAAATAAGTGTTGGTGATTGTGAAAAAAAAGGGTTGCCAAATGACCATTATGGTGTAGTGTGGTTAAGTGTTTCTTAATTCATTAAGACCTTAACCTTATAAAGATCTCCCACATTAGACTGGCATTTGTCGCCGCTGGATTTGCCGGCGGGTCTGGGCAGTCTTACACCACAAACGAGCCTAATCTCGTGTATTTACAATTGTTACGTATTTAATTTATGCCTAAGACCTCCCACATTAGACTGGCATTTGTGGCAGCTGGATTTGCCGGGCGGGTCCGGGCAGTCTTACACCACAAAAGAGCCTAACCTCATGTCTTAGACGATTAATTACGCCTAATTAATCATTCCCCAATTTGAATTAATTTCCCTATTCAAATTATCAATTAATTCCAAATTTAACTATGGCCATAATTGACTCAATTATGTCCATCTATTTATGGTATGTAAAGTCATACCAATTTCATCACAAATTTATTTTATGCCATTTAAGGCATTTATGTCAATTCTCAATATTAAATCTTCAGACTTTAATTGCTTAAACATTCCTCTTTTGATTAATTAAGTTAATTAATTAATCCTTTCCTTTTTATAGGTGTCAATACCTATCTTATTAACAATTTGAATTTGCTATCCATAAATGGTCATATTCAAATTATACCATTTTTACCCAATTTTACCCATGTCATAATAGGTAATTGTTTATATGTTTCCCTACTAGAATCATGTGTCCAATTCACATAATCATTATGTAAATTATGCCTATTACAAATTCCCCTTTTTCCCCGTTTCTTAACTAGCGTAACTGTAACACCCCACCTCCATAAAGGTCACTCACAAAGGGAATGCCTTAAATTTGGTGGAGCATTTTAGTAAACAGAACAGAAACTTAAAAGACAGATAAAAACAGTACTTGAAAAATTTATAACTTTATTACAACAGAAACCGAGATAAGCTTGGCTACATCTTTTCAAATCACAAATTCAGAATTCAAGTGCAAAATATCAGTCTTGTACAAAAGCCTTCAGAATGCATAGTTTAAAATCATAATCCCCACAGAAGAAGACAAGCCATACTTTAAGCACTTCAAGCGGAAGAAATCTGGATCAAGCTAGAGTACTCCCTTCTACAAAACCTAGGGGGGAAACGGAAGAAAGGAGGCGAAACAACAAGGGTCAGACAAAAAGTCTGGCAAGTCCAGTGATTTTCAGTTATGAACAGATAATAATAACATGACATGAAAATAAAACTGGATGAGAGATAACAGTAACTGGTGTAGCTGATATAACAGCAGAATAGAATGATATAAGCTATTTCTTAACACTTCTCTGCACTAATACTAGTATAACAGAATTAGGTGTCACCCTAATGTATAAACTGAAACAGAAACGGGTACAGAATAATTATCCATAGAAGACAATGCTAGTAATGGGCCTTTACCACCTCAACAGAAACAGACAGAAACAGAATGGTAATAATGGCCCTTTACCACCCGAACAGAAACAGACAGAAATAGAATGCTAATAATGGGCCTTTACCACCCGAACAGAAACAGATAGAAGCAGAAACAGATTAATCCCTACGGAAACAGAATGTAGAATTAGGTGTACATTAGTAAATGGGCCTTTACCACCCGAACAGACGGTACCACGCAGAAACAGACAGGTGTTACCATCCAACAGAAACAGACGGTACCAACAGAAACAGATAGAACTAAGTGTACCCTAAAACCCTACCCCAAGCGATCGGCTCCCTAATACATAAATACCCTGTGTCGGCCCCACATTAGGGTGTATCACTCTCTAAAGTGACAACCAATTGGCACAGAGTTGTTTACAGATGTCACGGCGTCTTACATCCTCAGAGGCAGACTGGGATCCATGCACGCACATGACCCGGTTGGAACGCACCATCAACACCCCTCGCCATTATCAGAATGAACTGCTTATAATTAGTTCAGTAAGCGTGCCCGGACCCTACCTACTATTGCGTCAAAGTTTTGATACCAGAAAGGGTTACTGACTAATATGGGTCCCAAACAACAGATGACACAAGTAATTTCCCTCCTAACCTTGTGTCCCCAGACTAACAGATTTCAGATTAACTTGTTTATAAGTTCAAACATACAAAGATCAGATTTACTAGTTCACAGATCAGAAAATCAAATCAACAAGTTTTCAGACTAACGGATCAGATGTATAGATTTAACAGAATTTTAGATTTGTCTAACTTTGTATTGGGCTTACAGATTCATGAACGGTTTTTTATATATATTAGTCCAGTTGGTTTAACCCTATCCACCCAACATGTTTTAGACATCATTTTTATCTCAGATTTGCATTATTTAATTATTAATGCACAGACCTCTCACATTAGGTCGCTAGCTTGTGGCCGCTGGATGGACTGGGCAGTTCCGGGCAGACTTCTACCACAAGCCAGACCTAACCTCGTGTCTAAGCATATTATGACTAACTTCTCACATTAGAACCTATTGTTTGCGGCCACTGGATGTGCCAGGCGGTTTCGGGCAGGATTACGCCGCAAACTCATTCTAACCTCGAGTTAGCCATGTTCATCTTTGCGGCCAATTAATTAATAATTTACCTTTTATGCCCACGCCTAATATACAGATCAATTATTCATAATTATAGCCAACTCAGATTATGTCAATAACAGACTAATTATATCAACTCAATAGATGTAGCAGATAACATATTTTGCAGATTAGGCTACTTAACGGATTTAGCAGATTAAGCAAACTAGCACATTTAGCAGATAACAGATTAGGCATCTCAACAGATTTAGCAGTTCAGGCATCTCAACAGATTTAGCAGTTTAGGCATCTCAACAGATATAGCAGTTCAGGCATCTCAACAGATTTAGCAGTTTAGGCATCTCAACAAATTTGGTTTAGCAGATTTGGCATTTTCAACAGACTTACAAATGACAGATTTAGCAGATTTAATATTTCTAAAGGTTCTATTTACATGCCTTGCTTAATCATAAATTAGGCCTAAATAATTGTCACGATTCACAATATGATCATAAACCCCATGTTTTCCTAAATTTACATAACACAGAATATGGACATAATTTACCATATAACATATGTTTCCATTTTGGTTAAACTAGCATTGTACAGCAGATTCATCTATAAATTATACCAAATATTACAATGCATGCCATATATCCAAAAATCCCTATTTAGGTGTATTCACACTTAATAGTCCTCAAATCTTATTATAGATTTTAATTTCTACACCTAAGTCACATATCTTCCCCTTCTTAAAATGTGCCACAAATCTAGGTTTTAATCATGTGTCATATTCTTAAAATCAGATATTGAATTATGTCCCCAAATCACAGATTATCATACATAGCTTGCTCAGATCCAGATCTAGTTTACAACATGTAATATGTATCCAAACTAATTACATGCCTACGGTCAAATTTATGCCCCAATTCCTAAGTCGTATGTCCAATGTAAATTTTATGCCTCAACTTCTCAAGTCGTATGTTCAATATTATTTATGCCACAAAACTCAAGTCATAGGTTCAATTATACGCCTTAGATTTATGTCCTAAGTTCCAAGTTCAACCTATGTTCTTTCCTCAAATCAGTCACATATCGGTCATGCCCATTTCATGCATTATTCATTTTATTGTCCCAAATATTTTAGCGTATGTTAATCTCTTATAAGACTGGCTCAGGCTCGTGGTAGCCTGGCTATAGAATTGAAAGAAGAAAGAAATACAGAATAAGGTAGATCTAAACAGAACAGAACAGACATAATCTCAGATTCAGATTAACAATTCATGTCACAATCAGAATTAACGTTTATATCAGAAAATAACTGTACTTGCCTTGATTGGATTCTAAAAGAAAGATAGTTGTAGCAACGTTAGTTGATCTTCTTTAACCGTTGTTGAAGTTTCAAGCTTGAATTGAGTTGCTTAGGTTGATGTTGATTAGCTTCTATTTTTGATTCCAACAGAGTAGCGACGCCATTTTTATTTTTATTTAGAACAGAGGCAGAGTAGAAGCAGAATAGAATTGTGTGTAGAGAAGGCTAGGTTTGGGGCTGTTTAAATAGGTTTAGGCAGATAAATCTAGGCTGAAAACGAGACCAGATACATAAGAATGCACCCAGCCCAAAACCAGGTTCGGGGACCAGGTCGACCCCCAGGTCGACTGCCCAGTCGACCTGGTCAGGGGGGGTCGACTGCCCAGTCGACTCCCCAGTCGACCTGGGTACTGGGCGGGAAATTTCCCGCCCAGTCTGTTCTGGGTTTTGAATTCGAAATTTGAATTCGAATTCGAGCTGTTTTGAACTCTGAAAATTTCTGAAACTTTGGAGGGCCATAACTTGGACATACGGACTCCGATTCTCGCAAACTCGGACTCGTTTCCAAGCAGAATTCCGAGGCGAATGCAATGGTGCAACCCGTTTCCCTTATTTCTTCTGTTACAATTTAATTATTATCCGATTTGTTATTAATACATTCACAGAAAATACGGGGTGTTACATTCTCCCCTCCTTAAAGGATTTCGTCCCCGAAATCTTCAAGTTAAGAAGAATGTGTCCTACCATCCAACGTCCATCTACTCAATCATCAATCACTGGCGTCCATTGTCCTTAGAAACTTCTAATGTTGTATGAACATATGCAAAAGTGTGTGTATATGTTTCTTATCTAATGCAAAGATCAGGCGGTCCACTGATTCAGTTGACCTCCTTAATGCGAACTATGTCAGTGTCATGAGTCCAACATGTATGCAAATTTTCCTATTTGATACATATCATTCTTATATGAGTGCACAACCATTCAGTCATATGCAACATCCATGTGCTGAGTCAATCATTTTGCATCCACAAAAATTGAAAATGCCTACACATCCATATGCAGTATGAGAGTGTTTACGAGCCGATCTAGTGCCTAGTGTGTGTATATGCATCCACGAGCAACCACTAGCAACCACTTGCATCCACTTGCAACCATCAAAGATAACATGTCTCAAACACATGTTTACACCCATTAGTTTCTACCTAAAGTTCAAAGATTCAATCGATAGGATACAGTCGAATGATGGAAGCGAGTACAGATAAAACAAAAACTTGGTTCCCATTAGACATGGGTCCTAAGTATCGGCCCCGAACACCGAAACCAACATCAAATTGACACCCAGAGGATTACCCTCTTTAGATAATGTCAAAACTGGAAATCTTAACCTTATCGGAAATATTCAGATATTTACAGATTACTGGTACATATCAGGTTACTGAACTAAGCATGATAAAACCCAGAATGTATGCGTCCTACTTGACGCCTAACACAGATATCTCTCAAACCCCAATCACAAACAGATGAGTCATAACCTTTATGGGTTTGAGTCTACAGCGGAATCAGAAACAATACTAGTATTAAAGTGCAGAGTATCGATTACAGAATCAAAATGCCAGAATCAGAAAGAGTTTTAACTCAACAATCAGAAAGGAAGATTAAACCTTATACATAAATTTTCTTATTTCTACCTTATCTACCAGTCCCTTGAGCATTCATCTGTCCTCTAGAAGTGGGTTCTGCCCTTGCCCTCGTTTCTTCGGGCAGTCCCTAGTGAAGTGTCCCCTCTCACCACAGTTGAAGCAAGTGCCCTTCCTTTTTCTGCAATCCTTGTTTAGATGAGTCGAGCTTCCACAAGTAAATCACTTTTTCTCCTTCTTATCTTCAGACTTCTCATCCTTGGGTTGTGCTCCTTACCCAGTCTCCCTCATTCTCATCTTTACTATCTGTGTGTAACACGTAGACAAGTCCCTCGAAAGCAGCCTCCATCGCACGGAAATTCCTACAAAGATCGAAAAAAAATTAGCCGTAGGCGAGACTACTGCGGCTACAGATGGAAGTAGGGCGTTTATTTGCCCTTTGACCGGTGCCGTAGTCTTATCAAGCCTACAGAACCATGCCGCGATGAGGTTACCTCCCAGATAGCCGGGAGCCCCGGAGCAAGAAGGAAACAAAGATTCAAACAGAGGATCAAAAGATAGATATATGGCTTTTGGGGATTATTATTTTTTCAAAAATAGGCTTTGCTTTTGAAAAATCTTCCTTTTAAAACCTTTTTGAAAATAGTTTTCAAAAACTTAACCCAATATGTTAACCTTCAGCTCTGATACCAAGTGTAACACCCCACCTCCGTTAAGATCACTCACAAAGGGAATGCCTTAACTTTGGTGGAGCATTTTAGTAAACAGAATAGAAACTTACAAGACAGATAAAAACAGTACTTGAAAATTTTATAACTTTATTACAACAGAAACCGAGATAAGCTTGGCTACATCTTTTCAAATCACAATATCAGAATTCAAGTGCAAAATATCAGTCTTCTACAAAAGCCTTCAGAATGCATAGTTTAAAATCATAATCCCCACAGAAGAAGACAAGCCATACTTTAAGCACTTCAAGGGGAAGAAATCTAGATCAAGCTAGAGTACTCCCTTCTACAAAACCTGGGGGGAAACGGAAGAAAGGAGGCGAAACAACAAGGGTCAGACAAAAAGTCTGGTAAGTCCAGTGATTTTCAGTTATGAACAGATAATAATAACATGACATGAAAATAAAACTGGATGAGAGATAACAGTAACTGGTGTAGCGGATATAACAGCAGAACAAAATGATATAAGCTATTTCTTAACACTTCTCTGCACTAATACTAGTATAACAGAATTAGGTGTCACCCTAATTTATAAACTGAAACAGAAACGGGTACAGAATAATTTTCCATAGAAGAGAATGCTAGTAATGGGCCTTTACCACCCCAACAGAAACAGACAGAAACATAATGCTAATAATGGGCCTTTACCACCCGAACAGAAACAGACAGAAACAGAATGCTAATAATGGGCCTTTACCACCCGAACAGAAACAGACAGAAGGAGAAACAGATTAATCCCAACGGAAACAGAATGTAGAATTAGGTGTACACTAGTAAATGGGCCTTTACCACCCGAACAGACGGTACCACGCAGAAACAGACAGGTGTTACCACCCAACAGAAACAGACAGAACTAAGTGTACTCTAAAACCCTACCCCAAGCGATCGGCTCCCTAATACATAAATACCCTGTGTCGGCCCCACAGTAGGGTGTATCACTCCCTAAAGTGACAACCAATTGGCACAGACCTATTTACAGATGTCACAGCGTCTTACATCCTCAGAGGCAGACCGGGATCCATGCACGCACATGACCCGGTTGGAACGCACCATCAACACCCCTCGCCAATATCAAAATGAACTGCTTATAATTAGTTCAGTAAGCGTTCCCGGACCCTACCTACTGTTGGGTCAAAGTTTTGATACCAGAAAGGGTTGCTGACTAATATGGGTCCCAAACAATAGATGACACAAGTAATTTCCCTCCTAACCTTGTGTCCCCAGACTAACAGATTTCAGATTAACTTGTTTATAAGTTCAAACATACAGAGATCAGATTTACTAGTTCACAGATCAGAAAATCAAATCAACAAGTTTTCAGACTAACGGATCAGATGTACAGATTTAACAGAATTTCAAATTTGTCTAACTTTGTATTGGGCCTTCAGATTCATGAACGGGTTTATTATATATATTAGTCCAGTTGGTTTAACCCTATCCACCCAACACGTTTTAGACATCATTTTTATCTCAGATTTGCATTAATTAATTATTAATGCACAGACCTCTCACATTAGGTCGCTAGCTTGTGGCCGCTGGATGGGCCGGGCGGTTCCGGGCAGACTTCTGTCACAAGCCAGACCTAACCTCGTGTCTAAGCATATTATGACTAACTTCTCACATAAGAACCTATTGTTTGCGGCCACTGGATGTGCCGGGCGGTTCCAGGCAGGATTACACCGCAAACACATTCTAACCTCGAGTTAGCCATGTTCATCTTTGCAGCCAATTAATTAATAATTTACCATTTATGCCCACGTCTAATATACATGTCAATTATTCATAACTATACCCAATTCAGATTATGTCAATAACAGACTAATTATATCAGCTCAACAGATATAGCAGATAACAGATTCTGCAGATTAGGCTACTTAACGGATTTAGCAGATTAAGCAAACTAGCACATTTAGCAGATAACAGATTAGGCATCTCAACAGATTTAGCAGTTCAGGCATCTCAACATATTTAGCAGTTTAGGCATCTCAACAGATTTAGCAGTTTAGGCATCTCAATAGATTTGGTTTAGCAGATTTGGCATTTTCAACAGACTTAGCAGATGACAGATTTAGCAGATTTAATATTTTTAAAGGTTCTATTTACATGCCTTGCTTAATCATAAATTAGGCCTAAATAATTGTCATGATTCACAATATGATTATATACCCCATGTTTGCCTAAATTTACATAACACAGAATATGGACATAAGTTACCATATAACATATGTTCCCATTTTGGTTAAACTAGCATTGTACAGCAGATTCATCTATAAATTATACCAAATATTACAATGCATGCCATATATCCAAAAATCCCTATTTAGGTGTATTCACACTTAAAAGTCCTCAAATCTTATTATAGATTTTAATTTCTACATCTAAGTCACATATCTTCCACTTCTTAAAATGTGCCACAAATCTAGGTTTTAATCATGTATCATATTCTTAAAATCAGATATTGAATTATGTCCACAAATCACAGATTATCATACATAGCTTGCTCAGAACTAGTTCTATTTTACAACATGTAATATGTATCTAAACTAATTACATGCCTACGGTCAAATTTATGCCCCAATTCCTAAGTCGTATGTCCAATGTAAATTTTATGCCTCAACTTCTCAAGTCGTATGTTCAATATTCTTTATGCCACCAAACTCAAGTCATAGGTTCAATTATACGCCTTAGATTTATGTCCTAAGGTCCAAGTTCAACCTATGTTCTTTCCTCAAATCAGTCACATATCAGTCATGCCCATTTCATGCATAATTCATTTTATTTTCCCAAATATTTTAGCGTATGTTAATCTCTTATGAGACTGGCTCAGGCTCGTGGTAGCCTGGCTATAGAACAGAAAGCAGAAAGAAATACAGAATAAGGTAGATCTAAACAGAACAGAACAGACATAACCTCATATTCAGATTTACAATTCATGTCACAATCAGAATTAACATTTATATCGGAAAATAACTGTACTTGCCTTGATTGGATTCTAAAAGAAAGATAGTTGTAGCGACGTTAGTTGATCTTCTTTAACCGTTGTTGAAGTTTCAAGCTTGAATTGAGTTGCTTAGGTTGATGCTGATTAGCTTCTAGTTTTGATTTCAACAGAGTAGCGACGCCATTTTTATTTTTATTTAGAACAGAGGCAGAGTAGAAGCAGAATAGAATTGTGTGTAGAGCAGGCTAGGTTTGGGGTTGTTAAATAGGTTTAGGCAGACGAATCTAGGCAGAAAACGAGACCAGATACATAAGAATGCACCCAGCCCAAAACCAGGTTCGGGGACCAGGTCGACTGCCCAGTCGACCTGGTCAGGGGGGGTCGACTGCCCAGTCGACTCCCCAGTCGACCTGGGTACTGGGCGGTAAATTTCCTGCCCAGTCTGTTTTGGGTTTTGAATTCGAAATTTGAATTCGAATTCGAGTTGTTTTGAACTCTGAAAATTCCTGAAACTTTGGAGGGCCATAACTTGGTCATACGGACTCCGATTCTCGCAAACTCGGACTCGTTTCCAAGCAAAATTCCGAGACGAACGCAATGGCGCAACCCTTTTCCCTTAATTCTTCTGTTACAATTTAATTATTCTCCGATTTGTTATTAATACATTCACAGAAAATACGGGGTGTTACAGTAACCGTTTGCGTTTTTGGCGTCATCGAGGCTACAAGGTAGCCTCGCCATAACAATAAAATAAAGAGAATGACAAGGTGATTGTTTTCAGTACAATTTTTGGTATAAGCATGATAACTAGGGAAAATGACATGATAACTTCGCATATAATTATGATTCACCACATAATTAACAACTTGCATAGATTCATGATTTTGCAACATAACAACTTGCATAGGTTCATGAATTACAACATAATTAACAACCAACATAGGTTCATGATTCACAACATAACAACTTGCATAGTTTCATGAATAATAACTTGTATAAGTGACTTGCATGAATTCATAAAAAAAATGCATAGATTCATGATAACAACTTGCACAGATACATAATAACAACTTGCATAGATTCATGATAACAACTTGCATAGATTCATGATAACGACTTGCATAGATTCATAATAACAACTTGCATAGATTCATGATAACGACTTGCATAGATTCATGAATTCATCACACAATAACATACATAATTTCATGATCCACCACAACAGTAAACTTGCATAACTACAAACAACATATACCCAAATCATAGTCTATCACGATTCACTTTTGTTTATTTAAACCTAAAAGTGACTAGAACTCACCGAAAAAGGGGTCTTGAGTTCTGGGATCTGAATTCTGTAATTGATTAGCGTTCCCTTGTTGTAGAAAATTTCATTGTTGTAGTTTTAGGTTTGATTTGAATTGAAATTGTTGTCTTTAATTTGCTTCTAGTTGGTGGCGGCTACTCCAGGGTTTGGAGTGACAAAATGACGACCATTGATCTTATTTTGATTTGATTTTAGGGTTTGAGTCTACACATGTTTATATAGAATTTCAATTTAATTATAGTCGTCGGATGACCCTAGAGTTAACCACAACCATTCAGTCCAGATTAGAACTATCCAGAAACCCTAATGACTCATTAACTAGTCAGAAATGACTCAGCACTGACTCACTGTTCGAATCAGAGCCTCAAAAATCTGTGTAGGTTTTTACCTCGGTCTGGGCGCACCTGCCAAGTGCGCCAGTGCAACTTTGCATGGGCGCACTTCCCAAGTGCGCCAGTGCAATTTTGTTCTGGCGCACTTCCCAAGTGCGCCAGTGCATTCTGGCATGTTTCTGGTTTTTCTGCCTAACTTCGTTCGTCTATATCTTCTTCATACGGTATCCGTTTAACGCAAACTCGGACTCTATCTCAACCAAAATTCCAAGATGAACGCAATGGCGTAACCCGTTTCCCTTAATTCTCTACAATTAAGTATTCTTTAATTCGTTAACATTAATATTAAAATTACGGGGTGTTACACAAGTACCTTCTAAAAAAACGACAGGTACAAAGAAAGAATGCATATCCGTTCAGATGAAGCTGTATAGGCCCAAAAAGAAAGTAACGCAGCATGTCGTGAATAAAGTCGCAAGCTAGGGGCACACACAGCGCAATGCACATATGCATGTTCCATGCAGTATACCCCGCTGGTGGGGCGTGCTCACGGTCTCCCTCCTCAGGAACTAGAACGTGGGTTTATGGTATGTTGAACCTAGCGCAAATTCGCCTTAGGGAAAGTTCATCCAAACTTGAACGTCCCGGATCTGGCAGATTGTAAATAATAACAGCGCCTGCCATCACATCAGAAGATTCAGGTATGTCACTCGTCATAATATCTCCATCCTTCTCAGACCTATCCTCGAATACGGTAACACCTCCCGGCGCTGACGGGTTAGTCTACCACTCATTCGTCTTTTGTATATCACTGTCGGGTGTTTTCGGCGAGCCTATGGACTGGGAGAGGGTTGACTATGAGGAAGTCTTAAGCTTGCTGTCCGCAGGACTTGTGCAGTTAGTTGAGCCAGACTGGGATGGTGAGTGATAAGAAGCTTTAGCTTCTGAGTGTTGTTGTGTTTTGGATCGTGTCTCCATTTCAAGCTATACTTCAATATAGTTAAGTTAGACATCATATGTAAAGCCAGTACCCCTCGTGTTGGTGCGAACTAACGTGCGAATGTGCAGTGTAGTGTAGTGCAGTGATAATGCAGTTAGATAGGTTTGGAACACGACAACGATCATTACTTCTTAGTGGAAATAACCATCGCCATCGACTGATGCCCTTAAACTTGCGTTGAGCCACAACCACATCGTGATTAGGATCGGGAAACAAACCAAAATCCAAAAGTCCAAGTCCTTGTCCATAGTTCGAGTTTTATGCTCTAAACTCTATATGCAAAGTCTTGATCCCGTCCAATAATGAGGCATCACAACCACAACGCAAGGCTAGGCCCATCGCCTCAAACAAATGCAAGAAAGCCCCATCACGCCGGAGATGTGAAATCGCATCACGCCGAAGATGCGAAATCGCATCAAGCTGGCGATGCGAAATCGCATCACGTCGGACGATGCGAAATCGCATCACACCCATGACGCGAGATCGCATCACACAGGAGATGTGAATCCGATTTACATAGGCGATGCGATATCACATCACCCCAGTGAGATGAAATCACATCACGCCATTTACGCGGTATCTCGGAACCACGGTGATGCGGAGTTGCATCACGCCAAGATGTGGGGGAGGTGATGCGCCTCAAACCTCCTTCTCCACCCTCGTCTTCCCCTCTCCTCTCTCTTCCGCCTCAACCACCATTAACCTCCCAACCAAGCTCCACCTAAATATTGAATCTCGATTCTATCACCTCGATGTTCGTGCTTTCGAGCGTGGATCGAGCTCGAACTCGCCTCCGAATAGCATAAAATCAAAACCTACCTTTTTGTTTCAACTGAATTTCAAATTGATAAAAGGGAGAGTTGGATGTGATTTCAAGGAGGTACTAGGGCGAAAAGTGTTAAGGAAGGGGGCGGGGTCAGCTTATATAGAGGCAATGGGATATTGGGCCTTGGCCGCATCCCCTTGCCCCTGCATCCTACTGGGATGCGATCCATCGCATCCTACTAGGATGTGATATATCACATCACACAGGGATGTGATATATCGCATCCCACTCGGATGAGATGTCAAAAAAAGAGAAAGGAGGAAAAGGATAAATATATATATGTATGTATGTATGTATGTATGTATGTATGTATGGGTGCGTATGTATAAAACAATGAATGTATGTATACGTATGTATGTCCCTGTACATATGTGCGAATATACACGAGATGTATATACGCATGTCTATCCACACATATGTGCTTCTCCCCCGTTTTCTCTTTAAACTTTCTACAAATCATGATCGCATCGCGTAAAACCATACAAAAATATGTGAATGCGAGCGCGAACACACGTCGACGACCACTTGCTTATGCTAAGACATAACCGAGAGTCGACGGCTAACGTTAAAATTTCATGAATAAGACAGGGATTAGACGATTAGACAAGCTACCGGTGAACCAAAATACTCAACAAACGTAAAGCCTCACACTTTATCCCAATCTTCGCCTCAACACAAAGCACATCCTGCCAAGGCAAGACGTACTTTGGGGGGGAAATGTTAACCGACATTTTCATCCGGTTCCCAGAAGTGCACAAGACCCACTCGACTCAACACGTCATGTGGCATTAGCTCGAATATTTGCCAAGTTGTTAAAGGTTCAATCCGAGAAGAGGTTGAGCGAGCATTAGCTTCACAACTCCTTATAAGGCCCGCATAGCATCACACAACTGCTCATACCACTTCACGCCAACTTGCCTCGCACCGCCCCACAAAATCGCATCTCCCCGCTCTTTCTCCTTGCATTGCATCCCCTCGGATGCGATGGTAATCGCATCCCTCAGATACGATGGACTCGTATCCTTCGGGACGGCGGGCCATCGAATCCCTCAAAATGTGATTCCATCACATCACTCGAGATGCAAGGCCATCACATCCCATGGGATGTGATGCCATCGCATCAACCAGATGTGATGGGAACGCCTCCAAAGGATGTGGTGGCCCTATGCATGCAAAGCATCCCTCTAGGATGCGATTTTCGCATCCTCTGGGATGCGAAAATCGCATCCTGCACATGTGATGCGATTTTTATAGTGTATATACTTCTGTGATGTGATTTTCTGTTGTGTGGCCCCAAAACCTACCTACTCCCACCTAACCTCTCCATTATAAGTACCCCCAAGCTCATTTGTTACAAAAGTTGGAAAATTGTTGGTTTGAACCTCCCTAGAGCTCCAAGGGACCTCTCTAATGACATCTTCACTTTGAGGAAGAAGAAGGACAAAATTTTCTTTTTCCATACAATCACACATGATGACTACGACTTCAAATTACAAAGGAATGCTTGTAAATAGATGCTTAGAAGAGGCTTATAGCTTGTATTTCATTGTTGTCAATAAAATATCGGCAGCTCTTCCGAAGTGGACGTAGGCCCCTCACTGGATCGAACCACTGTAAATCTCAAGTGTCTTTTACTGCTTTTCTATTCTTCCGCACTTATTTTCCTTATGTGAAACCTCATTCTTAAGTAATTAAGAATCTTAGGTATTGGTGGAATTTTTTGGCGTCAACACTATCCATCCAGAGGGAATAAAAATGTACCATAATCGTAGGAGAGTTTACTGGTGGAGAGAAATGAAAAGTGATGTAGCAAGGTAGGTTGCAAAGTGTTATATTTTCCAACAAGTAAAAGAAGAATACCAAAAACCCTCAGGGAGTACCCACGTGGAAATGGGAAAGTATTTCCATGGATTTTATTGAAGGATTCCCTAGATCAAAGAGAGGGAACGATAGTATATGGGTGGTAATAGATAGGCTAACCAAGTTAGCCTATTTCATCCTAGTAAGGTCTGACAGAAATGCTCACATACTAGCTCAGTTGTTCCTCACAGAAATAGTGAGATTTCATGGCATACCTAAAAATTTGTAATAACCCGAAACTTTGGGCCAATTAAATTTTTTTATTTTGGCAATTTTAATGAATTTTGAATATTTAAAATGAATTATTTTAAATAATAACGACGAGAAATTTATTTTGAATAGAATTCAAACGTATATATTTATATAGATTGTCGTTAGAATATAAATATTTATTTTTAATTATAAAAGGAATTGAAAATGGCGCGGTAGTTTGAAAATTCGATTTCAAAGTTCAAATGACTGTACAGGATTCAAAACAAACCGGATTTTGGCGAAACCAAAAATATTAGAATCTAATTGAGAATATCTTTCCAACGAATCCGAAAAATTGAAATTTCATAGAGGGGATCAAAACTTATGTCCAGTTAAAAATTCAGAATAGTCGCTATAGAATTCTGACCCTTAAAATGGAAATTTTGCAAACGACATCGGTTTTCGACGAAATCACTTTTGTTGGATTCGGGATGTCTAGTTATTACTAGGTTCCAAAACTCGTAATTTTTCAAATCAATATGTGAGCGTGGCAAAGGAAAACGCGTTTGACCAGTTTCAGTTGATTTTAATCGACTGGAAAATGGCCATTTTTCAAACTGTCTCAGAATTCGACGAAATTGGTTTTGTTAGGACCGTATCTTCAATACAAAGTTAGAAAATATTTTTCGAGAATTTTTAGAATCAGTATGTGACCCCGGTAGATTGAAATGCGCGTTCAAATTCAATATATAGAGTTATATTTTGATTTTGATGAAAACCGATCGAAACGATCGAATCAGCTTGCCATACATATCCCATTGTGTTCGGAATGGTGGTAATTAGCTATGGATGACAGTCGGTGGGCTTGATTTCGAGTTCAAATTTAAAACTTACTTTTTGGGGAATAAAATAAAATTAAAATATATATATATAATTATACCTTTCCTCCTTTTTCTCCTACCCTCCTCAGTATACATTCTAAAAGGAAATTGAAAAGAAAAAAAAGAAAGAAAAAAACCGCATCAAAGAAATCGCGCCTCCCTCCCACTTGCGCCGTCAACGCCGTCCACCTCCCACATCCGCCACTGACCGACGCCGCCCTCCCCCCACGGCTACTCCGCCCTAGCCTCTCTCCCCAGCCCCCTACAAATAACCCTAGCCCCTCTGTCAATAGAAACCTGCCACCAACAGCCCCTGATCGACCACCTAAAGCCCTCCACCTCGCATGTGCTGCACCCTGGGCCCCGAGCGCAGCTAGAAGACGAAGTCAACGCTGATGGGCTTCTTTGTGCGCCTGCTAGTGTTCAAAAGGGAAGAAAGGTAACTAAATTACCTAGCTAATTTTCCTAACTAAGTATTCAATTTAAATAAAATTCAACATTGTTTTAAAATAAAATCTAGCAAGTTAAAGATTCTATTTTTATATAGATAATAGCGAAATAAAGATTTGATTTTTCCTAAGTAAAAAGATTGGTTTCTTTTGAAATGTAAAAGGTATGATTTTTATTCATAGATAAATTAGATTTTTATTTTATATATAACATAAAAAGATTGGATTTTTATGACAAAAGAATATATTTTTATATGTAGAAAGAAAGGTCGTATTTTTAAATGTGATATTAACAAAGAAAGATTAGACCGTGAAGTAGAAAGATTATATTTTTATAAGTAGAAAGGTTAGATTTTTATATAGAGAATGACGAGATAAAAATATGATCTTATTTATAGGAGCACCATTATAAAAACTGAATTTTTATCTATATAGTAGCGGTATAAAAATAGAATTTTTATCTATATAGTAGCGGTATAAAAATGGAATTTTTATCTATATAGTAGCGGTATAAAAATAGAATTTTTATCTATATAGTAGCAGTGTAAAAATGTGATTTTTATCCATATAGCGTAGTTATAAAAATGTGATTTTTATATGCATGGCAACAATATAAAGATGCGATTTTTATATATGTAGTGGATACGGGCAACGAAAGTAACAAAAGGCGAGCACAACGAAGATTTTCTACTTATGAAGAGTCGTGGCGTTTGGTTTAGCTCTAGGTGAGAACTTCTCACTTTTAATTTATTTTCTAATTGAAATATATACTAGGATGCAGATGGTGCTTAGCAGCACCTGACACCCGTCGTCCACAGACCATGGGTGACTTGTTTGTTTGATTGGTGTGTTGTGAAAATTGATTGTGTGATGTGGATTGAATAGAATATTTTATAGTTAAAAATTAATTTTAACGTGTATATAAAATAAAAATTTATAAACAAATCGAACGATTTGTTTATGTACACCCATTTGACTGATATTGATTGGGATGATAAATTTTACACATCGCCCAACTGCACAAATAAAAATCTGTGTTTGTCGATTTGAAACCCCACACGAGTGTTGGGATGATATTTGACGTACACTAATCCCGATTGTTTAGTTGTATGTCAATCGTTGTGTAAGCGTTAATTATTTATATTTAATGCTTATGAAGTTGTGTGGTGCACTTTGGATGATGGTAGATTATTTATCGTTGTTATTATATACATGTGTTGTATGGAAATCCATGTAATTAACATTATATGGTAATTGATTGGGCCTCATTCCAATTGGGAAAATAAAGAATATAATAAAATATATATTCATGTGTTGAATTGAAGTATAAATTCATGTGTTGAATAGAATAAATATTCATGTGTTGAATAGAAGTATAACTATTCATGTGTTGAATAGAAAAATAAAAATTCATGTGTTGAAGAAAATATTCATTGTTGAATAGAATAACGAAGTTATTGAAATATATAAAGCCGTGTAGATTAGATTGACGCCATTTTGACGTGAATGATATTTATATCGATTTTATTCATTTTTATAATGAATATAGAAAAGGAAGTGATTTCAAAATATAACGTTTTGAAAATATTATCATTTGTATATCGGTGATGTGGAATATTCAATTTTGATTCGAAATTGAATATGAAGTTGAAATCGTTTCGAAAATAAATTTAAAACGATTTATAAAATACATTTTAAAAGGAAATCGACGAAGTATATATTATATATATAATGGCCTGAATAGAACGCGCCGCGCCACGGCAGTTCGCGAATTTCGACCATTGACTTCGAATGGATATTACGGGAGATCCGACTATCGAATTCTCGTAAAACCGGAACCGTTGGGTGCGTATCGAAATATTAGAGATTTAAAATCTAACGGTTGGATTTGGAATTATGTCCAAATTAAATTGGGAAAAGGTTGCTATAAGTGCAGTTTGATGGCCGTTGATGGAAATCGACTATACGGACCTTGATAAAATTATTAAAAATAGTAATAATTTATGTAAAATCATAAGAAATGATTTGTGAAGAATTGGGATGAAAATTTCTTATTTGAAAAGATGAAAATAGGTTTTTATCGAAATGAACTAGTTTCGAACTAGAATTATAATTCCATTTATTTTTAAAATAAATAAATTGGATTTGAAATGGTTATGAAAATAACCAGAATTTCCAATAAGTGAATTGGAATGGATTTGAATCGAAATTATCTTTGGAATATTTCGATATTGGATGTCGTGATTGTACAGATATTGTTATGGAAATTTGAAAGATATAATTGTATCGTTATTTCCAATACGATATTTGTTGGTTGTAGAATTTGATATTGAATATAAGACAATATATTTTCTATTCAGAGCCTTGTATATAATATCAAATGTGATTTGGGTTTGTTGTGAATGGTGTCTTCATTAACACTGTTCTTAAACCTAGTTGAGAAAAAGATTAAATCTTTTTATTTAGATTTAACGAAATGTACCAATTAAATGGTATTCAATTGGAATTGAATTTGAATTGATTTTTGGGTTTATCGTGAACATTGTTTTAAATAACACTTGTTCTTTAACCCGATAATTAATGAATGGGATTTTGGGTTTATCGTGAACCGTGTTTTAGATGACATTGGTTCTTTAACCCGGTTAAAGGCAGGATATTGATTTTTGGGAAGATTAAAACTAAGTGGGGTTTTAATGAATTTTTAATTAGATTGAAGTGATCGAGAAAGGAGTATCACCAGTTTTGCTCCAGGCGATAGTTAAATCTTTAATTATATTTGAACGTGAAATGGTAATTGAATTTACTGATGACACCGTGGTGTTAGATATGAAGTATTACCAGTTTTACTTCATGGGATGAATAGGTTGGGATTGGGAAATAAATGATTACTTCGGTGTGGTTCGCTAATCCCGAGTAATTTGAATTGATATTCAATGGAAGATTAAAGAATAAATTTAAAGAATTTATCTTTGATAAAATTAATGGGAACCTTTCCCGAAGTATAAGAATATTTGAATAAAAGAATATTCTGAATTGGAATGAGGCGTATGTTATGTTTGTGTAACACTTGTTTATTATATATGCGAGTTATTCAGAAAGACCAGCTTTATCCCATTCTGAATAACTGATTCGACATGGTGTCGAGGATGAAGACGGTGGTCGAAGATCGGAGGTCTTCACATCGTTTGGGTGATTACTGATGATCTTGATTGGGCTGTACACCCAAGAGGAGGGAATCAGTTGGTGATCGTCCAGACGTACCTGGAGATCGATGGATATGCAGGGTACAAGGTGCCTCCGGTTTCGTTCAGACCCAGAACGAACTTGTAAATGGACTGTGTGTCTGACATTGGATTTTATTCTGTGTGATTGATTTCTATTAAATATATATCTGTTTGGCGGCGGAGAATTTATTCTCTTGCTTAACGCCCTTCTCTGAGACGTACGAGCTCAGGGGTTATATATTGATGGATATCAATCGCATGGAGTGAATTGCCTGTGTGTCATGCCTAAGTGGCAATTGATCAAGGCTTCTGTTGAAAAGCAAAGTCTTGTGGTTGATGATCAAAGAACCGCCTGTGTGGCATAGCTTTGTGTAACGTTGATTCGCGAGCCTCACACCCCGGTTGTGAACCAGAAACGGGAGAGGACCTCGGGGAGGACATGCGTTTCCTTCTAGCCAGAAGTGGCGTCAGTGGTTTTACACGCCCTGACGAGTTTGACTTATGTGGTTGTTGTTGTTGCAAGGCGCCTCGGATATATCGGTGACTGTGTGGAGCCGAGGGAGTCATTGGACTCATTGACACCCATAGGTTGGGGAAACGCAGTGTTCAGGCATTTTAATCCACATCGGTGGACCGGCCATGACGATCCAAGGGCCCACCTGAGTCTGGGTCCTGAGACACGGGCTAGAGCGTCTCGAATCGGTAGAGGACGATCCCTTGCCTCGGTTCACAGATGGAAATCCAGCTTCCAATACGTGACTTTGCGGTTTCGATTGTAGAGCCTAGTATGGCGACATAGTGGGATGGGGCACTTATGCCTCCTATGATTGATACTTATGATTGAAATTGTTTTGACACTATACACTTATAGTAATAATAAAAGATGAAAATTAGCGTATCAAGCATTCTTTGGCTATTATAAGGTAAAACCCTATCCTCCGGCTTGTGTTGCATTGTGTGATGGGACCTGGGTCTTATAATAGCTTCATTGTTCTTTATTTAGCATTGCGTCGTTGTTTTATGCACTGGTATTCTTGGGAGGAAACCCGTTCCGTGTTATATGGCATGGTCCCTTGATTTACTTAACTTTAAAATAAAGATTAATAACTGTTTTAGTTCTCACACCAATCACATGACTGACCCGGAGTTTATTGTTTTAACCTAAACTCTGGGTGCTCTTATTTTGACACGGGCAGCTAGTAGTTTTGGTTTGGCAGATTTATATTCACAGGATCCCGGTTTATAGCTGTAACGATACTCGGAAAGCTCTGTATCCGTGTATTACTTTCAGTTGTGTTTTGTATTATTTTCCGCTGCTATGTAATGTAATTTAACTCTCTGATATTTATTTTCTGTGTAATATTTATTCATACTCTGTATATTCTTGTATTCTGATGGAATTGTTGTAATAAACAATGAAATGTTCTTCTGTTTGAGTACCGATGTGGCTTGTTCTCAAAGCAATCCGGGCTTTCCTTACCAGGGAAGTTCGGGTCGTTTCAAATGTTGTTAGTGACAGAGATGCTTTGTTTACTTCTAGGTTTTGGGATAGTTTCCAGGAAGCAATGGACACTGAATTAAGTTTAAATACTGTGTACCATCCACAAACTGATGGGTAGACAAAGATTGTAATTAAGATCTTAAAGGATTTTCTTAGAGCCTATGTGTTAGACTTTGGAGGTAATTGGGAAGACTATTTGCATTTTGCTGAATTTACATATAATAATAGTCACCAATCAACCGTAGGAATGGCTCCATATGAAGCACTGTATGGAAGGCTTTGTTTATCTCCAGTTTGTTGGATGGATGTGGGTGAAAGAATATTGATTGGACTAGGTCAAGTTAAAGAAACTTCAGCCAAAGTTGAATTAATTAGGCATAGAATGAAAGTTTCACAAGAAAGGCAGAAAGCTTATGCTGATAGAGGAAGATGACCAGTGGAATTTAAAGTGGGAGATTATGTTTTCTCAAATTTTTCTTCAATGAGGAAGGTACTCAGATTTGGTACAGAAGGGAAATTAGCACCTAGATATGTAGGTCCTTATGAAATTTTGGAATGGATAGACATATTAGCTTATAGATTGAAGTTGCCATAGGAGTTGAAAGGGATACATAATGTACTTCATGTATCACAATTTAGAAGATGGGTACATGATAAAGAAACTATTCTAGAATCCCCCACTCAAGTCAAGATTAAAACTGATTCGAGTTATGAAAAGGAGCCAATAGGAATTGTGGTAAGAGAAGAAAAGAAGATGAGAACTAAAAGCATCCAATTGGTTAAAGTGCAGTGGTGTTTAGATGTAAATGATTGCACATTGGAATTTGAAGATAAAATAAAGGCAAAGTATCTAGGATTATTCTCTGATAAAGGTAAGAACCTGAATTATACTAGTGAGCATTTTGAATTATTATAGATATTGATACATTTCATGCTTATATGTTTAGCAATACCAATGATAAGAAATATAGATATTGGTGGTAATGTGCAGTTAAAGTGCTTAGCAGATCTGTAGCGGTAGAGGTGCAAAAAGCTGTAGCGGGGATAAAGCGAGGAAATAGTGGGGCTATAGCGGAGGTGGAAAATTTTTAATTAAATGTAAAACTATATAATTAAAATTGATTAATTATCATTCTCACGTCATTTGTATAGAAGAAACGAATATTAACTAATATTATATAACAAAATCAAAGAATATCATGGTTATGCACAGTAGATTCGAGGATTACTATAGATTTTTATCTTCTTTAAGGCAATTATGACTTAAAATTAGCTCTTTATATTAACTTTTTGATTTATTTGGAAAGAGAACTGGTCAAAATATCCTTTGTATATTAGTATTGCTAAAGCAAGTGTTAAATAGCGTTGATTTAGCGGGTGCAGCAGAAAATAGCGGGGCTTTAAGCGGAGCTACTGTTCATCAGCGCTAAATTAAAATAGCGTAGTGGCCGGAGAGCGCTACAGGATATAGCGGGGATTTAACTGCATAGGGGTGGTATACATAGGGTTTGAATAAAAGGAATTGGAAGTAAGATTAATGAATATTATTTAATTTAATGTACAAACACAGTGTAAGATGGAAAGAAATTGTGGGACACAATTCTTAAAGGAGGGATGAATGTGATAACCCCAAAGTTTGTAACCTGTCTTAAATATATATTCATTAAATTTGTCAATACATAAATGTTATAAACTGATATTAATATTAACCAGGTATACAAGTATACCTGAAATTAGTAATTTAGAAGTATAGGATAATCAAATTTCTGGATAAAGGAAAATATAAATACTTAATTTAAAGCCATGTGACATAAAAATTCTTAAGGTTTCAGAAACATTCCTGGGGTAATTTGATATTTGAATAATTTATTTTAGATATATTTTTGTCATGACCTATCCTTTTTGTATGTTAAAAGAATAGGGACCACTGATTTGGGTAGTCACACAAATAGCATGGTAGGCCAAATTCCTAATATAATCTGTAGCATGCAAGATGCTAGAAAATGATATGCAAGAGGGTTGTTATAGGATATGCACAGTTGTTATAGATGTGTATAAACCAAAGGAAAATACAGGAATTTTATATAAAAGGAAACCCTAGGTACTAATGGGTATAAGTACCCCGCAGTAGAGTCATTTAGGGAAATAATGACGAAAAATTGTATCCCTCTATTAATGTAGTCATAGAAGATAATAAGAAAAGCTGTAAAATCATAGCCTAGGAGAAGAAAGAATATTAGTGAGTGTATTTCAATATATAAGTGGCAATAAGACCTATCTAGACAGCATATATTATATGAATATCATATTGTGTATGTGCTGAATAAGATTTGTATGTATGTTATGCTAAGTTTGAGTACATTTGTATGGTTGTTGAAATATACATTAAGTGAAAATGGATATAAATATAAATAAGCAAGTATACATAAATATTGCCATGATGTAAGATTGGATTATTTGGTAGAATGCAGCTTGAACAAGAGAGTTTAAGCTTGTGCACTCTTTTGAATAAAATAGTGAATGGAGCAACGAAATGAATCATGTACTGATATATTTACTATGTGATATTCTACAAATCAGGTCTTAATATTTGATGGGAAGAAATCATAAGGATTGGAGGTAACCTTATTACCTCTATTATATGTTCATGGTGATAGGTAAAAACTAATATGGTTTTGTTTATCTTAATACTGGACATTAAACCATTCATTTAACCTTATTATCATATGTTAACATGTTTATGTATGAATGATCTAATTGTAAATGGTGTGCTAATGGATGAATGTTTATATCAATTCACATTAGCATATTTAAAACAAAAATATGTGTAAGACGTTCATCAATTTATGATGGGGTTTTATGCATCAAGTAGGGTGTATGGGATGGTTGGGTTAATACAGTCTATAACCTAACTAGAAACAGTGTAATGGGTCAGGTTATGGTGTTTGTCACTTGTTGCATTGATCTGTCTAACATCAAGTTAGGATGTTAGGTATGCAATGGCTTAATGCAAGCCCTGTAGGCCTTTGTGTGTTTCGGAAACACAATGTGCACAAGTGTTCAACGCACGGTACTCTAGGTTTGTAACCCACTGGTATAATATGAATCAGTCCATGTAGTTAGTAAGCATGGTATTATTCGGAGTAATAACATGTTATAGGGAACTGGGTATCATATGTGTGTTAAGAAATGAGTAGTGGAATCTGCATTTACTAAATAATGTAAATATTCGCAAAGCATTTTTGGCAAGAACCTGCTAATATGCCATTTATATACTGATTTATGCTCATGCCAGACTGTTTGTCTGAATCTATTTGGTTGTCTTTTCAACCTTTGGGGTGTCTCATTAATGATGGGGCAGCTCATGGTATTAATTCAGGAAAGGAAGCTTAAGTAGGATGGTGTAGTGATGCTATTTAAGATGCTTATGCAAGAGGAATTGTTGTAGTAGATTAAAAGGTTAAGTAATTTAATGTTTACCTAAAAATGTATGTGAAATATTTGCAGTTTGTCTAGAATACTGCTTGCTATTTTAGTTAAAATATTGTAATGTATATGTGTTTCTGAAATCAGTATAGATGAGTGTTTTAAGCCTTATTTACATGAGAAATGAATTGCAAGAGTGAACCATAAAGGATGTATAACTTATATGCTAATACTTGCTTCAATAGCTATGGCACTATGTGGTTGAGTTATTATATATGTATGGGAATTTTTACTCTCTTTCCTCAGTATGTATGTTATGTGGCTAGGCAGATGTTATAGTGGTAGATTAAAATGTGTAAACTTTGCCATTGGAAATCTATAGGCCATTATATTTAAAATGGTTGAATAACTTCATTTACATCTGGTAGTTCCTTTTTAATGTATGCTAAGAATTATATAGGATAAGTATTGAATTGATGTCAATTATGATATCATAAGTGAAAATAAGCTTTTCATATAAAATATGCTGGGTATATACTCTTTAGAAGGCAACCTAGTATGTTGAGACATTTCAGCATACACTTTGCCAAGTGTTTGAGAAATCCCACTGCATGATATTAAGTGTTATTTCCAATAGTATAAGTTTATAATTCTTGTGAAACAACTCATATTCTTTTACTACTTGTAGAAACCAAGGATAGTGGGAATCCTGGAGGCAAAATTTACTTGGCCTGTGCATGTGCACAAGCTATATAAACTGCGCATGTGCACATACCCAAAACTTACAAGGTCCAGACTTCCCATTTATTTTCTGTATAAAACATCTCAAATTTTTGAAGGTTCGGTAATAATGTTATTTAGGCATTTACAGAAAATGACTTAGGAATGTATAAGAAGGAATTTAAATACTATCTATGTTACACCAGAAATGGTTATAGCTTGAATAATCTATGAAAATGTTTTGTATTAACTATGCAAATTTAAAGTGCTGCTACATATACATCAATATTTATGTGTATCTAGAATTCAGCATAATATTTATATTGGTGAATTAAATGACCTTGAGGACTTAATAGGAGAAAATGTATTAAGTAAGTGATCCAGGTATCAACTGACAACTAATCAGGATGTACAAATTATATAAAATATTAGAAATAAAGGTGGGCCACATCAATTATATCTAGTTCTGGTTTGTTATAATTGCCTTTGAATGCTTTCTACTTTCGGCTGCCTTTAATTTGTTATAGAATTTCTAAAGAGAAATGTGTTACAATGTTTGAAAAGATTATAGCCAATGTAACGACCCGGAAATTTAGCGACTTGGTTATCGACATAAACACGATGACGACTAACCAAACATCGAAAAATACCGGATGATTAATGAAAGAAATTAGAGGGTAAGGAAAGATAAGATAGAAACTTAGAATAGAAGAAGAAGAAGAACACAACATCAGAGTAACATGAACCTCACAGCGAAATGAATAACATATAATATATATAACATAACTTGAAATATACATTTGTACTTGAATATACATCATTATCAAAGTACAACACTTACAACACAGCGGAAATAAACTATAGCTATATGATCCTGAAGCCTCCTGCTCCAGCTCTTCAAGTGTATCTGTAAAATCCCGACTTCTTGACTGCCCGTACAAATTTAGGCACCCAAGAGTTTAGGGAAACAAGCAAATAAACTCCGGGTCAGTCATGGGACTGGTATGAGTAAAACAGTTTAAAACAGTTGAACAAGTAAACGATATCTCATAAGACCACGCCATATAACGGAACGGGTTTTTCCCTTATGAGATTCCAAAGTATCTTTATATCAAAAACCTTTTGATATTATAATAATGTCTATCAACCACAATATAATAATCATCTAGCAGAAACGCTATAGTCTCACGTTCTACATATATAGTACAATCAAAACCGCAAGAACGTATTGGGTAATGGATTTCCAACTATGACAAGGTATGGAACCACCTTTCGCTAGTGTACCTCTAGAAAGGGATACACTGGGTTCAACAAGAACATCTTGCAACCCAGCAACACATGACCGACCACTCATTTCGCTTGAGTGTATCGAATGTATATCACCAACGGTTGGGATCAGCAACCGTTTCCCGAATGGGACAGTATCGACAATAGATTTTTAGAAATAAATAAAACTCTAGATCAGGTGATTATACACCCTACTTCGGAGCGACCGACTTAGCCATGCTGCCTACCCGATTTCTGTCATTTACCAGTTAATGAGGCTAGAAGCTACGCTTTATCATCACACCAGATTCACTTTGAATGCCACATCATCAAATCCATCAAATCACCGATTGACGTCCCCAACAATACATTATGTGTTAGCTAAAAGAAGTTTCCTTCTCCGCTTCCACTCTTGGTACGGTTGGAGAAATAAATCTACGTGATCGTCTGGAAATACTCTGTCAGACATTCTTCCGTACAAGTCACCCAGGGACAGGATGAACCGAAGGTACTATTCAGTATATCCATCTTAGACACTGTTATCTAAGATTTATACAATAGCCCTAGCACTTTACTCCATCTTCAATTATCTTTGGCATATATGATTCGCAACGCTTAAGCCAATACAGAGTGGTTCTTTGGATAATAATCCAATCGGCCTCTCCATATTAACAACGTTAAAATGGTCAAAACATCGATAGTCTGTGATTTAACTATCAAACAAAAACACATGTGCAAACAACGATATCATTTCCAAAGGGAAATTATATCGATCAAACATCATTTAACATTTATCTCCTTAGTTCATTTTTCATCTCCTGTTTCCCTATATTCAACATTTCTTATTTTCTAAATTTACAAAATATATGTTATTACCATTTGAAAACATTTCCATTTCTTGTTTTCTATATCAGAAAACATTTCTGGTTCTTATTTGGAAAACATTTCCAAAACTCCTTCATTGGACTTAGACAGATGTTTAAACAAACCATCGCGATGCCAACTCAAACCATTACGCTTATTCACTTAACCATCCTTTACTGCCGAACCTTAACCATTCCTTAGTTAAAAACGAAGTCAATCAAGTTGGGGTAGAACCTCCTCTCAGACCTTAACTGAACAACATTTCTAACCTTGAAATAGGCAAAGTTCACTTTAAATTTCTTTAACTAACTTCCTTACTTAACCTTTCTTTCGAATAACTATATTCGATTAACTCTTTTCACTTAACTCTATTCGATTAACTCCTTTAACTCCATTCGAATAAACCAAATTCGATTAACTCCTTTAATTCCATTGTAATAAACTATATTCGATTTATTCCTTTAATTCTATTTAACTCTATTCGAATCACTAGTATTCGATAACTCTATTTAACTCTTCTTCGAATAACTAATATTCGATAACTCCTTTTACTTTATTCGAATTACTAATATTCGATTAACTCAATTTAACTCTTCTTCGAATAACTAATATTCGATAACTCCTTTTACTTTATTCGAATTACTAATATTTGATTAACTCAATTTAACTCTTCTTCGAATAACTAATATTCGATAACTCCTTTTACTTTATTCGAATTACTAATATTCGATTAACTCCTTTATTTTAACTCTATTCGATTAATTCTATCTGGTTAACTCTTATTCGAATAACAAATATTCAATTAACTCTATTCAGCTAACTCGACTCGACTAACCCCTTTTCGAATAACTAATTCGATTTACTAACTTTTGAATACCATATTCGATTTAACTCCTTTCGAATACCATATTCGATTTTACTCCTTTATTTGCTTTATAAAGATTTCCCCTTTTAACAACGTTTATTCATTTTTAAAGATTTACTTTTAGTAACGGTTCTCCACTTTAAAATGATTTCCTTCTTATAACAGTTTCCTTTTTATAACATTTTCCCTTTTTCTAAATATCTCCTATTTATAAATATTCCAATTTATAAATATTTCTTATTTATAAATATTCCATTTATAAATATTTTATTTTCAAATATCACTTTGAAAATATTTCCTTATCAACATTCGGTATGTTATGGTATTCAATATATCAAATCACGATGATCAGTATCGTTCAACCACATATAATTGACAACAGATTATATATCACATCATATATCACAATATATGAAAAACAGTAAAATAAATGTTGAGGAACCCAGCTGGGTTCCTCCAACCTGTTTCCCTGTATCACAGATGTTAAACAATAAAATCAACATCACTTTCAGTTCCATATGATATATTCTGTTAAACAGAATCAATATAGAAATTCAACTAACTGACTAGCAGTTCAATCAAACAGTCAACACACAGTCAATCAGCCAATATTTAACAGTTCTAAAAATACAACATGAAATTATAAACTGTTCAGAGTTAGTGAGATTTACTCACTTTGGCAGTTCATCATTAAAGAACGATAAACTGTTATTTGATTTGAATCAAACAATTTATTTTGCCATAAATACAAACGAGCTCCAATCCACTTCCTGTCAGTTCCATTGGGTAGTGTCCGTCCATACGATCCTGCCAGATCTTGTTTTGTCCAATTCCGATAACATATGTGAAAGTTACATATTTTATAAGTTAGACATGTTTAAAATTTAAAACTAAAACTTAAATGAATAAAAACATGGGCCTCACCCAATTTTCTCTCCGTCCCACTACCACAACATCCCACTAACCAAATAAACCCGCTACTTCCTCCTTCTTCTCCACCGAATTCAAACCGCTCCCAGTATTTTCCCCAAATCCAATTCGATCCCATTTTCTCCACTCAATCCTTGATTATTATACAAACAAAAATTACCATCCTACTCCTCGTTCATTTCTCTACCAAGCCATATGACTTCCACCCAACTCGAGCTCATCCACAGAAAAGCGTCGGACCTCGTCCTCAACCCAGCACCAAACTTCAACCTCACCGAACACCCCTAAAACATGCATACAACCTCGAAATCACTCCACCATTCCAAACATACCACCCAAATCACGCATAGTTGCTTGCGTTTCCAACAGGATTGAACCCTAGTTTCACGCTCGAAACTCGAGCAATAGAAAACAACGTCGTACTAAATGAAACAGGCACAAAAACGAAGTTCTTCACTCGCTGAATCCATACATATACAGTTTGAAATTTATAGGAGTATGTTGGGATTTATTTTGATTTTTGAAACCGCTTGAAATGGGTTTCCTGGAAGAAGAGTATACGGCGGAAAATGAGTTTGACTTGTGGACTGAATAAATTAGGTTTAGAGGAAGTTAGTGGTATATTTATAGGAAAATATAATATTTTTATATTCGATTTATATATTCATATTTATCCTTACGCTATTTGTGTTTATCCTTTAAAATTACTGTGAGCACATACGATACCAAAAAATCACGGAAATTTGCATGCAACTACAGTTCGACATTACGGTCTCAACGAAACTGGTTTCGTCAAATTCCGACTCCGTATGCTCACACAGCGTATTTTTAACCGTCGAAATACTGACTGTTTTCACTCTAAAAATCCGTACGGCCACACAACGACTCTAAAAATCACGAAACTGGAAATCTAACAACTATTTGACATTGCGGATCCAATAAAATTAGTTTCGTCGAATTCCGACTTCATTTGCAAAAGTGGCTATTTTTAAAGCTCTGAATGACCCATTTAAATATATAAATATATTTAAATATAATTAAATTAAATATAAATAAATTTATATTATCGTATATATTCATAGTGGAATACCATACAGCTCCAGAATATTCCTATATGAATTCTAACTCGATATTCACTTCTGGGTCAACCCGATATTCGATTTATATTGAAATTCCTTTTTAAATTATAAATAATTCCTTTATAAATTATAAAGGAATTCCACAGCGACTTTTCTGAAATTTGATTTGGACGTGAATCAAAATCTACATGACGAAATCCCGATTTTTCTCTTCCACTAGAAAGATATACTCCACCAGCTCCACACGTTTCTTGTTTCACAGATATCCGGCTTAAAACGAATCTTGTACATTCAGTTGAAGTTCAAATCGCCAATTTACGAACTGCAGCGTCATTTCGAGCTCGATTTTAATTATATTGTAACTCTACATTCAAACTGTCGTTTATATAATATATTCGTTATTCAAATTCAATTCCAAGCTGAATTAAATATCACAGATGATCCGGTTCACACCATATCGTCATTTCAGCCAATTCTGAATATTTCAAAATTAAATATATTATTTTAATTAAATATTCACCATTGTTTAATTCCACGACCATTTAATTCACTATATCACTATTTATATAATTAAATAAATTAATTATTTTACCTCTGCCAATGAGGGTCATTACACCAAGCTGCAGCAATGGTTGGGTTGTAAGCTTTCTCAAGCATGTAGGTTGACAGTAGTACAATCAATTGCAGTTGCTATGACAACTTATTGGACTAGGCACTATATTTTACTAATGAAATTGATCAATATGGTTACTAGTCCCTTAATAAATTTCTTCGGCATGGTAATCCATTTTCTAGGAAATTAATTCCTAATTCTTTTAACAAGTTATTCGATGACAAGAAGTTTGGTGGGTTAGGCATTGCAAAACTACATTTACGGAATATGGTAGCAATTTCAACATATGTTGATAAGCTCTTCTCATCTGAAAATTGTCTGTAGTCTCAATGGGTTAATCAAAATTTAATTGGCAAGAAGAATTTATGGACTATGGAAATCTCTCAAAATTCGAGCTGGATTTGGAGAAATATTTTAAAACTTACAAATACATTTATGCCTCTCATTCAATGTTATTACAAATCTATGAAGAAGTTATCATTCTGGCATTCACCGTGGACAAGTCCTCCTTTTATTTTGAGCAATGTAGTTGATTACAATTTGAGGATGATCTCTACCATTCCAGACATTGCTGGTATTAACGATTATATGCATGATAATAATATAGTATTGCCATACACAAGCTTAGCTATTCTTAGGCAGTTATGGAATGAAATTTCAGGAAGCTTCAAAGTTAGTGGAGATAACTGCATATATTAGAAGGAGAGGACTCATTCAATTAATCATGTCTATACTTTGTTGCAAGGTGAAAAAAAGATCTTTCCATGGGCTACAAGGATATGGAATATGCACAGTTCATCTAAAGAGATTTTTTTCTTGTGGAAGGTGATGGCTATTGCAGTGAACACTAAAGATAAATTTTACAATATAGGCCTTATTCCTGATAATATATGTCTCTTATGTAAGGCAGAGGTGGAGACAAATGTACACTTGTTCTTTGAATGCACATATGCATATCAAATATGGTACATAGTATCAGTCAATGGACGTTATCATAGACCTTCCAATGTGAGCAAAACTGAGTGGTTTAATATTTTCAGGGCAACTAGATGGAAGAATGATAAGACAAAGATGCTTTTGAAAATTCTGAAGAGATTTATTTATGCAATTTGGACAGAGAGGAATAATAGAGCTTTTGGACTTGGAGTTCTAAACGTTAATGAATTATACTCTGTTATTCATAATAGAATTATGAAGGATATCAGGGCTGGAAACAATTTAGGTTCTCTATCAGTTGCAGGCTTATGATATCTATAGGTTAAGCTTGTTCATATGAGAAGCAGTAGCTAGTCCAATGGAAATTTTAATTCTGAAACTCATTCTGAGACTGTTTAGATGTAATAGGTATAATTCTGCTGTGTTGTATCTATAATACTGAAGAGTTTTGTTTTGTAGTTTTGTGTGTTCTTTTCTCTGTTGTATTTTGTATTCTTTGTAAATACTTATAGTGAGATAATAAAGTTGCATTGCCTTTCAAAAAATTATCTTCTTCTTCCATTGTTTTATAAATTATTTCTGTCTTGCGAAGCTCAGTCTTTGTGATGTTCTTTTATGTCTTAATAGCTATAATATTTCATATTCTTTAGCGGGACCATACTTTAGGTAATATGAAAGGGTGTGGGGTGTTTCAGGCAAGTAATAGGAAAAGGATAAGCGTTACCATTAATTACTCCAAACAAATAAATTTTGTAATTTATAGCTATTAAATGAATTTTGAAAAGCATCTTTGAAAATGCAAATAAATTAGAATGAATGGTTATGTCTTTTTAGAAGTTACATCATATTTTGAGGATATAGCAATAAATGTCATTAAACACTTTAGGGGACTTAATTGTCGCCTAGTTCAATTATTTCAAGACTCTATTTCAAATATAAGCATTTGTTTTACTCGCCAGTAAAAAATTTTCATGAAAAAGCTTAAAACATTTTTCCTTCTTGAAAAGTGTTAATGGTTGACATTCAAAACGTTAATAAAGGTAAGTGTTAAAAAGAAAAGTTATTTTGCTCTTATTTTAGAACATTTAGTAAATTCTTCCAAAAATTTAAAAAGGTACATTTAATCCCTTATTGTAACATTTTGAATTAAATGGGATTCTTAAAAAATCATGTTTTCTTATAAACAAAACATGTACTGATATTTAGTTCAATAAGCATTAAACACTTCACAAAAATTTAGATTTTAGAGGAAAATGAAAATTTCGACCTTTCAAGTTTTGATGAAACATTAAACAGCTATTTTTGAGTTTTTGTATGTTTGAATAATAAAAATGACATGAAAATGATCTGAAAAATATTTTTATTTTGACTAACTTCTAAAATTTCACTTTATAAAAATAACCCTCGAGTAAATAAGGGTATCAATTTAGGCGAGTCAGAATTAGGTTCTAAGACTAAGTAAGAATAAATTGTACAACCTAATCTGTAAATTTTAGTGCCAGTTCCAAAGGTTTATATTGGAAAATTCGGTGAAGTATAAGGATTTCCATAATCAAGGTTTGGTTTAAACTAGGTTACCCTAGATAGTTTAGTTTGAAACTATTACATTTATAACTGTACCTAGCGTTTAGTAATAAGTAGGCATAATGCAACTTATGTAATTTACGATTTTGAATTTATAATTTATGGATATTAATTACAATTAGTGGCAATAAATTTTTGATTAATAGAAGAATATATAGGGACTAATTGGAAGAAAGTTTAATTTGAGGAAATGGACATATTTCCAAAATTAAAAGAACTTGAAAAATAATTTAATTAGGAGATACTAATATATTCTCAAGGAGGTTAGATAAATTGAGTAAGGATTGGTTAGATGGTCCAAAATTTGACTATTATGGATATTTATTAAGATTATGGATGGATCACATCCTTAAGAAAAGTGAAAATGGAAAATTGAGGAGGATAAAATGTATTGGAATAGTATATTGGATTTGGAATAAAGGACTGAGACATCATTACCCTTTATATCACTGATTGTAAGTGATAACATCCAAAAATACTTTCTTTTCTTAGGCTTTGAGATTATAATCGTTAGTAGTCCCTGTGATGATTGGAAGATGATATAAAGCGGTGAAAGTAATTATCCCTATTTGTGTTTATGTGATTTAGATTTAAAACCACTTGGTAAGTTTATTGTGAGTAAGAGAATTTCATGGGAACACCGGACTAGCAGTTAATTACATTTGGAAGTTAACAAGGGAGCGGAATTTGCAGCCCATGATGAGGAAATACCTTAAACTCAAGGTTTTGGAATTTTCAGTGAAGAAATTTAGCTTTAAAGAATGTTATCCTCAATAATAATAATTAAAGCATGATATTAAGGAATAAGCTTTAAAATACGATATTAGGGAAAGCTTATGGAGGTTGAAAAGTCGGCATTATATTTTGATCTTTCCCAAAATTAGGGAAATGAAAGATAATTTTTTAATAAGAGCCTATGACGTTTTATACTTTTATAATTAATAAGATATCATTATACAATGGAAATTTTTAGTAGGGCCTAGTCAAAAAATGGGAATAAAGGCGGAACCCTTGGTATGTCATGCTACCACAAATATTGTGGAGCACGGGACTATAAGGCCTTGCAATATTTAGTTAGACTGGTTCAAGTATATAAGGTAGAAAATTCGATGGAAGGCATGAAAATTTTAAATTTCGTAGTCTTTCTTGGAAATTTTAGGATTTTATGGTTGCATTGTGGTTGCTAGATTAGATGGTAGGACTTATCTGCAACACAAATGCACCGAGCACTCATGTAAAAATTATATGCATATTAGTGTGTTTTGCATACATACAACATCACATGTTACACTTTTATGGTAGGACTGAGCTCACTTTAGCAAGTTTGCAACGCATAACCACATCGAGTAACATACGTTTATGGATGTTTATAAATAACTTGGGTGCGCAACATGTTTGTTAGAGAGAGTTGTGTTTTTCACCCCTTCAAAAAGATTTTGGAATGAAATCTCTTTTAAGGGAAGGAGAATGTAATACCCCATAAGATATACTTTAAATAGACATAGGCAATTAAATTTAAATATAAATAATAATAAACAAAAATAAATGTAGAAGATATTAGTTGGCTAAAAATAGAATTTAGGATAACTGAGAATTGGACCATAAAAGTATTACCATTGTATTCGTGGCAAGATTCTAGTCCGTTTTCATATTTTATTTGCTGAAAACGGAATACGTACGAAAAAGTTATTAATAACACAAGTTATACGTAAATTGTGCAAACACAAGATTTGAAATTCTAATAGAATGAATGTAGATTTGAAATAAAATTATATATTGATTGGCATAATAGAATATTCCTTGAAGGTTTTAATTTGTGTGTAAATATATATAAACAAGAAGGGGACAAGAATAAATAATAATGGAAAAAATCAATCATAATTAATTACGAAATAAATAAAGAAACAAGAAAAAATCATCTACGACCCGAACAGAAGGGGGTCGACAGCCCTACCGTAAGTGGGATCGACCTAGGGGTAAATCGCTCTTCTAGGGAGGAGGTCGACTACCCTCCTGAATGAGGGGTAGGTAAGCGGCTATTTTATCTTGGGTTTTTATACAATTTTGCTTACGCGAACAATCCAAATTTTATATAATAACCTTACGGTCCACATCTAGGAACTAAAAAAAACCATCCTCTCTCCCAAAACCCAACATTTCACTTTCTTCTATGCTTCCACTTTGTCTCTCCGCCATTTTTCTTAATTTCATAAACAGGTTAAAGGTTTCTTCTCTTCTTTTAACTTATATTCTATCTCTTCTAAATTCAAATTCTTATCTAGATTCTGGAATTAAGTATAATGTATATGCATATATATATATAAGATTCTAAATCTAATTCTTATATACATATATATATATATAGGAAGATTTAGAGTACGCTGATTCGAAAGGCCCAACCTAGATTTGTTAGATTCTACATTGAATTCACTATTCTTCTCTTCCAATCTTTGTGAATGGAAACTATACGAGTTTTATATTTTCTATATTCTATAGTGTAGATTTGGATTGTTATGCCTGAAGGGTTTTGGATTTGCATGAAAACAAAATATAAAAACAATCTTTCAAATCCCTTATAATTTGTGGAAATGATCAATCAATTGGGGTATAATGGGTTTTGTTTATTGATATAATAAAAGATAGGTGTTTGGGTATTGTACAGTTTCTATAATGGTCGTATTCACTTTCTTATAAATTACAAATTCATATATGTAAGTCCAAAAGCATAAGACTTGATTATAGCATATTTAATAAGTTTAAGCATCTATTTTTAAATAGATAGTTTGATCGTATTATATGCAAATCACTAAAGTCTTAAGTTTTGTATATAAAATAATATGAAAAGTGAAGCAGTTCCAAAAAGGAGATTTTACATATTTATTTGGATTATTGCACCTTTTATTTCTTTTATTATTGACATAATCTTCTAAACCTTGGTTATAAGTTATTATGTATATGTTTGTTATTTCCCTGATGTTGAATATGTATGTTTATGTCATGTTGATGAAGTTAGGGAAATAAACTTGTAAACATTATTTTAATGTTAGGATTGACATTTTAACATTTAGGGTGTCTCTAACGTGCGCTTGATTTACGTTTTATTTGTTACTATTTATAGCATAATTAAAGTATTATAACTGTGTATTAATCGCATACTAAATATGTTTAATTTAGGAAATTAGAAATTAAATGTCCTCATGGGAAATTTGTAGGTGTGTGAGTATTAATGGCTTCATTGTTATTAATGACACATAGACATGAGGTTAATTCCAACTTGTAGTAGAAAACTGTCCAGAACCGACCGCCATATCCAATGTCTACAAATTAGTTAAGTTAATGTGAGAAGTCTAAGTGTCATTAGCCATTATAATTATTACATAAGGATGCGAGATTAAACCCAATTTGTAGTAGAATCCAACCTGGAACGACCTAGTAAATTAGCATATACAAATGTTCGGTTTAATGTGAGATGTCTTTTTTTATAAATAGGGTTCAGATTTATTAAGGCATAAAAGCCCAAAACGAAGATTTTGGCCCAAAACCGAAAGATTACAGTGTGTTCATGAGTAAACGAGTCAAAGCCAAAAGCCTATCATTCACAAACACTTACAGCCGGTTTAATGTGAGATGTCTTGTTTGTGTGTATGTATATATTTGTGTAAAATAAGCCAACCTCGAGAAGATATTAAGTGGCTGACGTACCTCGTTTGGGTATGAAGTTGTTAGGACGTTAGGCCTCTTTTAACGTTTATTCTTTAGAAGGGCTGAAATAATTGAACCCACCCTTATTAGGTCTTAAATGATCATTGGATCCGTCCTCTTATAAACTTATGAGGAATTAAATAGTTCTTAGTAAAACGATAGACGTATGAGTAAGGTAGTTCTCCAAAAGTTGTTCGCTCCTTATCTACGGACTATGTGAGGGCATACTTAGGGATGGACAAATAAGGGTCCTAAAGAACATTTAATAGGATCTCCTATCTAAGGGAAGTATTAAGTGGCTAGGAGTTCACCTCTAATGATAGCTAGTTAGTAACACAGGGGTCCATCAGAAAGGTCAGAAATGATGATAAATGTCTACTTAAACTTGGTGTTAAGTGTAAGTTATTTTCTCTCGCTTTACGTTGAGACTATATTGTTAGCATTGACGATTAAAAGACTAGGTCTTAAGCGGCTAGGATCCTCTATAGAGTATTAAGTGATAATTGGAATCCACCTATAATTAAGTATAAATTATGGTATAAATGACCAAATGATAGTCCGCTTCATAGCGTATTAAGTTATAAATAAATATATGGGCCTTAAGTGACTTTAGAATAGTCCATCTAATTAATATATATAATTGTGTGTTGAAATGAGGTAGACATAATTTAATGAATTTATACTGCCAAGTATAAGAAATAGGCATTCCTTAAACTTATGTGATTTTCATTCACCAGGACTTGTTGTTCTGGCCTCCCTTCTCATAAAAATTAAGTAGGCTAATGGATGGGAACGATAGATTGATGAAGTCATAGAGATTGGAGCCTGGCAAAGGAGATTTTTTGGCCTATTATTATTATCATCATTATCATGTTTGGAAATTTACTGCAATCATGAGATGTTATTATTGATGTACCTTAATACGATAGTTGGAATTTGTTTTAATTGACATTATTGTTGTTTTATTTAATGGTACATCTATTTTTAAATATTATATTGTATCCATTCTGCTGTGAGATTCTGTTTTTGTTTTTAGTTTAGCTCTGCTTATGTATTCTGTATAGGAACCAATGACCTATTTAGAATGGCTCTAAGTTTCGATAAGCCTTTTATGGGTCGGAATTTAGGCCCATTCTGAATGAGTTGTTACAGATATGCCTCGGCCAAACTACACTCATCAAATCTCTCATGCATGGAACACAAAGTCTGCCATCTCAGCGCAACATCCACTCTTAATATCGGAGAAGATGTCTAGAAGTCCATCCTCTACCAAGCTTATCCAAAATATCCACTAGCTCAAAGTCTTCTTTCTACCTCGACCCAATCTGCTCTAACAAAGTAGGCCGTATCTCCAAGGATGCTAAAAATCTGGGGGTATAATCTGTAGATAGTCTAAAGTCAAATGGGGTTATAATCTCCAAGCTCTTCCACTCTATAAACAAATGACTCAACATTGCCTTCTGGCCTCTCAAGTCATCTGCAACTACATTCCCCTTACCCGGGGTATAAGAAAGCTCAAAGTCATATGATGCCATAAACTATATCCAACACTACTGCCTCGGATTAAGGTCTCTCTATGAGGACAAATACTTTAGAGACTTATGATCTGTAAAAAGCTTGAAGCTCTCGCCTAGTAGACACTTCCACCATGACTTGAGTGAAAAGACTATTGCGGCCAATTCCAAGTCATGGGTAGGGTAGTTCCTTCTTTGAGCCTTCAGTTATCTGCTCCCATAGCACACTACACCACCTTCCTACATCAGAACTGCACCCAAGCAAGTCCCACATGCATCGGTATACAAAATAAAATTCATCGAACCATCAGGAAGTGTCAAAATTAATGCACTAGTATGAGCCTTCTTCAATCTTAAGAAAGAAACCTCACAATCAACATCCCATGAGAACACCAAACTCTTCTTTATTTGATGGGTAAGCAGTGCTAAAATCTGCACGAAGTCCTTAATAAACTTTCTACATTAACCCACCAAACCTGGAAAGTTCCTCACTTTAGTCGTGTTCTGGGGGGTCTTCCAATCCTATACTACCACCACTTTGGCTGGATCCACAGCAAATCCATCTTAAGAAACCATGTACCCAAGAAATGCACGTTCTTTCTGCCAAAAATGGAACTTAGAAAACTCCGCCTTAAGCCAATGCACATTGAGCGTATGGAGAACCTCTCTTAATTGTAAGGCATGCTCATCCTCGCTCCTCGAGAATACCATATTTTCATCTACAAAGACAACAACATACTTATTAAGAACATGCCTGCACACTCGGCTCATCAAATCCACAAAATATGTTGGTGCATTGGTCTAACCAACCACTCGAAGAATCCGTCAAAAGTCCTAAAAGTTGTCTTGTGTGTGTGTGTGTGTATATATATATATATATATATATATATATATATATATATATATATATATCCTCTACTACATGAAGCTGATGAAAACCAATGGACAAATCCAACTGAGAAAACACTGATGCGTCAACAAACTTGTCAAACAAATCAACAGTCTGAGGGAATGGGTAATGATTCTCCTATATGAGCTTATTCAACTCTCTATAATCCACACAAAGTTGGAGAGAACTGTCCTTCTTAGTAGCAAAGACGACCGATGCTCCCCATTTGGAGATACTCCGTCTAATAGACCACTTCTCCAAAAGCTCAACCACTTGCTTGCTAAGCTCTCTCCGTTACCTTGGACACATATGACAAACATGCAATGCTACTGGCTTTTCGTTCTTAGATAGATCCAAAAATCAATCTCTCGCCTCCTCAAATACTTCTGGATACTCATGTATAATGGGTACAAAATCAATGTCATCAATGGAAGAATTTATGGAATATAGAAAACTCAACATGACTAACCCTTGGGGATCATAAGAAATCTCGAGGGTCCTACCACTGCAAGTCATTAACCTAATGACCATCCTCATGCAATTAAGGATATCCCCGTACATGGCTAACCAATTCATCCCTAAGATCATACCATACCCGAGAATTCCAACATGTAGGCATCACACTCAAACTCAATGCCTAAAACAGAAAACTTTCAAACCCCTACAAGCTATACATAAGTGCGCTGAACCATTTATGGGGTTTGAATCAACTATCTGATCGAAGACAAGTGAGATACCTAGGTCCAAACAGTCGACCTATGTGTTAGAAATAAATTAATGAGATGCTCTAGAATATAAAAAAAGTGCGAATATGAGAGTTGGAAATAGAAATCAAACTAACTACGACCACTTTTCTACCTCGATCTGGGCCATTGCTTGTCGGAGCTGCCTCTAACACATGAACCTGCGTTGCCAACGTACCATTCCCTAGTTATGTCTTTTGTGGACACGCCTTGCTAAAATGCCTACGTTGGCGGCAATTAAAGCACTTTCCTCTCAAAGTGATCTTTCTGCAATCTTTGATGAAATTTCTTGTCATCTCGCAACCGAGACACTTAATCTCTGTCCTTTATGAGACCTACCAACTTGTTTCTTTTTTATCTTTCCTGTTTTCCTACCATTTCTTCTTTGAGCCAATAGACTTAGGAACTACTCCCTTAACATCTTTAACCTCTTCCTTCCTATCCTCATACATCAAAGCCATCTCCACTAATGCCTAAAAAGTAGCTTCCATCAGAATATGAGTCATAGATAACCCTTGGAGAGGTTGATTCAGGCCTCTCACAAATCTTACAGTTTTCTTATTAGCAGTATTGACCAAGTCCACCCCGAACCTTGATGTCTCACTGAACCGTTTGATGTGCTTTTTGACAGAAAGATCTCCTTTCTTTAGTCCAAGAAATCGCTCTAATTGCATACCCTTTTCTGATTATGATAGAATTTTTCCTCTTAAACGTGTCTCGAAATCCTTTCCAATCCAAGTCTCTATCTTCAGCCTCAATAATCCCCCACTAATACGATGCTTCCTCATTCGGTTGTCAAGCAGCCAACTGAACCCTATGGTGACCCCTAAGCTCTAACAATCTAAAAATCTGCTTTATATTCCTGATCCAAGCACGGGCTTTCACAAAAGTCTTAGTGTCCAAAAAAGTATTACGACCCAAATTCGCGAAGTCCTTACAAAGCTTAGAGAAATCGGTAGTTGTTGGTGGATTAGGAGGAACCACTGCAGTGGGTGCAGAAACTTGCGCAGGCTCTTGTCAGTTTTTTGGTGTCATAGCTTCTAAGAATCTATGAAACCAACCTAGAATCAAGACACCCTCAGGTAGATTGGGGGCCCTTTGACATGATGCACAAAAGAGAGAAGATAGAGAATTAATAATATGAGAGAGTCAAAGAAATGTTGTAAACTATTTGAGGGGATATTCTACTATTTTCTAAAACAACTTTTGGTTTGAAAGAAAATATGTTTACTTTTGAAAAGTATTTTCTTTTAAAACCAAAATTTAGTGATCATGTAACCTTAGGCTCTGATACATATGAAACACCTCACACACGCTTAACGTTCCCTAAAATAAGGTCCTGTTAAGAAATGCGAAGCATTACAGGTGTAAAGACATAAACATACATCACATAGACTAAGATTCACAAGACATAAATAATTAACATAGAGGGGGAGAATAATTTAAAATAGTGACATTAAATTTATTTCAAAAACCAACTGTCTCAAAATGATAATACCATATGTCTCATGAAAAATAAATCTTAATCATAAAATCATAGTACAACTAGAAATATCCCTCAATAAGTCATCAGTACAACCAAACCGTGGGATAAGATAATATAGCAATGAGAATATATATGCTATTAAGCTGCCAAGAGAAATCTGCTGAACAATCTACACTAAGCACTTCCACCTTGCTAGCCTGGGGGAAAGAAAGGAGAAAGAAGAAAGAAGAGTTGGTTAGACATAAAGTTTGGTGAGCTGTATAATTACTAACACGATTTTCAAGTAAAGGAAATAGATTAAATAGTAGTTCTAATGTCATATAGCGTAAGTGTCTGTGCATAGCTAGTAGGTGAATATGTAGGAATGATGCATAAAGATTACAGGTAAGGTCGATTGCCATCTTGTTTGATAAAATTTGATTGTTTGAACTTTTACGATTATATAACATAATATAATTAGGACAATTTTTGAAACGACCTGCATTATACACATCGAAAGATCGTAGAATATTTATTTCTTTCACATGCGAAGTCGTATGATCATGAAACTTTGGGAGACGACTATTGGAGTCATTTCCCATGTTCATGATTTTTGTTCGATTTTTAAATGACCGTTTTGCCCCTAGCTGATACTGTTTTGGCCATATCTTTTGACTGGAAAGGAATTTTGACCTAAAACCACTTCCATTAGATTCGTTTGATGGTTTACAATTTCGCAGAGTGGTCACATTAGCCAAACGGACTCACCGTTTGGGAGGTATGGCTGAAACAATTTTCAGATAGTGAAAAACAGCTTAATTGGGCTTAACCGGGTGATTAACAACTAGGCCCAATAGGGAATTTCGGGATTAGAGGTATTTGAGGGCTGCTAGGGTTAGGATTTCGGTTTTTCATTCATTTTCCAGCCGCCACAAACTCTTTCTTCAACCTAACAATGGCCTTCAACATCTAAATACACCCCTAATCACCCCTTAATCAAGTTTTGGCTTAAACTACATCAAATTAAGGCGGATTAGCATAAGAATTGGGATAGAGCTGCTGGAATACATAGAGATTGGATCCAAATTAGAGAAGTTTCAGATTTGAGAATTAAATTGTGGCAAAGGTGAGTGATTTGCATAGTTTTGCACTAATTACGGTTAATTAAGGGTAATTAGTGAAGATTAGCGAATTTATACATTAATAAATTCTGGAAAAATATCTATGAATTCTTAAATAATGTTTTAGACCTCTATTAGAAATTTGGTTTGATTTGGTTAAGTTTTGTTAATCATATCATTAGTTTTGCTTAAACATGCTTAAGGGAAGATATGAGATTTTGGGTATGTTTGATCCATTTTACATGCTATAGTTGTTGTTTTGGTGTTTATGATTGATTGTACATGTTGTTATGACTGTATGGTATGTTTTGTGATTGCCTAGAAGTGTTAGGTTGGTCGAAAACGGCGTCGAATGGCGTAAATAGCTCGTTGGAAAAGTTGCTGGAAAATTGTGCAGGGTTTCGGATCGGATCGGATTAGGGGCTCGGATCGGATAGGAGAGCTGGGCAAGGAAATCCGAACCGGACTGAAATCTGTCACAAAGGAAGCTTGGTAAGAAGGAAGGCCATTCGCATAGAGTTGGAGTTGGGTTTGGACCAGGAATGAAGACGAGGGGATCGGATCGGAGCTGGGCATGAGGATCGGACCGGAGCTTGGCACAGGAGAAGGGCCACATGAACTGAATAGGAGCAGGGGATCGGATCTGAGGTAAGGAGGAGGATCGGACCGGAGCCTGGACCTCTCGACCCTAGGCATGACCGAACCGAACCGATGGGGACTGGAGCACTATGCATATCCGAACCGAACCAATGCGTGGGCTATGAGTACTGAACCGAACGGGACGTATACCATTTCTTCTACGTGATGACTCTTCTGAAGACCAACTCCAATTCAACCAAAACCCGAGATTAGTTCATTCTCTTCTTTCATTTCTTTGGCGACCGTTCTGTGCTAGTTGGGCATGTGTACAGCGCACTCTCGGAGGAAATGCCGGCTGGTGCGGGGCGGGCCGTCACACTTGGTATCAGAGCTCTAGGTTGCGTAGTTAACCTAGGGAAGTTATCAGGGAGAGATAGTATACGTATATGAGAGCGCGTATTTGTGATTATTTTGGTTTTAAAAGCTATATATATTATTAGTATAGCTAAGGATGAAGTCGCACAGCACTAGCACCACTATGGAGATGGTTAATCGTTTTCTCTTTACAGATTGAATGATGAGCCGATACGCAAGAGGTGCCGGTAGAGGAGCCAATAATGGGAGTGCTGATGACATGAGGACGATGTTTACTGACCTCATGAGGGGGATGCTTAGGGATGTACAGAGGGCAGCTCCCAATGGTGGTAATGGTGGTGGCCCAATAGTGCAGGCGCCTAGGGCCGATTTCGCCAAGCCGAATAAGGATTATAATAGTCTTGGTGGGAAGCCGTTCCACGGAACGGAGTCGGCTACGGATGTTCAGGATTGGTTGGATAGTTGCAAGTGTATCTTCGAAGATTTGGGTATCTAGGATGCGGTGAAGAGAAGGCTAGCATCCCGTCAGCTGCAAGGACGGGCAATGAATTGGTGGAATGCTATAAAGGCAGCTACTCCCAAGGATCAGATTACTTGGGAGCAGTTTAAGGTTCGCTTTAGCGAGAAGTTCATTCCAGCTGCTCAGAAGTCAGTTTTGTTTAAGAAATTCTTGGAGCTCAAGCAGAATGGCAGAGCTGTCTCGGAGTATATTGCCGAATTCGACACTTTGTCGAAGTATAGGTTATCTCTTATTGATACTGCCGAGAAGAAGAACGAGAAGTTCATAACTGGCTTGGATCAGTACTTGGGGGAGAGGCTTATTAACCACATCGATGAGACGTTTGAATCGATTGTGGGGAAAGCATTGAGATCAGAGAGTCTTTACCCTAAGTCGAAGACTGAGGTTGCATCTGCAGAGGAGCCAAAGCCGCAAGCAAGTGGTGGAGGCAAGAGTGGTTCTCAGAATAAGAGGAAGCAGAACTAGAATAAGGATGGCCAGAAAAAGAATAAGAAAGATGTTGAGTGCTTCAACTGTGGTAAGAAGGGTCATTATGCTAGTAATTGTCGGGCCAAGCCAGCGGATAGGAAGTGCTTCAACTGTGGCCAAGTGGGACATCACAAGGACAAGTGTCCGCAACCCCCTAAAGAAAAGCAGATGGTGAAAGCATATGGCCTTAACGTTATTCCTTCTTCGTCGAATGCCCCAACTACAGCGGAGAAGGGAAAGAATGTCGTTATTCAAGGTATGCTTTCTGTTTATGATGTTCCTGTTAGAGTTTTGTTTGATACCGGAGCTTCCAGTTCTTTCATATCTAGTGACCTGGTAGATAGGTTGGGATTGGAGCCCGAGATTGTCGATATACCTTTAGTAGTGACGAACCCAATTGGTGGTTCAACTAACCTTAACATGATTTGTCGTAATGTGGTCTTATCGAGTCATGGATGCATGTTTGTTTGTGATTGCTTTGTTTTGGGCTTTACTGGGTTTGGCATTATTTTGGGGGTCGATTGGCTCCAAAGATACGGGGTGGTGGTAGACTGTGAGGGCTCTTTGGTGACAGCTAGAGCGGATGATGGGCGGAGGGTAGTGTTTGGTGGTCTACCTAGTGAGGGGGTAATGGCTAGTTTTCTAAATTCCCTCGACATTCCGCATAGTGAGTTGTCAGGTTTTCCCGTGGTTGGCCAGTATCCGGATGTCTTTGAAGAAGTGACCGGGCTTCCACCACATCGAGAGATTGAGTTCCGTATTGACTTGGTGAAAGATGCCAGAGCTATAGTGATGCCACTTCGTCGTATGGCGCCAAGGGAGCAGCGAGAGCTCGGGGTGCAAGTCAGCGATCTTTTGAAGAAGGGATTTATCAGAAGGAGTGATTCTGAATGGGGAGCACCAGTTGTGTTTGCTACCAAAGCGGATGGTTCCCTTCGTTTGTGTGTAGACTACCGCGAGTTGAATAAAGTGACGAGGAAGAATAAGTATCCTCTACCGCGGATAGATGATTTGTTTGATTAGTTGAGTGGCGCGAGAGTATTTTCTCAGTTGGATCTCGCGACAGGTTTTCATCAGCTTAGAGTGGAAGCTGAGAGTATAGCTAAAACGGCATTTCGAACGCCGTCTGGATTTTATGAGTGGTTGGTCATGCCATTCGGGTTGACCAATGCCCCAGCATATTTTGTGGATCTTATGAATAGGGTATTCAGAGATCAGTTGAATAAGTTTGTTCTTGTGTTCGTGGATGATATTTTGGTCTACTCGAGGACAGAGGAAGAACACAAGGAACATTTAAGAATAGTGACGGAGGTGTTGAGAAAACACCAATTGAAGGCAAAGTTTTCTAAGTGTCACTTCTAGAGGAGGGAAGTGAGATTCTTGGGCCATGTTGTTTCAAAGAATGGTATTGCCGTAGATCCTGCGAAGGTGGATACGGTACAAGATTGGTCTACGCCCAAGAATGCAATGGACATAAGAAGTTTCTTGGGATTAGCTGGATATTATCGTAAGTTTATCCAAGATTTCTCCAAGATAGCAGCACCGTTGACTCAGTTAACTAAGAAGAATCAAGCTTTCGCCTGGGACGAAAAGTGCGAGAATGCATTCAAGAGTCTGAAGGAAAAGTTGACATGTGCACCAGTGTTAGTCATTCCTAAAGGGAATGAAGAGATGACAGTATATACGGACGCATGTGGCACAGGGCTGGGTGCTGTATTGATGCAAGGAGGTAGGGTTGTAGCTTATGCAAGTAGGCAACTGAAACCGCACGAGAAAAGATACCCTACCCATGATTTGGAATTGGCAGCGATTGTGTTCGCATTAAAGATGTGGAGACATTATTTCTTAGGAGAGAGATTTGAGCTGTTTACCGATCATAAATCGTTAAAGTATCTCCTCTCAGAAGGATCTAAATCTCCGACAGCAAAGATGGTTAGAATTCTTGGCTTCCTATGATTTCGACATCGCATATACACCAGGAAAGGTCAATGCGGTGGCTGATGCATTGAGTAGAAGACATGCCAGTTTAGGGGCTATGTTTCTTGAATGGAAGCAACTGGAGTACATCGCTGGGTATGATTTCAATCCAAAGTGCAAATTGGATCCAGGAATGTTAGCAAGTTTGACGATCAGACCCACTTTGATTGAGCGGATTCGTTCTGGTCAGAAGAATGATCCTAACCTATTGGAAATCATCTCAAAGTTAAAGATGGGAATCGACGGAGATAGGAACAAGTATGGGCTTGATCGAGATGGATGGCTTAGAAAGAATGGAAGACTAGTTGTACCCAATGTCAATGGATTGAGAGATGAAGTGCTTAGAGAATGTCATCACTCAAAATTGACTATACACCCCGGTGGTAACAAGATGTACCGAGACATGAAGCAGACCTACTACTGGGAAGGGATGAAAAGAGACATTGGGAAGTTTATATCCAAATGCATGAACTGTCAGCTAGTTAAAGCTGAGCAAAAGAAGCCTAGTGGTTTGCTGCAACCATTAGAAATTCCAGAGTGGAAATGGGAACAAGTGTCAATGGATTTCATTGATGGGTTACCAAGGACTAGATCGGGCCATGATAGCATTTGGGTGATTGTGGACCGATTGACCAAGAGTGCAAGGTTTATACCTGTCAAGTCAAACAGGACGGCATCTAAGTTAGCGGAACTGTATATAAAGTCGGTAGTGAGATTTCATGGAATACCCAAAGGCATTGTGAGTGACCGAGATCCATTGTTCACTAGTGGATTTTGGAAGAGCTTACAAGAGGCGTTAGGATCAGAATTACATCTCAGCACCGCGTATCATCCTCAAACCGACGGTCAAACATAGAGGGTGAATCGTATATTAGAAGATCTCTTAAGAGCCTATGTATTCGATTTTGGTGGATCATGAGATGACCATTTGCATCTAGTAGAGTTTGCATATAATAATAGCTATCAGTCCAGTATTGGTATGGCTCCGTTTGAAGCTTTGTACGGAAGACCGTGCGACTCACCGTCATGTTGGTTAGAAACTGGTGAGAAGTTTGTGCTTGGACCAGATGTGATAAGAGAAACATCAGACAAGATTAAGGTTATCCAACAGCGAATGAAGGCTGCCCAAGATATGCAGATGAGTTATGCCGATAAGAGGAGAAGAGATTTAAAGTTCTCCATTGGCGACTTGGTGTTTGTCAAGATTTCTCCGTTGAAGAGCGTGATACGATTTGGCAAGAGAGGCAAGTTAGCACCAAGATTTGTTGGTCCATTCCTAGTTCTTGAGCAAATTGGGAATTTGGAATACAAAGTTGAATTACCAGAGAAGATGGCAGGAGTTCACAATGTATTTCACGTTTCCCAGTTAAGGAAATTCGTACACGACCCAGATGTGACTATTTCACCTGATCAGTTGGATGATGTCGAAGTTGAACCCGAGGGGGATGGGAACCGCAGGCCTATGCGTATTGTTGGGAACGATACAAAGCAGCTTCGAAGGAAGGCGGTGAAATTAGTCAAGGTTCAGTGGGGCGAGAATGAAAATGACTGTACTTGGGAGACAGAGGAGAGCATTAGGAAGACGTATCCAGAACTCTTCGCCTGGTAAGATTTCAGTTTCGATTAGTCTTTCCGCATGCTAGGATAGGCTTGTTTTGTTTGTTTTGCATGTTTGATTGTTGTTTGTGGCTGGTGGGCATGCGGGATCCTTTGTATGTTTGGGTTAAGGAATTTCGGGGAAGAAATTTCTTAAGGGGGGAGAGTGTAACGACCCGCATTCCACGCATCGAAAGATCATAGAATATTTATTTCTTTCACATGCGAAGTTGTATGATCATGAAACTTTGGGAGACGACTATTGGGGTCATTTCCCATGTTCATGATTTTTTTCGATTTTTAAATGACCTTTTTGCCCCTAGCTGATACTGTTTTGGCCATAACTTTTGGCTGGAAAGGAATTTTGACCTGAAACCACTTCCATTAGATTCGTTTGATGGTTTACAATTCCGTAGAGTGGTCACATTAGCCAAACGGACTCACCGTTTGGGAGGTATGGCTGAAACAAGTTTCAAATAGTGAAAAACAGCTTAATTGGGCTTAACCGGGTGAGTAACAGCTAGGCCCAATAGGGGATTTCGGGATTAGAGGTATTTGAGGGCTGCTAGGGTTAGGATTTTGGTTTTTCACTCATTTTCCAGCCGCCACAAACTCTTTCTTCAACCTAACAATGGCCTCCAACATCTAAATACACGCCTAATCACCCCTTAATCAAGTTTTGGCTTAAACTACATCAAATTAAGGCGGATTAGCATAAGAATTGGGATAGAATTGCTGGAATACATAGAGATTGGATCCAAATCAGAGAAGTTTCAGATTTGAGAATTAAATTGTGGCAAAGGTGAGTGATTTGCATAGTTTTGCACTAATTACGGTTAATTAAGGGTAATTAGTGAAGATTAGCGAATTTATACATTAATAAATTCTGGAAAAATATCTATAAATTCTTAAATAATGTTTTAGACCTCTGTTAGAAATTTGGTTTGATTTGGTTAAGTTTTGTTAATCATTTCATTAGTTTTGCTTAAACATGCTTAAGGGAAAATATGGGATTTTGGGTTTGTTTGATCCATTTTATATGTTATAGTTGTTGTTTTGGTGTTTATGATTGATTGTACATGTTGCTATGACTGTATGGTACGTTTTATGATTGCCTAGAAGTGTTAGATTGGTCGAAAACGCCGTCGAATGGCGTACATAGCTCGCTGGAAAAGTTGCTGGAAAATTGTGCAGGGTTTCGGATCGGATCGGATTAGGGGCTCGGATCGGATAAGAGAGCTGGGCAAGGAAGTCCGAATCGGACTGAAATCTAACACAAAGGAAGCTTGGTAAGAAGAAAGGCCATTCGCATTGAGTTGGGTTTGGACCAGGAACGAAGACGAGGGGATCAGATCGGAGCTGAGCATGAGGATCGGACCGGAGCTTGGTACAGGAGAAAGGCCACATGAACTGAATAGGAGGAGGGGATCGGATCGGAGGTAGGGAGGAGGATCGGACCGGAGCCTGGACATCTCGACCCGAACCGAAGGCAAGGCGTGACCGAACCGAACCGATGGGGACTGGAGCACTATGCATATCCGAACCAAACCAATGCGTGGGCTATGAGTACCGAACCGAACGGGACGTATGCCATTTCTTTTACGTGATGACTCTTCTGAAGACCAACTCCAATTCGACCAAAACCCGAGATGCAAAGGAGGTCCAAATGATGAGCTTTGACTCAGGATCCAGATGGGAACCAATGAGTGAGTTTCATTATTGGGCTTCACTGCGGGACGTGTGCTAAGGGGTTGTCGATGTCCGTAACATTGAATCACTATGTGTAGGGAGTACGTGAACGGATTCAGGGCCACAGTGGCCTAGGTACGACTAAAGAGCTATAGACCAATGAAGTGGGGTCATTTGTAAAGATTTGGTCATGACTCCATGTGGTAAGCTTGGTAGTAGCAGTAGTTGTACAAGTTGAACTCCGTCACTACTTTGATGGGTCTAGTGATTGACAGTGGTGGATGTCATATGCTTTACGCACTGAGTGAGAGATGTGAGGACGGTTGCTATGCTTGATTTGTTTGCCATCATTATGACATGCACACCCCCACCCCTACCCCCGTATTCTTTACACCATTTGTTATGGCACCTTAGAGTATTGTATGGTATGTAGTGCTAACTCTTTGGTTGCAGGTTCAGGTATGGTTTAGTATACCTGTTATTGTTCTGTTTAGCTGCTTATCGCTCATACCAGACTTTTTGTCTGACCCAGAGTTTTATGTCTCTTCTTATTACTCTGGGCGCTCTCACGAGCAGACTAGAGACAGGTTAGCTGGGTATGCACGAGTAACTGATTCGGAGATGAGCAGGAGGCTTACACGTATGATACATATAGATATTCTCCCTGTGTTGTTGAAGATCACTGCTTGGGCATTAGTAGTGCACCTTCTACTTTAACTTTCTTTTGTTTTAGAGACAGTAATTTGGAAAGTTGTAATAAGCTGTATTTAGACTTCCTCTCCTCTGATGTTGATGTTGGTTTTATTTATCAGCTTATGCACTGTCTCGCCTGTTTTATATCAAGTACATTATTATTATTTTTTGTTCCATGCGCTGTGAGACATTCTACAGGTTTTCGATTAGTTCATTCTCTTCTTTCATTTCTTTGGCGACCGTTCTGTGCTAGTTGGGCATGTGTACAACGCACTATCGGAGGAAATGCCGGCTGGTGCGGGGCGGGCCGTCACAATTTTTCTAATATTACTCAATGATCAGCTGCTAATAAACCATAGAATGATAACCTATGCCTACTATGGGTCTTGGGCTTATCAGATCCGACCCATCAGTAAAAAGGCATAGCATTACCACAAACATTACAGTGTATTATTTTCTCCAGCCGGTTCAATGCATGCACATTGTACCACCGAAACACACCCACTCCCCCCTCTGTTTGGACTATCTTACTTCCTAGCATTGCATGAGCATGCCCTAGCCTCATCCCTAGTGTGAGATCATCTATAATTAAAGGGCATGCTGCCTGGTATGGATCCCTAAGAACAAATCTTACTTTAACCCAAATCCCCTTTGATTATGACCCTCATAGATTTACCATAGAAACCATAGTCATGTCTATTTAAGAGACTAACCATACAACCATAAAATTGCCTATTTATAAAGCCACTATAGAATCATAGAATTAGTCTTATAACTTAACATTATTTAAGTTCAATTTTATTAAGCTTATTTTGTTCATTTATAACCTTATGTTATATTTATATCTGCACCTAAACCACATTTGTTTATTATGATCCTTTGTTTTATGCACAATCTATCATATTTATGCATATATATATATATATACATATATATATGTACGTATGTATATATTAGTTCATTTTACGTCATAACATGTGTCATGGTCATTTAGCAATTCTTATCAAGTTTATCTATTTTCAATCTGAATTCCTTTTTGTTAGTTTTAACCTTTCATGTCAATTTAGCCCAAAAATAACAAATCCTCTTTTACATAATTCCAATTGAATCATATTCCCCAACATGCACAAAAAAAATGATTATAATCTGTCACAATAAATTAGATGGACGAGTCAGTGCCTAAATTAGTTGTATATGTATGCTAATATTGCAAATCAAGGCATATTTTAGGCATAAATAAAAAATAACATAAAACTGTAAAATCAGATGCAGAAAGGGGCAAAGAAGACCGACGAGATAGCTTACAGTAATTTAGATATTAAATAATTAAAAACTGTAAGAGAAAGACAGAAAAGACAAAAAAATAAATTATAGAAAGAAATTTGCAGAAAAACTATAACTTATAGGAAATGAACCAAACTGTAAGAAACTGTAAATAATAACTACAACTACTATTAGGCATATTTACCTAAACATAACAAAAATCTAATAATTATAAAACTCACCATAAAAGCTTTCCTCGTGGCCCCGACAGAATCGACCTCCAAAAGAGAAAATACTTTTATCTAACAAATCTTAATTCCCTTAAAATTTAAATTTAGGTTGGCTTGTCTTCAAAACAGAAGATTAGCCTAGGCGGGAAACAATTTATGTTGTGAAGAAAGAGGGGGGTTGAGGTTTATTTATAGGTGGGGTTAAAGATCCTGGACCATCGGATTTAAAGATTAAATCTGAGTCAGCCATGTCCTTGGACCAATCAGGGGTTGTCATGTCAGCTATGGATTTGAAATAGGCAAACCAAAAAATGCTACATCGACAAAACGTGTTACAGAAATTATCCTCGTATTTTCGATTTCGTGCCAGGCACATAATCATGCCTAGCACGCGAGTGGGTCTACCCACTTAGTTCCCGAGTCGACCCATGGGTCGACCTAGGTGAGGTCTAAGTGTAGGTCGTCCCGACCGAACGTATACTTTTTTTTCTTGTTGTTCAAATTTCAAAACTTTGAATTACCATAACTTATTCGGTTTACGTCCGTGTTTTGCAAACCGTATATATCTAAACCAGAAAATCGCGACGGGCTCAATAATGCAATTCCCATTGTCAATTGCTAATAATTTTACAAATTATTATTTTATTTATTTATTTATCTATTACCATGCATTAAAAATTTGGGTTGTTACAGGTTCAATAATAATGACAACTAGATAGTAACACATGGATCCGCCAAGGGAAGGTCATAAATGACGGTTAATCATTTGTCATCCTGAGGTAAAAAGCAACTGCTTACTATCTCTCGGCTACATTGATGGTATATTTAATAACGTTGACGATTAGATAACGAGGTATTAAGTGACTAAGGTCCACCAGTAGGGTATTAGGTAATGATAGGAGGAATCTAACCATAACAAAAATATAAATGGTTTTAAGTGACCAAAGGGTAATCCGCCTCAAAAGGTATTAAGTGAGTGTAGAAATCTACTATATATATATATATATATATATATATATATATGTATATATGTCTTAAATGATTGTAGGGTAGTCCACCAAATTAATGCTTGTGCGTGATTGTGTGCTGAATTTGCTTAGACATAACTTGATAAATTCTTACTGCCAAGTATTGGAAATAGGCATCCCTTAAACTTATGTGATCTTTATTCATGAGAATCTGTTGTTCTAACCTCCATCCTCTTAACAAAAATAGATTATTAGACAGAAATGCTTAATTGATGGTGTCATGAAAACTGGGGCTTGGCGAAGGAGATTTCATAGACTATTATTATTACCATGTTTGGAAATTTTTGTACTCGTGTGATATTATTATTTATGTACTTTGATATGACATCTCAGACTTGATTTACTCGACATTATTATGGTTTTTTAATGGTACCTCTATTTCCAATTATTATATTTTATCCCATCTGTTGTGAGATTCTGATTTTTTTAGTTTGGCTCTGTTTATTTATTCCTTATAGGAACCAACAACTCATTTGGAATGCTTCTAGTTCCGATGGGCCTTTTCTTGGTTAGGATTTAGGTCCATTCTAGACGGGTTGTTGCAACAGAAGTTGTGATTTTTTCTGTTAGGTTGCAGTGACTTCCTTATATTGTGACGACCCCAAAACCCCGTACTGACGGTGAAAAGGTAATCTTTGGAATATAACACATAAACAGATAATAGCAGAACAAAATTAAATAAATACACCAGATAATGAAAAAATAATACACTGGATAAACATAATCATCAGAGTTACACAATATACAGGATCATACTTAGTACAGATACAGTTCAGCTATACATAAATGTCTACAGCGGAAAACAAACACAATATGTACAATAGGAGCTAAACAGCATAAAAAGAGATAAATGATAGAATGCATCTTCAGCTCCAGCTATCCAGAAAAGCATGCTAAAACCTGAATAAAAGGCTGCCCATGTAGAAAAAGGGGCACCCGAGTTTGCAAGTGAAACAAACTACGAGCCAGTCATGGGACTGGTACGAGAAATCTACTTAACACATTTATTATAAGGCTAATCACAGGACCACGCCACTTTCGCGGAACGGGTTTACTCCATTGGATTGCCAGTGCTTTAAAACAAGTAAATCTTTAAACATCGCAATGCTTTTTGTAAAAATGAAGCCGATATAAGACTCAAGTCCCATCACACAATGCAACGCAAACCGGAGGATAGAGTTTTACCTTATATCGACCAAAATATGCTTGATACGAGCAAAACAAATCATTTAAAATGTAAACTTTGTCGTTTAATTCTTAATCAGACTCCAACTGTAAAATAGTAAGAGAACGATCCCCTGAATATTAACCCCGAAGGCCGAAACCAACATCAGATCAAAACCCAGGAAACCACCCATCTTAGCTCGTTTGCAGTTAGTTTCTAATTTTATACATAATCATAAATATCAATCATAGACGACATGAGCATCCCATGCCACTATGTCACCAAATATAGGTTTACAATCAAAACCGCACGATGTCGTATTTGGAAATTGGATTTCCGTCATGAACCAAGGCAAAATATAGTCCTTACCGACTTTGAGACTCTCTAGCCCGAGCCTCAGGATCAGAGCTCGAGTGACCCTTGGATCGTCAGGGTCGGTCCACCAATGTGGATTAAAATGCCTGAACACTGCGTTTCCCCACCCTTTGGGGCGTAAATGAGCCAACGAATGACTCCATCAGTCCCGGATCGACCGATATAACCGAGGCGCCTCGCAATAGTAACAACCACATGGTGAAAAATAGTATAAATGTCAGCCAGTTTAAGCACCGACACCACCTCTAGCTAGAAGGAAACGCATGCCCTTCCTGAGGTCCTCTCCCGTTTCTGGTTCATACCGGGGTGTGAGGCTCGCGAATTCACGTTATACACAAAGCTACGCCACACAGGCGGCGTTTTGATCATCAACCATAAGACTTTGCTTTTCAACAGAAGCCCTGATCACTGCATCTTAGCATGCCACACAGGCAATTCACACCATGCAACTGATGGCTATCAATCACACAGAATGAATTCCAATGTCAGACACACAGTCCATTTGCAAGTCCGTTCTGGGTCTGAACGAAACCGGAGGCACTATATACCTCGCATACCCATCGATCTCCATGTACGTCTGGACGATCACCACTCATTATCCATATTTCGTGATGCCTCCCAATCAGGACATCAGTTATCATCCAACCGAGGTGAAGATCTCCGGTCTTCGACCACCGTCTTCATCTTCGATTTCTTATCGTCGATTCAGTTATTTAGAATGGGATAAACCCGGACTTTCTGAGCAACTCGCATATATAATAAACAAGTGCTACACAAACACAACATACGCCTTATTTCAATTCATCAGTCACTAACCGTAAATCAGTAAGAGAACGATTTCCCAAATATTAACCCCGAAGGCCGAAACCAACATCAGATCAAAATCCAGGAAACCATTCGACTTAGCTAACCTTCAGTTAGTTTCTAAATTTCACATTCCATATCGTTTATAATATTTTATAATGATTTATCGCTATTTTTATTTATTTAAAAATTGCCAATTTCTTCAAACGATGCTTCAGGCCATAACGCGGTCGTGGCGCTGTTTTTCTTTAGATTTGATTTACACATATCTGAAAATCTAACCGTTGGTTATTCACAAAATTTATATCATTAGAAAGATCTTTTCAAAACGAATCCAATGGTTCCAGTTTTGGGATAATCCGACTGTCGGATCTCCCGGTACAATCGTTTGATGTTTCGATTTCAAAATACGAACTACAGCGTCGTTATTCGATTTAATTTAACTTTATTTACATATATATATATATATATATATATATATATATATATATATATATGAATATAATCGATTCTGGCGCTGTTTTTCTTCAGATTTGAATTAAACATTCTAGACAATCCAACCGTTGGATCTTTACAAAGTTGGTGTCGTTGGAAAGATATTTCCAAACGAACCCGACGATTTCGGTTTCGGGAAAATCCGATGGTCGGATCTCCCGCACAAATCGTTTGAAATCACGGTTTCAAAACACGAACTGCAGCTTCGTTATTCGATTCGTTTAAATCATATATATATATATAATCTATGTTGAGTCAAAGGTTTCATAACATATTTTGATTAATGACAACATAGAAATAGAGATCATTGACGAGCTGAATTCATATTTATCAAAGTGGAAATAATGAAGATCATAGTGAAGATCAATGGAAATCATGACACGGAGCTAAGATTATATATATGTAGGTATGGAGTCGTGTTAGATTTATGTTAAAATCTATCCTCAAAGTATAACACGAATGCACAAAACAATTTAGAAATTGAAATTAGCTGGGGTTGAAATCTGTATATTTGAGGAACTGAAAAGTCACAGAAAAAGCCCAAACGGTCCAGGCTTCGACCGGGAAAGAGTGCAGAGTGATATAGACTGTGGACCGAGGTCCTCTGGTCCACAGCCAGAAAACGGTCGACCGCCCAAAAGGACCTGTCGACCGGTCCTGTTGTCTTTTGTGCATAATGGCTATTTTTTCAAATTCCTGTCTACCTATTAATTTCGACCTGTCGACCTTTTTTCTTGCTGTAATTTTTCTGAAAGAATGCTTCTTTTTGTGAAGAGATTTCTATTCAATTTCAAGAGAAATGGACACAACTCTTTATAGAAACTCTTCATGAAGGAATGCAACTATTCTACACTATAAATAGACTTGAAATCATACTTTCAAATCACCGATTCTTGCTCTAATTTCTGATCTTACTTTGTAAATACTCTTGCATTCTAAAAAGCTCCCAAATTCAAGTTACTTATTGAATCCTTGATAATATTTCTCATATTTGATTCAATAAGCAACTAACTTCCTTCAAATCTTCGCATTCAATTCATATACTTGAGGATAAGATTATAGGAAGGGTGTACTCAATCATTGACAAATCAGTGTTGAAAGAAGAACACAATCAAAAGTCAAACTCTTGTAATTGTCCTGTGTGGGTAAGCTTGTAGCCCGTGAAATCAAGTGGGTAAGCTTGTAGCCCGTGAAATCAAGTGGGTAAACTTGTAGCCCGTAAATCATGTAGTGTTGTGAACCTGTTCCTCCGGGTGAAGAGAGGGTGTTGTTTAGTGAAAATCCGAAGAGGAGCTTCGGGACTGGACGTAGGACTGGAGGTCCGAACCAGTATAAAAATCCTGGTGTCGTTACTCTACTTTACTTTACTTTACTGCATTTATAATTATTTGTGATATATATATTGTTTGCGAATATTTATTCGCATAACTATTGAATAGCATAAGTTATCACATACATTCCGCATAGCCATATTATAGATCCTACACAAGCCGTACACACTCGGACTTTTCAATTGGTATCAGAGCGAGGTGTTCTAGAGATCGTAACAACATCCTAGAACAAATGGCAATAAAGAAATCTAGTCAAGGCATTAGAAAATGGAAGAGCAACAAAGCAGAATCAGGAGAGCAAGGAAACAAATGTCTCATGGCAAAAGTCAGATCACAATCGGTATGTACAGATTCTTTATATAAAGATCTTTTGTTAAACCATGAGAAATTATTGAAAGAATTTAAAACTTTGAGCAAACTCAATACTGTCATTATAACTAAGTCAAAAATTTGCGAGCAAGAAAATTCCAAATTAAAAGAATATAACAATGTTCTTTTAAAGGAAATCGATCTTTTGCAAAATAGAAATAAATCTTTAGAAGATTCTTTAAATAATTCTAGTTCTTTAATTTCGTCTCTTGAAAAAGAGAATGGAGCTTTAACTGAAAAGAATTTAGAACTATCTAAAGAATGTGAGTTTTTAAAGGTGAATAATAATATTTTGCAAAATGAAATTTCTGACTCAAAAGAAAATTTTGAAAAGTTACAATCTTCTTTAGATAATTCAGAATCTCAAATTTTAGGTCTCAAAACTGAGAATGGTACTTTAAAAAGGAAAAATTCTGAATTAAATAAGGAAATTGATGATTTAAAGAATAACAAAATTTCTTTTGAAAATGTCAATAGCGACTTTGGAAATAAATTTGATAAATGTGCAAATAAGTTCGCAAAATTTAATAAAGGTCAAAATGATTTAAATATGATTTTATCTAGATCTCGACCTTTACATGACAAAAGTGGTTTAGGATATAATAAAACTAATCTTAGAAATAGTACTAGATATGCTTTCATGTACAATAAAAATATTACTGCTAGTACTAATGCTCATCCTAGATCCAATTATTATAGAAATTCGAATACTTCTATGACTAGAGATCTGTATAATAGATCTAGAAGTATGAAAAGGAATATCAATAGAGATTACTTAAGTATTTGAGTTCCTGTAAGTTGGAAAATCAGAGAAAAATATATTGATGATTATTTTGATTCAGTAGTTAATAATGAAAATTTTATCTTTAAAGGTTCCATTAAACCCTCTTGGGTATGGTTACCTTCCATCTAACTCATGGACACAAACAAAGCAAGTGGGTACCAAAACTATATATGTTATATATATTTTTGCAGGTACACCACAACAAAGAGAAGGTTATTCCATATCTCCTAAAGGGAGCATATATACAGAGGGATATAGCAAAGGAGTTTGTAATATCAAGCTATGTTGTCATCAATCGAAAAGGGGGAGAATGTTGAGTCAAAGGTTTCATAGCATATTTTGATTAATGACAACATAGAAATAGAGATCATTGACGAGCTGAATTCATATTTATCAAAGTGGAAATCAATGAAGATCATAGTGAAGATCAATGGAAATCATGACATGGAGCTAAGATTATATATATGTAGGTATAGAGTCGTGTTAGATTTATGTTAAAATCTATCCTCAAAGTATAACACGAATGCACAAAACAATTTAGAAATTGAAATTAGTTGGGGCTGAAATCTGTATATTTGAGGAATTGAAAAGTCACAGAAAAAGCCCAAACGGTCCAGGCTTCCACCGGGAAAGAGTGCAGAGTGATATAGTCTGTGGACCGAGATATCCGGTCCACAGCCAGAAAATGGTCGACCGCCCAAAAGGACCTGTCGACCGGTCCTGTTGTCTTTTGTGCATAACGGCTATTTTTTCAAATTCCTGTCAACCTGTTAATTTCGACCTGTCGACCTTTTTTCTTGCTGTAAATTTTTTGAAAGAATGCTTCTTTTTGTGAAGAGATTTCTATTCAATTTCAAGAGAAATGGACACAACTCTTTATAGAAATTCTTCATGAAGGAATGCAACTATTCTACACTATAAATAGACTTGAAATCATACTTTCAAATCACTTATTCTTGCTCTGATTTCTGATCTTACTTTCTAAATACTCTTGCATTCTAAAAAGCTCCCAAATTCAAGTTACTTATTGAATCCTTGATAATATTTCTCATATTTTGATTCAATAAGCAACTAACTTCCTTCAAATCTTCGCATTCAATTCATATACTTGAGGATAAGATTATAGGAAGGGTGTACTCAATCGTTGACAAATCAGTGTTGAAAGAAGAACACAATCAGAAGTCAAACTCTTGTAATTGTCCTGTGTGGGTAAGCTTGTAGCCCGTGAAATCAAGTGGGTAAGCTTGTAGCCCGTGAAATCAAGTGGGTAAACTTGTATCCCGTAAATCAAGTAGTGTTGTGAACCTGTTCCTCCGGGTGAAGAGAGGGTGTTGTTTAGTGAAAAACCGAAGAGGAGCTTCGGGACTGGACGTAGGACTGGAGGTCCGAACCAGTATAAAAATCCTGGTGTCGTTACTCTACTTTACTTTACTTAACTGCATTTATAATTATTTGTGATATATATATTGTTTGCGAATATTTATTCGCATAACTATTGAATAGCTTAAGTTATCACATACATTCCGCATAGCTATATTATAGATCCTGCACAAGTCGTACACACTCGGACTTTTCAATTGGTATCAGAGCGAGGTGTTCTAGAGATCGTAACAACATCCTAGAACAAATGGCAATAAAGAAATCTATTCAAGGCATTAGAAAATGGAAGAGCAACAAAGCAGAATCAGGAGAGCAAGGAAATAAATGTCTCATGGCAAAAGTTAGATCACAATCGGTATGTACAGATTCTTTATATAAAGATCTTTTGTTAAACCATGAGAAATTATTGAAAGAATTTAAAACTGTGAGCAAACTCAATACTGTCATTATAGCTAAGTCAAAAATTTGCGATCAAGAAAACTCCAAATTAAAAGAATATAACAATGTTCTTTTAAAGGAAATCGATCTTTTGCAAAATAGAAATAAATCTTTAGAAGATTCTTTAAATAATTCTAGTTCTTTAGTTTCGTCTCTTGAAAAAGAGAATGGAGCTTTAACTGAAAAGAATTTAGAACTATCTAAAGAATGTGAGTTTTTAAAGGTGAATAATAATGTTTTGCAAAATGAAATTTCTGACTCAAAAGAAAATTTTGAAAAGTTACAATCTTCTTTAGATAATTCAGAATCTCAAATTTTAGGTCTCAAAACTGAGAATGGTACTTTAAAAAGGAAAAATTCTGAATTAAATAAGGAAATTGATGATTTAAAGAATAACAAAATTTCTTTTGAAAATGTCAATAGCGACTTTGGAAATAAATTTGATAAATGTGCAAATAAGTTCGCAAAATTTAATAAAGGTCAAAATGATTTAAATATGATTTTATCTAGATCTCGACCTTTACATGACAAAAGTGGTTTAGGATATAATAAAACTAATCTTAGAAATAGTACTAGATATGCTTTCATGTACAATAAAAATATTACTGCTAGTACTAATGCTCATCCTAGATCCAATTATTATAGAAATTCGAATAATTCTATGACTAGAGATCTGTATAATAGATCTAGAAGTATGAAAAGGAATATCAATAGAGATTACTTAAGTATTTGGGTTCCTGTAAGTTGGAAAAACAGAGAAAAATATATTGATGATTATTTTGATTCAGTAGTTAATAATGAAAATTTTATCTTTAAAGGTTCCATTAAACCCTCTTCCGTATGGTTACCTTCCATCTAACTCATGGACCCAAACAAAGCAAGTGGGTACCAAAACTATATATGTTATATATATTTTTGCAGGTACACCACAACAAAGAGAAGGTTATTCCATATCTCCTAAAGGGAGCATATATACAGGGGGAGATAGCAATGGAGATTGTAATATCAAGCTATGTTGTCATCAATCAAAAAGGGGGAGAATGTTGAGTCAAAGGTTTCATAGCATATTTTGATTAATGACAACATAGAAATAGAGATCATTGACGAGCTGAATTCATATTTATCAAAGTGGAGATCAATGAAGATCATAGATAAGATCAATGGAAATCATGACATGGAGCTAAGATTATATATATGTAGGTATGGAGTCGTGTTAGATTTATGTTAAAATCTATCCTCAAAGTATAACACGAATGCACAAAACAATTTAGAAATTGAAATTAGCTGGGGCTGAAATCTGTATATTTGAGGAATTGAAAAGTCATAGAAAAGCCCAAACGGTCCAGGCTTCCACCTGGAAAGAGTGCAGAGTGATATAGACTGTGGACCGAGATCCTCCGGTCCACAGCCAGAAAACGGTCGACCGCCCAAAAGGACCTGTCGACCGGTCCTGTTGTCTTTTGTGCATAACGGCTATTTTTTCAAATTCCTGTCTACCTGTTAATTTCGACCTATCGACCTTTTTTCTTGCTGTAATTTTTCTGAAAGGATGCTTCTTTTTGTGAAGAGATTTCTATTTAATTTCAAGAGAAATGGACACAACTCTTTGTAGAAACTCTTCATGAAGGAATGCAACTATTCTACACTATAAATAGACTTGAAATCATACTTTCAAATCACCGATTCTTGCTCTGATTTCTGATCTTACTTTCTAAATACTCTTGCATTCTAAAAAGCTCCCAAATTCAAGTTACTTATTGAATCCTTGATAATATTTCTCATATTTTGATTCAATAAGCAACTAACTTCCTTCAAATCTTCGCATTCAATTCATATACTTGAGGATAAGATTATAGGAAGGGTGTACTCAATCGTTGACAAATCAGTGTTGAAAGAAGAACACAATCAGAAGTCAAACTCTTGTAATTGTCCTGTGTGGTTAAGCTTGTAGCCCGTGAAATCAAGTGGGTAAGCTTGTAGCCCGTGAAATCAAGTGGGTAAACTTGTAGCCCGTAAATCAAGTAGTGTTGTGAACCTGTTCCTCTGGGTGAAGAGAGGGTGTTGTTTAGTGAAAAGCCGAAGAGGAGCTTCGGGACTGGACGTTGGACTGGAGGTCCGAACCAGTATAAAAATCCTGGTGTCGTTACTCTACTTTACTTTACTTTACTGCATTTATAATTATTTGTGATATATATATTGTTTGCGAATATTTATTCGCATAACTATTGAATAGCTTAAGTTATCACATACATTCCGCATAGCCATATTATAGATCCTGCACAAGTCGTACACACTCGGACTTTTCAATCTATTCTTCGATTTCAAAACCATATTCGTTTCACACCTTTGATAAAAATGATATTTTTAATCCAACCGACATTTATTTAAACACTCCGCTATTTTTAACAATTCATGTATATGATAAAAATGTGATTTTTATTGTAAAACAATTTATTTCAAAACCCGACTATTTTATATAGTTCCTATTGATTATAAAAAAATGATTTTTATTATAAAACAATTTATTTCAAAACACGAATACCATTTAACACATGAATTTCTACTAAACACATGAATGTTTTCTATAGTTCGTATATATATAATAAAAAGGTGATTTTTATATTTAAAACAATTTATTTCAAAACACGACTATTTTATATAGTTCATATAGATGATAAAAATATGATTTTTATTATGAAACAATTTATTTCAAAACACGAATGTCGTTCAACACATGAATTTCTATTCAACACACGAATATAGTTTCAACACATGAAAATAATTCTAACACATGAATATTATTCAAAATTTCGGCAGCATAACGGCAGGGTAGTTAAAACCGGGGTCGTCCCTAGTACGGCTCCTCGCTCTACCTTAAAGCCTCGCAGCTTTTGACAATGGGGATTTTATGCATCTAGTTCGCACGCAGGCGGCATGTATTTTTTTTTCTTTTCCACAAACTAATCCTATGTGGTTTCAACCAAATAATTCTCAACCACAAACGGGTATTTTTCAACCACAATCAATCAATTTCAACCACAAACAATTCTAATCAACCATTCGCTATCAACCAATTTTCATGCCAATCACAACCAATAAATATCGTCCATGGTTTGTGGACGAGGGGCGTATATATATATATATATATATATATATATATATATATATATAAAAGCATTTCACTTCTATTTCAACACATATATAATTTTTACAACGCATATATAACTTATATATCGAACGTACAACTTATACAACGCTTATACAAGAGATGTACAACGCTTATATAACTCATACATCGATTATATAATTTATACATCGTCGTTTTCCATGTCGTTTATAATTTAGAAATCTCACATTGGGTTCCACTCCACCAAAAATAGCAGAAGGCTCAGAAAAATATGCGGTCTCTTCTAGAATATAGAAGACGTCCACACGAGTCCACTGTCTCTTGTTTCACTGAATTTCGTCAAGAAACGAAAAAGATATGATTTTTACAGTAAAATCAAAAACCGTAGCGCTTTCAAGTGATATAATATAGTTGAAATTAAAATAGGCCGTTACCTTTCAAGAAATCTTCAAAACTAGGTCACAGATTTTAACCCAAACCATTGCACGATATTCAGATCGGATGGCACCACCCTGAAGTGTTTGGAAGGGCGCACACACGCCAGAAGCGGGGCCCACTTCGGTGGTCTGACGTGGCCACGACGGAGCTTCAAAGCTCCGAACTTCCCATCCACAGTTCTCTTCAAATACGCGACGAGACGGGGAGCAGGTGGTATGGATTTGAAGAGGAGGAGGAGCTCTTCAAAAACTTCAACTGGGTGGAGGGCTAATTCGGCGTGTGGCGGTCGGAAAATGATCGGGAAGCTTTTGAAGCGTTTCCGTCGTCGATCGGGGGGATGAGAGAGAATTTTTTTATATATATATAAAATTCTGATTGGCCGGGAGCTTTTAAAAGAGGGTTTTCTAACACGACCTCCAATCCAAACCCAACGACTGTCGTCCCTAGCTAAATACCCCCATTCCGAACACAATGGGATATGTTTCGTAGGCCCATTCGACTATTTCAGTCAGTTTTTCTTCAAATTAAAATATAATACATTCAATATTTAATTTGGACGTACATTTCAATTTGCCGGGGCCACATATTGATTCTAAAAATTCCCTACAAATAAATCTAGCTATGTTTTGACGATACGGTCCCAACAAAACTAGTTTCGTCGAATTCTGAGACCGTTTGAAAAATGGCCCTTTTCTGGTCGATCCAATTTAATAGAAATCGACCAAACACATTTCTTTTTCCACGCTCACATACTAGCTTCAAAAATTAAGAAATTTGAAACCTAGCAATAATTTGACATCCCGGATCCAACAAAAGTGGTTTCGTCGAATTCTGAGGTCGTTTGCAAAATGGCCATTTTCACGGGCTATATAAACTCTATAGCGACCTTTTTGAAAATTCATTTGGCCATAACTTTTGCATCCCGCTATGAAACTTCGATTTTTCAGATTCGTTAGAAAGATATTCACTAACAGATTTAAATATTTTTGGGTTCACTCAAATCCATTTTGTTTTGCACCCGGTACAGTTAGTCCAAGTTTGAATTCAAATTTTGAAACTACCAAGCCATTTCAGGCCTTTTTTATAATTCAAAGTAATTATATTTATTTTCAAACTTCGATTCAAACTTACTTTTTATCCTTATTATTTAAAATATTCATTTTAAATATTTAAAATACCCCCCCATTTTAGCCAATTTAAAATTTTCAAACTGGTTCAGATTTTTCGGGTTGTTACAATCTCCCCCACTTAAAACTTTCGTCCCCAAAAAAGAACAAAGTCGAAAGTGGTTTGATTAATCAACTCTACTTCCAATTTTGGCTTGCATTCTCCAACTTTTTAATTTCTGAGAATTTTCAAATTCTTCAAAAATTTGGCTAACACCCTAAATTTTCGAAAAATTTCGCCATAACCTCCTTTGTACGGGGAGGGGTTTGGAAATTTATTGGGCCGTATTAGGTACCCAATAAATCCTATATAGCATACGCATATTTATAGTGATATATTCTGGTGTTTAAAGGGGAGCGTGTATAGATAATAACTCCAGAGAATAAATTCTTGTCACCCTGTCTAAGCCTGAGGGAGTGTATATTTTTAATTACTCCAGTGAACAAATTCTCGTCACCTCGTCCCGTGTGGGAAATAAATAATCCGTGTGTCGTATCTAATAACTAAAGAGACGTGATTATTGTCAACTCTAGACCCGTGTGGGGTTTTTATTAATCTGGCAATTTATCGTTACAATTCGTATGTGGTCCATATCAGTCATCAGTTCAACCTGTAATATATAGTCATCGCCATACAAGCCTCTCGCTCGTATGGTAAATCTTCAACCTCGTCACACAAGCTCCAAATGCTTATGTGGTATATGATGAAATATGCCTATCTTCAATAAGTATGCCATGTAGTGTAGTTCCAAATTAATTGTTACTATCCTATGGCGACGTTTATTATTACACACAGAACAACCAGCACTCCGCATCCAATGGCATTCTCAGGAGTTGATATAATAATAAAATTGCGCATCCAACTCATTAAGATTTACCTATTTGTCGGGCACGCAAATAAATTCTTTACTCAACAGCTAATCCAATTACCTGTTCAAACATATATGATGCACATGTATATATTTCTATCTATTTCTAAATCAGTTCAATACGTGATATAATCGAATAAATTCTACTATCACACAACATAAACAACCATCAATTTGTTTTTAACTTTTCAAAAATATACTAATCAATTACTATACTCTTTTAAAATCATCCAGACTATAGAATTAAAAGTTCACATCCATGAAAGGAAAATAACGACAAAGTAGAGAACAACTGGAAATTTCAAAATATGGTAAATGCACCTTGCACCAGAGTCAATCAGAGATATCCACTCGACACTTAGGATAGGCATTCTGAATGCTCTCCTGAGTTTCCCAAGTACAATCTCGCGGATCTCCACTCCATTGCACTTTGACTAAGTGAACCTTCTTGTTCCTCAGTGCTTTGGTTTCTTTGCCGATAATCTTTAGCGGCTCTCTTCTCACAGCCAATTTTGGAGTAATTTCAATATCCTGTTGCGCTGCTTCTTCCACGATCAAGTCTAGATCATGAACGTTCTTTCGAAGTCGAGATATGTGAAATACATCATGCACTCCAGGCAACCAATCAGGAAATTGAACCTTATAAGCGAGAGTTCCAATCCGTTCAAGAATAGGAAACGGAACAATGAATTTGGGCGCCAACTTCCTAGTTTTACCGAACCAGATAACTCCTCTCATCGGCGATACTTTCAAATATACATAGTCGCCAACCGCAAATGATATATCTCTTCTTCCCTTATCGGCATAGCTCTTCTGTCGGTTTTGGATGGTGAGTAATCGTTTCTTAACGAAATCGACTTTGTCTGTAGCATCACAGATCATATCAGGCCCCAATACAAGTCTATTACCAGGTTCGACCAAACAAGTAGGAGATCGGCACGGTCTACCATACAATGCTTCGAATGGTGACATCTTCAGGCTCGCTTGGTAGCTGTTGTTATATGAGAACTCAGCTAAATGTAAATGGTCTTCCCATGATCCACCAAAGTCAAGGACACAAGCCCGCAATAAATCTTCTAGTATACGATTCACCCTCTCAGTCTGACCATCTGTCTGAGGATGATAAGCGGTGCTCAAGTTCAGCTTCGTTCCCAGTTCTACTTGAAATGCCTCCCAGAATTTGCTAGTAAATATTGGATCTCTATCACTAACTATACTGATCGGCACTCTGTGTAGCCTAACAATTTCCTTGAAATATATCTGCGCCAGACTCTGAGCAGTTCTGTTCGATCTGACAGGTATGAAATGGGCGATCTTCGTGAAGCGATCTACGATCACCCAAATACTGTCATTTCCTTTTCTGGTTCTGGGCAAACCATCTATGAAGTCCATGGAAATATGTTCCCACTTCCAACCTGGAATGTCCAGCGGTTGCAAAAATCCAGCAAGTTTCTGTTGGTCGCTTTTGACTAGTTGGCAAGTAGGGCACCTTCTGACATATATAGAGATGTCTCTTTTCAACGATTTCCACCAGAATGTTCGCTTGATAACGTTATACATTTTACTCACACCCGGATGGATACTGAGCTTAGATTTGTGCATTCATCGAGCACATCTCTTCTGAGTTCAGGAATTTCTGGAATACAAATTCGTCCTTGTAACCTCAGAATCCCTTCGCTATCGAGCTGGAAATATGAAGCATTGCCTTCATGAATCCGCTGGCTCATGTAGGATCTAAATTAACCCTAGAGGGGGGGTGAATAGGGTTTATTGCAAATTAAGTATATTTAAAATAATTGCAGAAATAAAAGATCACACACAGAAAATACCCAGATTCGGCAACAACTATGCCTACCGCTGCATTCAAGGTTTCTACTAGGAATTTTAAACAATCTCTTCGCTTACAGACTCTTGTAAACTTGCGACCTTCGCTCCCGACTGTTAAAACCCTACGCTCAAGACCTTGACACAACACGACCTCTTATGTTGTGATTTTTCAAACTACTCACACTAGTAGTTATTGACTTTAAGGAATAAAAAAAAAATTAAAAATCAAAAAATAAAAAGAAAATGAAACCCTAGGTTTTTAAATAGTTAGGGTTAACCCCTTTTAACATAAAAGAGGCGGCTCCCTTTTAATTGCTCCACCGCTTATACTCTTTAGCCCTAGCTTCCTTTGTCTCTTCCTGGAAATAGAAATGGCGGCTCAAAACAACTAGGGTTTCTCTGAAGGTGCTTGAATTGTGATCGCTGATTGATGAAACTCGGTTTTTCTGCTGCGCGATTCTCCTTAGCTTCAATCTCTGGTGGCTTGTATCTTTTGCGATCGAATTTATAGGAACTGATTTGGTTTCTGGCTTCTCTCGATTTCTGGTATGGTTTTTACTATTCGATTTTTGATATTGATATGCTTGATCTTCGATGATGTGTGCCGATGACGATTGGGTGTTATTTATAGGGTTAAAATCCCTAAAATTCTGCTCTGATTTCGACCTTGAGACTTGGCTATGATATTGCGATGGCTTTGAATTGATCTGTTTATTTCTTTTATTTGGGGCCAGGAAGTATATTCCTTTAATCTTGGTCTTTGGCTTTGAATTGGCGTGATTTCTGGACTTTGAAATCCTCAAACTTGAGTACGAATCCGTCTGATTTTTAATTGATCTTATATTTGAACAGATGCTATATTTGAACTTGTTTACTCTTGTGATTGCCGAATTCTCTGGAATGAGTTTTGAGTGATGAATCTTTCAATTTTGAATACAAGAATTTTGGAGTTTTAAATCTTCAACTTGTTCTGAATTTTTCTAACTTGGCCCCGTATGCTCTAAAAAATCTTGGTAGCTTCTTGAACTTTGATCGAGTCTTATAAAATCTCGTTTATTTATTGTTCTGAAAAAAAATATCTTTAGATACTTTAATCGCTTGTTGATCTCTCTGGGCTTTGAATTGAGTCTTCCTTTGAACAGAATCAATACTTGAACTTGCCAAACTTTTTTTTTTTAATTTATGTCGCACTTGATATTTGCCTTTTAACATTGATACCCATGTTTTCATATACACAAACCAGTGTAAATACACCATTGATACTCCATGTTTCCATGAACCTGTTTTATCTGCAGTTGTCTTGAATCATTGTGATTGCATGCATCATAGTATTTGCTTTGTTTATGAGCTCGATCATTCTTGTTTACCACTTGTATAATGCACCACACCCTTGGGCCTTGCATGTCTGACTTGTACATCTATGTTGCTCCTGACTTGGTACATATATATTAACTTGATGCTGATCAATGTTGGTCTGGCCATTTGAGCCTGCACTTCATTCAGTGTACAGAACTTCTTTATTATTGTTGTTACATGTACTATATCCAAATGCTTTGTAGTGTTCCTTTTTCTTGTCTGATCAATGCTTTTTATTTGTAATTGTTGTATGTCCACTTGCACTTGTAATCTGTTTCCATATCTGGTGAACCTGTAATATTTATCCTGCCTTGACCATGCTTCTTGTACTCCTGCTCCACTTTAAAATTGAGTCGCAATTGATCATTCACCATACTTGAGTTGCTTGCTAATGCCCAGTTTTTGTAGTTTTCATCATTTGCATTCTCTCTCTCCTTTTTTTTTTAAGTAGAGTTGCTTGAAGTCTTCACTGTTTTCTTGTAACTTGTATTGGTTCCATTCATGTTTGACTTGCCTATTGACTCTCTTGTTTATTGACCTGTCAACCATTTTACTTTTGCTTTTGACTTTTTTCCATGTTCATGAGTAGATTGCGCTGAGTCGAGATGGTCCAGGTGGCTACTCCTCAGTCGTGATACTGGATTGGCGTGGCAGTGCACAAGTGTATTCACGTGTGTATATGCAGCCATCCAGACGAGTTTTCCTGTCCCTGCATATCAGACAAAGTCTAGAAAAATGATGAGAAACACACTGTAATTCTGAGGCAAATAAAATTTTAAAAATAAATTTTTATTTGCTTTTATTTTATTTTATTTTTGTTGCAGTCTACTATGTGTTATTTTTGTGACAGGTATGAAGTCAGGATTTGACTGAAGGCTGTGAAGACAGAAGATGGACGATAGAAGACAGTAAAAAAAAATGTCAATGTATGAAAGTGTTTGTATGTGCAGTTGTATAGAGTGAGTGACAGAGTTGTATGAATGAAATGTAATATGTCAAATAGTGGAGTAAAAAGATGTACTTTTGATATTGAAATAAAATATTTTTATAAAATACTGTGTGATTGTTCAAATTTCTGTATCAGTGTATTTACAAACACATTCAATAATAAAAATATATTTGGTTGTTATCATCAAACAAAAATCATATAATTGTGTATACAACACTGTTATATACAACAATCTCCCCCTTTTGATGATGACAAACAAATAAAAGATTTTGAATGTGTGAATGTGTTTGAAACGTGTTTGAAATGTGAAGTGTGTTACTCCCGCTATTTGTAAGCTCCCCCTACAACTAAGCTTCCCTTATTGATGCACATAGATTTGAAAATTTTGAAATGAATTAATCAATCCCAAATTTTAAAATATTCTATAAATGTTTACTCATCCATCAAAATCTTGATCATTCTCCCCCTTTTGTTATCATCAAAAGAATAACAATAAATTAAAATAGTGATGAATATAAACTAGAAATATAAATTCGGATCAAGAGGATAATATATCGTAAATCTCATTGAATCAAACAAAAATCATAATATTCTTTGAATCAGAGACAAATTTCACTTTCAGAATGAATGTATTTACTATGGATTTTATAGAATTAGGAGAGTCCAATATTTGAATATAAAATTTAAAGGTTTCAAATATGCTTAAAAAAATATGTTAAGCACTTTCTAACCACGCATAGCCCAAAGGTCTTTTAAATGGGGTTAGTAGTAACTTAACTTTATCCTCTCTGATGAGTTCCATCCATGCACAGCCCGAAGGCCTTTTAAGTGAGAATGAAAGCACATAGAGATTAAGGTATTTCACCCACGCATAACCGCGAGGACTTTTAAATGGGAGTGAGTACCAAGGATATTATTATTTATTTATTTAGTTATTTCTAAATTTCAAGAATAATTAGAACTCCCCAAATTAAATAAAACCATGATGAGTGACAGAAGTATGGTAGATATAGAAGATGGTCGTGAAATAAGCTTTAATTCAAAAATATTATAAAATCTTTCCAATCATCATGAGATTTAAAATATTTCCTTATGATGAAAATATATTATAGTTAATACTCATCACAATTTCAAGATCTGTCATAATTTCAACGAATTCCAAAATAGTTCAAATGATCAATCATTTAACTTTTGAATAACCATTTAAGAAATTTTATTTTATTATTATATATATATATACATATATATATATATATATTAATTTTAATGGATAATGATTAATCAATTTCTATAATTCCCAAATCTAAGCGTAATCGTGAAAATCTATCTTCGGGAAGAGGTTTTGTAAAGATATCAGCAAGTTGACCGTCAGTTGTAATAAACTCAATACAAATATCTTCTCGTGAAATGTGATCTCTAATAAAATGATGTCTCACATCTATGTGTTTAGTGCGTGAATGGTGAACAGGATTATTAGACAAGTCTATAGCACTTTTACTATCACATTTTAGTGGTACTTTTTTATAAATTAGACCAAAGTCTGAAAGAGTTTGCATCATCCATAGTATTTGTGCACAACAACTTCCCAAAGCAATGTATTCAGCCTCAGTTGTGGATAAAGCAACACAATTTTGTTTCCGACTTGACCATGAGACTAACGAGTGTCCTAGCATAAAACAAGTTCCACTAGTGCTTTTTCTATCAACAAGAGATCCAGCATAATCAGCATCAGAATATCCGATTAGTTTGAAATTATTGCATGCGGGGTACCATAAACCAAATTTGTGTGTGTGCAAAAGATATCTTAAAATTCTTTTTGTGGCTTTTAAATGAGATTCTTTTGGGTTGGATTGAAAGCGAGCACATAAACAAACAGCAAACATAATATCAGGCCTAGATGCAGTGAGATAAAGAAGTGAACCAATTATTCCACGATATTTCTTCTGATCAACTGCAACTCCTTTCTCGTCTTTGTCAAGCTTGGTTGAAGGACTCATCGGTGTTCTGAGTGGTTTTGCATTTTCTAGTCCAAATTTTTTCAGCAATTCAGCAATGTATTTTGTTTGTGATATGAAAATTCCCTTGGAGCTTTGTTTAATTTGAAATCCAAGGAAATATTTTAATTCACCTACCAAGCTCATTTCGAATTTATCCTGCATGACTTTTTCAAATTTCTCACACAAACAATTGTTAGTAGCACCATATATAATATCATCAACATAAATTTGGACAATTAAAAAATCATCACCTTCATGTAATAGAAACAATGTAGTGTCAGCACTGCCCTTTTTAAATCCCTTTTCCAAAAGATATGCACTTAAACAATCGTACCAAGCTCTAGGAGCTTGTTTAAGACCATATAATGCTTTTTCAAGTTTGAATACATGGTTTGGAAATTCATAATTTTCAAAACCGGGAGGTTGTTCCACAAAAACTTCTTCTTTTAATTCTCCATTTAAAAATGCACTTTTTACGTCCATTTGTTTTAGTTTGAAACCTTTATAACACGCGAAACTGAGCAAAATTCTAATGGCTTCTAACCTAGCTACTGGTGCAAATGTTTCATCAAAATCAATGCCTTCAATTTGATTATATCCTTTTGCAACCAACCTAGCTTTGTTTCTAATTACATTTCCGAATTCATCAAGTTTATTTTTGAACACCCATTTAGTTCCTACTACTGGATAGTCATTCGGTCTAGGAACTAATTTCCAAATTTATTCCGTTCAAATTGATTAAGTTCTTCTTGCATCGCTAAAAACCAACTTTCATCATTAAGTGCAATTTCAACATTTTTAGGTTCGATTTCTGAGATGAAACAACCGTGAATACAAAAAGTACAGATATCTTTATTAAATGATGAACGAGTTCGTATACCTGCCGTTGGATTTCCTATCACCAATTCTGGAGGATGGTTGGTTTTGAATTTCAACTTTTCGACTTCAAATGTTTGTTTTGTTTGATCATCACTTCCAGTCTTCTCTTTGCTATTTTCTTTTTCACCCTCATGTGTAATTTCCTCATCGTTTTTCTCTTTTTCCATCGTATCCAGATCTGATTCATCAAATTTCACGTTTATGGTTTCAACAATGATTTTTGATCGTTTGTTGAAAATTCGATAAGCCTTGCTTCTTGACGAGTAACCCATGAAAATTCCCTCGTCAGCCTTTGATTCAAACTTACCAAGATGATCACCTGTATTAAGAAGATAACAAGGGCATCCAAACACTCTAAAATATGAAATGTTAGGCTTTCTGTCAAACCACAATTCATAGGATGTTTTGTTAAGTATTGGTCTAATCATTACTCTGTTCATTACATGGCAGGATGTATTAACTGCCTCTGCCCAAAAAGTCAAAGGCAAATTATATTCACTTAACATAGATCTAGCCAATTCCTGTAATGTACGATTTTTCCTTTCGACTACCCCATTTTGCTGGGGTGTTCGAGGAGCAGAAAATTCGTGTTTAAAACCATTTTCTTCACAAAAATTTTCAAAATCCAAATTTTCAAATTCACCACCATGATCACTTCTTAAAGTTTTTATTGAAACACCTTTTTCATTTTGAACGATTTTTGCAAACTTTGAAAAATAATCAAAAGTTTCGGATTTTTTGGCTAGAAAATAAACCCATGTAAATCTAGAATAATCATCAACTAACACATAACAATATCTTTTTCCATTTAAGCTAGCGATTTCATTTGGTCCAAATAAATCCATGTGAATCAATTCAAGTACCCTATTAGTGCTAACAACATTTTTGGGACGAAATGATGAACGACTGAATTTTCCCATAGCACATGATTTACATACTTTATTATTTTTATATTTCTGATGTGGTAGACCTCTTACCAATTCTTTTGATTCAAGTTTTTCCAAGAGACTCATACTAGCGTGACCCAATCTCCTATGCCATAAGAATACTTCTTCATCCGTAGCTACTAAACATCGTGAGAGAGTCAAATCTTCGAATGAAATAGTATAAACATTTCCTTTTCTTTTTCCCGTGAACACAATATTGTTTGTGGATTTTTCAATAATTTTGCAGGATTCATTATCAAATATCACACTCATTCCTTTGTCACATAGTTGGCTTATGGAAATTAGATTATGATGCAAGTTTTCAACATATAAAACATCAGTTAAGGAGAAGGTACTACTACCTACTTTACCTTTACCGATAATTTTACATTTTCTGTTATCGCCCATTATCACACTTCCTCCTTTATATTTTTCAAGGCTAAGGAACTTTGATTTATCTCCTGTCATATGTTTGGAACAACCTGAATCCAAGTACCATTCTTGTTGTTCCTTAGCCCGCCAACATACCTACACACAAGAAGAAGAGAATGACCTAGAGAAACTCATAGGTCTAATAAAATTAGTAACTGACAAATTTTGATTTTGAACAACAGATCCTTTTGGAATCCAAATTTGTTTGTTTTTATTAAATCCAAATCTATTACAATCACTCGTCAACCCTTTTGGAACCAAAATTTGTATGAATTTTTTATTATTGTTCCTATTTTGACATTTTTCATAGCTATGTCCAATTTTTCCACATTTTGTACATTTAGGAAAAACACTTCCACCCTTCGCATTATCATTCATATTAACGTATGTTTTCCCAAATCCTAATCCTTTTCTATTATTAGCATATAATTGGTTTCCAAGCAGCATTCTAAATGACTTTTCCCCTTTTGAAAACTTACTCAATGTTATTTCCAGATTTTTTACTTTGGTTTTAAGTGCTTCATTTTCATTTACAAGAGAAGTACATCTGTTAATAAAGTTCTTTCTTTTTGTGTCATCACTTTCTCTTAAAGCCAAGTGTTCTTGTTTTAATTTTTCAAAATTTGCCTTAAATTCTGTTTGCTCTTGTTTTAATAACTTGCAGTTTTCACAATCAAGGTTTGTCATTTTTCCAAGCTCATCTTCTAACCTATTGTTTTCGTGGACCAATTTTAACCTATCAGATTTTAATTTCTTGATTTTTAGTTCAAGTGAATCAACGGTTTTGGTGAGATTATGACACATTAAAATTAAATCTTTATAAGAGTAATTTGGTACCTCAGTGGAATCATCTTCGCTACTGTCTGGATCTGACTGTGCCATAAGGCATAAATTGGCTTCCTCTTTATCACTGTCAGAGTCTTCTTCTTCTCCTTCTTCATCGTCCCATGTAGCTGCAAAGGCTTTCTTTTTCTTCTTCTTCTTTCTGTCTTTCTGAAGTAATGGGCAATTTGGTTTGATATGGCCAGGTTTATTGCAGTTGTAACATATGACTTCATCATCTGAATTGTCGGAATTCTTGGATTTGTTGGATTTTGAACTCTTCTTTCGTGACTTGTATTTTTTGTTAGTCCACTTTTTAAGAACCATGGCCAACTCTTCGATAGGATTCTCAGTTTCATCGTTACTTTCAACAGTGTTGCTTAGAGCAATTGTCTTTTTCTTTGATTCTGAATCATCGCGTCCTTCTTTGGCTTTTAACTCCATTTCATAAGCAATCAGATTTCCAATCAATTCTTCTATTTTCAACTTATTTAGATCTTTTGATTCTTGAATGGCAGTTACTTTGGCTTCGAAATTCATTGGCAGCACTCTCAGTATCTTGCGTATTAATTCTACTTCAGTGTAGACTTTTCCAAGAGCCCTTGCATTATAAATCAGTGTGGAGAATCGACCATACATCTCTTTTATATATTCGTCTTTTCGCATCGTGAAATTTTCATATTCGTTGCAGGGTAGTGCGAGACGAGATTCCTTGACCTGAGATGTTCCTTCATGTGTAACTTCCAAAGTATGCCAAATTTCCTGCGCAATTGAACAGTGAGATATACGGTTAAATTCAGTTTTATCAAGAGCACAAATTAAAGCATTCATTGCTTTGGCATCAGTTGAGAATATTTTTTTATCATTAGCATCCCACTTATCTTTTGGTTTAGGAATTTCAATATCATTGATAATCGTAACTGGAGGTTTATAGCCTGTTTCAACGATATCCCATACATCATAATCAACTGAACTTAAGTAAATTTTCATCCTAGCTTTCCAATAAGCATAATCAGTTCCATTAAACATTGGTGGCCTAGCTATGGACTGACCCTCTGGAAAAAGCGTTGTTAGACAAATTCATGAATCTAGAGTTAAAAATACCTGCTCTGATGCCACTTGTAGGATCTAAATTAACCCTAGAGGGGGGGTGAATAGGGTTTATTGCAAATTAAGTATATTTAAAATAATTGCAGAAATAAAAGATCACACACAGAAAATACCCAGCTTCGGCAACAACTATGCCTACTGCTGCATTCAAGGTTTCTACTAGGAATTTTAAACAATCTCTTCGCTTACAGACTCTTGTAAACTTGCGACCTTCGCTCCCGACTGTTAAAACCCTACGCTCATGACCTTGACACAACACGACCTCTTATGTTGTGATTTTTCAAACTACTCACACTAGTAGTTATTGACTTTAAGGAATAAAAAAAAATTTTAAAATCAAAAAATAAAAAGAAAATGAAACCCTAGGTTTTTAAATAGTTAGGGTTAACCCCTTTTAACATAAAAGAGGCGGCTCCCTTTTAATTGCTCCACCGCTTATACTCTTTAGCCCTAGCTTCCTTTGTCTCTTCCTGGAAATAGAAATGGCGGCTCAAAACAACTAGGGTTTCTCTGAAGGTGCTTGAATTGTGATCGCTGATTGATGAAACTCGGTTTTTCTGCTGCGCGATTCTCCTTAGCTTCAATCTCTGGTGGCTTGTATCTTTTGCGATCGAATTTATAGGAACTGATTTGGTTTCTGGCTTCTCTCGATTTCTGGTATGGTTTTTACTATTCGATTTTTGATATTGATATGCTTGATCTTCGATGATGTGTGCCGATGACGATTGGGTGTTATTTATAGGGTTAAAATCCCTAAAATTCTGCTCTGATTTCGACCTTGAGACTTGGCTATGATATTGCGATGACTTTGAATTGATCTGTTTATTTCTTTTATTTGGGGCCAGGAAGTATATTCCTTTAATCTTGGTCTTTGGCTTTGAGTTGGCGTGATTTCTGGACTTTGAAATCCTCAAACTTGAGTACGAATCCGTCTGATTTTTAATTGATCTTATATTTGAATAGATGCTATATTTGAACTTGTTTACTCTTGTGATTGCCGAATTCTCTGGAATGAGTTTTGAGTGATGAATCTTTCAATTTTGAATACAAGAATTTTGGAGTTTTAAAATCTTCAACTTGTTCTGAATTTTTCTAACTTGGCCCCGTATGCTCTAAAAAATCTTGGTAGCTTCTTGAACTTTGATCGAGTCTTATAAAATCTCGTTTATTTATTGTTCTGAAAAAAAATATCTTTAGATACTTTAATCGCTTGTTGATCTCTCTGGGCTTTGAATTGAGTCTTCCTTTGAACAGAATCAATACTTGAACTTGCCAAACTTTTTTTTTTTAATTTATGTCGCACTTGATGTTTGCCTTTTAACATTGATACCCATGTTTTCATATACACAAACCAGTGTAAATACACCATTGATACTCCATGTTTCCATGAACCTGTTTTATCTGCAGTTGTCTTGAATCATTGTGATTGCATGCATCATAGTATTTGCTTTGTTTATGAGCTCGATCATTCTTGTTTACCACTTGTATAATGCACCACACCCTTGGGCCTTGCATGTTTGACTTGTACATCTATGTTGCTCCTGACTTGGTACATATATATTAACTTGATGCTGATCAATGTTGGTCTAGCCATTTGAGCCTGCACTTCATTCAGTGTACAGAACTTCTTTATTATTGTTGTTACATGTACTATATCCAAATGCTTTGTAGTGTTCCTTTTTCTTGTCTGATCAATGCTTTTTATTTGTAATTGTTGTATGTCCACTTGCACTTGTAATCTGTTTCCATATCTGGTGAACCTGTAATATTTATCCTGCCTTGACCATGCTTCTTGTACTCCTGCTCCACTTTAAAATTGAGTCGCAATTGATCATTCACCATACTTGAGTTGCTTGCTAATGCCCAGTTTTTGTAGTTTTCATCATTTGCATTCTCTCTCTCCTTTTTTTTTTTTAAGTAGAGTTGCTTGAAGTCTTCACTGTTTTCTTGTAACTTGTATTGGTTCCATTCATGTTTGACTTGCCTATTGACTCTCTTGTTTATTGACCTGTCAACCATTTTACTTTTGCTTTTGACTTTTTTCCATGTTCATGAGTAGATTGCGCTGAGTCGAGATGGTCCAAGTGGCTACTCCTAAGTCGTGATACTGGATTGGCGTGGCAGTGCACACGTGTATTCACGTGTGTATATGCAGCCATCCAGACGAGTTTTCCTGTCCCTGCATATCAGACAAAGTCTAGAAATGATGAGAAACACACTGTAATTCTGAGGCAAATAAAATTTTAAAAATAAATTTTTATTTTATTTTATTTTTGTTGCAGTCAACTGTGTGTCCTTTTTGTGACAGGTATGAAGTCAGGATTTGACTGAAGGCTGTGAAGACAGAAGATGGACGATAGAAGACATTAAAAAAAAATGTCAATGTATGAAAGTGTTTGTATGTGCAGTTGTATAGAGTGAGTGACAGAGTTGTATGAATGAAATGTAATATGTCAAATAGTGGAGTAAAAAGATGTACTTTTGATATTGAAATAAAATATTTTTATAAAATACTGTGTGATTGTTCAAATTTCTGTATCAGTGTATTTACAAACACATTCAATAATAAAAATATATTTGGTTGTTATCATCAAACAAAAATCATATAATTGTGTATACAACACCGTTATATACAACAGCTCATTCCTTTAATAAATTTTTTGTCTTTTTGGAGAGCAGATATCTTGTCAATCAAAGAAGTCGCAATGATAAAACTGGCGATCATAACATTCTTTCTACTTAACGCATCGTCCACGACATTGGCTTTCCCTGGAGTGTATAGAATCTCAAAATAGTATGCTGCAAGGAACTCTAGCCAACGTTGCTGCCTCAGATTCAAGTCTTTCTGGGTGAACAGATACTTTAGCGACTGATGATCTGTAAACAGTTCGATTTTCTTACCCAGAAGATAGTGTCTCCAGATTTTCAAAGCAAATACGATGGCCAACAACTCAAGATCATGAGTGACATAGTTCCTTTCATGTGGCTTCAGCTGACGGCTAGCATAAGCAACCACTTGACCTCTTTGCATTAGTACTGCACCAAGGCCTTCTCTAGAGGCATCTATCCAAACTTTCAAGTCCTGATTGCCATCGATTATCGTTAACACTGGAGCCATTGTTAATCTTAACTTTAGCTCCTCAAAAGCCTCCTCACATTCTGGAGTCCACTTGAATTTTGAGTGCTTATTTGTAAGCTTTGTTAAGTGACCAGATATCTTCGAAAAATCTTTAACTAACTTCCGGTAATAACTAGCCAATCCAAGAAAACTTCGGACTTCTGTGGGAGTACTGGGCTGTTACCAATTTTGAATAGCGGTGATTTTACTAGGGTCCACAGCAGTTCCTTCTTTTGATACGACGTGGCCCAAAAATTTTACTTCATCTTGACAGAATATACATTTGGACAGTTTGGCTTTCAATACATTCCTTCTCAGAATTTCTAGAACTTGATCCAAATGTTTTTTATGTTGGGACTTTGACTTAGAGAAGATTAGAATATCATCAATAAAAACCAGAACAAACTTATTCAGGACTTCTCTGAACAGTCGATTCATCAAATCGACGAAGTAACCTGGAGCGTTATATAAGCTGAACGACATTACTAACCACTCATAGAATAAGTCGGGACCTCTGAATGCTGTCATAGGAACACACTCTTCGCAATACGAAGCTGATGGAAGCCTGTAGCTAGGTCCATCCTTGAAAATACTTGTGCTCCATTCAGACGATCCAATAAATCATTAATTCGCGAAAATGGATATTTATTCTTTATTATCTGCTTATTCAAATCACAATAATCCACACATAGTCGCAGAATACCATCGGACTTTGGGACAAACACCACTACTGCTCCTCAATCAGAGAAACTAGGCCTGATCAGACCCTTCCATTCAAGCTGTCGAGTTTGATTGTCTAGTTCTTCTTTCTCCTTTAGAGTCATTCTCCGAATAGCGTGCACTACTGGCCTTGCGTTCGGAATTAAAATGATCTTGAAATCTATTTCTCTCTGCGGAGGTAAGTTGACAACTTCTTCGAACACATCTGCATAATTCTTTATAACAGGAATATCTTTGATGAGGTCCGGAATATTCTCTGTGACTACAAGGATACTTTCTATTTGAGCAGGAGAAACATCCAAAGCTTCCCAGAAGTCTTTTCTATTAGAATTCTGAACTTCACAGGGAATGGTTATATAATCACCTGATTTAATCTTCGCCTTGACGACTCTGTCGGCGCATTTTTCTGAGCCTTCTGCTATTTTTGGTCGAGTGGAACCCAATGTGAGATTTCTATTTTATAAATGATATGGAAAATGACGATGTATAAATTATATAGTCGATGCGTTCTAATCCTGAGACATGGGCTAGATTGTCTTGAATTCGGTAAGGACAATCCTTTGCCTTGGTTCATGATGGAAATCCAATTTCCAAATACGACACCGTGCGGTTTTGATTGTGTGTGTGTGTGTATATATATATATATATATATATATATATATATATATATATGGCGACATGATATATGGTACCCATGCCGTCTATGATTGATATTTATGATTGTATCTAAAATTAGAAACTAACTAGAAACGAGCTAGGACGGATGGTTTCCTGGGTATTGGTCTGATGTTGGTTTCGGCCTTCGGGGTTAATACTTAGGGAATCGTTCTCCTACTAGTTTATGGTTGGAGTCTGATTAAGAATTAAATGATAAAAATTACATTTTAAATGATTTGTTTTGCTCGTATCAAGCATATTTTGGTCGATATAAGGTAAAACTCTATCCTCCGATTTGCGTTGCATTGTGTGATGGGACTTGAGTCTTATACCGACTTCATTTTTACAAAAAGCATTGCGATGTTTAAAGATTTACTTGTTTTAAAGCATTGGAAATCCAATGGAGTAAACCCGTTCCGTGAAAGTGGCGTGGTCCTGTGATTAGCCATATAATAAATGTGTTAAGTAGATTTCTCATACCAATCCCATGACTGACTCGTAGTTTGTTTCACTTGCAAACTCGGGTGCCCCTTTTTCTACACGGGCAGCCTTGTGTTCAGGTTTTAGCAGGCTTTTCTAGATAGCTAGAGCTGAAGATGGATTCTATCATTTATCTCTTTTTATGCTGTTCAGCTCCTATTGTACATATTATGTTTGTTTTCCGCTGTAGACATTTATGTATAGCTGAACTGTATTTGTACTAAGTATGATCCTGTATACTATGTAACTCTGATGATTATGTTTATCCAGTGTATTATTTGTTCATTATCTGGTGTATTTATTTAATTCTGTTATGCTATTATCTGTTTATGTGTTATATTCCAAAGATTACCCTTATCACCGTCAGTACGGGGTTTTGGGGTCGTCACATCGTGGTATCAAAATGTAACGACCGGGAATTTCGCTCGATCCGAATCAGTCGCTAAACCGACCAAGACCGTACGAAACGCCTGATTGTTTTGAGAACACGACAAATTAGAATGCAGACAGAAGAACATTTCATTGTTAGTTACAACAATTCCGTCTGATACAAGAATATACAGAGCATAAATGAATAAAATACATTCGATAAATATCATAGATTTAAATTACATTTAAATACATCGCAGCGGAAAAAAATACAATACACAACTAGAAGAGATATACTGATACAGAGCTTTCCGGATATCATTCCAGCTGTAAACCAGGTTCCTGTAAATATAAATCTGCAAAAACCAAAACTACTAGCTGCCCGTGTCAAAATAAGGGCACCCAGAGTTTAGGTTAAAAACAATAAACTCCAGGTCAGTCATGGGACTGGTGTGAGAACTAAAACAGTTATTAATCTTTATTTTAAAGTTAGGTAAATCAAGGGACCACGCCGTATAACACGGAACGGGTTTCCTCCCAAGAATACCAGTGCATAAAACAACAGCGCAATGCTAAATAAAAAACAATGAAGCTGTTATAAGACCCAGGTCCCATCACACAATGCAACGCAAGCCGAAGGATAGGGTTTTACCTTATAACAGCCAAATAATGCTTAATACGCGAAATTTTATCTTTTGATTCTTAATCAGACTCCAACCGTAAATTAGTAAGAGAACGATTCCCTAAGTATTAACCCCGAAGGCCGAAACCAACATCAGACCAATACCCAGGAAACCACCCATCTTATCTCGTTTCCAGTTAGTTTCTGATTTTATATACAATCATAAATATCAATCATAGGCGGCATGAATGTCCCATACCACTATGTCTCCATATATAGGTATACAATCAAAACCGCAAAATGTCGTATTGGAAGTTGGATTATCATTTATGATATGAACCGAGGCTAGGGATCGTCCTCACCGATTCGAGAGCCTCTAGTCCGCCCCTCAGGATCAGAGCTCGAGTGACCCTTGGATCGTCAGGGTCGGTCAACCGATGTGGATTATGATTCTTGAACACTACGTTTCCCCGCCCTATGGGGCGTAAATGAGCCAACAAACGACTCCATCGGCTTCACATAGTCACCGATATATATCTGAGGCGCCTCGCAACAGCAACAACCACATAAGTCAAACTCGTCAGGGCGTGTAAAACCACTGGCGCCACTTCTAACTAGAAGGAAACGCATGCCCCCCCTGATATCCGTCTCCCGTTTTTGGTTCATACCGGGTGAAAAACTCCATATTTGAAAAGATAAAAATAGATTTTTATCGAAATGAACTAGTTTTAAACTAGAATTATAATTCCATTTGTTTTTAAAATAAATAAACTGGAGATTAGTTAAGTTGAATGGTTTTTGGGGTATTGATCTGATGTTGGTTTCTGCCTTCGGGGTTAATACTTAGGGAATTGCTCACTTGCTAATTTACGGTTAGGGACTGATTGAAATGTGATGTGATTTTGGGGTTTATCGTGAACCATCTTTTAAATGACACTGATTCTTTAACCCAGTCAAAGATTAAAACTAAGTGGAGTTTTAATGAATCTTTAATTAGATTGAAAAGATCGAGAATGGAGTATCACCAGTTTTACTCCAGGCGGTAGTTAAATCTTTAATTAGATTTTAATGTGAAATGGTAATTGAATTTACCGATAACACCGTGGTGTTAGATATGAAGTATGACCAGTTTTACTTCATGGGATAAATAGGTTGGGAATGGAAAATAAAATAAATAATTACTTCGGTGTGGTTCGCTAATCCCGACTAGTTTGAAGTGATATTCAAAGGAAGATTAAAGACTAAATTTAAAAGAATTTATCTTTGATAAAATTAATGAGAACCTTTCCCTAAGAATGTGAAATTTAGAAACTAACTGTAGGTTGGCTAAGATGAATGGTTTCCTGGGTATTGATCTGATGTTGGTTTCAGCCTTCGGGGTTAATATTTGGGAAATTGTTCTCGTACTAATTTACGGTTAGTGACTGATGAATTGGAATGAGGCGTATGTTGTGTTTTTGTAACACTTGTTTATTATATACGCTAGTTATTCAGAAAGACCGGGTTTATCCCATTCTGAATAACTGATTCGGCGATTAGTCAAAGATGAAGACGGTGGTTGAAGACCAGAACGATGTGAAATGAAATAAAATATTTATATAGTTAAAAATATTTTATAGTTGAAAATAGAATTTTTAACGTGTATTTAAAATGAAATGAATATAAACAAATCGAAGGATTTGTTTATATACACACATTTGACTGATATTGATTGGGACGATAAATTTTACACATCGCCCAACTGCACAAATAAAATCTGTGTTTAATTGTTTGAAAACCCCACACGGGTATTGGGATGATATATGACATACACTAGTCCCAATAATTAGCTGTATGTCGATTGATTGATTGACAGGCTGTTATAAGCGTTAAATAATTATATTTGATGCTTATACACTGTAGAATGCACTCTGGATGATGGTTGATTATTTATCGTTGTTATTTTATACATGTGTTGTAGAAAATCCATATAATTAACATTATATGGTAATTGATTGGGCCTCATTCCAGTTTTGAAATAGAAATATTTGAAATAGAATATTTGAAATAGAAATATATGAAGCCGGGTTGATTAGATTGACGCCATTTTGACATGAACGATATTTATATCGATTTTATTCATTTTTCAATGAATATTGAAAGTGAATTGAAATTCGAATTAAATTGAATAGATTTGAAATTCGAATCAAATTGAACAGATTTGAAATTCGAATTAAATTGAATAGATTTGAAATTCGAATTAAATTCAAATGAATTGAAATTCGAATTAAATTGAATAGATATGAAATTCGAATTAAATTGAAATGAATTGAAATTCGAATTAAATTGAAATGAATTGAAATTCGAATTAAATTGAAATTGAATTGAAATCGATTTGAATTAAAATTAAAATGAATTTATATTGAAAATTTCAATTTTGATTTGAATTTGAAATGAAGTTGAAATCGTATCGAAAACGAATTTAAAACGATTTATAAAATACGTTTTGAAAGGAAATCGACGAAATATATATAATATATATATTATATATATATAACGGCCTGAATAGAATGCGCCGCACCGCGGCAGTTCGTGAATTTCGACCATTGACTTCGAACAGATATTACGGGAGATCCGACCGTCGGATTCTCCTAAAACCGGAACCGTTGGGTTTGTATCGAAAAGAGCTTTCTAACGAATATTAGAAATTAGAAATCTAACGGTTGGATTTGGAATTATGTCCAAATCAAATTTGGAAAACGTCGTTGTAAGTGCAGTTCGATGGTCGTTGGTGGAAATCGACTGTACGGGCCTTGATAAAATTATTGATGTAACACCCCACCTCCGCCAGGGTGACTCTTGCAAGCACTCTGACTTTGGAGGGGCGTTTGAATCAGGTAAACATGCATAATGATATATCAAGAACATATGTATATATGTAAACCGAGTAAATAACATAGATAAAACAGCGGAAGATTTTCAAACCATTTCAAAACAAGTCTGGTACAACATAATGCTAACTTTCCAAATACACAAGTCTAGATAAAACAACATTACTGAAAAACTGAAATACATAAGTACTATCCCCAAAATAAGTGATAACCATAGCTAGCTTCATGTCAAGACCGTACATGAGCTAAAATCCCACAAACAAGCGATCAGAAATCCAGCTAAGCTCCAATATTCCCTCCCTAAGAACCTGGGGGGGGGGGGAAACGGAAGAAAAGAGGCGAAAGAAAACAGGTCAGTCAAAAAGACTGAGTAAGCCCTACTACAATCAATGTAAACTGGTAAAGTTAACTGGCATGAGCAGCAGGGATGAACATAAGGATAACAACATACTAGCATGATGATTAACTAACAAGGTAGATAAAGGTGTCATCGCATAATCAGGATTAAGGTTTTGCACCACAGGTGTACTAGCAAACTAACATGACTTGAATAAACAAGTATTGATCCCTTGGCCCAAGCTTTGGCCCAATAACGTGTAGTGACCCCAATACGAGGTCCAAAGTGTAAACAAGAAGTGATCCCCAGGCCCAAGTTTGGCCCAACATCATGAATGACCCAAACCAAGGTCCAACTAGCACGGTCTAGTCGATCGGCTCCCTATAAGCCTAACTCGTCAAGTGTCTGTGTCACACGGCCCAACTACGAAGTGTAGCTAAACTGTGCTAGGTCCACCCTAGGGTGTATCAAGTCCTAGGGTGTCAACCACTGACACGAATCAATGCACGCACAGTCTAAACCTACTGGTGCCCGTGCCTGCTTTTTCAACTTCGGACCATGTGCACGACCATGGCCCGCCTGAACCTACACCGGCGCACCTACTCAGCCGTCGTTTTGGTCGCTTACATGGCATCCCAGTAATCGTGCCCCTCCCTAGCCTAGTCCCTAGGGTATCATGATACAACTAAGAGGGTTACTGGTGCAAAGGACCACGTAACTAGGGTTTCCTTAATGGGTTAAACGTGGTTAACCCAACTCATTCAAGTACCAAGTTGGTTAAGTGTACCCAAGGTTCATGACTTAACCCTACCAACCCATCGTGTTTCCTTGGTTAAGTATTCAAGCGGTCCATGACTCAACCCTAATCACGAGGCATTAATTAATTAATGGCCTTAACCTCTCACATTAGACTTTGTTGTGGTTACTAGTTAAGCCGGGCGGGTCCGGGTAGCTTTACACCACAACTTGGTCTAACCTCGGGTTTAAGGTACAACATGACCAACTTCTCACATTGGGTCCTATTGTTTGTAGCAACTAGTTAAGCCGGTCGGTTCCGGGTAGGTTTACGCTACAAACTCAACCCAACCTCGAGTTGGTCACACTCATATTTTCTAAGTGTCATGTCCATCATGTTCCCAAAACACATTACAAGTTTTCAAGCAATTGGGTAGACCTAACTTAATAGGTAAATTCCCAATGGGTAGACCTAACTTAATAGGTAAATTCCCAAGCTTATGTTTTTATGTCTTTTAAGTTTACCCAACCCCAAACGCAATCCCATCGCTTACATATCGCAATAGCGCATAAAGGATAGAAAGAGGGAACTTGGCATAATCGTGACATAAAGGTGTTGAAGCCACAAGTTCAACATGGTGGCATAAGAAATGTACATATGTTCATATACTTGCATATTACATTTTTAGGCCTCAAAAGCATGCATAAAACCAATCTTGGCATATTGGTGGTACATGGTGATAAATGACATGTAAAAATGGCCATAAGTTCGCATTTAGCCTCACATGCAAGTTATCATAAGGGATATGATAACTTACATGTTGCCAAAATGCAACCTTTAGCATAAAGCTTGAAACTTTATGTTCATAAGCCCAAGATAAGCTTGCATAACATGATAACATGAGCCAAATGATCAACCCAAACTTGCATAACATAATTTGCATATCATATGGCAAACTTGCATATCAAACTTGCATAACATAACTTGCATATCATATGACAACATGCATATCAAACTTGCATAACATAACTTGCATAACATATGACAACTTGCATATCAAACTTGCATAACATAACTTGATGAACTTGCATATCACATCATAGTAAACTTGCATATCATATGACAACTTGCATATCAAACTTTTATAACATAACTTGCATAACATATGACAACTTGCATATCAAACTTGCATAACATAACTTGATGAACTTGCATATCACATCATAGTAAACTTGCATATCATATGACAACTTGCATATCAAACTTGCATAACATAACTTGCATAACATATGACAACTTGCATATCAAACTTGCATAACATAACTTGCATAACATATGACAACTTGCATATCAAACTTGCATAACATAACTTGATGAACTTGCATATCACATCATAGTAAACTTGCATATCATATGACAACTTGCATATCATACATTTAACTTTAGAGTCTAAGTATGAAAGGAATAGGGCTTACAATGCTTAGGAAATATGACAAAGCCCTTATGCAACCAATTAGACCCAAAATGCAAGCTCTAACATAAAAACCCTTGAGCCAAAATGATCAAAACTCTTTCTTTATGATGTAAATATGGAAACTTGACTTGAATGCAAGCTAATGACACTCATACAAGTTTGAAAACACTTGTATGCATGGAAAATCACTTAGAAATTTATTTAGGAATTGTATGAAGAGAGTGGAGGCCATGAGAGGATTGATTTTGCCATAGTTTAGTTGTAGGGTTGATTAATGATGATTTAGGCTAGGTCTAGGGGTCCTTTTATAGAAGTTTAGGTTAGTTTAGGCCATAGGATTAACCCTAGTTTAGATCTAAACCATCAAAAATCGTCATAGGCCAGCAGAACAGACCAGAGAACCAAAACAGATGCACCAAGCCAGCCAGGGTCAAGCCAGAAAGCTGTGCAGGCTTCTGGCTCGACACGGGCGCACTTCCCAAGTGCGCCAGTGTATTTTTGTGCTGGCGCACTTCACAATTGCGCCAGTACATTCTGGCTTGTTTTCGGTTTTTCTGCCTAACTTCGTTCGTCCATATCTTCTTCATACGGACTCCGATTTTCGAAAACTCGGACTCTATTTCGCGTATTTTTCCGAGACGAACGCAATGGCACAGCCCGTTTCCCTTGATTCAGATTTTAGAATTTAATTCTGCCTCGACTTACATCATTACAGGTTATTGAAAATACGGGTTGTTACATTCTCCCCTCCTTAATGGATTTCGTCCCCGAAATCTTCAAGTTAGGAAGAACGTATCCTACCATCCAATCATCCATCTACTCAAAACATCATCCACGAGCAATCATTGTCCTTACAAGATTCTAAATGTTGTATGAACATATGCAAAGGTGTGTTTATATGCACTTATCTAATGCAAATATCATCAATGCAAATTATGTTAGTGAAATGAATCCATATGTATGCAATTCCTAACATAATGTATAACATCTATATGTGTGCACATAACATACATCCATATGCAACATCCATGTGATAACACAAAAATTTTCATCCATGAATAAGCGTAAACACTCATGCATATGCAATATGAGGAGTGTGTGAGCCGATCTAGTGCCTAATGTGTATAATGCATCCACGAGTAACCACTCGCAACCACTTGCAACCACTTGCAACCATCAAGCATAACATGTTTCAAACACATGTTTCATCCAAAGGGTTTCTACCTAAGGTTCTCATGACAAGATTAACACGATCAAGACAAACACGGATAGCAAAAGATATGCTACAAAGAGATCGGGAAGATAAGCAGGATATACCCCTTTCGGATTACAAGAAATACCCTCTTAACCCAAACCAATCCTATAAAAGCCCAAAAGGTTTAGTCAACCTAACGGACTCCTTGTGGAGTTTACAACAGAAATGGGATCGAGAATGGGACCGAGAGGATATATGTAAAAGATAACATGCAAGTAAGTTCCACAGGAAAACAAGGATCAAGGATATGCTCTTAAAAAGAGATATGATGCGCGTATCTAGCCTTCAGTCTTCTAAGTCACATTTCCTTGAGCTTAACTCCACTGTGCTTTGACCGTCTTTTACCTCATGATTTCTTAGCTTCTTAACTCTTATTTCCAAATATGAGTTGGAACCCATTTCATTGAAAGTAAACTATCGCTAGCTATGATGCAATCCTTTCGCTCTTTACCGGAGTGAAATGAGCACTCTTCGTGAGTCTACCTACTATGACCCACATGCTCGTATTCCCTTTCCTTGATCTAGGCAGTCCATCCACGAAATCCTTCGTGACGCTTTTCCCTCTTCTATTGCGGGGACCTCTAATGGATATAACAGCCCACCGGGCTTCTATGACTCGGCCTTTAATCTGTTGGCACAACATGCACCTTGGGACAAACTCGGCCACCTCCTCGAGTGAGGTGCATCTTCAAGAACCTTCTTTCTCTCATCGCATCTCAGCCATCCCTTGTCATCTATAGCGAGGTGACTTAACATCTCGCCTCGAATCACTTGTTCATGATCTCGACTAACTGCGGGTCTTCTTTTTGTGAAGTCCCTACTTGATCCAGGAGGGTAGGTCTAAGCTCAAGGGACGCTAACTAATTAAACTGAGAGAACTTCTTACTTCAGTTGCATTCCTTGGAGTCTTCCAATCCTGAACTGCAACTACCTTAGCGGGATCCACCGCTAAGCCTTGCTTAGAAACTATGTGCCCAAGAAATCTAACTCCCTTTTCTCCAAAATGACATTTGGAGAATTTGGCTTTCAACTGATGCGCTCTAAGCGTATCCATCACCACCTTGAGATGTCTTGCGTGCTCTTCCTCATCCTTTGAGAAGACCAGAATATCATCTACGAAGACTACCACAAACTCGTTCAGGAACTCCCAAGACACCCTACTTATCAAGTCCACGAAGTAGGCGGGTGCATTAGTCAAACCGAATGGCATGACTAGCCATTCTAAGAATCCATCCGGAATTCTGAACGCAGTCTTGTCTATACTATCTTCAGCTACTCTGAGCTGATGGAATCCAGTAGCAAGATCAAGAGAGAATAGATGTTCCTACAAGCTGATCGAACAAATCATCGATCCTTGGCAATGGTTGTCTATTCTCTTTGCTTAACTCACGATAACCAACACACGGGCGACGCGAACTGTCCACATTAGTAGCGAATACTACTAAAACACCTTCCTCGGAAATGCTTTATCGAATGGAGTTCTTCTCAAGCAACTCCTTCACTTGCTTACTTAACTCCCATCTTGCGGGACCATGTGCCTAACCGGCCACGAAACTATCTTGGCATTATCAACCAGATAAATGCGGGAATCAATCTCTCGCTTGGGGGTAACCCCCCCCCCCCCCTTCACTTCACCCAAGATATCATGATATTCTCGGACCACCCTCACCGATTGCAAACTATCGGTAGACGAGTTAAGGGATTCAAGATAATACAACATGACGGGACTCATAGGGTTACTAGAAATTCTTAGGGTATTACCGAGGCGAGTCATGAGCCTCACAACCCTATGCTCAAAAATCCAGAATGGCTCCCAAAACTGGACAATCAATCCATGGTCAAAATCAACCCATACCCCATGAAACCGAGAATATAAGCATCACACGAGAACTCTACACTAAGATAGAGATTTTCAAATCCACGTAGATAACAGACAAATGGGCGGAACCCCCAATTGGATTTGAAACACACACGGGATCACTAACTAGACTAGTACTTAGGTGCAAACTTTCAACAAGATCAAATGAAATAAACTATGCGATGCACCAAAATCAAACAAGGTACGAACTGAAAAATCAGAAATATATACAAGGCTTTCAACGGAAATACTACCTCGATCGGGAACTGGAGCGGCATTTAGAGCATGAACTTGCCCTCCTGAAGGTCCAGCACACTGAGGCTGACCCTGGCCTTGCCCTTGCTTCCTAGGGCAATCCTTGTTAAAATTTCCCATCTCTCCACAGTGAAAGCACCCACCCAATTTCCTTCTCTTCTTCCTACAGTCCTTGGCTATGTGCCCAACAATCCCACAGAAATTGCACTTTCTTGTTTCCTTTGCCTTGTTCTTGTTGCCCTTGTTGTTTTTGTTCTTCTGATTGCCTTGACTGCTCTGACCACTTGGATTACCCTAATTTCCTTTTCCCTGGGAATCAGTCTTCTTGGCTTGAGTATCATTTTTCTTGACATCTCCCTGAAGTAACGCCATATCAACCAAGCTCTCAAACGTGGCCCCATGGGGAATATGTGACATAGCCAATCCCTGCAACGGCTCATTCAATCCTCTAGCAAAACGAAGAGCCTTATTCTGAGGAGTATTCACCATATCCAAGCCAAAACGAGCTAACTGATTGAACTTGTTCACATATTCTTTGACAGACATATCTCCTTGTTTCAAAGTTATGAACCTCTCCATTTGCAGATTCTCCTCAGGAGAAGATAGAAACTTAAGCACGAACCTTGCCCTGAAATCGGCCCAAGTCTCAACAGGCCTAGTACCATTGGTGACTTCCCACCAATAAGCGGCCTCATCCTTCATAAGCCAAACTGCCAACAAGATCTTCCTCTGATCGTCTAACCCAAAGATAGCAAATAAATCCTCGGTCTCTTTCAACCAATTTCTGGCCTCTACAAAAGTCTCAGTGCCTTGAAAATTCTTGCCACCCATTGCTTTGAAATCTTTGCAAGTCTTTGCGAAGTCAGCTTGAGGATGCTGAGGGGGAGGAGGAAGAGGAACCTCAGCGACAGGAGGAGGAGGAACATTAACTACCGAAGGAGGAGGAGGAGGAACATCTGCGGGGCCGGCTTCGGTCGCCCTAGCCTCCAAAAGTCTCTTATACCAAATAGGTACGTGTACTCCCTCCGGGATAGCAAAGTTATCGGCCATACTGAAAATGAAGAAAAAGATAGATTCAGAATGGAGATAAACGAAGGAATTTTGCTAATGGCTTTTTGGGGAATAGCCTTTAAAATAAACTAGACTTTTCTTTGGAAAATACTTTATACTTGGTTTTGAAAATAGTTTTACAAAAGTTTTCTAAAAACCTTTTTGTTCCTTCTCGCAAACCATATGCTCTGATACCAAATGTAACACCCCACCTCCGCCAGGGTGACTCTTGCAAGCACTCTGACTTTGGAGTGGTGTTTGAATCAGGGAAACATGCATAATGATATATCAAGGCAGAACAAGAACATATGTATATATGTAAACAGAGTAAATAACATAGATAAAACAGCGGAAGATTTTCAAACCATTTCAAAACAAGTCTGGTACAACATAATGCAAACTTTCCAAATACACAAGTCTAGATAAAACAACATTACTGAAAAGCTGAAATACATAAGTACTATCCCCAAAATAAGTGATAACCATAGCTAGCTTCATGTCAAGACCGTACATGAGCTAAAATCCCACAAACAAGTGATCAGAAATCCAGCTAAGCTCCAATATTCCCTCCCTGAGAACCTGGGGGGAACGGAAGAAAAGAGGCGAAAGAAAACAGGTCAGTCAAAAAGACTGAGTAAGCCCTACTACAATCAATGTAAACTGGTAAAGTTAACTGGCATGAGCAGCAGGGATGAACATAAGGATAACAACATACTAGCATGATGATTAACTAACAAGGTAGATAAAGGTGTCATCGCATAATCAGGATTAAGGTTTTGCACCACAGGTGTACTAGCAAACTAACATGACTTGAATAAACAAGTATTGATCCCTTGGCCCAAGCTTTGGCCCAATAACGTGTAGTGACCCCAATACGAGGTCCAAATGTAAACAAGAAGTGATCCCCAGGCCCAAGTTTGGCCCAACATCATGAATGACCCAAACCAAGGTCCAACTAGCACGGTCTAGTCGATCGGCTCCCTATAAGCCTAACTCGTCAAGTGTCTGTGTCATACGGCCCAACTACGAAGTGTAGCTAAACTGTGCTAGGTCCACCCTAGGGTGTATCAAGTCCTAGGGTGTCAACCACTGACACGAATCAATGCACGCACAGTCTAAACCTACTGGTGCCCGTGCCTGCTTTTTCAACTTCGGACCATGTGCACGACCATGGCCCGCCTGAACCTACACCGGCGCACCTACTCAGCCGTCGTTTTGGTCGCTTACATGGCATCCCAGTAATCGTGCCCCTCCCTAGCCTAGTCCCTAGGGTATCATGATACAACTAAGAGGGTTACTGGTGCAAAGGACCACATAACTAGGGTTTCCTTAATGGGTTAAACGTGGTTAACCCAACTCATTCAAGTACCAAGTTGGTTAAGTGTACCCAAGGTTCATGACTTAACCCTACCAACCAATCGTGTTTCCTTGGTTAAGTATTCAAGCGGTCCATGACTCAACCCTAATCACGAGGCATTAATTAATTAATGCGCCTTAACCTCTCACATTAGACTTTGTTGTGGTTACTAGTTAAGCCGGGCGGGTCCGGGTAGCTTTACACCACAACTTGGTCTAACCTCGGGTTCAAGGTACAACATGACCAACTTCTCACATTGGGTCCTATTGTTTGTAGCAACTAGTTAAGCCGGTCGGTTCCGGGTAGGTTTACGCTACAAACTCAACCCAACCTCGAGTTGGTCACACTCATATTTTCTAAGTGTCATGTCCATCATGTTCCCAAAACACATTACAAGTTTTCAAGCAATTGGGTAGACCTAACTTAATAGGTAAATTCCCAATGGGTAGACCTAACTTAATAGGTAAATTCCCAAGCTTATGTTTTTATGTCTTTTAAGTTTACCCAACCCCAAACGCAATCCCATCGCTTACATATCGCAATAGCGCATAAAGGATAGAAAGAGGGAACTTGGCATAATCGTGACATAAAGGTGTTGAAGCCACAAGTTCAACATGGTGGCATAAGAAATGTACATATGTTCATATACTTGCATATTACATTTTTAGGCCTCAAAAGCATGCATAAAACCAATCTTGGCATATTGGTGGTACATGGTGATAAATGACATGTAAAAATGGCCATAAGTTCGCATTTAGCCTCACATGCAAGTTATCATAAGGGATATGATAACTTACATGTTGCCAAAATGCAACCTTTAGCATAAAGCTTGAAACTTTATGTTCATAAGCCCAAGATAAGCTTGCATAACATGATAACATGAGCCAAATGATCAACCCAAACTTGCATAGCATAACTTGCATATCATATGGCAAACTTGCATATCAAACTTGCATAACATAACTTGCATATCATATGACAACTTGCATATCAAACTTGCATAACATATGACAACTCGCATATCAAACTTGAATAACATAACTTGATGAACTTGCATATCACATCATAGTAAACTTGCATATCATATGACAACTTGCATATCAAACTTGCATAACATAACTTGCATAACATATGACAACTTGCATATCAAACTTGCATAACATAACTTGATGAACTTGCATATCACATCATAGTAAACTTGCATATCATATGACAACTTGCATATCAAACTTGCATAACATAACTTGATGAACTTGCATATCACATCATAGTAAACTTGCATATCATATGACAACTTGCATATCAAACTTGCATAACATAACTTGCATAACATATGACAACTTGCATATCAAACTTGCATAACATAACTTGATGAACTTGCATATCACATCATAGTAAACTTGCATATCATATGACAACTTGCATATCATACATTTAACTTTAGAGTCTAAGTATGAAAGGAATAGGGCTTACAATGCTTAGGAAATATGACAAAGCCCTTATGCAACCAATTAGACCCAAAATGCAAGCTCTAACATAAAAACCCTTGAGCCAAAATGATCAAAACTCTTTCTTTATGATGTAAATATGGAAACTTGACTTGAATGCAAGCTAATGACATTCATACAAGTTTGAAAACACTTGTATGCATGGAAAATCACTTAGAAATTTATTTAGGAATTGTATGAAGAGAGTGGAGGCCATGAGAGGATTGATTTTGCCATAGTTTAGTTGTAGGGTTGATTAATGATGATTTAGGCTAGGTCTAGGGGTCCTTTTATAGAAGTTTAGTTTAGTTTAGGCCATAGGATTAACCCTAGTTTAGATCTAAACCATCAAAAATCGTCATAGGCCAGCAGAACAGACCAGAGAACCAAAACAGATGCACCAAGCCAGCCAGGGTCAAGCCAGAAAGTTGTGCAGGCTTCTGGCTCGACACGGGCGCACTTCCCAAGTGCGCCAGTGTATTTTTGTGCTGGCGCACTTCACAAGTGCGCCAGTACATTCTGGCTTGTTTTCGGTTTTTCTGCCTAACTTCGTTCGTCCATATCTTCTTCATACGGACTCCGATTTTCGAAAACTCGGACTCTATTTCGCGTATTTTTCCGAGACGAACGCAATTGCACAACCCGTTTCCCTTGATTCCGATTTTAGAATTTAATTCTGCCTCGACTTACATCATTACAGGTTATTGAAAATACGGGTTGTTACAATTGAAAATAGTAATAATTTGTGTAAAATCATAAGAAATGATTTGGGAAGAATTGGGATGAAAAACTCCATATTTGAAAAGATAAAAATAGATTTTTATCGAAATGAACTAGTTTTGAACTAGAATTATAATTCTATTTATTTTTAAATAAATAAATTGAATTTGAAAAGGGTTTTAAAAGTAACCAGAATTTCCAATATTTGAATTGGAATTGATTTGAATCGAAATTGTCTTTGGAATATTTCGATGTTGGATTTCGTGATTATACAGATGTTGTTATGGAAATTTGAAAGATATATATATATATATCATTATTTCCAATACGATATTTGTTGGTTGTAGAATTTGATATTGAATATAAGCCGATATATTTTCTATTCAGAGCCTTGTATTTAATATCAAATGTGATTTGGGTTTGTCGTGAATGGTGTCTTCATTAACACTGTTCTTAAGCCCAGTTGAGAAAAAAGATTAAATCTTTTAATTTAGATTTATTGAATTGTACCAATTAAATAATATTTAATTGGAATTGAATTGGTATTGATTTTTGGTTTTATCGTGAACAGTGTTTTAAATAACACTTGTTCTTTAACCCAATAATTAATGGAATGTGATTTTGGGTTGTCGTGAATGGTATCTTCAATAATATTGTTCTTAGACCCAAAGGAGTTAAGAAAATCAGAAACTAACTAATCCTGTGTGGTTTCAACCAAATAATTCTCAACCACAAACGGGTATTTTTCAACCACAATCAATCAATTTCAACCACAAACAATTATAATCAACCATTCGCTATCAACTAATTTTCACTCCAATCACAACCAATAAATATCGTCCATGGTTTGTGGATGACGGGCGTATATATATATATATATATATATATATATATATAAGCATTTCACTTCTATTTCAACACATATATAATTTTTACAACGCATATATAACTTATATATCGAACGTACAACTTATACAACGCTTATACAAGAGATGTACAATGCTTATATAACTCATACATCGACTATATAATTTATACATCGTCGTTTTCCATATCGTTTATAATTTATAAATCTCACATTGGGTTCCACTCCACCAAAAATAGCAGAAGGCTTAGAAAAATATGCGTTCTCTTCTAGAATGTAGAAGACATCCACATGAGTCCACTGTCTCTTGTTTCACTGAATTTCGTCAAGAAACGAAAAAGATATGATTTTTACAGTGAAATCAAAAACCATAGCGCTTTCAAGTGCTATAATATAGTTGAAATTAAAATAGGCCGTTACCTTTCAAGAAAGCTTCAAAACTAGGTCACGGATTTTAACCCAAACCGTTGCACTATATTCAGATCGGATGGCACCACCCTGAAGTGCTTGGAAGGGCGCACACACGCCAGAAGCAGGGCCCACTTCGGTGATCTGACGTGGCCACGGTGGAGCTTCAAAGCTCCGAACTTCCCATCCACGGTTCTCTTCAAATACGCGACGAGACGGGGAGCAGGTGGTATGGATTTGAAGAGGAGGAGGAGCTCTTCAAAAACTTCAACTGGGTGGAGGGCTAATTTAGCGTGTGGCGGTCGGAAAATGATCGGGAAGCTTTTGAAGTGTTTCCGTCGTCGATCGGGGGGGATGAGAGAGATTTTTTTATATATATATATATAAATTTCTGATTGGCCGGGATCTTATAAAAGAGGGTTTTCTAACACGACCTCTAATCCAAACCCAACGACTGTCGTCCCTAGCTAAATACCCCCATTCCGAACACAATGGGATATATTTCGTAGGCCCATTCGATGGTTTCAGCCAGTTTTTCTTCAAATTAAAATATAAAACATTCAATATTTAATTTGAACGTACATTTCAATTTGCCGGGGCCACATATTGATTCTAAAGATTCCCAAAAAATAAATCTAGCTATGTTTTGACGATACGGTCCCAATAAAACTAGTTTCGTCGAATTCTGAGACCGTTTGAAAAATGGCCCTTTTCTGGTCGATCCAATTTAATAGAAATCGACCAAACACATTTTCCTTTGTCACGCTCACATACTAGCTTCAAAAATAATGAAATTTGAAACCTAGCAATAATTTGACATCCCGGATCCAACAAAAGTGGATTCGTCGAATTCTGAGGTCGTTTGCAAAATGGCCATTTTCACGGGCTATATAAACTCTATAACGACCTTTCTGAAAATTCATTTGGCCATAACTTTTGCTTCCCGCTATGAAACTTCGATTTTTTAGATTTGTTAGAAATATATTCACTAACAGATTTAAATATTTTTGGTTTCACTCAAATCTGTTTTGTTTTGCACCCGGTACAGTTAGTCAAAGTTTGAATTCAAATTTTGAAACTACCGCGCCATTTCAGGCCTTGTTTATAATTAAAAGTAATTATATTTATTTTCAAACTTCGATTCAAACTTACTTTTTATCCTTATTATTTAAAATATTCATTTTAAATATTTAAAATCCTCCCCCCCCCCATTTTAGCCAATTTAAAATTTTCAAACTGGTTCAGATTTTCCGGGTTGTTACATATATTGACTTAGAGTTGGACGAAATTTTTACCAATAAGCTTTTATCGACATTATAAACAATATGAAAAACTTGGATACGTCTTATATTGAAACAATACTTCAATGAATGATTCATTCGTCTATAGATTCGCTAAAAAGTCAAATGGAAACTTGCGTAACGATTTGAATTATGAAAAAATGTAATTCGTTCATGTATAGACTCGCTAAAAAGTCAAATGGAGACTTACATAATAATTTGAATTTTGGAAAAATGTACTCGAATAACACGACTTCTTTTTTATTTTATATTCAAACGACAATAACTTATTTATACTAATCGAGAGTTTGATAAAAATTTGACCAATGAAATTGTATAACAGTAATTATTTTAACCTATTTTCCATATTTTTGATGAGTCAAACATAATTAAAACATTTAATTTGATGACACATTAACCAATGATATTGAATCGTATAAAAAATGATTCAAATAGGATAGGTCATCTAGTTAGATACTGCTCAACGTTTTAGATTTAGTCTTAACCCATTGTGTGAGAGATCATCTAGTAGTCCAAGTCCAATCAGTTGACAAAGGTCAACCTACCATTAATAACTATGCAATTAAAGCAGTGCAGTTAATGTCCCACTGTTACCTCATTATATCACATACCAGATTTCTACCGCTGTTATTTTTTCAATAACCTAAAAACAATCTTTCTGCTTTTAGCCCCAATGTTATCGATACATCTCGTTACTCCAACTAGATTTGGATTTTATCTTAATTAGAAAATGACATTAAGAATTATAAAAATTATGAAACAAGAATTTTATTTTTATTTTTAAAATTGAGTTTTTAAACATAGATTTTGTAACGACCCGTTTTTTTTTTGGCCTATTTATTTGGATTATTTTTAATTATTTAAAATATTAGTTTGAATTTAAATGATCGAATTTAAACGATTTATTTGGAACATATTATTTAAATAAATAATAAAATAATATTTTAATTTCCAAAATATTTGGGAAAATATAGAAATTTCCATATATTGGGTTCGGGCAGTTTAAATTTGTCAAATATTGGTTATGTTCAAAATATATCGACGATTTCGTTTATTTAACGACGGTCGAGCGATATGGTTTATAATTTAATTAAATAACGAGCTGCAGCGGCGCGGTAGTTCGCGATTTGGCATTTTGAACTTCAATTGGTCGTACCGAGTTCAAAATAAGTCGGATTTCCTCGAAACAAGAAACGTCGGGACCGGTTTGACGAAATCTTTCCAATGGCAGAGAAAAATCCAATTTTCGTCATGTAGATTTTATTTTATGTCCAAATCAAATTTTGAAAAAAAAGCTATGGAATTTCCTTTATATATAGCGCTATGTTTATATAAAATAACGGGTTTTTAAATATTTTAAATATCGATTTGGCTTGGAATTCAACCCGGGATATTTTATTGTGGTAGTATACGATATTCTGGTCGTGCATGGCCAATTTCAATATTTTAATATTATTTTATTGAGGTATTTTAAAATTGGTTTATTTTATTTGAATTGACCAGTTATAAAAGGGTCATTTTTCAAACGACCTCAGTTTTCAACGAAACAAATTTTATTGGGACCGCAACAGTAAATTATTGCTAGATTTCAAGTTGCACGCAAAACAGTGTTATTCTGTGAGCATGGCAAAATAAAATGCAAAATAAAACGATCATTTGAACGTAAACGAGGGCCATTTGAGCAAACGGACACGGAATTCGACGAAACAAGTTTCGTTAGGACCGTATCGTCAAATTATACTATGCCGTCCATTTGCATCTCGAACGGGGTTCATTTGTGAGCGCAGCAGCGAATAAACAACGTTCGAAAACGCGATAGGTACGAAATAAAATATCGCTAGTCAACGTCGCTCGTCGCATCAACATGAAATATATATTTTCTACTCTATATATACTCCTTACATCTAAAATTCCAGCCAAGCCTTCATCTTCTTTCATGTAAATTTGCAGAAAAGTCCTCCAATCTAAATTAATTTATATCTTCAAATCCACTGAGAATATGTAGGGGCAACCTGAAGGAGAGTTGTAGATCTGGTCGACACGGACCTGTTGTGAAAAATTGGGGGTGAACGGGCAACTGTAGTGGCCGGAATCGAGGTAAAACCGTGGAAAACCGTTTTCATTCTTGGCCAAAATTGCAGCGACTGGTTTGATTTGAGGTAAGGGGACCTTGGGGGTTTTGTAGAGGAGAGTTTTAGCTTTCTTTTGGCACCGGTGTCAAGTCCTCCGGTGGTCGGAGGTAAGAGAATTTGCCAGATGAACGTGGAGTGGTGTTTCGGGTTTGATTTTGTTTGAGTGTGGCGGTTTTTGTGGTTTTCCGGCGAACCTGTGAGGAGTTGGTGTCGGGTCTGGAGGGGGACTGGTAGGTGGCGAGTAGCAGTGATTGGCGGTGGTCCGGTTGCCTACGGCCGCCTGAGGCGACGGAATTGGGTTATATTGTGTTTTCCGTTCAACCACGGTTCTTAGGCGGTGTAGTGGGAGTTGGTGGCTGGCACTCAGGGAGATGATGGCTGGTGCTCAAGCGGTCACGGAGGTGGCATTCGCAAGTGGTCCGGCTCCTCCTAGGTGGCACGGTGAAGCTCCAAAGTAGGATGGTTTCTATGTTACGGTGAGGAAGAAACGAGAATCGGGGTTCAAGAAGCCAGGAAAGGGAAGACGCGTTGTTTGTGTGGTCCGATGATGACGTGGCGGGTGATTAATGGAAGGTTCAAGTAATTAATTAAAGGTAATCAGTTTAATTATTTCATTAAAATTTTAATTACTTAATAAATAATCGTATAATATATCCAATCTTTAAATTAGCGTATCTTTCACGTACGTTAACGGAATCTGACGAAGCTGGATCCATTGGGATCGCAGGGACGAGACCTTGACGATGGCACTGACTAGGCTCTGATCTAAAGCAGTTGAAAATTCAGCTAATTTTGAATGCTCGACTGAATTTAAAAGGGACAACCGTCGACCAGAACAAACTCTGGTGAGTTAATTCTCAGACCTTCTGGAATCCTGTGATGTGGTACATTCACAGTAAAATATATTTTAAAGTTAACAGTTTAAATTGGTTGATTGGATGCGATGGATGCAAATTGGTTGTTGGTTGTTAATTGGTTGTGGTTATTTATATTTCAACAATTTATTTATTCGTATATCTTCATCAACTGATATCTGTGATGCAGAGAAGGACAGGTTGGAGGGATCCAACCGGATTCCTCAAATAAACTATATTTTTGTTTGTTGTGTTTACATATGATTTGTTCACCCTGATTGACATCAAAACTGGTTCGAATGTTGATTGTTGGAAATATATTCACCTTTCTTGTGGTTAAAAATCAACCGACTGTGTTGACCAAGTAATTGGCAGTAAATGGCCTAAATGTGTGGTTTTAACGTCGTTCGACCGTCAGGTGAATCGACGAAATTTTAAAGTCATAAATTTATTTATAACTGAATTAAAGTTGTTAAATTATTTTATGATAGGATTTAAAATTGGGAATTTGCAAATAAATATATTAAATCAAGTTTATAGAGGAAATTACTTAGATGGGTTAGACAGTTTTTAAAAGTAGAAATCCAAGGGATTTACCTACGGTTGGTAAAAACAGGATAATTGTTTTCAAACAATTAAACAATGATTTTAAATTAATTTAGCTATTTAATTAATTTAAAAGGGGGAAATGACAAATGGAAATCAGTTAACTGCTAACTGATATGTACTATGACAAAACCAACTGTTTTGGTTGAAATCAATATGAATTAAATTGATTTAAATTTTCTGAATATTAGTTAAACGTGACAACGGGTTTTGAATGTTAATTAATATTCGATTAATTATAATCAAAAGGAATTATCAAATTTGTTAGTGTTAATGAAGTAAATCGTTATTTAATCAGCTTTTAAGTGTGATAATTATTCTTGGTTTAATAAAGTTAACTATTTTAGTATGGTTAATATTAAAGTTAAATATTATTTTTAATTAATAATAATTAAAGCAAATGATATTTAATTGGAATTCAATGGAAAGGGGGTTAGTTGAAGTTAAGATTTGGTCAAGGAAGGCAGTAAGAATTTAAAGGGGATGTATAATCAAAATATTCAAACAAATTTGGAAAATGTAATTAGTCAGTGAACATAGAGTTTAACAAGATTTTTCTTAATAGTTAAATTGGGTAAAGGTAAATTCGGTTGAAAAGAAATGTTTGAGAGAGATGAAATAAGTGAAAAAAATGTTTTGAGTAAGGGTTAGGGTTAGTGAATATTTACTTAATTCAAGGGGTTAAGTAAAAGGATTTTGAACGAGAATTCCAAATAAGAGAAACGGGGTTTTAAAACCAGATTTGAAACTAAGAAGGGAAATGGGATTTTTATGTTAATGGTTAAACTAATATTTTTCTGAGGTAAGAACGGGTCGATCAAGGTCTGAGAGGTAACTAAAATACCCCAACTTGATTGGCTTCACTATTATCAAGGAATGGTATTAGTTTGGAGTGAGTGGAAGTATTGAGATTGGGTTTTACCCTATACGAGGAATATCGAACTCTAATACCAGGTGTTGGGAAATTAAATAATATTACAATATTAGTTTCAAAAAGAAAATAAGAATATTGATTTCAAATTATATCGAACATTTGTTATTCAATTAGAGTTGATGGAATATAGTATTTGAAGTATAATTAGTAAAACATAGTTATTCGGGGAAAAGCTACCATTGCGTACGACTGCTAGCGTAATTCGTAGGGCTGCAGATAGCCTACGACGGTCAGATGTTTCCTGAGAGAATCAGGCGTAACCATTGTGATAGCTGCAATCTAGAGTCAAGCGAATGGAGTTAAGTCGAGTATTAGTTAATCGATAGGAGTAATCAAGTTAAGTTAGGCAAGTTAAATAAATCGAGTTAGTCAAGTTAGAGTTAATCGTTCAGAGTAAATCAGTCAGAGTTAATCAGAGGAAATTTGGTTAAATATATTTTTGAGGGGTCAAATTGTGCCAAGTACTGAATCAGCAAACTCATTGTATTCACACATTTGTTATTTGATAGTTAAAACACCGACTATCAAACCAGACCAATACGATTGTTGGTACGGAAAGACCGAGATCGAATTATATTCGAAAACCATTCTGACCAACAAATACGTGAAGTCGTCGATTGAAGACGGAGCAAGTGAAGGCCGGAAATCTTCATAAGCGGAAGGATTACTTGACGAATATTCTCTGTGTTGCAACATAGAGATATTCTGATGTGATTTGGTCATGGTTGAGATGTTACGGTTTGCAAGGACTACTCGCTACTGATCCATGGGGTGATTCCTATATGAGATGCAGTAGGAGAGTACCTTCGGTTTATCCTGTTCCTGGATGACTTGTATGGATGAATGTCTGACAGAGTATTTCCAAAGGAAATACATGAGTTGATTTCTCCAAACGTACCGTAGTTGATGGCGGAGAAATGGTTATTCTCTAGCCCAATAAACTAGAGTATTTTTGTGGACGTCAATCAAGTGTGATTTGGTGGATCTGACGATGTGGCATTCAAAGTGAATGATGACCAGATGTTTTAAAGTTAAGTTCTGGCCTCAAGCCTCATCAACCGGGAAATGACAAAAATCGGACAGGCGGCATGGCTGTGTGGGTCGCTCCCATTAGGATGTATGATCACCTATCTGGAGAAAATCTATTTGCTTCTTTAATCTATATTTCGATGCTGTCCATTTTCGGGAGGCGGTTGCTTATCCCAACCGTCGGTGATATACATTCGATACACTCAGGAGAAATGAGTGGTCGGTCATGTGAGGGCCGGGTTGCAAGACTTTCATGTTGAACCCAGTGTATTCGCCTCTAGAGATACACTATCGGCAGGTGGACCCATACCTTGTCAAGATTGGAAATCCAAATTCCAATAAGTGCCCGCGGTTTTCAATTGTATACTATATGGGGAGCGTGAGATGCAAGCGTTCCTCTAGATTGTAAATTACTTGTATTTAGACATTATGATAATATCAGAGCAAGATATGATTTCAAATCTGTTTGGGTTATAGTAAGGTAAAAACCGTCTGTGTTTATGCGTGGACTGGTCTTACTACTATCCTTTTATTTAAAAAGGATTTTCCAAAATTAAACAAGTGTGCGTTATGTGAATTTATCACTGATGGTATTCCAGACTGACCCAGTGTATTTTGTTTTAAATCAAATGTGCTCGGGTCAGACCGAGTGTATTTCCAGGTTAGGTTTGCTTGGAGTTCAGGTGCTGGAAGCAGGAGGCTTCATCGCTAGTTGTATAAAGTATTGTTCCGCTGTGTCTGATGTATGTTGTACTCTGATGATTGGTATGTATATACAGTTTTTGTATAAAGGCATTTGATATTATGTTTTTATTCATTCCGCTGTGAGATTCTGATGATGTGTTCTTCTTCTTTCTTCTATTCTAATATTTCTTTCTTTCTATTCTCACCCTCTAAATTCTTTCCTATGACAATCCAGTGTTTTCAATACTTGATTAGTCGACATGGTGATTTTATGTCGCTTTTCAGGGTCGAAAATCTGCTGGGTCGCTACAGTGGTATCAGAGCTGTTGGTTTAGAGATAACCTTGGCTCTGTGGTGTGACTCAATAGAGATGGGGTTAGCAATACCCTAGATTGAGTTGTGTATATATAATCGAGAGCGCATATTTGTAAATTTGATTATAAAATTATTTTTGAAATTATTTTTGTCCAGCTTATTTTATAATATAATAAAAGTATTGATTATTATAGTATGGGCAAATTGTTTTGATTTGTTGATGTTAATGTGTGTGATATGTTTGGATGGTGTGCTCGATGAATGAACTTGAACATGAATCAATTTGTTTAAAACCAATATGAAATAGATAAATTTGGATAAATCAATTTAGTTAAATAAATTTGAATGGATAATTATAAGAGATAAATGGATTGTTATAACTTTGTTATAAATCCCATGTGGATTAAATTGTGTGTGGTATGAATGATATGTAGGATATGGATGTTTGAACCTTATTGCCATGTGTTTGATGACTAATGAAATCCATTTGAGTTGAGGAACAGGTGCAGAAGTGATAATTCAGTTTAAAATCCGATCAAGAGAGAAATTCTGGAGTTAATCAAATCCAATTCGAATCGAGCTGCAAAATAACTGAGCAAGCTCGTGTATAATATATCGCTTATTGCATAATAACGCTCGCAAAAAAAAGGTACGCCTACGCAAATATAAATTTTTGGATTTTGTTTGGATTTTGGGTTTGAATTTTGAATTTTCCGACCTTGAGAGTCGACGTATACATATTTCTTGAACCTGCGACATTGCAGATGGTCCTCCGTACGTGGGAGACTCTGCCGAAACTTTTCCAAAACTTAAGGTGTTAGAAAATTTTTGAAGATTTTTGGGAAATTCTTTTATTTGAAATAAATGTGTTTTAAAACCAATTGGGTCTGGTTGAAAATTAATTCGAGTTTTAAAATTAATTCTTTTTGGAAAGATAAAAGGGATTTAGCGTTCTTTCTATCTTAGCAATTTCGAGGACGAAATTATTTTAAGGGGGAAGAAATGTAACGACCCGTGTTTTTCCGCCTATTTATTTGGATTATTTTAATTATTTTTTATTATTTAAAATATTAGTTTGAATTTAAATGATCAAATTTAAACGATTTATTTGGAATATATTATTTAAATAAATAATAAAATAATATTTTAATTTCCAAAATATTTGGGAAAATATAGAACTTGCCATATATTGGGTTCGGGCAGTTTAAATTTGTCAAATATTGGTTATGTTGAAAATATATCGACGATTTCATTTATTTAACGATGGTCGAGCGATATGGTTTATAATTTAATTAAATAACGAGCTGCAGCGGCGCGGCAGTTCACGATTTGGCGTTTTGAACTTCAATTGGTCGTACCGAGTTCTAAATAAGTCGGATTTCCTCGAAACAAGAAACGTCGGGACCGGTTTGACGATATCTTTTCAATGGCAGAGAAAAATCAAATTTTCGTCATGTAGATTTTATTTTATGTCCAAATCAAATTTTGAAAAAAACGCTATGGAATTTCCTTTATATATATAGCGTTATGTTTATATAAAATAAAGGGTTTTTAAATATTTTAAATATCGATTTGGCTTGGAATTCAACCCGGGATATTTTATTGTGGTAGTATACGATATTCTAGTCGTGTATGACCAATTTCAATATTTTAATATTATTTTATTGAGGTATTTTAAAATTGGTTTATTTTATTTGAATTGACCAGTTATAAAAGGGCCATTTTTCAAACGACCTCAGTTTTCAACGAAACAAATTTTATTGGGACCGCAACAGTAAATTATTGTTAGATTTCAAGTTGCATGCAAAACGGTGTTATTCTGTGAGCATGGAAAAATAAAATGCAAAATAAAACGATCATTTGAACATAAACAAGGGGCATTTGAGCAAACAGACACGGAATTCGACGAAACAAGTTTCGTTAGGACTGTATCGTCAAATTATACTATGCCATCCATTTGCATCTCGAACGGGGTTCTAATGTGGGCGCAGCAACGAATAAACAACGTTCGAAAACGCGATAGGTACGAAATAAAATATCGCTAGTCAACGTCGCTCGTCGCATCAACATGAAATATATTTTTTCTACTCTATATATAATCCCTACATCTAAAATTCCAGCCAAGCATTCATCTTCTTTCATGTAAATTTGCAGAAAAGTCCTCCAATCTAAATTAATTTATATCTTCAAATCCTCTGAGAATTTGTAGGGGCAACCTGAAGGAGAGTTGTAGATCTGGTCGACATGGACCTGTTGTGAAAAGTTGGGGGTGAACGGGCGACTGTGGTAGCTGGAATTGAGGTAAAACTATGGAAAACCGTTTTCATTCTTAGCCAAAATTGCAGCGACTGGTTTGATTTGAGGTAAGGGGGCCTTGGGGGTTTTGTAGAGGAGAGTTTTAGCTTTCTTTTGGCACCGGTGTCAAGTCCACCGGTGGTCGGAGGTGAGAGAATTTGCCAGATGAACGTGAAGTGGTGTTTCAGGTTCGATTTTGTTTGAGTGTGGCGGTTTTTGTGGTTTTCCGGCGAACCTGTGAGGAGCTGGTGTCGGGTCTGGAGGGGGACTGGTATGAGGTGGCGAGCAGCAGTGATTGGCGGTGGTCTGGTTGCCTACGGCCGCCTGAGGCGACGGAATTGGATTATTTTGTGTTTTCCGTTCAACCACGGTTCTGAGGTGGTGTAGTGGGAGTTGGTGGCTGACACTCAGGGAGACGACGGCTGGTGCTCAGGCGGTCACGGTGGTGGCATTCGCAAGTGGTCCGGCTCCTCCTAGGTGGCACGGTGAAGCTCCAAAGTAGGATGGTTTCTGTGTCATGGTGAGGAAGAAACGAGAATCGGGGTTTAAGAAGCCAGGAAAGGGATGACGCGTTGTTTGTGTGGTCCGATGATGACGTGGCGGGTGATTAATGGAAGGTTCAAGTAATTAATTAAAGGTAATCAATTTAATTATTTCATTAAAATATTAATTACTTAATAAATAATCGTATAATATATCCAATCTTTAAATTAGCGTATCTTTCACGTACGTTAACGGAATCTGACGAAACTGGATCCGTTGGGATCGCAGGGACGAGACCTAGACGATGGCACTGACTAGGCTCTGATTTGAAGCAGTTGAAAATTCAGCTAATTTTGAACGCTCGACTGAATTTAAAAGGAACAAACGCGTCAACCGTCGACCAGAACAAACTCTGGTGAGTTAATTCTCAGACCTTATGAAATCCTGTGATGTGGTACATTCACAGTAAAATATATTTTACAGTTAACAGTTTAAATTGGTTGATTGGATGCGATGGATGTAAATTGGTTGTTGGTTGTTAATTGGTTGCAGTTATTTATATTTCAACAATTTATTTATTCGTATATCTTCATCAACTGATTTATGTGATGCAGAGAAGGACAGGTTGGAGGGATCCAACCGGATTCCTCAAATAAACTATATTTTTGTTTGTTGTGTTTACATATGATTTGTTCACCCTGATTGACATCAAAACTTGTTCGAATGTTGATAGTTGGAAATATATTCACCTGTGTTGTGGTTAAAAATCAACCGACTGTGTTGACCGAGTAATTGGCAGTAAATGGCCTAAATGTGTGGTTTTAACGTCGTTCGACCGTTAGGTGAATTTACGAAATTTTAAAGTCATAAATTTATTTATAGCTGAATTAAAGTTGTTAAATTATTTTATATAAGGATTTAAAATTGGGAATTTGCAAAAAAATATATTAAATCAAGTTTATAGAGGAAATTACTTAGATGGGTTAGACAGTTTTTAAAAGTAGAAATCCAAGGGATTTACCTACGGGTTGGTAAAACAGGATAATTGTTTTCAAACAATTAAACAGTGATTTTAAATTAATTTAGCTATTTAATTAATTTAAAAGGGGGAATGACAAATGGAAATCAGTTAACTGCTAACTGATATGTACTATGACAAAACCAACTGTTTTGGTTGAAATCAATATGAATTAAATTGATTTAAATTTTCTGAATATTAGTTAAACGTGACAAAGGGTTTTGAAATGTTAATTAATCTTCGATTAATTATAATCAAAAGGAATTATCAAATTTGTTAGTGTTAATGAAGTAAATCGTTATTTAATCAGCTTTTAAGGGTGATAATTATTCTTGGTTTAATAAAGTTAACTATTTTAGTATGGTTAATATTAAAGTTAAATATTATTTTTAATTAATAATAATTAAAGCAAATGATATTTAATTGGAATTCAATGGAAAGGGGTTAGTTGGAGTTAAGATTTGGTCAAGGAAGGCAGTAAGAATTTAAAGGGGATGTATAATCAAAATATTCAAACAAATTTGGAAAATGTAAATAGTCAGTGAACATAGAGTTTGAACAAGATTTTTCTTAATAGTTAAATTGGGTAAAGGTAGATTTGGTTGAAAAGAAATGTTTGAGAGAGATGAAATAAGTGAAAAAAATGTTTTGAGTAAGGGTTGGGGTTAGTGAATATTTACTTAATCCAAGGAGTTAAGTAAAAGGATTTTGAACGAGAATTCCAAATAAGAGAAACGGGGTTTTAAAACCAGATTTGAAACCAAGAAGGGAAATGGGATTTTTGATGTTAATGGTTAAACTAATATTTTTCTGAGGTAAGAACGGGTCGATCAAGGTCTGAGAGGTAACTAAAATACCCCAACTTGATTGGCTTCACTATTATCAAGGAATGGTATTAGTTTGGAGTGAGTGGAAGTGTTGAGATTGGGTTTTACCCTATACGAGGAATATCGAACTCTAATGCCAGGTGTTGGGAAATTAAATAATATTACAATATTAGTTTCAAAGAAAATAAGAATATTGATTTCAAATTATATCGAACATTTGTTATTCAATTAGAGTTGATCGAATATAGTATTTGAAGTAAAATTAGTCAAACATAGTTATTCAGGGAAAAGCTACCATTGCGTACGACTGCTAGCGTAATTCGCAGGGCTGCAGATAGCCTACGGCGGTCGGATGTTTTGTAACACCCCACGTCCATTAATGTCACTCACAAAGGGAATGCATTAACTTCCATGGTGGTTATAAGTGAATATAGAACAGAAAAATTACAACAAGACAGATAATAAATAGTACTTGGAAATCTAAAACTTCATTTTATTGCAGCGGAAATTAAACATGTTTGTTACATCATAAAACCATAGATCATAACCAAGTACAATATCCATCTTCATAAAAACAAAATACATAATCCCATTACATAAATAGCCATTAAAAAGATAACAAGCTGGACTCTACTTCAACGGTCCAAGCTTTCCAAAGAGAGATGAAGCAATTCAATCAAACTCCACTAGAGCTGGGCCCAACCTGAGGACCTGGAGGGGGAAAAAGGATAGAAATAGAGGGGGTCAGACATAAAGTCTGGCGAGTATGATAATTCTAACAATACTATTATCAAAATAACTAGACTAAGGCATAAGCTGGAAGACAAGTAAATGTCTATGAACTCTTAGGAAGATAAAGATAGCGTTTAAGATAACGGTAAAGGCACACCTAATTACTAACGAATGATTACTACACTGCACCGCACATTACTACACTGCACCACACCAGTCACCCTATTGTTTGATCCCACTTGCTTCACACAGAAACTTTATAAATAGCCTTACGTACCCCTAGCTGACTACATAGGTGCCGTCTGCCCCTATCTCCACTAGGTGTACCCCACTACCCACTTTCGATCGGCTCCCTACTCGTAGATACCCGTGCTGGCCCCACAGTGGGGTGTATCACTCCCCTAAAGTGGCAACCCGATACAACTTGAGAATGCACGGCTTATACCTACACGATGCAACAACGTCTTACCTACCAGCCCGGGTCCACACGCGCATACGAAACCCGTTGGACTTGCGTTGCCACCGCTCCCCGTTTTGGCCTCTTACAGTCGAACCCAGCATGCGTGTCCCGTCCTCGACTTGGGTCGAGCCCACAAAGATACGTTTGGCATACTGGTCGAAATGGGCCCCCACAAGCTACCCACCTAAGCTTGTCACTAGTATATCCCACTTAACCCTCTTAGTCATGTTCATTTACATGTGTGTTTGGTTAAGTCTTACTAATCGTATTTCACATGCCACTAAGGGCACCCCCTAGATTCCTCATGCCACCCAAGGCACCTACTTAACCCCCATGTCCCACCTTACATGTTTATCTGGTTAAGTATTTCTTAATTCATTCAGGCCATAACCTCATAAAGACCTCTCACATTAGACTGACATTTATGGCAGCTGGATTTGCCGGGCAGGTCCGGGCAGTCTTACACCATAAAAGAGTCTAACCTCGTGTCTTTACAACTGTTATGCTTTAGTTTAGGCCTAGGACCTCTCACATTGGGCTGACATTTGTGACCACTGGATTTGCCGGGCGGGTCCGGGCAGGTTTACGTCACAAACGAGTCCAACCTCGTGTCCTAAGCATTGATTAACACTTAAAATCTTTTACCCCAGTTTTAATAATTCCCTATTCAAATTATTAATTAAGTCAACTTTTAATGATTTCCATAATTGACTCAATTATGGCCAATTGCACCACAACTTTTTAATATTAAATCCTTAATATTACCCCTACCCCACGTTTATACGTTCGCTTATTCAACGCATAATATAGGCTAGACTTGTATAGTCTAACACCTAGCACAAAGATAAATTATCATAACATATAGACAATTAAAATAAATCTAATCATAATAAGGGTGAAACTTGCATAAACTACACATGTTAAGGATCAAAAGGTGTCAACTTGTTAAATGTCTCAATTTATATGATATGATCATAGCCCAAATCTATACATAAACTTGCATATGGGGTTTTTAGGCAACATAATGATGGTGTGAACTAGCATAGGATATCACATATGTCATAGCATAATTCTAGATGTCATAATAGATGTCTTGGTATATGTTCATAACTTTTGTAATCAATCTAACTTGCATATGTGACTTGTCATATAGATCAACATAACCCAAACATGATGATTTAATTAATATGAACTAACTAGCATAGATGGTAACATCATGGCCTTTTTAACATGTATGATTCATCACAACTTAGCATAGAAACTTTCAACATACATAACATCATCATAGCATGATTTACAACAAATAAGATATCATCATCACATAACATTGGATTTACGATATACATGATAGCAAAAGGGGTTTACAACAACATATATGATAATTCACATCATCTACTCATAATCCATTCATAACTCAACCTAATTAAAAGGATAATAATCTTGTTAAGATCATCATACTCATAATTTAGAGAAGAAAAGAGAGAGTTTTGCTTTGCTTTAGGGTTGAGAGAATTAGAATTGAATTTGCTTTTCTTCTTTCTTAGTTAGCGGCGGCTCCATTGATTTCCATGGCGACGGTATGACGGTAACTATTCTATTTTAATTAGGTTTAGGGTTAGCATTTGGATGTATTTATAGGTGTAGGAAGTTATTTAGGAACTTTAGATTAACCCTGAACCATGAGAACCAATCAAATGCAAAATCTGCATTTGAGCGAATCGGCCCACGGGTTGACAGCCAAACACCCTGGATTAACCCCTAGTCGACCCAGCGGGGCTTGGGTCGACCTCAAAAATGGGCCGGTTCGATTATTTCTCCTCCCAATTCGTTGTTTTGAACTTTTTCGCATATTTATTTATTTAATTTTTAATTTTTATATATATATATATATATATATCAATATATATATATTTCTCTGCGCAACCCATTTCACTTAATTCTTTTCTTAAAATTAAGTATACTTTAATTTGTGAATTTTAATGTTATAAAATTACGGGGTGTTACATTCTCCCCTCCTTAAAGGATTTCGTCCCCGAAATCTCTAAGTCAAGAAGAATGTATATCCTACCATCTAATCGTCCATCTACTCAACCATCAAACACCAGCATCCATTGTCCTTAAAAGACTTCTAATGCTTTAATGTTTATATGCACAGTGTGTGTATATGTCCATATCTAATGCAAAATTAGGCGGTCTACTGATTCAGTCGACCTCCTTAGTGCAATTCATGATAGTGCCATGCGTCCAATATGTATGCAAAAGATTCCTAATGATACATATTAATTCTATATGCGTGCACAACCATCCACCCGAATGCAGCAACTATATGATAATACAACCATTATACATCCATTTTACTAAATACATCCATATATATGCAATATGCAATATGAAGTGACTGAGCCGATCTGGTGCCTAATAGTGTGTGTGTGTGTGTATGCATCCACGAGCAACCACTAGCAAACACTTGCATCCACTTTGCATCCACCATACATAACATGTCTCAAACACATGTTTCAACCATAGGATTATCCTAACTAAAGGTCAAAGATACTAGCGAGAGGATATACTAAAGATAAGATAAGTACAAGCTAAGCGATAAAGGAGAAATTAAAAGATATACCCTCAAAAAGAAAAGGGTATCGTGAACGCATCTTCTCTTCTGTCTCCCAAGTAGCGTTGCTCTCATCATCTCCCCATTGCACTTTGACTAGTCTGACCTCTCGATTCCTCAACCTCTTGATCTCCGACCCAAGAATGCGCGTAGGAGCTCGTCGAATTGTCGCATCACGCTCTATCTCCACCTCTCTAAGAAAGCTCGGCTCTACCACTTCCGCGGTCTCGTGCAAGCACTTCCTCAAATGTGACACATGGAATACGTCGTGTACACCACTAAGTCTCTCGGGCAACTCCACTCTATAAGCCATCTGTCCAATTTTCTCCTTAATAGGAAACGGCCCTACAAACCTTGGTGCTAATTTCCCAACGGACCCAAAGCGAACAACGTTCCGTAATGGAGACACTTTGACAAAGACCATGTCCCCAACTTCAAACTCGAGATCTGTCCTCCTCTTATCCGCATAAGATTTCTTCCTATCTTGCGCTGCTTTCATCCTCCTTCGAATCAAGTCGATCTTCTCCGAAGTCTCCCTAATCATATCGGGCCCAAGTAAGATCTTATCCGTAGATTCCCACCAACATGTAGGTGAACGACAAGGTCGTCCATAAAGAGCTTCGAATGGTGCCATACCAATGCTGGACTGAAAGCTGTTATTATATGCGAACTCCACCAATGGAAGATGCTCTTCCCACGTACCCCCAAAGTCTAGGATACATAGCCTCAATAGATCCTCTAGAATGCGATTCACCCTCTCGGTCTGGCTGTCCGTCTGAGGATGATATGCGGTGCCCAAACATAACTGAGTCCCTACCGCCTCTTATAAGCTTCTCCAAAATTCGCTAGTGAAAATAGGATCGTGGTCGCTCACTATGCTAGAAGGAACACCGTGCAAACGAACTATTTCTCGAACGTATACGGAGACTAACCATGGAGCAGTCCTCTTACTCTTTACGGGAATGAAATGGGCGCTTTTAGTAAGTCTATCTACTATAATCCAAATTCCCGTATTACCCTTCCTTGATCGCGGTAACCCATCCACAAAATCCATCGAGACACTTTCCCACTTCCATAGTGGAACATCCAATGGGTGAAGCAACCCACTGGGTTTCTTTTGCTCCGCTTTTACTTGTTGGCACACCAAGCATCTAGCGACATACTCGGCCACATCTTTCTTCATGCCGGCCCAAAAGTAAACTCTCTTCATGTCTTTGTACATCTTGTCCCCGCCGGGATGAATGGTCATCTTCGAATGATGTGCTTCGTCAAGAATTGTCTTCCTTAGGTCATCGTCTTTTGGTACACAAAGTCTACCGTCCCTACGTAACCAACCCTTATCGTCTAGGGTATACCTACAGAGATGGCTTGATGACTCCCCTCCTTTGAGTTTTTCTACTAACTCAACCAACTGCGGGTCGTCTCGCTGTGCCTCGCCAATCCGTCCCAAAAGCGTAGGTCTGACCTCCAAGGATGCTAGCAAACCGGTTACGAAGTCAACGGAAGGTCTAAAGTCAAACATCGAAATGAATTCTAAACTTCGCCACTCAACAAACAAAGGACTTAAGGATAATCTTTTTCTACTTAAGGCGTCTGCCACCACGTTACCCTTGCCTGGGGTATAGGCTATTTCGAACTCGTAGGACGCTAAGAACTCCATCCACCTTTGCTGCCTTAAGTTCAAGTCCTTTTGAGAGAATAGGTATTTCAAAGACTTGTGGTCAGTGAATAATTCGAATTTCTCGCCAAGAAGATAATGACGCCAAGACTTAAGCGTGAAAACAATAGCGGCCAATTCTAGGTCATGTGTAGGATAATTTTTCTCATGCGCTCTCAACTGCCTTCCACCATAGGCTATTACCCTACCCTCTTGCATTAAGACTGCGCCTAGTCCTGTCCCACAAGCATCAGTATAAACGGTAAATGGCTTACTCCCGTCTGGCAATACTAAGACTGGGGCTGAAGTCAAAGCTCTCTTCAAACGTTGGAACGCATCATCACAATCTACGTCCCATGTGAAAACTAGGTTCTTCTTCGTCAAGCGTGTCAATGGAGCTGATATCTTTGCGAAGTCTTTGATAAACTTCCTATAGTAGCCAGCCAACCCCAAGAAACTTCTCACTTCGGTAGCATTTTTAGGGACCTTCCAATCTTGGATGGCCACCACCTTCGCGGGATCCACGGCTATCCCTTCTTTGGAAACCACGTGCCCCAAGAACCGTACTTCCTTCCTCCAGAAGCGACACTTAGAAAATTTAGCCTTAAGGCTATGCACTCGTAGGGTCTCCAACACTTCCCTAAGATGTAGGGCATGCTCTTCTTCATCCTTAGAAAAGATCAAAATGTCATCTACAAAGACTACCACGAATTTGTTAAGGTACTCCCTAAACACCCTACTCATCAAATCAACAAAATATGCTGGGGCGTTTGTCAAACCGAAGGGCATTACTAGCTATTCATAGAAACCGTACGGAGTCCTAAAGGCAGTCTTGTCTATGCTATCCTCAGCCACTCTCAACTGATGGAACCCAGTGGCTAAGTCCAACTGCGAAAACACTGAGGCGCCAACTAACTGATCGAAGAGATCGTCAATCCTCGGCAGTGGGTGTCTGTTCTTCTTAGTAAGTTTATTAAGTTCTTTATAGTCCACACACAGTCTAAGGGACCCATCCGCCTTCGTGGAAAATACTACTGGAGCACCCCACTCCGATATACTTCGTCTTATGAACCCCTTCTCAAGCAACTCCTTCACTTGCTTATCGAGTTCCCTCCTTTCACGTGGAACCATGTGGCGTACTGGCAAAGATACTGGTTTCGCATTATCCACAAGATATATTCGAAAATCTATCTCCCGCTTCGGAGGCAAGCCCTTCACCTCCTCAAACACATCCGAATATTCTCGGACCACTCTAACAGATCGTAGATTTTCCTCAGACGCGTCAAGCGATTCTAGATAACTTAGCATAACCAAATTTATGGGATTACAGAAGATTTCGAGAGTGTTGCCAAGGCGAGTCACGAGCCTAACTACTCTCCTTTCACAATCAAGAACAGACCCATTTCTGGATAACCAATCCATTCCTAAAATTAGCCCATAGCCCGTGAAGCCCAACACATAAGCATCACATCTAAATTCAATGCTAAGTATAGAAATTTTCAAATCCAAACACATCATGGACAAATAAGTTGAGCCCCCTATTAGATTCGAAACAACTAAGGGATCCTCTACTAAACTGGTGTTTAAGTGCAGTGATTCAACTAATGATGTAGAGATAAATGAATGTGATGCACCCGAATCGAATAAGGTACGGACAGGATGATCAAATAGAAAAACTAAGCTTTCAACAGAAATGGTTCTACCTCGTTCTTGCAGCGGTGGGACCGCGAGAGCCTAAACTTGTCCCCTAGCCTGCCCTGGTGCCATAAGAGCCTGCACCTGTCCTCCCGAGGTAGCTCCTGCCCTCTGCCCCTTCTTTGGGCAGTCCTTCACTAAATGTCCCGTATCGCCACAATGAAAACAACCTGTCTTCTTTTTCTTTCGGCAATCCTTGCTGAGATGGCCTGGGGTTCCACAGTTAAAGCACTTTTTCTTTCCCTTGCCATTATTGTCTTTTCCACCCTTCTTATTTTGCTGTTGTGGTTTCTTCTGATCCCCCTTCTTCTCGGGTGCCTTATCAGCTTTAGCGCTTTTCTCCTCATGCATGAGCGCCATTTCTACTAACTTCTCAAAGGTGGCCCCCATCGGGATGTGGGTCATAGCCAACCCTTGCAATGGTTCATTCAAGCCATTCATGAACCTTAGAGCCTTCTTCTCCGGCGTGTTTACTAAGTCCAAGCCAAACCTTGCTAATTAATTAAATTTATTGATATATTCTTTCACTGATGAGCTTCCTTGCTTCAATGTCAAGAACCTTTCCATGTATAGATTTTCTTCCGCCCTTGAGAGAAACTTCGCCTCGAACCTACGTCTGAAATCCGCCCAAGAGTCAACAGGACGCTCCCCATTAGTGACCTCCCACCAAAACGAGGCCTCTCCATTCATCAACCAAGCTGCTAAACGAACTCTCCTCCCTTCTTCTACTTCAAAGATTTCTAGCAATTCTTCCGCCTCCTTAAGCCAATCTCTAGCTTCCACAAACGTTTCTGACCCTTGAAATGGTTTTCCACCCGTAGCCTTGAATTCCTTGCACGTCTTTGCAAAAGTATCTACGCGAGGAGGAGGAAGAGGAACGGGTGCAACTGGTGGTGGAGGAACATTGGCTGGACCTGCAGCAGCCCTAGCCTCCAATAGCCTCCTATACCATCCTGGTATCGTTACACCGTCGGGTAGATTAAGATCTTCAGCCATGCTGAAACGAAAAAGGAAAGATTCAAAATGGAGAATTCGAAAGATAAAGATATGTGGCTATTGGGGATTATGTTTTTCTTAAAAACTTTTCTCTTTAAATTTCTCATTAAAACATGTTTTTGAAAACACTTCTTCCAAAAATAACTATTTTTCTAAAGTATTTTTATCTGTTCTGGTAACCTTAAGCTCTGATACCACGTGTAACACCCCACGTCCATTAATGTCACTCACAAAGGGAATGCATTAACTTCCATGGAGGTTATAAGTGAATATAGAATAGAAAAATTACAACAAGACAGATAATAAATAGTACTTGGAAATCTAAAACTTCATTTTATTGCAGCGGAAATTAAACATGTTTGTTACATCATAAAACCATAGATCATAACCAAGTACAATATCCATCTTCATAAAAACAAAATACATAATCCCATTACATAAATAGCCATTAAAAAGATAACAAGCTGGACTTTACTTCAACGGTCCAAGCTTTCCAAAGAGAGATGAAGCAATTCAATCAAACTCCACTAGAGCTGGGCCCAACCTGAGGACCTGGAGGGGGAAAAAGGATAGAAATAGAGGGGGTCAGACATAAAGTCTGGCGAGTATGATAATTCTAACAATACTATTATCAAAATAACTAGACTAAGGCATAAGCTGAAAGACAAGTAAATATCTATGAACTCTTAGGAAGATAAAGATAGCGTTTAAGATAACGGTAAATGCACACCTAATTACTAACGAATGATTACTACACTGCACCGCACATTACTACACTGCACCACACCAGCCACCCTATTGTTTGATCCCACTTGCTTCACACAGAAACTTTATAAATAGCCTTACGTACCCCTAGCTGACTACATAGGTGTCGTCTGCCCGTATCTCCACTAGGTGTACCCCACTACCCACTTTCGATCGGCTCCCTACTCGTAGATACCCGTGCTGGCCCCACAGTGGGGTGTATCACTCCCCTAAAGTGGCAACCCGATACAACTTGAGAATGCACGGCTTATACCTACACGATGCAACAACGTCTTACCTACCAGCCCGGGTCCACACACGCATACGAAACCCGTTGGACTTGCGTTGCCACCGCTCCCCGTTTTGGCCTCTTATAGTCGAACCCAACATGCGTGTCCCGTCCTCGACTTGGGTCGAGCCCACAAAGATACGTTTGGGATACTGGTCGAAATGGGCCCCCACAAGCTACCCACCTAAGCTTGTCACTAGTATATCCCACTTAACCCTCTTAGTCATGTTCATTTACATGTGTGTTTGGTTAAGTCTTACTAATCATATTTTCACATGCCACTAAGGGTACCCCATAGATTCCTCATGCCACCCAAGGCACCTACTTAACCCCCATGTCCCACCTTACATGTTTATCTGGTTAAGTATTTCTTAATTCATTCAGGCCATAACCTCATAAAGACCTCTCACATTAAACTGGCATTTATGGCAGCTGGATTTGCCGGGCCGGTTCGGGCAGTTTTACACCACAAAAGAGTCTAACCTCGTGTCTTTACAACCGTTATGCTTTAGTTTAGGCCTTGGACCTCTCACATTGGGCTGACATTTGTGACCACTGGATTTGCCGGGCGGATCCGGACAGGTTTACGTCACAAACGAGTCCAACCTCGTGTCCTAAGCATTGATTAACACTTAAAATCTTTTACCCCAGTTTTAATAATTCCCTATTCAAATTATTAATTAAGTCAACTTTTAATGATGTCCATAATTGACTCAATTATGGCCATCCACTTATGGCATGCAAAATCATATCAATTGCACCCCAACTTTTTAATATTAAATCCTTAATATTATCCCTACCCCATGTTTATACGTTCGCTTATTCAACGCATAATATAGGCTAGACTTGTATAGTCTAACACCTAGCACAAAGATAAATTATCAAAACATATAGACAATTAAAATAAATCTAATCATAATAGGGGTGAAACTTGCATAAACTACACATGTTAAGGATCAAAAGGTATCAACTTGTTAAATGTCTCAATTTATATGATATGATCATAGCCCAAATCTATACATAAACTTGCATATGGGGTTTTTAGGCAACATAATGATGGTGTGAACTAGCATAGGATATCACATATGTCATAGCATAATTCTAGATGTCATAATAAATGTCTTGGTATATGTTCTGTAACACCCCACTCCCGCTATGATCACTCACTAAGGGAATGCCATAGCATCGGTGGAGTATTTTAGTGAATATAGAACAGAAAAATTACAACAAGACAGATATAAATAGTACTTGAAATTTTAAAACATCATCTCATAACAGCGGAAGTAAAACATGTCTGGTTACATCATAAAACCACAATAAAGGTCAAGTACAATATCCATCAAAATAAAGAAGTACATAATCCCACTCTCATACAATAGCCAAACAAAAGAAAAGATAACTGGATAACTGGAGCTTTACATCTATCCAAGCTCCTAAAGACTGGAACAGCAATCCGATCAAGCTCCACTACTGCTAGGATCCACCGTAGGACCTGAGGGTTGGGAAAAAGATAAAAACAACAGGGTCAGACATAAGTCTGAGCGAGTCCTATAACTTTAACAATACAATCGTTAAAGTAACCAGAGAAGACATAAACTGATATACGGTAACATATAGGGATGAATGGCTACCCTAAGCAGTCAACTAAACGAAGATAAAGGATAAAGACGCATCTACCCTCCCTAAGGTAAATTACTAAACTGCACCACACCAGTCGTTCCTAACTTAAAGGTTGATCCCACCCAAGGACTTATAAAATTTACTAATTAGTACCTGCGTACCCCTAGGTGACCAAGTAGGCGCCACGGGGCCCTACAATCCACTAGGTGTACACACTACTTCCCATTCGATCGGCTCCCTAACGTAGATACCCGTGCTGGCCCCACCGTGGGATGTATCATTCCCCAATGTGGCAACCTGATGAAACTAAAGGTGCACGGCTTATATCTACTCGATGCAACAACGGCTTACCTACCAGCCCGGGCCCACTCACGCATATGAAGCCCGTTGGACTTGCGTTGCCACCGCTAACCCGTTTGCCTCTTACAGTCAAGCCCAGTATGCGTGTCCCGTCCTCGACATGGGTCGAGCCCACAAAGATACGTATGGGTTACTGGTTGAAATGGGCCTCCACAAGCTACCCACCTAAGCTTGTCCCTTTTTCTAGTATATCCCACTTAACCCTTTAATCATGTTTTAATTACATGTTCTATTTTGGTTAAGTATTCTAATCGTATTTTCTATTGCCACCCAAGGCAACCACTAGATTTTCTCATGCCACCCGAGGCACCCACTTAACCCCTCATGTCCCTCTACATGCTAATGTGGTTAAGTGTTTCTTAATTAATTAATTAAGAACGTAACCTTTGTAAAGACCTCTCACATTAGACTGTCTTTTATGACCGCTGGTTAAGCCGGTTGGGTCCGGGCAGCCTTATGTCATAACAGAGTCTAACCTCGTGTCTTTACATTAATTACGTATTTAGTTTGTGCCTAAGACCTCTCACATTGGGCTAACATTTGTAGCAACTGGTTAAGCCGGTTGGGTCCGGGCAGTTTTACGCTACAACTGAGTCCAACCTCGTGTCTTAGTCAATTAATTACACCTAATTAATCACCCTCATAATTTTATATTAATTATCCCTAATTAATCAAGTTTTCTTAACATGGGTAGACCTAACTTAATAGGTAAATTCCCATGGGGTAGACCTAACTCAATAGGTAAATTCCCAACACATAGTATGGGTACACCTAACCAAATAGGCAAATTCCCATACTATGTTTATTTATTTTGTGTTATGCATAATTATATTAATTTCACACAATCTTATTAACTTATGCATTTAATTACCCCATCGTTCCCACGTAATTTCGTTCATGATATAACACATATAAAAGGTGTCAACTTGCATATGAATGAACATGTTTCAAAGGTGCCATCTTGCATATTAACAAACACATAACTTGCATATGAACTTGCATAACATGTCACATAACTTGCATATAATATGTCACATAACTTACATATTCATTTTGCATAACAAACTTGCATATTAGCTTATAGACTTGCATAATGTGTCATCATGAACTTGCATATTAATAAACATGTAACTTGCATATTTACATACATGTAACTCGCATATTAACAAACATGTAACTTGCATATAAAGAAACATGTAACTTGCATATTTACATACATGTAACTTGCATATTAACAAACATGTAACTTGCATATTAACAAACATGTAACTTGCATATTTACATACATGTAACTTGCATATTAACAAACATGTAACTTGCATATTAACAAACATGTAACTTGCATAGCATATTACCATGAACTTGCATAACATGCATATGATTACATAGCCCACAACTTGCATATTTAGCATCATGCAAACATAACATACATCATATTAAACTTGCATAAGCTTACATACTCAACATGCATAAACATAAGATTAATGCTAACATCATATCATATGATTCAAAGCTCATTAACCCACATACAAAACCATAAATCTCATCACATCTCATCTAATTAGTTTACCAAAAGATCATCAAAGTGATAGAAACTCACAACTAGCAACTTTGAACACCAAATGAAGAAGATTAAGATGCTAAGAAGGGATTAGAAGTTGATTAGAGAGTGATTAGTATGCAACCCTCTTCATAAAATTAGTGGAGGCCATGAGAGCTAGCATTTTGCCATAGTTTAGTCACTAGGTTTAATTATGAATGAATTAGGGTAGGTTAGGGTCTTATTTATAGATTAGGCAAGTGTTTTAGGCCATAGGATTAACCCTAGATTCAATCCAAGCCATCAAAGCATGTCTTGGGGAAGAAGTCAAGTGTAGGAACCATCTAGGGCCTTTAGATTAAAGATGGACCATGAGAACCATTCAAATGCAAAATCTGCACTTGAGCGAATCGGCCCACGGGTTGACAGCCAAACACCCTGGATTAACCCCTAGTCGACCCAGCGGGCTCGGGTCGACTTCAAAAATCGGCCGGTTCGGTTATTCCCCTCTCCCAATTCGCTGTTTTGAGCATTTTTGCATATTTATTTATTAAATTTTCAATTATATATATATATATATATATCAATATATATATATATATATATATCTACACAACCCATTTCACTTAATTAAGTATACTTTAATTTGGGAATTTTCGTGAAACTTCGCGAGGCCATATCTTGGTCATACGGACTCCGATTTTCGAAAACTCGGACTCTATTTCGCGTATTTTTCCGAGACGAACACAATGGCATAGCCCGTTTCCCTTGATTCCCATTTTAGAATTAAATTCTGCCTCGATTTATGTTATTACAGGTTATTGAAAATACGGGTTGTTACATTCTCCCCTCCTTAAAGGATTTCGTCCCCGAAATCTTCAAGTTAGGAAGAACGTATCCTACCATCCAATCATCCATCTACTCAAAGCATCATCCACGAGCAATCATTGTCCTTACAAGATTCTAAATGCTGGATGGATATATGCAAAAGTGTGTGTATATGTACTTACCTAATGCGAAAATCAGGCGGTTACTGATACAGTAAACCTCCTTAATGCAAACCATGATAGTGCCATGCATCCAATATGTATGCGAAACCCTATTGACACATACAAATTTCTACATGCGTGCACAACCATGCACAAAAATGCATCATCCATATGATAACACAGCCATGATACATCCATCAATCTAACTACCACATCCATTTATGCAATATGCAACATGAAGTGACTGAGCCGATCTAGTGCCTAATGTGTGTGTATATGCATCCACGAGCAACCACTAGCAAACAATTGCATCCATATGCATCCATCAACCATAACATGTTTCAAACACATGTCTCAACCATAGGTTTTACCCTATCTAAAGGTCCTAGGTATTAGCGAGAGGATATACTAAAGATAAGATAAGTACTAGACAAGCAATAAAGGAGAAGTTAAAAGACATACTCTCAAAAAGAAATGGATACAAAGAACGCATCTTTGCTTCCGTCTCCCAAGTAGCATTGCTTTCGTCATCTCCCCATTGCACTTTAACTAGCTGAACTTCTCTGTTCCTCAACTTCCTAGTTTCTGACCCAAGGATGCGAGTAGGAGCTCGTCGAATCGTCGCATCACGCTCTACCTCTACATCTCTAAGCAAGCTCGGCTCTACCACCTCCGCGGTCTCATGTAAGCACTTCCTCAAATGTGATACATGGAATACATCATGAACACCACTAAGTCTGTCGGGCAACTCCACCCTATATGCCATCCGTCCAATCCTTTCCTTAATAGGAAACGGCCCAACAAATCTCGGTGCTAACTTCCCTACGGACCCAAAGCGAACAACATTTCTCAATGGAGATACTTTGACAAAAACCATGTCCCCAACCTCAAACTCAAGATCCGTCCTTCTCCGATCCGCATAAGATTTCTGTCTATCTTGCGCTGCTTTCATCCTTTTTCGAATTAAATCAATCTTCTCTGAAGTCTCTCTAACCATATCCGGCCCAAGCAAGATCTTATCCGTAGATTCCCACCAACATGTAGGAGATCGACAAGGCCTTCCATAAAGAGCTTCGAAAGGAGCCATACCAATACTGGACTGAAAGCTGTTATTATATGCGAACTCCACCAAAGGAAGATGTTCTTCCCATGTACCTCCAAAATCCAAGATACAAAGCCTCAAAAGATCTTCTAAGATACGGTTCACCCTCTCGGTCTGACCGTCCGTCTGAGGATGATATGCGGTGCTCAAACACAACTGAGTCCCTACCGCCTCTTGCAAACTTCTCCAAAACTCACTAGTGAAAATAGGATCTCGATCACTCACAATGCTGGATGGTACGCCATGCAATCTAACAATCTCTCTAACATAGACTGAAGCAAGCCATGGAGCGGTCCTCTTACTCTTTACGGGTATAAAATGGGCACTCTTTGTAAGTCTGTCTACCACAACCCAAATTCCCGTATTGCCCTTCCTCGATATCGGTAACCCGTCGATGAAATCCATCGAGACACTATCCCACTTCCACTGTGGAACTTCCAATGGGTGTAGCAACCCACCGGGTTTCCTTTGCTCCACTTTAACTTGTTGGCACACTAAGCATCTAGCCACATACTCGGCCACATCTTTCTTCATACCGGCCCAAAAGAAAACTCTCTTCATGTCTTGGTACATTTTGTCTCCACCGGGATGAATAGTCATTCTTGAACGATGTGCATCATCCAAAATAGCCTTTTTCAAACCCTCATCTTGCGGTACACAAAGTCTACCGTCTCTATGCAACCATCCCTTATCATTTATGGTGTATCTACCCAAATGGCTGGACGACTTCCCCCTCATAAGCTTCTCTACCAACTCAACCAACTGTGGGTCGTCTCGCTGAGCCTCGCCAATCCGTCCCAAAAGGGTAGGTCTAACTTCCAAGGATGCCAACAAACCAGGTACAAAATCAACAGAAGGTCTGAAGTCAAACAAAGAAAGAAACTCCAAGCTTCGTCGTTCCACGAACAATGGACTCAAAGATAGCCTTTTTCTACTCAAGGCGTCTGCCACCATGTTACCCTTGCCAGGGGTATACGCTATCTCAAAATCATAGGATGCTAAGAACTCCATCCACCTTTGCTGTCTTAAATTTAAATCCTTCTGAGAGAATAAGTACTTCAATGATTTATGGTCAGTGAACAACTCGAATCTCTCACCAAGAAGATAATGGCGCCAAATCTTAAGCGCAAAAACAATAGCGGCCAGCTCTAGATCATGGGTAGGGTAATTTTTCTCATGTGCCCTCAATTGTCTCCCTCCATAGGCTATTACCCTTCCCTCCTGCATCAAGACTGCGCCTAATCCTGTCCCACAAGCATCGGTATAAACAACAAACGGCTTACTCCCATCTGGAAGTACTAAAACTGGAGCGGTGGTCAAAGCTCTCTTTAACCGTCGGAAAGCATCATCACAATCTACGTCCCATAAGAAAACCAGATTCTTCTTCGTCAAGCGGGTTAATGGGGCTGATATCTTCGCGAAGTCTTTGATGAACTTCCTATAATATCCTGCCAACCCCAAGAAACTTCTTACTTCGGTAGCATTTCTAGGAACTTTCCAATCCTGGATAGATACTATCTTTGCGGGATCCACAGCTATCCCTTCCTTAGAGACCACATGCCCTAAGAATCGCACTTCTCTTCTCCAAAAATGACATTTAGAGAATTTAGCTTTAAGACTATGCGCTCGAAGAGTCTCCAACACTTCCTTGAGATGTAAGGCATGCTCTTCTTCATTCTTGGAAAAGACCAAGATGTCATCCACAAAAACTACTACAAACTTATTCAGATACTCTCTGAACACTCTACTCATGAGATCAACAAAGTATGCGGGGGCGTTTGTCAACCCAAATGGCATCACTAGCCACTCATAAAAACCATCCGGAGTCCGGAAAGCAGTCTTCTCTATATTGTCCTCCGCCACTCTTAACTGATGAAACCCTGTAGCTAAGTCCATCTGCGAAAATACTGACGCGCCAACCAACTGATCAAAGAGATCATCTATCCTCGGTAATGGGTGTCTATTCTTCTTCGTGAGCTTATTAAGTTCCCTATAATCCACACAAAGTCTGAGGGACCCATCCGCCTTCGTGGCAAACACTACTGGAGCTCCCCACTCCGATATACTTCGCCTTATGAACCCCTTCTCAAGCAACTCCCCTACTTGCTTATGAAGTTCTCTTCTCTCACGAGGAGCCATGTGGCGTACTGGCAAAGACACTGGTTTGGCATTATCCACCAAATAAATTCGGAAATCTATCTCCCGCTTCGGAGGCAAACCCTTTACTTCTTCAAACACATCCGGATATTCCCGGACTACTCTGACAGAACACAAACTTTCGACCGAAGCATCGAGCGATTCAAGATAACTTAGCAAAACAGATTCCATGGGATTGCAAGAGATCTCGAGAGTGTTACCCAAGCGGGTCATGAGCCTGACAACTCTCCTTTCGCAATCAAGAACGGCACCATTACTGGATAACCAGTCCATGCCCAAGATCAACCCATAGCCCGTGAAGCCCAATACAAAAGCATCACATCTAAACTCAACGCTAAGTATAGAAATCTTCAAACCCAAACATATCATAGACAGATATATGGAGCCCCCAATTGGGTTTGAGACAACCAAGGGATCATCAACTAGACTGGTGTCTAAGTGCAGTGACTCAACTAACGATGATGAGATAAAAGAATGCGATGCGCCAGAGTCAAACAAAGTACGAACTGGATGATCAAACAGAAAAACCAGACTTTCAACGGAAATAGTTCTACCTCTCTGCTGAATCGGTGGAACTGAGAGAACCTGAACTTGCCCCCCTGACTGAGGTGGTGCTATAAGAGCTTGCACCTGGCCTCCTGAGGTAGACCCCGTCTTCTGCCCCTTCTTTGGGCAGTTTTTCACAAGATGCCCTGCTTCACCACAATGAAAGCAACCGGTCTTCTTCTTTTTGCGACAATCCTTACTGAGGTGTCCTGGTGTTCCACAATTGAAGCACTTCTTCTTCGTCTTCTTTTTGTCACCGTTGCCTTTTCCGCCCTTGCCTTGTTGTTGCTGTTGCGGTTTCTTCTGATCCCCCTTTTTCTCTGGTGCCTTAGAATTCTTATCATCCTCATGCATAAGTGCCATGTAGACAAGCTTCTCAAAAGTGGCCCCCATAGGAATGTGAGTCATAGCTATTCCTTGCAATGGTTCGTTCAAGCCTCTAACGAACCTCAAAGCCTTCTTCTCCGGTGTATTCACCAACTCTATGCCAAACCTTGCTAATTGATTGAATTTGTTGACATATTCTTTCACCGTGAGATTCCCTTGCTTCAAATTCAAGAACTTCTCCATAAACAGATTCTCTTCCGCCCTTGAGAGAAACTTAGCCCCAAACCTTTGCTTAAAATCTGCCCAAGAGTCAACAGGGCGTTCTCCATTAGTGACCTCCCACCAGAATGAGGCCTCTCCCTTCATTAACCAAGCCGCCAACTTGACTTTCTTTCCCTCTTCCACTTCAAAGATATCTAGCAACTCTTCCACTTCCTTAAGCCAATCTCTAGCCTCTACGAAAGTCTCTGAACCAAGAAAAGGTTTTCCTCCTATAGCCTTGAACTCCTTGCAAACCTTAGCAAAATTATCCACTCTAGGCTGAGGAGGAGGAGCGGTTGTCTCTGGTGTAGTAGCATTGGCCGGACCCGCAGCCGCGGCCCTAGCCTCTTGCAACCTCCTATACCATAGTGGTATAACTAAACCCTCCGGGATGTTAAGATCTTCAGCCATGCTGAAACGAAAGAGGAAAGATTCAAAAAGGAGATTCCGAAAGATAAAGATATGGCTATTGGGGATTATGCTTTTCTTTTTCAAAAACTTTTTCTCTTAGAAGACATGCTTTTAAAAATACTTTCTTCGAAAATACTCTTAGAAAGTAGTTTTTCTCAAAAAATTTATCTGTTCTGGTAACCTTAAGCTCTGATACCACGTGTAACACCCCACTCCCGCTATGATCACTCACTAAGGGAATGCCATAGCATCGGTGGAGTATTTTAGTGAATATAGAACAGAAAAATTACAACAAGACAGATATAAATAGTACTTGAAATTTTAAAACATCATCTCATAACAGCGGAAGTAAAACATGTCTGGTTACATCATAAAACCACAATAAAGGTCAAGTACAATATCCATCAAAATAAAGAAGTACATAATCCCACTCTCATACAATAGCCAAACAAAAGAAAAGATAACTGGATAACTGGAGCTTTACATCTATCCAAGCTCCTAAAGACTGGAACAGCAATCCGATCAAGCTCCACTACTGCTAGGATCCACCGTAGGACCTGAGGGTTGGGAAAAAGATAAAAACAACAGGGTCAGACATAAGTCTGAGCGAGTCCTATAACTTTAACAATACAATCGTTAAAGTAACCAGAGAAGACATAAACTGATATACGGTAACATATAGGGATGAATGGCTACCCTAAGCAGTCAACTAAACGAAGATAAAGGATAAAGACGCATCTACCCTCCCTAAGGTAAATTACTAAACTGCACCACACCAGTCGTTCCTAACTTAAAGGTTGATCCCACCCAAGGACTTATAAAATTTACTAATTAGTACCTGCGTACCCCTAGGTGACCAAGTAGGCGCCACGGGGCCCTACAATCCACTAGGTGTACACACTACTTCCCATTCGATCGGCTCCCTAACGTAGATACCCGTGCTGGCCCCACCGTGGGATGTATCATTCCCCAATGTGGCAACCTGATGAAACTAAAGGTGCACGGCTTATATCTACTCGATGCAACAACGGCTTACCTACCAGCCCGGGCCCACTCACGCATATGAAGCCCGTTGGACTTGCGTTGCCACCGCTAACCCGTTTGCCTCTTACAGTCAAGCCCAGTATGCGTGTCCCGTCCTCGACATGGGTCGAGCCCACAAAGATACGTATGGGTTACTGGTTGAAATGGGCCTCCACAAGCTACCCACCTAAGCTTGTCCCTTTTTCTAGTATATCCCACTTAACCCTTTAATCATGTTTTAATTACATGTTCTATTTTGGTTAAGTATTCTAATCGTATTTTCTATTGCCACCCAAGGCAACCACTAGATTTTCTCATGCCACCCGAGGCACCCACTTAACCCCTCATGTCCCTCTACATGCTAATGTGGTTAAGTGTTTCTTAATTAATTAATTAAGAACGTAACCTTTGTAAAGACCTCTCACATTAGACTGTCTTTTATGACCGCTGGTTAAGCCGGTTGGGTCCGGGCAGCCTTATGTCATAACAGAGTCTAACCTCGTGTCTTTACATTAATTACGTATTTAGTTTGTGCCTAAGACCTCTCACATTGGGCTAACATTTGTAGCAACTGGTTAAGCCGGTTGGGTCCGGGCAGTTTTACGCTACAACTGAGTCCAACCTCGTGTCTTAGTCAATTAATTACACCTAATTAATCACCCTCATAATTTTATATTAATTATCCCTAATTAATCAAGTTTTCTTAACATGGGTAGACCTAACTTAATAGGTAAATTCCCATGGGGTAGACCTAACTCAATAGGTAAATTCCCAACACATAGTATGGGTACACCTAACCAAATAGGCAAATTCCCATACTATGTTTATTTATTTTGTGTTATGCATAATTATATTAATTTCACACAATCTTATTAACTTATGCATTTAATTACCCCATCGTTCCCACGTAATTTCGTTCATGATATAACACATATAAAAGGTGTCAACTTGCATATGAATGAACATGTTTCAAAGGTGCCATCTTGCATATTAACAAACACATAACTTGCATATGAACTTGCATAACATGTCACATAACTTGCATATAATATGTCACATAACTTACATATTCATTTTGCATAACAAACTTGCATATTAGCTTATAGACTTGCATAATGTGTCATCATGAACTTGCATATTAATAAACATGTAACTTGCATATTTACATACATGTAACTCGCATATTAACAAACATGTAACTTGCATATAAAGAAACATGTAACTTGCATATTTACATACATGTAACTTGCATATTAACAAACATGTAACTTGCATATTAACAAACATGTAACTTGCATATTTACATACATGTAACTTGCATATTAACAAACATGTAACTTGCATATTAACAAACATGTAACTTGCATAGCATATTACCATGAACTTGCATAACATGCATATGATTACATAGCCCACAACTTGCATATTTAGCATCATGCAAACATAACATACATCATATTAAACTTGCATAAGCTTACATACTCAACATGCATAAACATAAGATTAATGCTAACATCATATCATATGATTCAAAGCTCATTAACCCACATACAAAACCATAAATCTCATCACATCTCATCTAATTAGTTTACCAAAAGATCATCAAAGTGATAGAAACTCACAACTAGCAACTTTGAACACCAAATGAAGAAGATTAAGATGCTAAGAAGGGATTAGAAGTTGATTAGAGAGTGATTAGTATGCAACCCTCTTCATAAAATTAGTGGAGGCCATGAGAGCTAGCATTTTGCCATAGTTTAGTCACTAGGTTTAATTATGAATGAATTAGGGTAGGTTAGGGTCTTATTTATAGATTAGGCAAGTGTTTTAGGCCATAGGATTAACCCTAGATTCAATCCAAGCCATCAAAGCATGTCTTGGGGAAGAAGTCAAGTGTAGGAACCATCTAGGGCCTTTAGATTAAAGATGGACCATGAGAACCATTCAAATGCAAAATCTGCACTTGAGCGAATCGGCCCACGGGTTGACAGCCAAACACCCTGGATTAACCCCTAGTCGACCCAGCGGGCTCGGGTCGACTTCAAAAATCGGCCGGTTCGGTTATTCCCCTCTCCCAATTCGCTGTTTTGAGCATTTTTGCATATTTATTTATTAAATTTTCAATTATATATATATATATATATATATATATATATATATATATATATCAATATATATATATATATATATATATCTACACAACCCATTTCACTTAATTAAGTATACTTTAATTTGGGAATTTTCGTGAAACTTCGCGAGGCCATATCTTGGTCATACGGACTCCGATTTTCGAAAACTCGGACTCTATTTCGCGTATTTTTCCGAGACGAACACAATGGCATAGCCCGTTTCCCTTGATTCCCATTTTAGAATTAAATTCTGCCTCGATTTATGTTATTACAGGTTATTGAAAATACGGGTTGTTACATTCATAACTTTTCTAATCAATCTAACTTGCATATGTGACTTGTCATATAGATCAACATAACCCAAACATGATGATTTAATTAATACGAACTAACTAGCATAGATGGTAACATCATGGCCTTTTTAACATGTATGATTCATCACAACTTAGCATAGAAACTTTCAACATACATAACATCATCATAGCATGATTTACAACATATAAGATATCATCATCACATAACATTGGATTTACAATATACATGATAGCAAAAGGGGTTTACAACAACATATATGATAATTCACATCATCTACTCATAATCCATTCATAACTCAACCTAATTAAAATGATAATAATCTTGTTAAGATCATCATACTCACAATTTAGAGAAGAAAAGAGAGAGTTTTGCTTTGCTTTAGGGTTGAGAGAATTAGAATTGAATTTGCTTTTCTTCTTTCTTAGTTTGCGGCGGCTCCATTGATTTCCATGGCGACGGTATGACGGTAACTATTCTATTTTAATTAGGTTTAGGGTTAGCATTAGGATGTATTTATAGGTGTAGGAAGTTATTTAGGACCATTAGATTAACCCTGAACCATGAGAACCAATCAAATGCAAAATCTGCATTTGAGCGAATCGGCCCACGGGTTGACAGCCAAACACCCTGGATTAACCCCTAGTCGACCCAGCAGGGCTCGGGTCGACCTCAAAAATGGGCCGGTTCGGTTATTTCCCCTCCCAATTCGCTGTTTTGAACTTTTTTGCATATTTATTTATTTAATTTTTAATTTTTATATATATATATATATATCAATATATATATATATATATATATATATATATTTCTCTTCGCAACCCATTTCACTTAATTCTTTTCTAAAAATTAAGTATACTTTAATTTGTGAATTTTAATGTTATAAAATTATGGGGTGTTACGTGTTTCCTGAGGGAATCAGGCGTAACCATTGTAATCGCTGCGATCTAGAGTCAAGCGAATGGAGTTAAGTCGAGTATTAGTTAATCGATAGGAGTAATCAAGTTAAGTTAGGCAAGTTAAATAAATCGAGTTAGTCAAGTTAGAGTTAATCGTTAAGAGTAAATCAGTCAGAGTTAATCAGAGGAAATTTGGTTAAATATATTTTTAAGGGGTCAAATTGTGTCAAGTACTGAATCAACAAACTCATTGTATTCACACATTTGTTATTTGATAGTTAAAACACCGACTATCAAACCAGACCAATACGATTGTTGGTACGGAAAGACCGGGATCGAATTATATTCGAAAACCATTCCGACCAACAAATACGTGAAGTCGTCGATTGAAGACGGAGCAAGTGAAGGCCGGAAATCTTCATAAGTGGAAGGATTACTTGACGAATATTCTATGTGCTGCAACGCAGAGATATTCTGACGTGATTCGGTCGTGGTTGAGATGTTACGGTTTGCAATGACTACTCGCTACTGATCCATGGGGCGATTCCTATATGAGATGCAGTAGGAGAGTACCTTCGGTTCATCCTGTTCCTGGATGACTTGTATGGACGGATGTCTGACAGAGTATTTCCAAAGGAATTACATGAGTTGATTTCTCCAAACGTACCATAGTTGATGGCGGAGAAATGGTTATTCTCTAGCCAAATAAACTAGAGTATTTTTGTGGACGTCAATCAAGTGTGATCTGGCGGATCTGACGATGTGGCATTCAAAGTGAATGATGACCAGATGTTTTAAAGTTAAGTTCTGGCCTCAAGCCTCATCAACCGGGAAATGACAAAAATCGGACAGGCAGCATGGCTATGTGGGTCGCTCCCACTAGGATGTATGATCACCTATCTAGAGAAAATCTATTTGCTTCTTTAATCTATATTTCGATGCTGTCCCTTTTCGGGAGGCGGTTGCTGATCCCAACCGTCGGTGATATACATTCGATACACTCAGGAGAAATGAGTGGTCGGTCATGTGAGGGCCGGGTTGCAAGACGTTCTTGTTGAACCCAGTGTACTCGCCTCTAGAGATACACTATCGGCAGGTGGATCAATACCTTGTCAAGATTGGAAATCTAAATTCCAATAAGTGCCCGCGGTTTTCAATTGTATATTATATGGGGAGCGTGAGATGCAAGCGTTCCTCTAGATTGTAAATTACTTGTATTTAGACATTATGATAATATCAGAGCAAGATATGATTTCAAATCTGTTTGGGTTATAGTAAGATAAAAACCGTCCGTGTTTATGCGTGGACTGGTCTTACTATTATCCTTTTATTTAAAAAGGATTTTCCAAAGTTAAACAAGTGTGCGTTATGTGAATTTATCACTGATGGTATTCCAGACTGACCCGGTGTATTTTGTTTTAAATCAAATGTGCTCGGGTCAAACCGAGTGTATTTCCAGATTAGGTTTGCTTGGAGTTCAGGTACTGGAAGCAGGAGGCTTCATCGCTAGTTATATAAAGTATTATTCCGCTGTGTCTGATGTATGTTGTACTCTGATGATTGATATGTATATACAGTTTTTGTATAAAGGCATTTGATATTATGTTTTTATTCGTTCCGCTGTGAGATTCTGATGATGTGTTCTTCTTCTTTCTTCTATTCTAATATTTCTTTCTTTCTATTCTCACTCTCTAAATTATTTCCCATGACAATCCAGTGTTTTCGATACTTGATTAGTCGACATGGTGATTTTATGTCGCTTTTCGGGGTCGAAAATCTGCTGGGTCGCTACAGATTTTTAAAAACAAAAATGTCATAATATTCTATTAAATTTAATTAGATTAAGTAAAAATTTACATTTATTTACATATATTTCCACAAGTTTTTATTTGAAATAAAGAATGCACTATGGACAATTAATTTGAAGTAAAAATTGTTTTAATTATCATTTGTAAAAACATCAAGTACGAGTTTTATATGTTATTTTAGAGTCATTTGCTATACATCGTTATTTTCTCGCTTTATCTCCACTGTAACCGTTTTACATTTCCACCATGCTGAATCCCTGAACGTTTTACGTTAGATGTCATTTTCCGATCATATTCCAAAATAATAATGCTTCCTATATGCGCCTTTACCATCTACACCCAGGTGGCTGAAACAACAAAGCAGCAGATGATAACAGTTAAAAGACATCACCATGTGGAATTCAGGGGGACATAAATCAACATCCTCTGAAAAGCTGCACTATTCCTACAATCAGCACACTACTTTTCACATCATATAGTAAAAGAATTAAGTCCCTAAAAATAAACTTTCCAATAACTATGATATCATACTATTTTTGCACCATCTGCCACATTGCACACTTGTGTTTATTCTACTTAACAGAACATACAAATATACACTAATGGCCAAAGCAAGTTATTATAATATCTACCTCACATGCTTGGAATCCACCCACGCTAGATCAACTGCCTCTTCGGCTACCCATGAGTCCCTTGCAGATATTTGGTGTTTTTGCATCCAGTAATTACAGCACCCATTGCATTCCTGTACAAAATCCCAAATTATAAGGTCAGAAAATTACTGAAATATTATAAGGTCCACTGCACAGTAAAATGGAACATTATTGCATTATGGAAAGTGGGCTCACTTTCAATGATATCGCATTGAACAGCATCCCCTTCACGTTCTTTATTTCTTACTGTTCTAACTGTTCAGAATCTTCTCCTGTCTCCTTCTACACTCACAGCAGTTAATATGACTTGAAGAAAAAAAAAGAAGGATACAGCTTTGTAAATGGCCTTAGTTGAAAAACAAAAAATAAATAAAAAGGTTAAACATCAGCTAGAAAATCTAGTATACTGCTTTATAGCTGCATAAAAGCAAAAGGTTGCAAGCATTAAAACACTGCAACAAACATGGCATTTCATGCTGACCTTACATGGTACAAGAGCAGTAGGCTTTAGATCTGAACTGCATATTTAGGGGGGACAATCCATATTATAATCATGTGCACAACCAACTACTATTGCTACTTAGATCTACCCACCTACAATAATGACCCATAAATCACCCACATTGCACATAACAATCCACAAGCAATGAAGGAAAAGAAGAAAAAAAAAATTACTGTGCACTTCCATTGAATTACTCTTTGAAAAAAAACAAGTACAATGGATTTCCTTTAACCAATTAAAAAGAAAAAAAAAATCCTAACTCTACTTTTACAAAATTTACTGAATCACTGGCATCCCATAGTTCTGGAATGCTCGGATTCGACCATCGTATCCTGCAGTAACAAGTACTCGACTCCATGCATGAGACGCATTTTTACATGATTTTTTTAAGAATTTGCATTCTGATTTGGATAGGGTTCGGCAACTAGCTTTAGAGCTTGTAGTCAGGTTCTCTTCCGGCCAAGTAGCCGATGCTCCTTTTGGTATGTATTCCTGGATACAATCATATTCATGGTTCGGTGTGAATGTATTTGTGCATGTTTCTGGATGCCTCGAAGAAAATGAACCCTGCCAAGAAATTGCAACTGATGCGTGCTTTGATGCAAATCGCTCAAACGATTTATTGCTTCTATGTTTGATTTCATCTTCTGTGATTTTGTGACCATCATGATTCCAGATGTAAACATTTGAATCTTTGCTGGCCGATACTATGTACTTTCCATCTAAGGTAAAAGATGCAGATATCTGACTTCCAGAATTTCGAAGACCTTTATATTTGGATATGACCTCGACTCCATCAATAATGCGGATTTGGGAATCTGCAGATGTTACCAGAAGTTTTTGTTCATCGCTTGGGCAGTACTGGATGACATGAACAAAATGTTTAGATTTTAGAATCAATTCATGATGCATTAGAACATAATGTTGTGTTGATGAAATGCTACCTCAAAACCTGTAATTCTTCTGTCGTGCGATTTTTTCTTAGAGTGCAAGATGATTTCAGCAAGTTCTAACCCATTATCTGTGAGTTTATCATTTATATCAATGAATATTGCTCAATGACAAAGCTTTTCATGTAGATGAACTTAGATGAAGGAAACTAACCTGATGTTTCATAAAAGCGACAAGCACCACTCATTGTGCCAACTATAACTCTCTGCAAGAAGCATACAGAAGAATTGGTATTCTGTAACTCCTAACAGTTTGAATAGAAGTAACACAGGGAAATGTGGCTCAATGCATATTACCTTTCCATCCAAACTGTAACACAATGCAGAGATGATATCCCTCATTTCAGTCCAGGAAACAACACGCCCTTTCACATCCCAAATTTGAATTCTACCATCGATCGAACCACTGGCGAAATAATTTGCACTGACTGGGTTGAACTGAACACATGTCACTGTACGAAATTCATATTAGCACATATAATAGAAGAAAAACACGTTATAGACGTTTTGACCTTAAGGATGAATATACATACCGTAGTTATTATGAACATAAACTTTAAGGCACTCATTGCAGCCAACTTTCCACAGTCGCACAGTTTTGTCCACCGACGACGATAACAGGCACTGCAAAAACACAAAGTTTGAGTAAAGTTTGAGTAAAGTTTGAATAAATGAAAATTGAAAAATATAAATGTTCTTGACTTCAAAGGTAACAACCTTATTATCATTAGACCATGAGAGGTTTAAAACGTCTCCATCATGACCGTAGAATTCGTGCAGGGGAATCTCACATATCCGAAACGATTTTGGAGGAACTACCACACATGCAGAGTCCATTGTCTTCTTCATTTTTACGAATTTCAGTTTTTCTTCGCATGCAAATAGAGGTACCAACTCTGATTTATTGTTCACCTTAAAATAAATACACGACGGATCATTTTCAGGAATACCAATTCTAGCATTTCTCTCTATTTCTTCAACTTCCCATACACGAACAATGCCATCTTCCCCACCAGTAGCTAAATAATTTCCATTGGGGCTAAATTTCATTGTCAAAATTGCTCCTTTGTGGGCTTTGATCTCTTGTTCCTTATACACTGCAGAAAACTCTTTACATTTTTTCCTGTTCAAATGAACCTTCGCTCTTTGAACCTTAAAATTCATTCTTTTATCAAAATCAAAACTTTTTATTCGACTATCCGCCATGCAAGTCACGCCACCAAATCTCCTCAACAACCAAGTTTTCCTCTTTCTAGTAATGGTGTTCACATTACTTGACTTTTTATTTTCATTCAGCATCAATTTGTTTACAAAAGACAAACCAAAACTACTACCCAACTGATCATCTTCCCGCAGCAATCTTAAATTATCACTGTTTCTAACCTCGTCTACAAGAAACTCCAAACCACTATCTGTGTTGCTGATCCTAAATTCTTTCTCATATTCTGAATTTCCATCTCCAGATATGCAAGGATCCTCATCTACATAGCTAGACAAATATTTATCCACTCTGTCTGAGCTCAGATGCATTGCAATTCTATCCGACTCTGAATTGTGAATGCCTTCAATTGAATATGAATTAAACCATTGATATAACCTAGCTCGCCTGTCCTCAAAGCTACAAGAAATATCAGTCCATACGTTCATGAATGGATAATGCAGGTACTGTTCATGATGTTCTTCTTCTTCTTCTTCTAATGAATTGGACAAAGATGATATATCATCCCTTGCATCAAAAAATTGATCTTCTTCTTCTAATTGGATAATGCAGGTACTGTTCATGATTGCTGACTCACTACAAAACAAAATACGGACAGTTTTCAGAAAAATGCTGTGATTATGCTATAAAAGTAGCCAAGAGCCAGAATTAACTCAAACAATGGTTAAAGCGAACATTAAACAAATGCATCAAATTTTTGCAAGTCAATTTCCAAATATCCCAAACTCAATTTTATAATTGTCCACGAGTTACAACATATGGACAATGAATCTAGGCTACATACTCATTGGGATAAACAATTGCCAACATATTGTATTCCAGAAAGCAAACTAAATGCGTAAGTCAAATTTGAAAATTTAAAACAAAATACAACTTACACCAAAATTGACGAGAATACTGCACAGATCACGAAAACTAATATTCACCCAATTATTTAAAAAACGAACTAGAAAAGATAAGAAGCACACATTTGGCAAAAATAAATTAAAATCCGTAAAATAAAGTGGATAGGGGAGTTCACCTGGGCATATGCACGATTATTAATTAAAGAAAGGAAAAGCTTCGAACTTAAGTAAGAAATCTCCAGTGATACGAGTCCAATTCCGCTCACTTTGGATTGGAAGAAGCAAAGATAAAAGGACGCGAAATAGTGAAAAAATGAGGGCTTATTTGTAATAAAATATTGTTTTTTGGGTGATGGGTTGGTGTGGGGGAACTCGGTTGCGATGACGGATGTACAGTTTTGAATTATTGATATTTTACTCCAATATTGAGCGAGCACTAGTTTAATTTTTGAATATTAGGGTACACAATAACTCTTTTTTAAAATAAAACATTATTTTAAGTCTTTATAATTTAATTATTGAATAATCGCACTAGATTATGCAATTATACAGTGAATAACTGTAAATATTTATGAAAATATTTCAACAAATTACATAAATGTTTGTGAATATTTATATAATTTTTTTGGTGAATAATTACCGAAATTTACTGTAGCATTTTCTTGAAAAATTGCAAAATTTATCGTGAATAATTGAAAAAATTTCTGATATAATTGTATAAATGTAAGCAATCATTCACTGAATGATTGGACAAATTTATACAATTATTAGTTAACTTAATTCTAGCGATCCAATTTACATACCTTTTTGAGAAATATTCTTTTACTATTTTGAAACTTAACAGAGACTTTAACAAAACCGATCGCTAATTTTTTCGATTTGAAATAAAAATTGTTGTTGTGACTATATATTACTAGATTTACGAGAGCGTTTTGCACGTGATCATGAAACATGTTTCGCGCATAAATTTTATTTTTATAAAATGCATGTATTTAATGTTAAAATAAATGATTTGCATGAATATTTAGTTATATTTTTACATTGAAATCTTGTATAATTAGCTTATATTTTTAATTCTAAGTTGCAATACTACATTTTTTATCAGTTTAATGTTTATTTGTGTTGTTACTCAATAAAAAATGACGATGTGAAAAAAGAACATTTGTAAAATTATAATTTTAAATGATATTAAGGTTTGTTGACATGCGTTGAAATATAGTTCAAATTTATGAAAATATTTAATTTCTAGATTTTATTTCTAAATGATATTTAAAACCAGAAATATACAAGAGTATTTTTTATATCCACAATCGAACCAAAAACTTGTGTTTTCGAGATAAGCATTAACAAAGATATGATACTAGCTATAGATATGCTTCCTTAAGCGAAATGTGCATGCACATTCATTGTGAGCACAACATTTCCAACTTCTGCCCAAAATTTGAATATAGGTAAAACGCATGGAAACTTTTTATTTATATTTGGAAAAATTAAATCCGCTTTTCAATTGTATTTTCTATTCCATGAATAGATTGCAATGATGACTCAAACATTTAACAATCAATTAAAAAAATTGAATAAAAGAAACATGCTGGTATGATGTGATTGTGGCACATACTAATAAAGATTAATTTATACTAAAAAGACAAAATAAAGGAAATTTCGCCTCATCCTTTTAATCTAACAAACTAACGTTCAAGTCGTATGCAATGAATATAATTTGTCGAAAATAGTATCAATTGGTTTCGACAAATTGGTTTATATTTAAAAGATATTTATATCGTTTTTAAGACATGTAATATTTGAGAAATTTGAAAGATATTTATGAATATTATAAACTAACTTGTATTTTTTGCTCGTTTTGCTAGACATTAAAATTTATGTTATTAAAAAAATATATTGTAATGATTAATATCAAAAATAAAAATAAAGTATTGTAATTAATATTATAATAAAAATAAAAATATATTGTAATGATTAAATATCAAACACACACACACACTTTTTCCTCAAAAATAAATATCCTCTTCTTCCTCAATTATCGAGCCAGCAGATTTCTCCTCAACACCTGAGATGGATGGTTTATGATCATCTTCCGGCAGTTGCTGCAGCTAATGATAACGCATGCATTTTTAGGTTAAGATGGAAAATATATAGATGTGCAAAACATTAAAAAAAAAACAGAAGATAATTACTTCATTACAAAATAGATAGTATAGCTCAATGCAGAGTCGGCCCAACCAGTGCAGCCAGAAACAGTGAACCAAGAGCAAAAGTAATAAAAATGTATACCCCACATAAAACTCGAACCTTGGTTGCCCCAGTGGGAAACCGATGCTATTACCACTGCACCAACCAATCCTTGTATAAGTATGTGATATAAAAATTATTACAATAAAAAAACCTGGAAATCAGTTTACCTGCCACCACCAACCTCCGGCTGCTGGCCGAGCCGGCCTGGCTGCCATAGACAAATGTCTCGCTTGTCTTGCCCTGGGGTCGGGCCTGCCTCAATGAGATTCTCGCAATTATAATCCCACGACCTTTTAGCTTCCAACCTATTAAAATGGTCCATAATGGTACATGATCAAACATAACATACGTTCATTGGCATAAAAGAAGAAATTTAAGTGATTTTAAGTGTAGATGAATAGAAAGGAAGAATTCATTTTTACCTGAAACGGATTTTTGTTAACTGGTTAGCCCCGTTGGGTGATGCTTCCAGTATCATATGAACTCCATTGTCGGGCTCGGCTTCCCATTGTCTTTCATCCTCATCGCTTATTATATTTTCATTACCTTCGTTTACAGTTTCATTCTTCTCAGTTACCTTCTTTTGTTTTCTTGACTTCTTACTAGGTAGCATGCATTCGGGAAAAACCATTTCTAAAAGCTAAAAGGGTTTGGCAAGAATTTGAATAGTATGAAAGTGATGAGATGTTTAGAATGATGGATGCGAATATAGAATAAACTTGGGAGGCATAATATGGTATTACGATAAATTATTGAGAAAATATTCAAAAGGATTTTCTTTTACTGTAATTGATTCTCTTCCTTATATAAATATGTTTTGGAATTTGTTAAGTTTTTATATGTATCTTGTAGAAAAATCTTTATATTAGCTATAAATTTGTTAAGTTTTTATATGTGTTGATTTTAGCATCATTCTATATGTGAACCTGGTCAATTAAAAGTCTCCAATCACACAGATTGAGAAATTGCTTTTTATCAAGTTGGCAAAAGCAATTTTTATTCTGGAAAAATCTATTTCTTTTTATAAAATGTATTTATTGGATTATGCTTATTATTTATCTTAGGATATCGTAAATATATACCGCAAAAGAGCCTAAGGGCAAACATCAAGGATGCTAATTACCAATTAGAAGTCAAAAAATATATTTCAAATCCTTAATTAGAGATTGTATATATAATTAATAGTAGGAGATCTAATTCAAGAGAGGTATATTGATAATTTGATAAGTTTAACATTTGTCCTTAGAATACATTTAAACATTTTCCTTTATATTATTACCGTATTTATGATTGTAATATTTTATTAAAGCATTAAGTTAGAAGTATGTTATATTCTCCAAGCTGTTAAGGTTTCATGTGCAGTCTTGCATTATTACACCCCAGAAATATAAACATGTACGCTAGTAGATAAATTATTTACCAATAAATAAGGTAAGGTTGTGTATTGTTGATAACTAATGGCATATTCCCAAAAAAAAAAAAAAATACGATATTCTGTCTAAGATTATGCATTGCTAACTGTTGCAATTTGTTATCTTAATCAAAGATATAACTGAAAATCCAGAAATGTAAGATTAGTGGGAATTATAATATAGATTTGTCAAAAATAGTATCGCTAATTTTGTTAATTGACCAATGAATGGATGATGTATCAATAAATTTAAATAATATTAAAAACACTTACAGCATTGGTTTGTAATAGGTTGAATTTGGTATGTGCATTTACACATGAAAAGGGGAGTGACGAATATTTGTCATGAATGGATTTTGTTCATAATTGCATGATATTTTAGCATACAATTACATCAAATGTTTATGGTAAACATGGGGAATGTCAAATATTTGACATATACAATTATGGTTCATAATAAGTTAAATTTAATAAGTGCATTTACATACAAAACTTATAATGACAAAATATTTGACATTAAAAACTTCGGTTAGTGAACGCCCGGTATGTTACTCTACATTAACTATAAACATTGTGAATGTCAAACATTTAACATATGCATTTCTGAATAATTACAGCCTAAAATTGTATAGATATTACATTTACTTTTTAAATAGAGAAAAATAATATTTATCATAAACTATTTTCATATTTTGCAGAATATAATCATGCTTTGTGAAAAAATAGGAATCATATACTATACATAATCCTACAAACATATAAGGCAAATACTTGCTTGGTAAATATTTACTAAACATATCATTGGTAAAAAAAAAATTCCATATATATATATGATACTAATTTATTTTTTCCATACAATATTTGTTTGGGAAATTTTTTCCGTATATATATATATATATATATATATATATATATATATATATATATATACACACACACACACACACACACACACACATAACACTAAATTGAGAAGATTACAACCCTTACAACTGCCACTATAAGCATAAAAAAAAGGGCAATAAAATAATCACCAGTAAGACAAATAAAAAGACTTGCATCAAACATAATTTGAAAGAAAGAGAAGCAAAAGCAACGTTTGCTGAAGAAAAGAAACATTCTCCATCTGATTATGCATTGATGGTAATAAAGATGTATATACTTTAGGGACAGTTTAGCTAAGGTTCTGTTAAGTTTCAAAATACATAAAAACTCTCTGTCATAAAACATAATAAATTAGGTTTTTGCTTTGGTTAATTCTATTCATACACCCGTACTTTTTTAATACACACCATGAAATGAAATTAAATTGTATACACCAAAAATTTCATTTCATACATCATGTCATTCACAAAATTACTCTTCTATATTTTCATCATGTTCCCTCTTTAACCTTAAAACTAAACTACATAAAACAGAGAATTTATTGCAATAAATTTACCTACATTTCAAAAAAAAAATCAATTTTTTAAATTATATTGTAAATTATTTGACTGTTTTTATTTTAAAAATTAGCTCCATTTTTAGATGATAAAACACATTTGAATTAGAGTGTTTAGTTGTAAAAGTTGCCTAAATTAATATTTTAGGTTTTATTAACTTCATAAAATTCTATATATTTAATTATATATTATCAGTTTTAAAGTTTCAGTTAGATGCATTATAAGGAAGGGCTGAAAATGCAATTTAGTATAAGGGTAACATAGTCATGGTTTTTCTTATTAAAATATTGGTGTATGTTAAGAAATTATCGGTATATAAATAGAATTTGCCTTTTGCTTCTCGAAAATCATCAAAAAACATCAAAACCAACATAAAAATTTATCAAACTTCAAAACATAATTCAACATAGAATCATCTTTAAATTCTGCAAGAAAAATACAAAAAATGCTTCAAAAAATTTACTTTTCACTGGAGTCCAGCAAATTTTCGTAAAATTGCAGACATCACAGCAATAATATCAAAATGTAGCATGGTTTTATGCATTTTTTTGCTAATTGCTTCAAACTTCCAAATTCAATGCCTATACTTATTCAAATATTTGCAGAAAAATCACCAAAAAAATGATGAACATTGCATATAAGTGAAAGATATATCACTTCCAGTAAAATTACCGAATGGAAAACAACCATACAAAAATTTGCAGACATGTCAGCAATTGTTCTATATAATGAGATATGCCCGCAATAAACTATCGAATAGTTGCATACATATATGCACTTATTCCCAATAAGTGCAGACATTTTAGTATATGTCTTTTCCTTTTTTACACACTATGTGAACAATTGCAAATATCTTCATTTATTCTCAATAAGTGAAGACATTTATGCATCTGTTTTTTTTTTTTACCTTTTTACTCCAGTGCATTAAGTGAATAACTTCAGATACTTTTGAGCCCTGTGAGTTTGCTGCCTTGCCACCATGTGACTTTTGTCTATTGCCTGGTCTTCCTTCTCTTGTACCAGTAGCGTCCCTGTCTTGTTATTCTTGTGCGTTCCAGTTTGTGTGCTTTGAGTTTGGGATGTGTGGTGTGTGTACCAGGTTGCATGTGCTATTCTTGCACTCTTTGGGCTAGCTGCCATTAACACTTACGCTTTTGAAGCGTAAAGTGTGCTTTTCCGCGGTTTGGATCATTTTTGTGCGTTTTCCCCTTGGCTCTGGTGTTTTCCTGTTCGGTGGGAACAGTTCCCACTTTTTGCTGCTAGATGGTATATTTGCGGCTTGTTCAGTGCTGTAGTTTTTCACTATTTCAGTTGAACCACGCTCAATAGATATGTCTAGATTATATGGGCAATTGTTTCCTGGTTAGGATCTGTGATCTTTGCCTTGATTTTTGAGCATCTTTTCTACAATAGTCATTACGAGGCCTCTTTCGTGTCGCTAGTGACTAGGTTGTTTTGGATTTGGGTTTCGATTGGATTAGGCCTCTTTTGTCGGCTTCCTTGTGCTTCGGCGACATGGGATGGGTGGCTTTTCTTTAGTAGGCGTATAGTGGACGCTGAGTTCGTTCACTATGCGGATTACCAGAGAGGTGGCCTCCCATGTTTGTCATGGACTCCGGTAGGTTTTTCGTCGTCCGTTGCTCGAATTTTACCTAGAGTTCACGCCTATCAATCTGATGATAGATCGACATTGGTAAAGTTCATACAGCAATTGGTGTTGTCTCAGTTGAGCAACTCCACACCTTTTTTTGTTTCTCGAGTCGTTTTGCTTCAGCCGTCTGCTTCTATTTCTTTCCCTTCTTCATTTTCTCCTTCTTCTTGTTCTATTTCTGCTTTGCCTGTGTCTTCTAGGTCTTCTCCCTTTCTTAGTAAGGCCGAGATAGCGATCATTAATGATCATCTATCTCACCTTACTAAGAACTCTTACTCCCCTTGTTGTTCGGCAAGGGGCGCTTGTTCTCCGGATCTGAGTCTTGATGTGTCTTCCGGGTTTTCTGGTCTTAGTGAGGACTCTGCTCGCTTGACTACTCGATCCTATCGTCGTAGTCAACGAGCAGCTTCTCGCACTTTCCGTACCATTTGCACACGCTCTATAGCAACGTCCGAGCAGGTCGTCATATCTACTCGTCGTTCTCTTTACTGTATCTAAGCTAGGTTGTTCGCTCGTCCCCGTCGCCTCGTCCTAGAGTTCCGAGTGCTTCTGGGTTTGGTTCTCCATGGCGAATTTTCTTTTCTGGATCGTTCGTGGGATAGAGAATGATGAGTCAATGGCTAGGCTCAAACGCATTGTTCGTAAACACGCTGTCTGTCTGGTTGCGCTTCTTGAACCACTGGTGGGACCAGAAGTGATCTCCCCTTTGGTCTTTTCTCTTGGCTTTGGTGGGGCCATAGCTAATGTTTCCGACACGATTTGGATCCTCTAGTCCAAAGGTGTTGTTGTTCGCCCTATCTTCGATTCGGATCAGCTATTATCTGTGGCATGTTCGTTTCCCGCTCTTTCTTCGTCCTTCCTTTTCTCTGCGGTCTATGCTAAGTGCGATAGGATTGAAAGGCAAGTCCTGTGGGCGAATATTCTTTCTCTGTCCGACTTGGGATTTTCTGCTTCCGTGCTTGGCGGCGACTTTAATATTGTCGCCAGTCAAGCAGAAAAGCATGGTGGAAATGCTATTAACCGCTTGGCGGTTGCGGATTTCAACACTTTCATCGTTCGTTCGGGACTCTCAGAAGTGTCGTTTATTGGGTCGGCTTTCACTTGGTGTAACAACCAAGATGGCCCAAACCGAACATTGTCGAGGCTAGATAGAATCTTTGCTACTGAGGGTTGGTTTAGTCTTCCTTTCTCGTTTTCTATCTCCCATCTTCATCACACTTTTTCCGACCATGCCCTTATGCTTCTTGACTGCTCCCCCCGCTCTTTGTCCGGTCCTTCCACGTTTAGATTCCAAAGCATGTGGCATTCTCATCACTCCTTCCTTGGTGTCATTGCCGACTCCTGGTTATCTCCTGTGAGTGGTGCCCCCTGTGTTGCTTTCTCTCGCAAGCTGAAAAGACTTAAGTCTTGTCTAAAGGCGTGGAATCTGCTGGTGTTTAAGAATATTTTCGAACGTGTCATAGCGGCTGAAGAAATTCTTATCCTAGTAGAAGCAACTTTCGATGAGGAGCCGAATGCGGTCCATAAGGAGGCGTGGACGGTTGCCCAAATCGCTTTCTCCTCCGAACTTCGTATCGAACAAGACCACCTTAGGCAGAAAGCTAGAATTAAGTGGGTTGTGTAAGGAGATACGAACTCCAAGTTTTTTCACTCGACAATTCGTAAGAAGAATAATCTTCTCACCGTCCATCAAATTCGTCTCCCAGACCTTTCCTGGTCTTCCACTCCTACTGAAGTCAAAGATACTATTCTCTCCCACTTCCAATCCTTCCTCTCCTTTCCCTCGGTGTCGTCGCCTGACCCGTATCTGCTTGCCTTCATTCCTAGATTTATCCTTCCGTCTGACAACGCTGACCTAGCTGCACCCCCTAGCTTGAAAGAAATACGTTCTTGCATATTTGCTCTAAGCAAGGATAGTGCGAGTGGGCCAGATGGTTTCAACGGAGTATTTTATAGGAGCGTGTGGCCAATCATTCAGGCAGACTTTTGCCTCGCCGTTCAGTCCTTCTTCTCTGGTGAAGTTCTCCCCGGTGGTTGGACTTCCACCAATTTAGTTCTCATCCCTAAGAGTGATCATCCTACCTCTTGCATGGATTTCAGGCTTATCGGCTTGTGTAACTTCTGCAATAAGGTCATTTCCAAGGTCCTAGCCTTTAGGCAAGCACCGTTTCTTGAGCGCATTATATCTTCTTCGTAGGCTGGGTTCGTAAAAGGAAGGCTTATCAGTGATAATGTCCTTTTAGCTCAGGAGATGATTTCTTAGATTGACAAGAAGGTTCGAGGCTCTAATGTGGTCTTCAAGCTAGACATGTCTAAGGCTTACGACCACATGTCGTGGTTCTTCATCATCAAGGTCCTCAGGGCTTTCGGTTTCTCGGAACCCCTTATCGATGTGATCTGGAGACTTATCTCCAATTGTTGGTTTTCCGTTCTCATTAATGGGTAGACTACCGGGTATTTCAGGTCCAGTAGAGGTCTCCGACAGAGAGATCCGCTGTCCCCTTCCCTTTTTTTCATTGCTGTCGAGGCTTTTGTTCGTGGACTCCACTCCCTCATGATAGCAGGGCAGATCCATAGGTTCGGTATTCTGCGGGGTTGCCCTATTGTCTCCTCCTTATCTTTTGCTGACGACATCATCATTTTCACAAATGGTGCTCGTCGTTCTATCCGCAGCCTTCTAGGATTTATCAGACAGTACGAGAGTTGTTCGGGGCAACTAGTGAGCACCGCCAAAAGCTGCTTTGTGCCTGCTAAATATCTTTCCTCCATTTGATCCTCCTGGATTGAATCTTCCTCTGACTTAAAGGCTTCTTCCCTTCTGCTTCCTTATCTTGGTATAGTTTTATATCGAGGTAGGAAGCTCAACATCATTTTCGATCCCCTAATTGACAAAGTTAGGGATAAAATTATTAGGTGGAATGCGGCCCTCATCTCTCAGGCTGGTAGGCTAGTTCTCATTAAGTCTGTCCTTGATTCCATGGGTTCTCATATCTTTGCTTCTATGACACCCACTACTTCCTTCTTCCGATCCTTTCGTTCTTTGGCCTCTTCCTTTTTTTGGGGTAAAAAGGACAACGTTTCTCGTCATCACTGGATTTCTTAGAACATCATTTGTCGTCCCAAAGGAGAAGGAGGCCTTGGCCTCCGTAATCCTAAGGACATCTGTTTGGCCTTTGCTTGCAAGCTTTGGGCAAGGTTTGGAGCGAACTACTCCCTTTGGGCGACGTTTCTCTACGCCAAGTACCATAGGCTTGCAAACACGAATTACTCAGGTATCCCGTCTTACGCTAGTGAGACGTGGAAACGTATGCAATCCGTGAAGGGCTTTAAGAGATGGCCATGGGAATGGTACCATTTGGGACGGCACACCTTTCTCTTTCAAGGCAGCGTGGGAAACAGTGCGGATGCCTAGCCCACATCTTCTTGTTTTCAGCTTTATCTGGAAGTCAGTATTCCGCCAAAGGTTTCTCTGTTTATCTGGAAAACATTACATGATGGTTTACCTATAGATGGGAACATTCAGCGTATAGGCATCCCGTTCATGTCTAAATGCAGGTGTTGCAACTTTGGACGCTCTGAGTCCTCCTTTCACTTGTTAATCTCTGATGCATGTGACAGAGCTGTATGGAATTAATTCGGGAACCTAATGGGTTGCCGAAGTAATGCCAATTCATTGGAAGGTTTACTGAGTTTCTGGTGGATTGAGAACTCTAGTAAATCCTTAAGGTCTATTCTACTACGTCTGATTCCTTGCCTTATCTGCTGGCACATCTGGTGCTCCAGGAATAAGGCGGTTTTCAGCGAAGTGGCTATGGATGCTCCTTCGATTATCCGGAAAGTTAGAAACGATGTATTCCTAGCATTCCGGGGCTGTCCTTTCATAGGTGTCTTTGGTGGCCGCTCTAGGAGTTTGGCCGTTTCGTTTGATATTTTATCGGCTACACCAAATCTGAGGGTTGGCATCGGTTGAATTTGAGTTCCCGTTTCTTTTTCTGCTTCTTTTCTATTTTTTCTTTGTTTATAATGTTATGTATTCTGGTTTTCTTTTTAGTTAGATTAGTTCTTCTTTTGTCTGTTTTTCCCCCTCCCCTCTTCACCCCGGGTCTTATGACGTTTGTTAGTAGTGCAGGATTTTTTAAGTCCCCGGTTTAGACTGCTTGAAGCTTGGTAGGTGCTTCTGTCTTAGGATGCTGGAGCGGATACTGCTGGAGTTTTGGAAGACCAGACGACTAATGAGCTCTGGGGTCCTATTTTAGTGGAAGCGGTGGAAGATAGCGGATTTTCAGTTCTCGAAGTTGCTAGGATGACTACGGAGCTTTCTCAGGCATGGCTTCTTGGCTTTCTTGGAGGCTTGTCCGCTGCTCATGAACCGCTCCTCTATTGGAGAATTGGGCCATTCGGCGTTCCTTCGTTTGCTGAAGGAATGATTGGAGCTGCTTTTCCATTGTTTTTGCTCTTTTCCTTTAGTTGTATTGCGGTTTTGTCTCTTCTTTGTGTGTGCACAGTTTCAGTTATTCAGAAATCGTTTTTGTGAGTCGTTGGAGAATGGCTAGATTCTCCCTTTTGGTATGATATTTTATTTTCTTTTGAAAAAAAAAACTTCAGATATATCTGCATTTACTAAACAATAAGTGCAAATATTTATGCAACTTTTTTCGTCAATAATCTACTGTTGATGTCTACAATTTTTTGAATTTCTTTTAAAGTAGCAGTGCAAAAAAACACGAAAACAAGTTGCTAAAGTAAAATAATGACTTGCTTTACAGTACTGAAAGTGATGGAGGGATTCACTTTGAATTAAATTTGGTCTTAAGGATGCCTCTCAAATATTCTAATATTAAATTCACTAACTCGGCTTCATTTGAAGATGTTAACGAAGCAATTGATCAATATTCTTTTTCAAGTTCATACCAATACATCAACAGAGAAAAAGAAACACTAAAGAAACAATTGTAAAAAAGATATAAAACATTGTAAAGGATATATTAGAAAGCTGCAAAAGTAGCTTGAAATCTTTCCACAAGTTGATCCAAAATTTAACGAAAGAGAAACTTGCTAAAAAACATTACAAAGCTTACTTCATCCTACAACATGATCGAACATACTCTTGAAGAAACTATAACAAATGAAGACATTACAAAAGAATCAGCTTCATGAAGCATTTTCAAAGAAGATGAAAGTGACAACCCCCACATCTTCAACACCTAAATGGTGCATTGTATTGGTGCTCTGGTGCTTGGTCGATGTAACACGATTATCATGACTAATTAAAATAATATAGAAACTTGTTGTATATGTCAGACTACATCAGTCCAAACATAACGATATAAAAATATTTGATATATAAAATAGGCGAGACAATAAAATACTTGATAATGAATCGTAAGAATTTGAGTAACAATTTCATATTAACATAACAAAACAGAGTCATCCATATGATAACAACTCAAATGAAACTGCCTCTAAGATAGAAGTGCTATAGCCCCATAATAGTGAATAGTGGAAATCAAAAAGTACACATAAACATATACACGGGATATCCTTCTGTTTGCATCCTGAACAACTACTCTTACTCACCCCCAACCTGGCTCTAGTCTACTCATTTAAGAATACAGAGAGTAATCTCAACGTACAAATGTAACAACCCGGATTTTTGGTCGATTAATTTTGAAAATTTAAATTTATTTTAAATGTTGAGTTGATAATACAAAAGGATTTTTATATCAGTTTTATCAATTTAATAATCGAAATACAATTTAATTTCGATTGTATCGAATTATCTTAATATGAATATAATTGAATTCGAAGTTAAAACTGAATCAAAACGATTTAGATGCTCAATATAAATTTTATTTGAATATAAACGATGATAATAATAATTTATTATCGAAGAATCGATAGTTTTGAATTTAAAAACATATTTGATCGATATTATTGATACGTGAAAATAGCCATGTTTCAAAAGATCTCAAAATTTGATGAAACCAGTTCCATCGGATCCGTAATAGTGTATTATCATTAGATTTCGAATTTCGTAGCAGTTGGATGTATAGATTGAACGTACGATAAAATACCTAGGAATAATTAAATCAAATTTAATTATATAATCGTCAATTTAAATTAATATCTTCTCCATACGATCGAATGAGGCTTCAAAACTTGTTCTAATGTGATCAAAATAGTGGTATAGCCCTAGAAATGTTTTTTTTGCAAGGCTATAACCCTAGAAATATTGGTTGCTACATTCAAATAGGAGTTCGGAAATATAAGATAGTTTAAATTAAATATATCCACATCGGTTCGAATTAAATTAAGGGTAATGTTATTAATTCCTTCTGCCCTGAGCTAACCAATGAAGGACAACCTAAATTTTCCAATGCAAAAGGCTACACTAGCTCAGATGTTCTTCTTTCAAAACCGCGTACTGTATGTTCTCCAGCTTCACTACTAAGATAAGCACCGATTTAATGGCTCTTGTACGTTTTGTCCCTTCTTACGTTTATAAATAAGCCATGAGCCTTCGCGTCTTTCACCATTTTCTGAAACCCACCAAAAGCATACAAGCCATTCCTTTTCGTTTGATTTTTCTTCTTCTTTCCAGTCGAAACAAAAACCGAGTCTTTTACTCTCATCACAAATGCCCAATCATCATAATCGAATGAAAAAAGTTTAAGAGAGAAAATGAAATCGCTGTATTTTCCTAATACTCAGCATTGAAACTGAGATGCTTGCGTGAAGAGGGGTGCGACGATGGAATTTGAAGGTGATTATCGTGGGATCGTTCTGAGATTTTCATAAGGGGTACGTTAGGGAGGTGAGCGAATGGGTCATTGCGATTTCAAGGGACCGACGCAGGAGGCCGAGTTGGTACTGGTCACGATGGATGAATTTGGAAGGTGCAATTTTACTGAATGTCGTGGGGGTTCGACAGTAGGATTTTTGCAGTTGGATCATTGATTTTGTGGTTGGCTAGTAGGAATGGTGGCATTCGAATGCATTAGTGGAGGAACAAGGGTGGTTTGGGGAATGCAATATTTAAGGGTTCGAATTGGGTAATTCATGATTTGAGACTGGAATTTAAGGATGTTGAGGTAAACGTGGGTGTTAGAGTTAAAATATAGTTGCTGAAAGTTGAGGGATTTTCATGGCTCAAAAGCAAAGATATATGGTATGCTTTGGTTGTTGAATTCATGATGTGAAGGTGGTGACTTAAGGCTTCTGCAGCAGCAGGAATTCATGATCGGCTAGCACTACAAGAAAACACTGATTTTGCATCAAATTTTAGAAGCGGAAATTTCAGTCGCTAATTTGCGATGGATTTTTGTGAGATCTACAAGGGATAGTTTTTTGTTTTTTCAATATTTTATCTTTTTTATTTATCACCGTGGCCTTGTGTTATTCCTCGCTAATCCGTTGCAAATTGCGTCAATTTACCAACAAAACTTTTTCGTCGCTAAATTCCATTGCAAATTGAGAAGGAATACCGACGGATATGTTTCGAAGGTATTTTGCAGCAAAATTCCAATGTATTTGCAAGAGATATTTATGTTATTTTTGTAAAATATGCTATGGTGTTTTTTAAATAATTATTAACATGTTTAATAATAAATTACCACAAATATATTAAGAAGTAATCTTTAATAATATATGATTAATAAGTAATTTTTAATAATTAAGAAGTAAAATTTATTATCTAATATCTAAAATTCAATAATTATAATTGATAATTATGTTTAATACATATTAATTCAAAAAATTAAAACTTTCATCTTTTCTGAAATAAATATGAAGTTTAAATATAAAATTTTGAAGTTTTCATAATTTTGAAATATTTTTTTTTAAATGTTCAAAATTTTAAATGAGAAATATATAGATATTACAGAGTCCCAGAATTCAAAGAATACAAACATTACCATACTAGTTATTATATCCATGCTCATGTACAGGCTTTCACATGTAATTATCTTCTCTCACACATAATAAGTATTGAATATGTTTTCAATTGTGATGAATAGCTTATAATTACACATTGAATGTTATGTATTTTTTAGAAACTGATTTTTCTTGAAAATATTTTTAATGATGGATGGTCGTGAGTTGATTTTAACCATCTAATAATTTACTATTATAATAAAGAATTAGTAACTAATTGATGGTCATGAGTCGATCATACCTTAAATCTCATCCAGTTCGGCTGTCTCTATCTCCGTACACTTTAAAACCACTGTTTCTCTTCCACTTCACCAACTTCTCTCTCACTAGCATCGCTTCCTAACCCAAATACGTCTACATCTTCCAAAGTCATGGAATAACCAATGCAAACAATATTTAATAATTAATACATAATATTTATTATCAATATTTTATAATCGTATTATTATTCAATATGAATAGTTTAATATTTCATAATTAAACTTACCGTTTTTTATTCGATTTTAAATACAAAATTTGAAATTTTCATCAGATACAAAAATAAAAACTAACTGTTAAATTAAAATTTCAAAAAAATTCAAAGTAAATAATAATAATAACCTATTATTTATACCTCATCATTGATAATTTATAATTAACTTTCAGTATTTAATATCTAATGATTAATATTAGTTATATGATAATTAATAATATATATAATAATCAACATTTAATAATTGATGTTGTAATAAAGGAGTAACAAGTAATAATGATATATACTTAATGTTTGAATGTGATATTCTATTGGAATAAATTGCAAATTTAGCTCCTATATATTTTTTCTGTCGATAATTATAATATGCTGAAAATTATTCAATCTCACAGCGCATGAAATTTAGATCCTACGATGGTGTAGCTTAAGTAATACCAACGTTTTCCAGTTAACGACGATGTAAACGTGAAAACTTCTGCTCACAGTGCATGAAATTTCAAAATAGTCAAGTGGAATGATTTTTGACTGTTTAGCTTCCATTTTTATGGACAGATTGCCTGCATAATTCATTAATCAGACTTGGGATTATTTTATAAACTTGTCTGTTATGTACAAAGATGTCTGCATATTCATCATCTTTCCTAATCATGGTCTTCAAACATTAATCCTACTTCAATGGAATTTTCCTTAATCAAAATATGAATGAAAAAAGGGAACCCTTGAATTTCACAGTTTTGGCTTAAATCGAGTACCTTATCTCAGAAATTGTTCTTATAATGTCAACTTACAGTGAAATTATATTTACTCTTTAAAGCATCCAATATATACTAAGGACAATGGAATATAGAAGTATATGATAATGCAGGATTCCTCATGCTAGATAACATCATATGGAACAACAAGGGTGCAACTTCTTCATTCCATTTCATTATTAAGTCAGCATGTACATACAAAATTTTATGGGTGTATAACAGTGAATTTCAATACAAATGAATGATGATGCGTATAAAATGATGATGTAGTACTATGGCCGAAGCTATCTTATGCCACCAACCTCTTAGTTATCTGCTGTTGTGACTCCGGCCGGTGGAAGCTGAAACATTATAAGCCAGCTTAGATAAATCTAAATAGCATCCTACATAAGCTCGTTTATGCAACAATTAAATTCAAAGTTTTGACAGAGCTTACCAGCACAGAAACAATTTAATTAATCGTGTTTTAGTAGAGAATTTAGTGGATAATTTATTAGTGCAGATTTATTTAGAAGAGAAAGCATTTCTCATCATAATATAGAATTCTGACCATGAGCAAAGTGAAACGGAAGCTACGTACAAGAATTAGACACAAAATTACCATTTATCATGCAACGGACCGGCTATTTGGACATAGATTAAAACATGCAACGTAACACAATAGATCTTGACTATGGATCTCATTGCATTCCCATTTATGGTTGAAACCAAAAGTAGATCCATTGGAGCTCATTGCGTTCCCATTTATGGGTGAAACCAAAAGGTGATCTCACTGCTTATTCTTCTTCATTAATTTGAGCTGAATGTATTATTAGCCACTACTTATACTTTCGTCCTTTCTCTTTTGGTGAATCATCAAGTTTTAGATGCAGCTTTCTTTTTCAGGGTATCGTTTTGTGCATACTGTTGCCGTGGCTCTCAGCTTAATGTCATGCAGATCAATATTATAATCAGGTCAGTTTTATTTTTTTGTCTCCTTTCTCTTATACGCTTAAAATATGGCATTTTATTTCCATGTCCATGTATAGAGAGTTCGATATGAACAGAAGCAGTGTGCTTTATTCTGTTATCCAAAGCCAAATTAATGGGCTAGTAGTGAAGCTTAGTGGAATTTAACACTAACAGAAGCACATAATATGAACCAAGTTCTGGTCATAAGCTAAAAACACAATGTTATCAAGCAAACACGCTGCTTTATAGCAGTAGATGCTGATGCAGGCTACCCATACAAAATGGTTATCTAACATGAATACCTGTTTTGCTAGTGCGAATTAATTGCAGCAAACTCCCTAAATGTCGAAACCTTTTTAAATTTACTCTTGCAACTATTCTTCGATACAATTATGATTGTAAGTTGACGCAACGTATACTAATTTTGATTTACTGAGACTAATCCTTTTTCCTTTCTACTATAAGAATAGAACTTGGCAATTATACTAATTTTGATATTTGCTAAATGAACTTTGATTTTTAAGAAAGGTGGATCATTTCTTCAGTTTTCGTAAAATTTCCATGGAGTGCAGCAAAAACAGTGCTTTACCTTTAAAAAAAAAAGGAGGAGGATAGTTGTCCTGATTATTTACTGTTTATTGGCTTCCTTTTCAATCAGACCTCATCAAAAAGGTTTTTCGGCCAACTGCCATCGTTTTTAAATTATTTTGGAATTGCTTTTGCTAAATTTATAACATCCATGTCCGTAATTAATTTTATAAAGCACCCTTTAAAAAATGGACCAACCCTTGTTCAAAAGTGAAATACCTTTTAACAATGCCTCTTAATTTGTTAGATTTGGATTTGGATTTCATTATTAACAAAATTATAAAATACAACAAATGGGTGGGATACAGGTAAGTGAATAGTAAAAAAATAAAATGTAGATACTGAACAATTCAATGTAGAACCAATGAATACAAATTCTTAACTTATATTCCGAGTGATTTTGGTGTCTCAAACATGATCCACAAATGACACTCCTACAATTTTCCAATGCAGTTATAATTCTCAAGGTAACAAGTAATAACAACCACTTCAAAAATTTATCATATAGTGACTACTAACATAAAACTCAAGACCAACAATAAGTTTGGGGGTCTAGTTTTCTTGTTATTCACAATAGATAAAGATGCACTGATAAATTTTACTGAAATTCTTAACAATGGTAGAAAACAACATAAATATACTCAAATCAATATATTATGAAAGGAAACTTATATTATAACTTAGATTATTTGCAACAAAAAACATATTTGAAAGCAAGTTTTTACCTCTTAAATCCTGGGAATATGGATTAATCAACCTTGGCAAACAGATACATAGAAAAAGAAAGCAAAGGCAGCTAGCTTTGTAGCCCCAAGGAGGGTTTATTATATATATATATATATATATATATATATATATATATATATATATATATATATATATATATATATATATGCAAACAGAAGGTTCACACTCAAGAGAAATATGGAAAAAATCTTCATATCTAAACAACAGTCTTGAATAGAAGGCCAATTTAGAAATGTATTTATGTGCTACATAATTGCTTTTAATTTTCACAATGTATTTGCTTAGATGAAGTTTCCCGTTATACAGCCACAGCCATGTTTTAACTTGAAACATGCATCTGATGCAATTCTGAATCTCCAATTATGTCTCCAGCCCACTGATAATGTAAGAATTAAATTCACAATATTTGAACTTTCTTTATATGCTGATATCTTAGTTAATATATTATAAGAGAGATGAATGTTATTATCATTATTATTCCTCACATTTATTTTGCTAATTAATGAATTCATTTTACAACACACGTTAAGGATTCTTAAATTGGAGCATCTTCAACCTTAATTGAATATAATACCATGAAAAACTAATATATTATAAGAGGGATGACACTACTAGAAAAGGCTGGTATTCCAACGCCTGTTTTCCAACGGTTTCCAACGGCTCCTTAATAGCCGTTGGCGAACGTTGGAAGCCGTTGGAAATGAAGCCGTTGGCAGCCGTTGGAAGCCGTTGGAAAATTTCCTGCATATCAACAAAACCCACGACCTGCTTTCATTATGTCTTCCCCAAACCATTTCTTCATCTCCAATTCACCATTTCCCAACCTCCAATTCCGCTGCCACCACCCACAAACGGCCGCCGACAGCCTCCAACGTCATCTAGGAGCATCTCTAGCCCGTCTCCACCCTCCTACCTCTCCAAATCCGGTAATTTCTCTAAGCCTAAAATTTAGGGTTTTTTGATTTAGAAATTAATTTAAGCTATGATTGATCTCTACTTGTTAGTGTATGTATATTATGTCATGTTATCCCCTAATTGCTATTTGTATCACCATAATGATCAAGTTATTAGCAATTTCAAAATTTTCTAATTTAGTATATTGTGTTTGTTAAGGTGGTTTTGGTTAGTATTGAGCGTATGTGTGTGATAGAGTTTGCAAATAGAATAATTTATGCAAATAGAAAGTATATATTATGTTGACTAGAAAAATTGATGTTGGCAATGCTCATATTTTTTTTATGTTAGTAGAAAAATTGAAAAACACTTGTAGAAAAATTGATGTTAGTAGAAAAATTGATTTTATTAATCATGGATTAGATTTTAATTTCAAATTAATATGGAATCCAACAATCAAAAAACTTCAAAAAAAAAATACCACTTGCGGACTTGTGCAATTTTTTGTGTGTTTTTAATAGAATAAACAGGTGTCTTTAATAAACAATAGATTTATGGTTGAATTTTTTTGTGTATTTAATAAGTAACAGGTGTATCATCAAGTAATGCTGCCACTTTTGCGGATTTCTAGTGCAGATTTCTAGTGCTGGAATGACTCTCAGTCTTCTCCTAGTTGTTGTTGCATTTTTTGTGAAGGTAAGTTTCAACTCTTTGAAGATGTCATTAGTATTGAACGTATGTGTATGATAGAGTTTGTGAATAGTATAATTTATGCAAATACAAAGTATACAATATGTTGAGTTTGCAAATTGATGTTAGTATAATTTAGGGGACCAACTATGGTGGTTTTGTGGCGTAATGTAGGGCGAAGATGCATTGTATACGGTCGAGCTCATGATGCCGAGGAGCACTAAAGGATATGCTCAAGGTATGGATTTCTGAATCATTTCCTTTTTCTTTTGGAACTTTGTTTGTAAATGCTTTTTTGGACAGAATTTGTAAAAATATCGTATGTAACCAGATTATTAGTTCAGCATCAAAATTTGAAAGTTGTGCTTGTAGAATGTATTACTTCCTTCCATATGTGTTTTCTGGTTGTCTATTTTTTTTTCATTGATAACACCTTTGGGATTTGCAGACCAACATCAGAGCTATTAACAACATTCGTATGACATGCCTTTGCCTCGGTGGGATGTGGAATCCGAAAGATAAACAAGGGTAAACTTGATGCTACTCTTTTCTTATTTCCTAGTATATAACTTGTTTTATGTTTCTTTTTAAGTTTTCAAAATAAAAATAAAAAATGAAAGCTTGCTTCTTAAAGCTGAACAATAGTGTATGTTAATTAAAATAAGGTATAAGCATACATCACTGGATTATAAGTTGATATTTATTTTGTGTTTTCATTTTTGCAGTTGTGCGAGAACACTTAGTGAAGTAAAGAATGGATAGCCATCTCTAGGCCGGGTTCAACATTACGATGCAGGTAATCTTGTCTTCTTCAGTTTACCCTTTTTTTTCCTTAACCTCATACATCAATAGTTACTTTTAATGGAATATATATGTGTTTCAGTTGCATCATTCAAGAAGAAAAATATAAGTTATGCGTAGCTGTGAAGCACAAATAGCATATATGTGCTCAAGGTATGGCCTTTGTTTAAAATTACACTCTGCAATTTTTTTTTGTTTACTAGTAAATTTTCTTTTACTTGTACTTAGTGAGAAATATTAAGGACTAATTATAGGCTTTACATCAAACTCGTTATGTGCAACAATAGCATATTATATAGATCAGTAAACCTTCACATAGCTAGAATAAACACTCAGCAACATGACATAGCTTATTATGACTGAAAGGTAATAGACTTTCTTTTATATATATAAAAAAAAAATCAGTTTTTCTAACGGCTTCCAATGGCTCAGAGCCGTTGGAAACATTCCATTGCATCCGTTGGAAGCCGTTGGAAGTCGTGAACGCTATTCCAACGGCCACTCCAACGGCCGCCAACGGCTATGAGCCGTTGGAATAGCCCTCTATTCTAGTAGTGTGAATGTTATTATCTTTGTTATTCCTCACATTTATTCTGTTATTATTCATGCTAATGAATTCATTTTATAACACACGTTAAGGATTCTTAAATTAGAGCGTCTTTAACCTTAATTGAATATAATATCAAGAAATGAAATGCTCATCTCCACATCAATTACATATACTGAATTGTATAAACCAAGCTTCTATAGTATACTTTAAGTTTGCTCTCCAATGCAAATATTTGTAAGCATACAATTTTGTGTATAATATATATATATACTTCTACGTTGTGGACCATAATGACTAGTATTATACATTATATTCCATAATGTCTTCAAAAAAAAAAAAAAAAATTTGCAGGTAAATATTAGCAAAAAACAAAAAAATATATATGCTTCTCTTCAATCACCGCTTCGGTGACTTCTGCTTCTGAATCGTCGTGTGTACTTCGCGAAGATAAAAACGTCGTTGCTGAAATTGCAGAACTCATTGATAAGCAGGAACATACTTTTTATGTACATGAATGAAGATTGTACATGCATCACGTGATGAATTTTGTTTGCCTACCAATTCTCTTTTAGCTCAAGGTATTTACTATTTACTTTTAGAGCAGTTTAAATAATTTTGCATGACTTGATTCATTCAATGCGAACCATTCATATAATGTGTTAACTAGACAATATCTTTGAAGTAGTGGGGTTATGTAGATTAATGAATTATCTTATTATAAGATGCATTTCATATTTTATACCATGTAATTCTCAGGCTGCTTTGTTAACCTTATTTAACTCTAAAAAGGATGTAAAAGGCAAAGCTTAGCTGTATAATTCAGTATTCAAAGTTTTATATACAACAAAGAAATTTTGATATTTACATTCTTTTTCTGGTGGTTTAATAAATTATGTTCTTGAATTGTGCACGGTTCATAGAAATGTATTAGATGCCTTTTTGCTATTAAGTAGCAACTGTCAGAATCTTAACTTTGTTTTTCTCGATGGTAATATTTTTGGGAACTTGGTTATTGATAGTTTTATACCAACAATTACCCAGAAGGAAATATGGATGCATGTATTTGCTGTATTCTAAAAAAAATGCACATATTTATTCCGTTCTTGCCCTTACTATGGATTATTCTATTAAGCTTGAAATTCTTTTACTTTTCCACCTTTTTTTCTTCCTTTTCCTACAGATTGATTAATGGCGATTAACCAGTCATTTTTTTCGACTAAACTGATTGACTCATTTGTTCTTCCAATTGTCCTAGGAAGCTTTGTGTATATTTTCATGTTAACAGATATACCTTGGTTGCAGTGACGGAGCCACGTTAAGAATGAGGATGGCATGTGCCCCTCCTAGGATACAAGGTGATAGATGCGGATTTTGGGAGCGGTGTTGCTGAAATCGCGACTGGAGGTGGAGGTAGGGAAGCAAGTTCAAGGGCAGTCCAGTTCTGGATTGGGTGATTTGGATTTTGCTTGGGTTTTTGATGGAGTTGTGTCCTTACGGTTGTGGATGGCAGAGATAGAAATTGATGACGAAGTGCGAAAGGTTGAGGTTGCAAGCAGTAACAAGTGGAGGTGAATGGTAACAGTGGTTGTAGCGTGAAAAACAGTAATGTGAATGGAGGAGGAGAGTTAGAAATTTTCTCATGGTATTGGAGGAAGGGTGAAGGCATTGAAGATAGTGGATGATTGTGGAGTGATGCGGTATTGAAGATAGGATAGTGTGAAGTTGCAGATGAACGGGTTATCGAGGCTGATTTGGTGTTGTAGGCAGATGATGTTCAGGTCAGGGATTATGTTTTTTAGAACTGGTGAATTGCAATGTTGTGGTTTTGGTAGAAAATGTCTAGAGTGATAAAAAAAGGGAATGAATACAGAAGTCAACATAGGAAATGCACGGTTTATATGAGAAATACATAGGGCAATGTAAATTTTTCCTTAAATGAAATAAGGAAAAGAAGTGAAAATTTGTAGATAAAAATATGTATACTATTGATTATGTATTGAATTTAGCAACTTAAATATGTATTGTGCTTGTATGTTAATTGATATTCTATGTCGTTTTTTGATTATGAATGGTGTTATTTTTGAGTTCATATTAACTAAATATCTTAATTAACATTGGCATCCATCAGTTGTAAATTAGTATTTTATTGTAGTAATATTTATCGATAGAAAAGAAAGGGATCTCCGATGGAATTTTATAAAAATATATACTAAAAAAATTTATTCGTCGGTAAAATGTTGAAGTGTCGGAGAATTGGCATTAAATTTCGTCGCAAAATGACCACTAAAATACCGACGTGAATTTACTGACCAGTGCTATCCATCACAAATCCGTCGCTAATACATGTTTTGCGACGGATTTGCAACGGATTCGTCCGCTGCAAAATCGGTGTTTTCTTGTAGTGTAGAAGGGGCTGCAGCATGTCAAATGGTGATATGGGAAGGAGCTCGAGATGGCGAAAGCTCCAGTGAAGACAGCGGTGAAAGATGACAGTGAGATGTGATTGCAATTTAAGGGATTAAAGTCTTCTCAGTGGTGACTAGGGAGGTAATTGAGGTTAATCACTGCAATTAAGTAAGATTAATTATTTATTAAATTTCAAATCATTAACTTAAATAACATCTATATAATTTATATGTGGTTCAGAAAAAAATATACAAACATGAATCATGTTGGATTTGCGAAATATACGAGCCAGGATTAATTAGAGATTTTTCTGAGTCAGCTAGGGATTTAGATAATTCAAAAAGCTGGATATTCAGCAAATGGAAATCAATGTGAATAAACTCACTCTCTGGATTCGTTTATAATTTTATTATAAACGAATTTTTATATTAAATTTTTTTATATGTTGTTTGTTGGTTGTTTGGATGCATTGAAATATTATTATGGCTATTATATATATATATATATATATTAGTTATATAGGCTTGGTAGTTGTGGCTATTATATATATATATATATATATATATATATTGGATATTTCCAGCAATACCATTAGCAGATGCCCGTGGTACATTTAGCGGCTGGTTTCCCTATGCTCCCCACAATATATATAGTGGATGACCTTCTATACCGTGATAACTTGCCTGAAAGTAGGATGGGTATTATTTATGTTAGCAAACGGATGCAGGAAAAAGGTAGGAGGGATCCAACTGGATTCCTCAAAATTTATTATCGTTCGTTTTCATATATATTATCATATATGAGGTGTTAGAAAACATGTGATTGATAATTAGGTGTTTTGGATGTCTGAATATCACTTACCCTAAATATTGACATATAAAAATATCATGAAAAGGAAATTTTGAGGTTTAAAAGGGAAAAATCTATTTTTCTAAAATACAAATTGAATTTCGAATGGGGTAGGAAATATTAACTTGTTTTGAATAATAAAAACAAGTAGTGAATTTATAAACGATGTTTATAAATAGAATGGAATAATTTTCATTGGATAATGTGGGGAATGTGAATTCAAAATGTGAATTTAATATGGGTAATTGAAATTAGTTTAGAAAAGAAACAATGAAATCTATTCCGATGTTCGGAATGTAAATAGAATTGGAATAAATCCATATGGATTTAGGTTGGGATTCGACTATGTCAGATTTATAAAAATAAATTATTTCCATAAAGGATATTTAGATTGTATTAGATAGAAATTGAAATAAAATATGAAAAATAAATTATGTGTTATGTATACAAGATATAATAAATAAAATATTTCAAAATAAGATTTGAGTTTTTAATTGATTTTGAAATGGAATTTGTTTTAATGTATAAAACGAGGAAGTAAATTTATAAACGATGTTTATAAATAAAGTGGGATAATTACCATGGGATAATTTGAAAATATAAATTCAAGCATAAATTTAAAAGGGATTGGAAATCATTTCGAAAAGGGAATGACAGATTTTATTCTAGAATTTAGAATATAAATTGAATTGAGAAAAACTGAATGGATTTATAATTGAAATTCGATTATATCGAATTTTATAAAATAATTTATTTCAAAGGGAATTGGAATTCAGTATAAAAGATTGAATTATAAATAAATTTACAACTGGATTATGAAATAATCGACAATTATGGATAATCAGAAATATTAAGTTGGATTGGGAAAGTTGGTTTAACATATATTAAAATATATAAGAATGGAGTTGAAATTTATTAATAAACGAAGTTTAAACGTTTATATTCAAATATAATTAAAACGAGCTTGTTGCAACGTGGTAGTTCGTAATTTGACGTTTCGAACATCAATTGAGTATATAGAACTCAATTTAAGTCGGAATTCTTTAAAACAAGAATCTTCGGATATATTGAATAATAGTTCTCCAATGGAAGAGAAAAATCTAGATTTCGTCTTATAGATTTTGAGTTATGTCAAAATCAAATTTCCAGAAAAACGGTGCTATAATCGTTTATAAATTATAACGATTAAATAAATAAAATTGAAGGATTCTAAGTTAATAAATTTTGGATTTTCATTATTAAAATCCAGACTTGAGATATAAAATAAATGTGAACTCAAGTGGAGTAAGTGGATTGATTTTGAAACAAAAAGCAGATTTTTAACTATTGGATTGAATTAACTAAGTAGAAGACTAATTAGTTAATCAAGTTTGGATCGAGTTTGACTTTGGATAAGTAAATGAGATTTGTGAATTTATATTCAAAATCAAATATGAAACTTGAGTTGAAAATGGAATTCAATTGGTTTATAAGTAAATTAAAAATATATGAACGTGATATGTTCAAATAAAAAGTGAAATATGCAAAAGAGCTAAATAGAGAATAAATTAGCGAACTGAGTTAAGACGAATGGATTGAGTTGAAATAAATTGGGAATGGTTAGATATATGCTAAGCAGGTTTGGCATGAAGTGTATGAAGAGATATAAATTGAATGCTCGACAAAAGAGGTACATATTTAATTTAATATGAGATTTTATGAGACTATTTAGCAAGCCACTTGGCTTTCCGATTTCTTTTTGAATGGAAAGGGCCAAGAAAGGCAATTTGTAGTTGTACTGAGTGAGCCGTACAATGGAGACGCTGGCGAAAGTTTTCGGAAATTTAAGGATATTGAAAATTCGATAACTTAAAATCTACCTATCGATTACATATGAACCAGAAACCAATCAGTTAATAAAATGTAAAAGCACTATAATAAAGGTTTCTATCTATAGTAGATGATGTTCAGAAAGTAAATCATATAAGATTTTAAATATAGTTAATTAAATACAGTATTTGGGTTGTTGTAACGATGTTTTACAAAACATCTGTTTTAACTCAAATAAGTGTAGGTTTGGAAATATAATAACGAATATTTCCTAAGTATTGAAATAAATGAGTTCAAAAAAGTGATAAGAAATTGGAATGTTTTCCAATTATAAATAGAAGATATTTCAAAGTATAGAAAATAAAAAAGGTGATATATGAAAATGTTTTCCAAATAGTGTAAGAGGCCAAGATGATTGTTGAAAATAATTGTTAAGGAAATAGAGAAGTGATTTAATTAACGAAATATTAATTAAGGGGCCCAGTGATTGATCGATGCTTGGGATGAATGTTTGTTTTTCTTCGATAGTTAAATAGCCGACTATCAAAGTATTGGCCAATATCGTTGTCAATATGGGGAGACCAGTTGGATTAGAAAACCACTCCGTATTGGCAGTAGAGTTGCGAATCAGATTACATGAAGACAATCGAAGACAGAGTAAAGTGCAAGGGATTTTTCTGTTAATCCTAGGTAGAAATTGCCTAAGATGGATTAATAGAAATTGTGCCTTCGGTTTCATTCAGTCCCAGAATGTACTTATATGGACGAATGTCTGACAGGTTATTTCCAATGATCGCATATGTTGGTCTATACAAATATGATCATGGTGGCGGGGAATTTATTCTTTTATCATAATATCCAGAACATGTTTGTGCAAATCAATTAATGATTAACGGGTTTGACGATGTGACATTCAAAGTGAATGAAGATGTGGCATGTAACAACCCGCATTCTACGCATCATAGGATCGTAGAGTATTTATTTCTTTCACATACGAAGTCGTATGGTCATGCAACTTTGGAGACGACTAGTGGGGTCATTTCCCATATTCATGATTTTTGTCGATTTTTAAATGACCGTTTTACCCCTAGCTGATCTTGTTTTGACCATAACTTTTGACTGGAAAGGAATTTTGACCTGAAACCACTTCCATTGGCTCCGGATGATGGTTTACAATTCCGTAGAGTGGTCACATTAGCCAAACGGACTCACCGTTTGGGAGATATGGTTGAAACAAGTTTCAGATGGTGAAAAACAGCTTAATTGGGCTTAACCGAGTGATTAACAGCTAGGCCCAAAGGGGGATTTCGGGATTAGAAGTTAAAAAGGGCTATTAGGTTTTGGAGAATACCTTTTTCTCATTTTTCAGCCGTCACTATTCATTCCTCTTAACCTAGCCATGGCCTCCAACATCTAAAACATCCCCAAACCACTTTCTAATTGAAGATTAGCCTTATCAACATCAAATTAAGGAGGAATAGCACCAAAGCAAGGTTAGAACTGCTGTGTTGCATTGGGAACAGTACCAAACAGAGTATCATTTCAGATTTGGTATTTTATTTGTAGCCAAGGTGAGTGATTAGCATTGTTTTTACACTAATTACAGTTAATAAGGGTGATTAGTGTTAATTAGCGAATTTAAGCATGATTAAAATCTGGAAAATATTTATAAATTTCGAAATATTGTTTTAGGCCTCTGTTAGAAAATTTGGTTAGTTTGGTTAAGTTTTACTAATCCTATCATTAGTTTTACTTAAACATGCTTAATGGAAAATATGGGGTTTTGGCTATGTTTGATCCATTTTAACCTATCAAGTTGTCATTTTGGTGTTTGTGGTTGATGTTATATGTTGCTATGACTGTTTGGTATGAATTGTGATTGTTTAGAATAGTTAGAATGGTCGAAAACGCCGTCAAGTGGCGTATAAAAAGTCGCTGAAAGTTGCAGGAAAAGGGCGGGCTGTGACCGAACCGGATCGGTGGGGACGAACCGAACCGCTCGTGGAGCATTCCACGATCCGACCTCTTGCATCTGAAGCTCTAAGGTCCGACCCTCTCATGAATGGTGGCAAAATCCAATCCGATGGGGGCATTACTCTCCGAACCGATCCGCCTGCCAGACCAAGAAAGCTTGACCCCGAACCGAAGCATCATCACGATCCGACCCAAAGCTGGAACCACCGACGAACCGAACCGAGGTGGACAGAAGCCAACGAACCGAAGCGAAGTGGTGAAGCCGACCCGACCCGAGCAATCCGATCCGAACCAGGGTGGTGACTGCGAACCGAACTAAGGAGCTTGTACATGAGGTATCAACTATGAACCAAATGAAGACCAATCTGGTGATGACCAGAAACCCGAGATGCAAAGGTAGTCCAAGTGGGAAGTTTGTACTCAGGATCCAGTTGGGAACCAACGAGTCGACTTCATAAGTTGGGCTTTGCTGCAGAACGTGTGCAAAGGGGTTGTCGATGTCTATAACTTTGGATCACTATGTGTAGGGGGTACGTGAACGGATTCAGGGCCACAGTGGCCTAGGTACGACTAAAGAGCTATAGACCAATGAAGTGGGGTCATTTGTAAAGATTTGGTCATGACTCCATGGGGTAAGCTTGGTAGTAGCAGTAGTTGTACAAGTCGAACTCCGTCACTACTTCGATGGGTCTAGTGATTGACAGTGGTGGACATCGTATGCTTTACGCACTGAGTGAGAGATGTGAGGATGGTTGCTATGTTTGATTGTTTGCCTTCATTACGACATGCACACCCCTCCCCCGTTATCTTTACACCATCTGTTTAGTGGCACCTTAGAGTATTGTACGGTATGTAGTGCTAACTCTTTGGTTGCAGGTCCATGTACAGGTATGGTTTAGTATACCTGTTATTGTTCTGTTTTGCTGCTTATCGCTCATACCAGACTTTTTGTCTGACCCAGAGTTTTATGTCTCTTCTTATTACTCTGGGTGCTCTCACGAGCAGACTAGAGACAGGTTAGCTGGTGATGCATGAGTAGCTGTACCGGAGACGAGCATGAGGCTTCCACCTATGATACATATATACATATATATATTTATATTTATATATATATATATATATATATATATATATATATATATATTCTCCCTGTGTTGCTGCGGTCACTACTTTGGGCATTAGTGGTGTACCTTTCTTTCTTTTGTTTAGAGACAGTAATTTGAAAATTTGTAATAAGCTGTACTTGGATTTCCGCTACTCTGATGATGATGTTGATGTTGGTTTTAGTTATCAGTTTATGCACTGTCTCGCCTATTTTATGTCAAGTATATTATTATTATATTTTGTTCCATGCGCTGTGAGACATTCTACAGGTTTTCAATTAGTTCATTCTCTTCTTTCCTTTCTTTGGCGATCGTTTTGTGCTAGTCGGGCATGTGTACAGCGCACTTTCGGAGGAAATGTCGGCTGGTGCGCGGCGGGTCGTCACACTTGGTATCAGAGCTCTAGGTTGCATAGTTAACCTAGGGAAAGACCCCAGGGAGAGATAATACGTATATGAGAGCACGTATTTGTGATTATTTTGGTTTCCAAAAGCTATATATATACACTATTAGTATATCTAAGGATGAAGTCGCACTGCACTGGCACCACTATGGAGATGGTTAATCATTTTCTCTTTACAGATTGAACGATGAGCCGATATGGAAGAGGTGCCGGTAGAGGAGCCAATAATGGGAATGCTGCCGACATGAGGACGATGTTTACTGACCTCATAAGGGAGATGCTTAGGGATGTGCAGAGGGAAGCTCCCAATGCTGGTAATGGAGGTGGTCCATTAGTGCAGGCGCCTAGGGCCGATTTCGCCAAGCTGAATAAGGATTATACTAGTCTTGGTGGGAAGCCATTCCACGGAACGGAGTCGGCTACGGATGTTCGGGATTGGTTGGATAGCTGCGACCGTATCTTCGAAGACTTGGGTATCGAGGATGCGATGAAGAGAAGGCTAGCATCTCGTCAGCTGCAAGGACGGGCAATGAATTGGTGGAATGTTGTAAAGGCAGCTACTCCCGAGGATCAGATTACTTGGGATCAGTTTAAGGTTCGCTTTAGCGATAAGTTCATTCCAGCTGCTCAGAAGGTAGTGCTGCTTTCTTGGAACTCAAGCAGAATGGCAGAGCTGTCTCGGAGTATATTACCGAATTCGACACTTTGTCGAAATATGGGTTATTCCTAATAGATACTGCCGAGAAGAAGAACGAGAAGTTCATAACTGGCTTGGATGGATACTTGGGGGAAAGGCTTATTAACCACATCGATGAGACGTTTGAATCGATTGTGGGGAAAGATTTAAGATCGAAAAGTCTTAACCCTAAGTCGAAGACTGAGGTCGCATCTGCAGAGGAGCCAAAACCGCAAGCAAGCGGTGGAGACAAGAATGGTTCTCAGAATAAGAGGAAGCGGAACCAAGCTAAGGATGGCCAGAAGAAGAAGAAAGATGTTGAGTGTTTTAGCTGTGGAAAGAAGGGCCACTATGCTAGTAATTGTCGAGCAAAGCCGGCAGACAGGAAGTGCTTCAACCATGGCCAAGTGGGACATCACAAGGACAAGTGTCCGCAGCCCCCTAAAGAAAAGCATATGGTGAAAGCATATGTCCTTAATGTTATTCCTTCTTCGTCGAATGCCCCAACTGCGGCGTAGAAGGGAAAGAATGTCATTATTCAAGGTATGCTTTCTGTTTATGATGTTCCTGTTAGAGTTTTGTTTGATACCGGAGCTTCCAGTTATTTCATATCTAGTGACCTAGTAGATAGGTTGGGATTGGAGCCCATGATTGTCGATAGACCTTTAGTAGTGACGAACCCGATTGGTGGTTCGACTAGCCTTAGCATGATTTGTCGTAATGTGGTCTTATCGAGTCATGGATGCATGTTTGTTTGTGATTGCTTTGTTTTGGGCTTTACGGGGTTTGGCATTATTTTGGGAGTCGATTGGCTCCAAAGATACGGGGTAGTGGTAGACTGTGAGGGCTTTTTGGTGACAGCTAGAGCGAATGATGGGCGGAGGGTAGTGTTTGGTGGTCTACCAAGTGATGGGGTAATGGCTAGTTTTCTAAATTCCCTCGACATCCCGCACGATGAGTTGCCAGGTTTGCCCATGGTTGGCCAGTATCCGGACGTCTTCGAAGAAGTGGCCGAGCTTCCACCACACTGAGAGATTGAGTTCCATACTGATTTAGTGAAAGATTCCAGACCCATAGTGATGCCACTTCGTCGTATGGCACCAAGGGAGCAGCGAGAGCTCAAGGTGCAAGTCAGCGATCTTTTGAAGAAGGGGTTTGTCAGAAGGAGTGTTTCTGAATGGGGAGCACCAGTCGTATTCGCTACCAAGGCCGATGGTTCCCTTCGATTGTGTGTAGACTACCGCGAGTTGAATAAGGTGACGAGAAAGAACAAGTATCCTCTACCGTGGATAGATGATTTGTTTGATCAGTTGAGTGGCGCGAGAGTATTCTCTCAGTTGGATCTCGCGACAGGTTTTCATCAGCTTAGAGTGGAAGCTGAGAGTATAGCTAAAACGGCATTTCGGACGCCGTCTGGATTTTATGAGTGGTTGGTCATGCCATTTGGGTTAACCAATGCACCAGCGTATTTTGTGGATCTTATGAATAGGGTATTCAGAGAACAGTTGAATAATTTTGTTCTTGTGTTCGTGGACGATATACTTGTTTATTCCAGGACAGAGGAAGAACACAAGGAACACTTGAGGATAGTGATGGAGGTGTTGAGAAAACACCAATTGAAAGAAAAGTTTCCTAAGTGTCACTTTTAGAGGAGGGAGGTGAGATTCTTGGGCCATGTCGTTTCAGACAATGGTATTGCCGTGGATCCTGCGAAGGTGGCTACGGTACAAGATTGGTCTACGCCCAAGAATGCAACGGACATAAGAAGTTTCTTGGGATTAGCTGGATAGTATCGTAAGTTTATCCAAGACTTCTCCAGGATAGCAGCACTGACTCAGTTGACTAAGAAGAATCAAGTTTTTGTCTAGGACGAAAAGTGTGAAAATGCATTCAAGAGTCTAAAGGGAAAGTTGACATGTGCACCAGTGTTAGTCATTCCTAAGGGGAATAAAGAGATGACAGTATATATGGATGCATGTGGTACCGAACTAGGTGCTGTATTGATGCAAGGAGGTAGGGTTGTAGCTTATGCAAGTCGGCAATTGAAACCACACGAGAGAAGATACCCCACCCATGATTTGGAATTAGCAGCGATCGTGTTCGCGTTGAAGATGTGGAGAAATTATCTCTTGAGAGAAAGATTCGAGTTGTTTACTAATCATAAAATCGTTAAAGTATCTCTTCTCTCAGAAGGATCTAAATCTTTGACAGCAAAGATGGTTAGAATTCTTGGCTTCCTATGATTTCGATATCGCATATACACCAGGAAAGGGCAATGCGGTGGCTGATGCATTGAGTAGAAGACATGCCAGTTTAGGGGCTATGTTTCTAGAATGGAAGAAACTGGAGTACATCGCTGGGTATGATTTCAGACCAAAGTGCGAGTTGGATCCAAAAATGTTAGCAAGTTTGACGATCATACTCACTTTGATTGAGCGGATTGGTTCCAGTCAGAGGGACGATCCTAACCTATTGGAAATCTTCTCAAAGTTAGAGATGGGAATCGATGGAGAGATGAACAAGTATGGGCTTAATCGAGATGGATGGCTTAGAAAGAATGGAAGACTAGTTGTACCCAATGTCAATGGATTGAGAGATGAAGTGCTTAGGGAATGTCATCGCTCAAAACTGACAATACATCCCGGTGGTAACAAGATGTACCGAGACATGAAACAGACCTACTACTGGGAAGGGATGAAAAGAGACGTTGCGAAGTTTATATCCAAATGCATGAATTGCCATCTAGTTAAAGTTGAGCAAAAGAAGCCTAGTGGTTTGTTACAACCATTAGAAATTCCAGAATGGAAATGGGAACAAGTGTCAATGGATTTCATTGATGGGTTACCAAGGACTAGATCGGGCCATGATAGCATTTGGGTGATTGTGGACCGATTGACTAAGAGTGCAAGGTTTATACCTGTCAAGTCAAACAGGACGGCAGCTAAGTTAGCGGAATTGTATATAAAGTGGGTAGTGAGATTTCATGGAATACCCAAAGGCATTGTGAGTGACCGAGATCCGTTGTTCACTAGTGGATTTTGGAAGAGATTACAAGAGGCGTTAGGATCAGAATTACATCTCAGTACCGCGTATCATCCTCAAACCGACGGACAGACAGAGAGGGTGAATTGAGTATTAGAGGATCTCTTGAGAGCTTGCATATTAGACTTTGGTGGATCATGGGATGACCATTTGCATCTAGCAGAGTTTGCATATAATAATAGTTATCAATCCAGTATTGGTATGACTTCATTTGAAGCTTTGTACGGAAGACCGTGCAACTCACCGTCTTGTTGGTTAGAGACCGGTGAGAAATATCTGCTTGGACCAGAAGTAATAAGAGAAACATCAGACAAGATTAAGGTTATCCAACAGCGAATGAAGGCTGCCCAGGATAGGCAGAAGAGTTATGCTGATAAGAGGAGAAGAGATTTAAAGTTCTCCATTGGCGACTTGGTGTTTGTTAAGATTTCTCAGTTGAAGAGCGTGATATGATTTGGCAGGAGAGGCAAGTTAGCACCAAGATTTGTTGGTCCATTCCCAGTTCTTGAGCAAATTGGGAATTTGGCATATAAAGTTGAGTTACCATAGAAGATGGCAGGAGTTCATAACGTATTTCATGTTTCCCAGTTAAGGAAGTTCATGCACGACCCAGATGTGGCTATTTCACCTGATCAGTTGGATGCTATTGAAGTTGAACCCGAGGCGGTTGGGAACCGCAAGCCTATGCATATTGTTGGGAACGATACGAAGAAACTTCGAAGGAGAGCGGTGAATCTAGTCAAAGTTCGGTGGGGCGAGAATGAGAATAACTGTACTTGGGAGACAGAGGAGAGCATTAGGAAGACGTATCCAGAATTCTTCGCGGGTAAGATTTCGGTTTCGATTTAGTCTTTCCGCATGCTAGGATAGGCTTGTTTTGTTTGTTTTGCATGTTTGATTGTTGTATGTGGCTGGTAGGCATGCGGGATCCTTTGATTGTTTTGGGTTAAGGAATTTCGGGGACGAAATATCTTAAAGGGGGGGGGGGGGGGGAGGGGAGTGTAACGACCCGCATTCTACGCATCATAGGATCGTAGAATATTTATTTCTTTCACATACGAAGTCGTATGGTCATGTAACTTTGGGAAACGACTAGTGGGGTCATTTCCCATGTTCATGATTTTTGTCGATTTTTAAATGACCATTTTGCCCCTAACTGATCTTGTTTTGACCATAACTTTTGACTGAAAGGAATTTTGACTTGAAACCACTTCCATTGGCTCCGAATGATGGTTTACAATTCCGTAGAGTGGTCACATTAGCCAAACGTACTCACCATTTAGTAGATATGGCTGAAACAAGTTTCAGATGGTGAAAAACTGCTTAATTGGGCTTAACCGGGTGATTAACAGCTAGGCCCAAAGGGAAATTTCGGGATTAGTAATTAAAAAGGGCTGTTAGGGTTTGGAGAATACCTTTTTCTCATTTTTCAACCGTCACTATTCATTCCTCTTAACCTAGCCATGGCCTCCAACATCTAAAACATCCCCAAACCACTTTCTAATTGAAGATTAGTCTAATCAACATCAAATTAAGGAGGAATAGCACCAAAGCAAGGTTAGAACTGCTGTGTTGCATTGGGAACAGCGCCAAACAGAGAATCATTTCAGATTTGGTATTTTATTTGTTGCCAAGGTGAGTGATTAGCATTGTTTTTACACTAATTACAGTTAATAAGGGTGATTAGTGTTAATTAGCGAATTTAAGCATGATTAAAATCTGGAAAAATATTTATAAATTTCGAAATATTGTTTTAGGCCTCTATTATAAAATTTGGTTAATTTGGTTAAGTTTTACTAATCCTATCATTAGTTTTACTTAAACATGCTTAAGGGAAAATATGAGGTTTTGGCTATGTTTGATCCATTTTAACCTATCAAGTTGTCATTTTGGTGTTTGTGGTTGATGTTATATGTTGCTATGACTGTTTGGTATGAATTGTGATTGTTTAGAATAGTTAGAATGGCCGAAAACACCGTCGAGTGGCGTATAAACAGTCGCTGGAAGTTGCAGGCTGTGGCCGAACCGGATCGGATCGGTGGGGACGAACCGAACCGCTCATGGAGCATTCCACGATCCGACCGCTTGCATCTGAAGCTCTAAGTTCCGACCCTCTCGTGAATGGTGGCAAAATCCGATTCGATGGGGGCATTACTCTCCGAACCGATCCGCCTGCCAGACCAAGGAAGCTTGACCCCGAACCGAGGCATCACCACGATCCGACCCGAAGCTGGAACCACCCACGAACCGAACCGAGGTGGACAGGAGCCCACGAACCGAAGCGAAGTGGTGAAGCCAACCCGACCCGAGCAATCCGATCCGAACCAGGTGGTGACTGCGAACCGAACTAAGGAGCTTGTATGTGAGGTATCAACTATGAACCAAATGAAGACCGATCCGGTGATGACAAGAAACTCGAGATGCAAAGGTAGTCCAAGTGGGAAGTTTGTACTCAGGATCCAGTTGGGAACCAATGAGTCAACTTCATGAGTTGGGCTTTGCTACGGGACGTGTGCTAAGGGGTTGTCAATGTCTATAACTTTGGATTACTATGTGTAGGGGGTACGTGAACGAATTCAGGGCCATAGTGGCCTAGGTACGACTAAAGAGCTATAGACCAATGAAGTGGGGTGATTTGTAAAGATTTGGTTATGACTCCATGGGGTAAGCTTGGTAGTAGCAGTAGTTGTACAAGTCGAACTCCGTCACTACTTCGATGGGTCTAGTGATTGACAGTGGTGGACATCGTGTGCTTTACACACTGAGTGAGAGATGTAAGGAAGGTTGCTATGTTTGATTGTTTGCCTTCATTATGACATGCACACCCCTCCCCTGTTATATTTACACCATCTGTTTAGTGGCACCTTAGAGTATTGTATGGTATGTATTGCTAACTCTTTGGTTGTAGGTCCATGTACAGGTATGGTTTAGTATACCTGTTATTGTTCTGTTTTACTGCTTATCGCTCATACCAGACTTTTTGTCTGACCCAGAGTTTTATGTCTTTTTTTATTACTCTGGGTGCTCTCACGAGCAGACTAGAGACAGGTTAACTGGTGATGCACGAGTAGCTGTACCGGAGACGAGCATGAGGCTTCCACGTATGATACATATATTTAGATATTCTCCTTGTGTTGCTGCTGTCACTACTTTGGGCATTAGTGGTGTACCTTTCTTTCTTTTGTTTAGAGACAATAATTTTGAAAGTTGTAATAAGCTGTACTTGGATTTCCGCTACTCTGATGATGATGTTGATGTTGGTTTTAGTTATCAGTTTATGCACTGTCTCGCCTGTTTTATGTCAAGTATATTATTATTATATTTTGTTCCATGCACTGTGAGACATTCTACAGGTTTTCAATTAGTTTATTCTCTTCTTTCCTTTCTTTGGCGACCGTTCCGTGCTAGTCGGGCATGTGTACAGCGCACTTTCGGAGGAAATGCCGGCTGGTGCGGGGCAGGCTGTCACAGAAGATATGGCATGTCAAAAGATAAGTGTGGCCTCAAGCCTCATAACTGGAAAATGGTATAAAATCGGGTAGGTCGCATGGCTAAGTGGGTAGCTCCCAATATAGGTGTATTGTCACCTAATCTAGAGAAAATCCATTTGCTTCTTTAATCTTTCGATGTTGTCCCTTTCAGGAAACGTTTGCTGATCCCAACCGTTGGTGATAATACATTTAGAACAGTCAAGCAAAATGAGTGGTCGATCATGTTTAGCCTGGGATGCAAGATGTTCTTGTTGAACCCGTTGTATTCCTCTCTAAATATACACTGTCGGAAGTTGGTCCCATACCTAACCAGTTGGAATCCATTATCCAATAAGAGCCCGCGGGTTTTGATTGTATATTATGTATGTGGAGCATGAGATGCATGCGTTCCGCTAGATTGCTATTTATTTGATTTAGATACTATTATAATATCAGAATAGTATTGATTTTAGATAAATGTTTTAGGTTATCTTTAGGTAAAAACCATCCGTGTTTATGTGTGGATCGGTCTTACGATTATCCTTTCTTTTAAAAGGATTTTTAAAAGTTAAACCAAGTGGTTGGAGTTCACTCACACCAGCCGCATGACTGACCCAGAGTTTATTTTGTTTTTTTTTTACCCTAAACTCTTGGGTGCCCAAATTTGTACAGGCAGTCAAGTAGTTCAGGTGTTTACAGATACACTTGGAGGAGCTTGGAGCAGGAGGCTTCAGCGTTATATAGTTATTATTATTTCCGTTGTGTTGTAATTGTTGTACTTTGATAATGGTATGTATGGTTAAAATTTTGTATTCCAAAAGTTGTTATATATATATATATATTATATTTTATTCCACTACGACGTGAGATTCTGTGTTGTTATTTTTTTTCGTCTTCTATCTTTTTCTTCTTTAATCCATAATGATTCATATTTCTATGCAGTTTGGGTTGATCATATGTTGTATTTAGTCAACTCGGATAGTACGGAAATTCGGGCCATTATAACGAAGATAAAATAATATAACAGATGTAGAAAACTGCACCTACATGCCACAACATGCAAAGAGTCAAAACATGTGACAATGTATGTTACTATATCGTCATAATGCCATAGGGTGTAACAGAATCACTAAGTGATAATGTGATAGAAAACAAACAAGCCAAAACATTCATCATCCATCATCACATTCACTCATTTAGTGTCTTGGACATACGATAATGCACGGTTTCTATGATACTCGAACCCACGACACTTAGTAAGCTAGGAACTGGATTATGTCCACCTGCGTTACCCAAGTTAAGAAACCGACGTGGTCTAAGTATATTACTTAAGTCTTCCAACGCAAAGCTAAAAAATCCGATGTGGTCCAGAATGGACATTACATCCATTACTTCGCTTTACTAGTACCCACTAAAACATCACATATCAATAATCCCTTTACATAAGTTTTCCACGACAGTGCTGAAATGATATGTTTCCTTAACCCTTAGAAATCAACAATGTTACATCCTCAACATTCACATGCATCAAAACTGTAACGACCCGCATTCTACGCATCATAGGATCGTACAATATTTATTTCTTTTACATACGAAGCCGTATGGTCATGTAACTTTGGGAGACGACTATTGGGGTCATTTCCCATGTTCATGATTTTTCCGATTTTTAAATGACTATTTTGCCCCTAGCTGCTACTGTTTTGGCCATAACTTTTGGTTGGAAAGGAATTTTGACCTGAAACCAATTCCATTGGCTTCGAATGATGGTTTACAATTCCGTAGAGTGGTCACATTAGCCAAACAGACTCACCGTTTGAAAGATATGGCTGAAACAAGTTTCAGATGGTGAAAAACTGCTTAACCGGGCCTAATTAGGGTGATTAGCAAGAGGGCCCATAACCCATTTCGGAATTAGAGATGTATAGGGGCTGATTAGGGTTAGAAAACATTTCTTTCAGCCCCCACTTTCATTCTTGGAACCCTAGCAATGGCCTCCAATACCCAAATCAACTTGTAATCACTTTCTAATCAAGTTTTGGCTTATTCAACATCAAATCAAAGAAGATCTTCACCAAATCAGTATTAAAGCTGCTGTTAGACATCAGTATTCGCCCAAATCAGCGAGGTTTCAGTTCTGAAAATTTTATTTGTGGCCAAGGTGAGTGATTAGCATTGTTTTGACACTAATTACAGCTAATTAGGGTGATTAGTGATAATTAGCGAATTTAAACATGATAAAATTCTGAAAAAATATTTATAAATTCGAAAATATTGTTTTAGACCTCTGTTATAAATTTGGTTTGATTTGGTTAAGTTTTACTAATCATATCATTAGTTTTGCCTAAACATGCTTAAGGGAAAATATGGGATTTTGGGTATGTTTGATCCATTTTACATGCTATGATTGTTGTTTTGCTGTTTGTGGATGATTATACATGTTGCTATGACTGTATGGTATGATTTTTGATTGTCTACAAGTGTTAGATTGGTCGAAAACGCCGTCGAATGGCGTAAACAGCTTGCTGGACAAAGTGCAGGGAAGTACCTGAACCGATCTGATCGGATAGAAGCACGCACCGAACCGCTCACACCAGAAGCTTCCGACCTGATCCGCCTCTTGTGTGCCACTCCGACTCGAACCGATGCACCATGGAGAAGCTTGAGGGACCCGACCCGATCCGCCAAGGGTGACCAAGACCGATCCGCTCGCATCTGAGGATCCCCGATCCGAACTGGTAGTGAAGACCCGACCCGATTCGACCAGGGAACCTTCCACCTGACATGATGACCACGAGTCTGGAATATTGTTACGAACCGACCCAGGTGAGGGAGAACGACCCGATGGAACTTGGGCACCGAACCGAACCGATGGAGGCCGACTCATGATCCGAACCGAGGAGCTGATGACCACGACTTGAAGCAAAGTGAAGCAAAGAAATGGAAACCGATCCGGAGAAGAAGGTGACGACCAAGACCCGAGATGCAAAGGTAGTCCAATGGGAAGTTTGTACTCATGATCCAGTTGGGAACCAGTGAGTCGACTTCACGAGTTGGGCTTTGCTGCGGGACGTGTGCCAAGGAGTTGTCGAAGTCTGTGACTTTGGATCACTATGTGTAGGGAGTACGTGAACGGATTCAGGTCCACAGTGGCCTAAGTACGACTAAAAGGGCTATAGACCAATGAAGTGGGGTCATAAAGGTTTGGTCATGACTCCATGTGGTAAGCTTGGTAGTAGCAATAGTTATACAAGTCGAACTCCGTCACTACTTCGATGGGTCTAGTGATTGACAGTGGTGGACATCGTATACTTTACGCACTGAGTGAGAGATGTGAGGATGGTTGTTATGGTTGATTGTTTGCCATCATTATGACATGCACACCCCCACCCCCGTTATCTTTACACCATCTATTCAGTGGCACCTTAGAGTATTGTATGGTATGTAGTGCTAACTCTTTGGTTGTAGGTCCAGGTTCAGGTATGGTCTAGTATACCTGTTATTGTTCTGTTTAGCTGCTTATCGCTCATACCAGACTTTTTGTCTGACCCAGAGTTTTATGTCTCTTCTTATTACTCTGGGTGCTCTCACGAGCAAACTAGAGATAGGTTAGCTGGGTATGCACGGGTAGCTGATCCGGAGACGAGCAGGAGGCTTCCACGTATGATACATATAGTATTCTCCCCGTGTTGTTGAAGATCACTGCTTGGGCATTAGTAGTGTATCTTCTACTTTAGTTTTCTTTTGTTTTAGAGACAGTAATTTGGAAAGTTGTAATAAGCTGTATTTGGATTTCCGGTGCTTTGTTGGTTTGGTTTTCAGCTTATGCATTGTCTCGTCTGTTTTATGTCAAGATTATGTTATTATTATTTTTTGTTCCATGCACTGTGAGACATTATACAGGTTCTTTGTTAGTTCATTCTCTTCTTTCCTTTCTTTGGCGACCGTTCCATGCTAGTCGGGCATGTGTACAGCGCAACTTCGGAGGAAATGCAGGCTGGTGCGGGGCGAGCCGTCACAAAAACCCAGTGTCGCAAAAGCGGCTCATCTGTAGTAAGAAAGAAAATATAAAAAAGTTAAAAAAGAGAATTTTGCACAATGAAAAAATATACATATATTTCAGTATACAAATAATTATAGTGGAAAATTGATCATATGTATCATACTATGCAGTTAAAGCCGTGCAGAATCCCCGCTATAGCCTGTAGCGCTCTCCGGCCGCTACGCTATTTCAATTTAGCGCTGATGAATAGTAGTTCCGCTTTAAGCCCCGCTATTTTCTGCTGCACCCGCTAAATCAACGCTTTTTAGCACCCACTTTAGCAATATTAATACACATAGGATGATTTGACTAGTTCTCTTTTAAAACAAATCAAAAAGTTAATGTACGGAGCTAATCTGTATAATAATTCCCACTAATCTTTAATGATTAATGATTGATCCAATCGTAAAATGCCCAAATTGCCCATATTTACTTTTTTTTTTAAATCTTTACTATCCTACTATAGTATTATTGTTTCCCAACTTAGTTACTGATTTCCTATTTTCTCATTAAGTTAACAACAATATATATATATATATGGCATGTATTATTTATCAGTCCAAATTCATAATTTTCACACACATTCTACAGAAGTACTAGCATGTATAATTTTTCAAAAAATTCAAACTCAATATCATTTGGCAGGCCATGCAAATAACCATATATGCGTTATTTGCCAAATTGCTATTCGATAATTTAACATGCTGATATCATTTGCTTTTTCATCAAGTTAAGTAAAATTTTCATTTTGTAGGGTATCTAGCTTTTCACTAATTACTAACAAATGTGTGTTCACTGTCAATTGTTAGACTATAGATCTATCATAATGTACTAAATCTAATTTTTATTTTTTATTTTTTTCCTTTTATTTCCCTATCAAAATATTCAACTCTCCTATATCAAAATACATTCAAATGGGAATCAGTCAGTTGGAACGAAGACTAAATCTGGGATGATTTTATTTTTCAATTTGATTTTATCCACTATAAATGCTTTATTACATTTGATGATATTTTGTTGGTTTCGTCCTATGAATAATTAAAGTTGTTACCTTTTATATCCACTTGAAGAACCTAAAAAGTTAACTACACATATTAAAAGCACAAATTTGGTATGTGAAATTTGATATATTTTCACGTTTTAATACTCTCCCATATCTTTCTAAATATTACTACTTTATCCTAAAAGATAGCAACCACATAGTACTAAAAAAATCTAAATTTTGGCATAAAATATCCTATGACCTGAATTTTGGCATGAAACATCTAAATCAACTTGGACGTTTTCATTACTTCATACCACGTACCTATCTTCTAGAAACCACATCGCCGCCCTATAAATACTTTGTTACATGCATTGCTATTCATACATCTCCCCCACAGATTCTTCCTCAATACTACTCTCCCAACCTTTATGCATTTATTCCTTTCTCCATCAATAATTCCTTCCCAAAATTTTCAGGTAACTGAAATTATATTCAATAAATACATATTCTTTCAACTGCCTCTGGTTCAGATGTGTGCTTTCAGCAAATTTTTTTCCATCTTTACGTTATGCTTTGTCATTTGCAGAATCTGTGTTTGCTGCAGAAGGCTTTGGAACTAATTCATATAAATAGAGGACTTCTGCAAATAGTTGTTTAGTAATTTACATAATAGCATAAGCATATGCAGTCTTGATTCTTTTATTATTGTTTTTTCCCCAAATCTGTTGATTGTAACATGCCTTAATTGTTGCAGCAACTTTGGATGCTGTTGTGCTCTGTTCAAAAGAGGATGATTATTTAAGGTACCTTTCTAATCTATTAGTATTTTTCCTATGTCAAATTCTATGCCTATTTAAAAAATTGATGCAAACTGATATGATATGTTATAAAAATTTTGGTTAAAAAATTATAAACTGAAGCTCTGTCAATGTACTAGATAAAGGACCTGATAATGCATAGAACGGAAAAGCGATCACCAATTAAATTTTGGATGTGCCAAAAGTTTTGAGAATTTATCATTTTTCTATTTACTTTTGTTAATTTAACTACCAAGTATTTGAATTTCTCAACTTTGCAGTCTCCCTGATAATTCCCCCACAAAGTTGTCCTCCCGTATGTCTAGATGTATTAAGGGGCAAGTTTGGTTATTTTTTTAATTTTTTCCAAAGAGCTTGCATTTGTGATTCTTTACGTTATGCTTTGTCATTTGCAGAAACTATTTTTGCTGCAGAAGGCTTTAAAACTAATTCATATAAATAAAAGACTTCTGCAAAAAGGTGTTTAGTAATTTATGTAATAGCATAAGCATATGTAGTCTTGATTCTTTTATTATTGTTGTTTTTTCCCAAAACTGTTGATTGTAACATGCCTTAATTGTTGCAGCAACTTTGGATGTTGTTGTGATTTATTCAAAAGGGGATGATTATTTAACGTACCTTTCTAATCTATTAGTATTTTGCCTATGTCAAATTCTATGCCTTTTTAAAAAATCGATGCAAACTGATATGATATGTTATAAAATTTTCAGTTAAGAAATCATAACATTTCAACCGAAGCTCTATCAATGTACTGGATAAAGGATCTGATAACGCATAGAATGACAAAGCAATCATCAATTAAAATTTGCATGTGTCAAGAGTTTTGAGAGAATTTTTCATTTGTTAGTTTACTCCTGTTGATTTAACCACCAAGTATTTGAATTTCTCAACTTTATAGTCTTCCTGATAACTCCCATACAAAGTTGTCCTCCCATATGTCTAGATTTATTAAGGAGCAAGTTTGGTAAATTGTTTTTTTCCAAAGAGTTTGCATTTGTGATTCTATACGTTATGCTTTGTCATTTGCAGAAACTATGTTTGTTGCAGAAGGCTTTGGAACTAATTCATATAAATAGAGGACTTCTGCAAATAGATGTTTAGTAATTTACGTAATAGCATAAACATATGCAGCCTTGATTCTTTTATTAAAATTGTTGTTCTTTCCCAAATCTGTTGATTGTAACATGCCTTAATTGTTGCAGTAACTTTGGATGTTGTTATGCTCTATTCAAAAGAGGATGATTATTTAAGGTACCTTTCTAATCTATTGGTATCTTGCCTGATTCAAATTCTATGCCTTTTTAAAAAATTGATGCAAATTGATATGATATATTATAAAAATTTTGGTTAAGAAATTATAATATTTCAATTGAAGCACTGTCAATGTATTGGATAGAGGACCAGATAACACATAGAATGACAAAGTAATCACCAATTAAATTTGAATGTGCTAAGAGTTTTGAGAATTTTTCATTTTTCTATTTACTCCTGTTGATTTAACTACCAAGTATTTGAATTTCTCAACTTTGCAGTCTCTTTGATAACTCCCCTAAAAGTTGTCCTCCCATATGTCTAGATTTATTAAGGGGCAAGTTTGGTTAATTTTTTTTTAATTTTTTTCCAAAGAGCTTGCATCTGCGATTCTGTGAATATACATATGCATATTTTGACTAAATTTTCTTGAGTGTGTGCACCTGGATGTATAAGCATACGTACGACTGTGGAGTTGTTTAATCTACATTACAAAAATTAATATTATTTCAAAATTTCTAGCATATTCAGAACTTCACATGCAACTTTAGAATTGTTCAATCAGTAAGCTATGGATTATGTTAACAGGATGAGGTAGCTTCAAAAACATTATCATATCCAAAACGTTAATTTGGTGTTATCCATAAAACATTTGATTTAACCGTAGATTTAAAACAGTGTTTGAATATGTTAGAATTGTGCAAATTAATTAACACTTTGTGAAGATGATCTTGAGTCATATAATAGCATGCGCTGAGTTTTCTTTTGGTGTCCAGTAGTGTAGCAGTGTCCAACAGTGTAGCATTGGGGGTAGCAGGTACATATAGGACGATTAGCATATTGCAGCGATCTTTCTATACAATTAGCAGGTAAAGAATATAGATTTTCTTTTATAAAATGTAATTTATATGGTATTTTATTTGATTAATTTTTAAAGAAAATATGTAGCCTTTAATTGCTATTTTTAATTTATTTGATTAATAAAAAGAAAACTGACATTGCCACATGCATGTATACATTTATTTGATATACTTATTATAAACTGACTCATATATATGGCATAGTCTGACTCATATATCTGTAGAAGGAAATAGAAGAAAATCTATAATTTTAACCCGGTTTGCTATTTTTACAAATAAACTAACTCATATTTGGCATAGCAGTGATTGATGGATAACCTGGTTTATGTGTAAATGGTTAGGACAGTCAATTTATAATATTAACTAAATTTACTTTCCCCATGAAGCTTCAGATTTTTTACATATACTTGCTTATATTTTGTTAGACCAAACAACGCCTCCTCCTAACCTGAAAATGGAAAGTGATTATTAGTTTTATATTAATTTAACCTTTGTACATTGATATATGTACCATCTGTTAATATCACACACAGAGTTTTTTAACTTAGACTTCACTTTGAACCTAATGAATTACGATATGCTGTTAGGTGATGTAAAGTTAATATAGTTTCACTTTACGATATGATGTTAGGTGAACATAGTTAGACTTCACTGAAATAATTTTTTTTTTCCTTCTTCCTCTTGGGACTTGAATCTGGATTAACTACACCGTAATCCTCAAACACTAATGTAAGTGAAAATACGTGTATAACTAAGATACTTTGATCAATTTGTATAACACATAGGGACCGTTTTGTTCATATGTGGTTTGCATGTTTTATTAGTATGAAATTTGTATACATAATCAAATGAGATTTAAACTTTGTTTATCAAGGCATGATTTAATGTGAGTGATATAGTCTAGTTTTTTCCATGCATGCAGAAACTATTGTAATCACTTAAATTTGAAAGAAAAAGATTTGTTTGTCAAAAGATTTGTATAATATAATATGACATCAACTATTGTTTGAATGTTGATAGCAGCAATAGTATATTCTATCTTTTATAATATAGTATTTTCTATCTTTTATAATATAATAATTACTATATATTTTATTAAAAGATATGTTTTGGCAGGCATATCTATCAATAAATATAATTTAATCCCAAAAACATTGATAATACAATTCAGTTTTAATTTTTTTACTTTAATTTATTATTTTATTAATTTCACTTATGCATCAAATATTCATATAAGTTTACTTATAAAATGAATATAAAAATCCGTCCATTGCTTTCAATTACTTTAAAATCCGTCCATTACTATCAATTTTGCTATCTACTATCGATTACTTTAATATGTTAATAAAAATATATTTAAAACTTAATAACAAAGCTTACATTGCATCATATTATATATATATATATGATGACATCATATACACTTTTTTGCTTCATAAAAAAGTTAACATACTGCAATTTGTATATAATTTATATAATATTACTTGAATTGTATCACTTATATAATTTAAATGATTATTTGTTCAATTTTTCACATTTAAAGATTACAAAATAAGTTTAAATTGTAATGAATTAAGAATTTGTTTTCAAAATAAAATCACAAATAATCATTTTTTTATATCTATGCCAAAAAATAACCATTCATAACAAAAAATTTAGATGGATAATAGAATAATTAATCAAATAATCATCTGCGACAAAAGTATTGTTGGGTAAACAACATGACAATTAATTATTATTACTACATAAATTATTAGATGGATAACAAAACAATTAATCAAAATAATCATGCATCATAAAATTATTTTGGATGAACAACAGAACAATTTAATCATTACAATATGTTTTTGATAACATAAATTTTAATTCCCAGCTAAGAGGGCAAAAAATACTAATTTTAAGTCATAGTGCCTTATATAAGATAGAAATCTGTAGTAATCCTAGAATCTAGTGTGCACGAACATGATATTCTTTGATTCTGTTATATAATATTAATTGATATTTGTTTCTTCTACACAAATGATACAAGAATGATAATTATTAATTTTAGTTATATGTATTTTTTAACTAATTAACATTTTTGCACCTCCGCTATATCCCCGCCATTTCCCCGATTTATCCCCACTACAGCTTTTTACACCTTTATCGCTACAGAACCGCTAAGTACATTAACTGCACATGTATCATAGTGTAGTTAATGTCATCTTGGACACTAATAAAGCTAGTCCTCATAATTCCTTAATAAAACTAAGTAAAGATGGAAATATATAACTATCTACAAAATCTTCATCTCCAGGCTCCATCTAATCGTTCCAAGTAAAACATAAGTTACTAGTCTCCTGGAGAAAATAAGTCACCCAGAGTTTAAGGGAAAAGAAAAATAAACTCTGAGTCTGTCATGGGACTGGTGCGAGAAACAAAAATCTGATGTTTAAAAAAAAGTATCCCATAAGACCACGACCACACATAAACATGGCAAGAGACTTTTCCTTATGGTAGCCAAATTTTTGCTAAGTAAATTTTTCTAATATTATCAATAATTATTCTCAAGATAAAACTCGTTAAATTAAATCTAGTAAACTTGGAAAATTGTTACCATTATTAAATTCTACATATGTTAGTAAATATAAACAAAATCGTCAGCTCTTAGGGAGAATGGGTTTCCATAGAATGGGAAGATAAGGGACTACTTTTTTCGTACAGTACATCTACAGAGAAAAGTACTAAGGACCAACTGCCTTCTGCATTATTTAGAAAGGACGACCTAGCTACATAGACCCAAAGGTGATGCACTAATCAAAATGTCATCAACCTAGTCGTAGCCAACCTATCTTATATTTCTATTGCATACTGCACTTACTTATTATATAACGAGTGATCTAGCAAGGAGATGATCCTAATGGGCACTGCACACATAGCTTCACGACATTCCCTACTTCTACCATTGTCGGGTGAGGAGGCTAAAGGTCTCTAATCATCTTATATCAATCACATTCTTCACTTTGAATGCCGCGTTTCTAATTCCAGCAGATACAAATAATTTCCAATTATGAACATATGTCTCAGAGAATGGTGTATACAGTGTAGGAGAGTTACTTCCCACACTACCAAATAGATATATATTCTATAGGTGCAGCGGAAGTGGATCTTAAGGCACACCTAACATTAGAGGGAGATTGAATAGTGTTTGTAGGATTTATATGAATATTTTTCGGATTACTTTAATTATACTTGTATTTAAGCAAATATCATAGATTTATCATAGAAATCACAATAGAATCAAAAACAGTAAAAAGCAATAACGTAAAGGAAGGAACATGCTGGATTTTATACTGGTTCGTTGTTACCCTACATCTAGTCCCACACCAAAACCTGTATGGATTTTTAACCACTTCAAAATCTATTACACTCCTTGATTTCAAGGATATAAGGAGACAAGCTCTAAAATCTTGGCCTCTAAGCACAACCAAGTTGATTTCCGGGCCAATAAGTCACACCCAATTGCTTTCTGGTTAAAATCAAACTAACTTTATTTACGGGCCAACAAGTCATGCCCTTTCGAGTATATTTGTGTAGATTTTACAAAGGAATGCATATTTGATATTGCGATCGTGGTCACAATAGCTCTATAACTCTGATTTGTTGTGATTTGTGATATTCAATCATAGGTGGAGAAGATGGTATGTTAAATCAGATTAAAGGGAAGGAAATATTTCTAAAAGGGAGAAAGGGTAGATATTGCTTTCCCTAATTAATGGGATTTGGATAGATATTGTTTTCCCTAATTAATGGGATTTTGATAGATATAGTTTTCCCTTATTAGGTGGCATAATTGATAAAGATTTGTTTTGAGCAAGTTTTAAGGAGTATTTATTTCTGAGATATTTTAGGGTCTAATTAGGTTTTAGACCTAGTCTTTCTATTTTCCTATATAAGCATCTCATTAGGGAGTATTTATTTCTGAGATATTTTAGGGTCTAATTAGATTTTAGACCTAGTCTTTCTATTTTCCTATATAAGAATCTCATTAGGGAGAGAATTACTTGTACTTAAAGGAAAGAAAAACTTGTTTTTTCGGGATTGAGATAAATTCTCAATTATTTTTAGGTTTTCATTGTAATAATTTGGTGGATTAATAAAGGTTTGTTTGGTGGAATTTTCTTGTTATTGTTATCTTCTTCCCTCATTCAAAATCTAATTGTATAGTGATCTTGCGGAAACCCTAACATGATTTGCATTCTGATCTTGATAGATTATGGACAGGATGATCAAAGTATCAAAAACTACGTAGAAATAAATTGATTTACTTGAAAATTCGGCATAATATATTTAGGACTATGATTTGAAATGGTTGAGAAGAAAATGGTGAAGAAGAAGATGAAAAAAATTAAATGAATATCAAAATCAGAACTCCCTATTTATATAAGAGAAGATAAATGCCCATTCATGAAACTGCTCGACGAAAAGACACATAAAATTTAAATTTGAAATTTGAAGAAAACCGGCTAATATATCGACATACTAAGTTTGATCATACCGAAATAGTCTTAGAATGAATTCTAAAAAACTCATTTTAAAAATTGTTTTGAAAATATAATGCTATGTAATTTAATATGAAGCATTGAAAAACTATTTAACATTGTATAGGAGAGTTTTATACATAAAAATACTAAAGAACAACTATCAAAATAATTTTAAATAATTTAAACTTAAATATGTATTATATAATCAAAGTCAATATAGAAAGTGCATTTAAAACACAAAGCTAAATATTATAACAATAAAAATTAAAATAGTAATACATATAAAACAGATAATATAAAATATTTCAAACTACAAATATAAAGTACATATATTATCAAAAATTAAAATATAATATCAAATATCACAAATATAAAATATAATTAAAATTGAAATAGTAAATAGATTTAAAACTTGAAACATAAAATATAAAAATTAATTTAACACTTAAATCTTGAAAACAATTATAATAAATGCTTTGAAAATACAATTTTAGTAAATTTGAAAAACCATTTGAAAAGGGATCATAATTAGTGCAATCAAGTTTTTCCATATATGATCAAGACTCTATTACTTATCTTCATCATTCTTGAATTCTTGGACCCATGATAACCCATGAGCCTTGATTTCCATCACCAGCCCTGACCAGCATCTCCTTAAATCATAACAGACGACCTTGTTACTGTATAGTCTTGATTACCAACACCTATTATAATTAAAGCATGTACTATACACCATATATATAATTGTTAGTAGTAACTGTAAATATATTTTATACTTGTTATTATCATCAAAACATCCTTTTATAATACTAACACATTCACAGAGATTAATATATATTCATTAGAGGTACAACGTCAGACATTCATCCATATAAGTCATCCTGAGTTAGGATAAATCAAAGACACTTCTTTTTTCCATACCTTAAATAAACCGAGCGTTGGGTAACAAGGAGCCCTTGCATCGACGGTCTGAATTTAGAACTACTGTTGATTTATAACAAGGAACATTCTACTGAGGGTCACTAACATCAACCTTCCATTTCATCTCCATAATTCTTCTTTCTTCAATCTCCTTTGCTTCGAAACATAAACTGACATGAAGTGTTTCTTGGATAGGGATCATCCAAATCCAATCTAGGTCTCCTCGAATTAATCATAGAAGAATACTATTTAGTTAGTATTGGATGTCCTTCATTTCTTAATTCATCTCTTCACAAAACATCTTTTAAATATGTATATCTTTCAAATGTTCTTCAAGTATATACATGGAATCATTAAACCCAGTTTATGTTGTAATTTGTGATATTCAACCACATGTATTTTGAAGAAGATGTGTTTTGATGAGTGCTTTGTAATGGAGAAGACGGTGTGTGAACCGGAGTTCAGAGGAAGAGGCAGGTTTCCTGTTTTTTACCGGTTATTTTAGGAATATTGAGGAAGAGACAGTCTCCCGGTTTTGACCTGTTATTTTAGGAATATTGAAGAAGAGGCTGGTTTTCCTATTTTTGACCGGTTATTTTAGGAATGTATTCCTAAAATATATTCTAAGGGGAAAATTGGATATTTTTCCTAGGCCTTCTATTCTCCTATAAAAGCAAATCTAGGTTTGGATTATATCATGGGACTGAGACCGAAATAGTTGATCCAAGGGTTTGCCATCGTTCTTCATTGTTCTCTTTCTCGAACAAATGTTGTAGTCATCTAGATATTATTTCCTTTTCTCAATAAGGTTATTGATTCAATTATAATTTGTTTACGCTTGGTTTTTGATCAATTCAATGTAAACAAAATTTGGTTTTGTCAACCAACAAAGAGGGTGGTTGGGTGGAATATCTTGCGTTCAAGCATGTAATTTCATATCTGTGTTATTTTTCCATAGAAATTATCTTTAAGTAATTGGGTGAATAAGATCCTGATCGCTTCTGCAAAAGGCGCAATTTTCCCAACTATTGGTGTTAGAGCTGGATCATCGCAATGCTTAGAGTGATTTGGGATTGGAAAAATAGATTTTTGTTATGTCGGATATGATGGAATTTCCGAAGATGATTATTTTTTTTGGAAGAAATTGAGGAATTTGGAAGTCTGTGATGGTAGATATTCCATACCTTAATGGTCTGATTGATAGAGATGAGAAGAAGCCCTCCGATGTGGATGAGGGAAGATGGAAGAAGACGAAGAAGAAGGAAGTTGTCTTGATTTGCATGTACCTTGGTGATTCGGTTCATGTTTTCGACTTATATCTTCATGTTGATAGTGCTTCAGAAATCGGTGGACATCAATCAAGAAGCTTTAGTCAAGTGATAGATAGGTGTCGATGTAGAAAATCCACAAGTCAGAGATCTTGTGGTATTGCAAGCACTTTTAAACCGTTGGTTTCTGTATGGTGTAGCTCATGGTGGAAAATGCATCTTTTACAGGCGGTGGTTCTGTTTGTAATTGAGTAGGTGTGGTCGTAGCCCATTCAAATCAACTGGGTGTGATTGTTTCCCTGAAATCAATTGAGTCCATGTACTCGGTAAACTGGTGGGGTGTACCTTGTGGCCTTGAAATCGTGGGTTGTATTAATTGAGAGTAGGTGGTGGTTGAAAGAGCTATGTTGACTTGTTTAAAGATTGCTGGAGTATTGATATGATTTCATATCAAGGTGGAGTGTTGTGATTTGTGATATTCAATCACATGTATTTTTAAGACGATGTATTTTGATAAGTGCTTTGTAGTGGAGAAAAAGGCGTGTGAAACAGAGTTTGGAGGAAGAGGCAGGTTTCTTGTTTTTGACTGGTTATTTTAGGAATACTGAGGAAGATGTAGGTTTCTTGGTTTTGACCGGTTGTTTTAGGAATGTATTCCTAAAATATATTATGAGAGGCAAATTGGATATTTTGCTTAGGCCTTCTATTCTCTTTTAAAAGTAACATCTAGGTTTGGATTATATCATGGGATTGAGAAAGAAATATTTGATCCAAGGGTTCGCCGTCGTTCTTCATTATTCTCCTTCTTGAATAAAAGTTGTAGTCACCCAGATATTCTTTCCCTTTTTCAATAAGGTTATTGATTCAATTGTAATCTCTTTACTTTTGGTTTTTGATCCATTCAGTGTAAACAAAATTTGGTTTAGTGAATCAATAAAGAGATTGGTGGGTGGAATATCCGATGTTTGAGAGTGTAATTTCATATTTTTGTTGCCTATAGAAATCATTTTTAAGTAATTGGTGAACAAGATCCTGATCGCTTCCGCAAAAGGAGCAATTTTCCCAACTGTTTATTTATTACGGCCTCCTGCTTGATAAGTCCAACTAGTTATGATAGATCTAAAAAATTATACTCATTCTACTCGATATCAATTTCTATGTTCAGTCTAAAATATTCGTCGAATAACTGTGTAAACACCTTTGAATTCTCATAGTTAGTAAAAATTCCCTACTCGGAATTTGATATTAAATACAATAGGATCATCTCTAAGTAACCCGGTTCATTTAACTTGAGAAAATTTGATTTTTTTATACTTAACTCATTTTTGACATTTCATCCATATCTACCCCCTATCAAGGAAAGGTATGGTGAGCCAAGACATCGGTTGCTCCTAAACATCTCCCTGATTATACATCCACACTCGTATATTAGATTATAAAATTCAAGCATACTTATCGACTTATTAAAGCCAAGGTTAAAACAATTACTTACGATATATTTTGGTTCAATTTAATCATTAAAAACTTTTGAATAAGTTGTTATAGCATTTAAACAATCTTCAAATTACTTCATTAATTATCTAGAAATATTCACCAAAGGTATGAAGAATATTTGTTAAATTTAAAGACCAATTTCAATCATTTTTAAAAAGTGCTACGAGAAGTGTTATTTAGCTTAATTGAACAAAAGAACTTTTCTTTCGTTTGAAAATACATAAATTCAACTTAATTCCCCTTAAAAATATTTTAAATGATTTATAAGATTTATTTCATATTTTCATTAAATTTAAAATCTCATTTTCAAACAAGTGCATTTTCTACATTTTGTACTACAAAACCGCGAGTATTTTCAAAAAAAAAAAAAAATAGCAAATCTGCTCAACGAAATCTAGGTATTTTCAATTTGTTTGAAAGCTATGATTATAAGGGTCTGGAAAAAAAAAATCTTATTTCAAAGGATTTGAATTTATATTTCAACATATGCAAATTTTTTACCTTTTTAGGTGCCAAATCATGAAATGCAGTTACGTGATGCACCAAAATTTCACTAAATATCATATTCTTTCTAGAATTCATATTTACACTTAAAAGTGTTTATAAGTCATTTATAAAACATTTTAAACCATTTCAAGAAGTTTAATAATTCCATTACACCATTTTTTTTATGAAAAGACAATGACTTCCTTTGTGTTCCTCGATGTGTATTTAATATGACCTGTTAAATAATACAAACAACAATATATCAATCGAAAATTGACAAAGAATCGTCACATCAAGTATAAGTACCATTTTAGCGAGTATATCATTTTTATAACATATAGATAATTCGGGTCACTTAAAATTAAGTTTCTCACAATTTTAGGTTCCTACTGTCCCTAAGATTCATTACAACTCCTCTATGATCGCTCCAAGCATCTCAAACCATCCTCTTCCTCCTCCTTGGGATTGGACATGTATGGATGAAACCCCTAACCTTCTTGCCTTGACTACAGACTTGGTATAAAACCTTTAATGGTGGAAGAACTTTGGAAGAGTTACGACTTCGTTTGATATGGATTAGATAAAGTTAGGAATGAATAAAGCTATTTTTTCTGAGGTTTGGAAGACATTAGTGAGATTATTATGGAGCAGAGTGAAGAAGAAGAAGAAAAATATATGCGAAATTATGAAAAGAGGAGGCATGTATTTATAGGAGAACTCTGGAGTAAAACACAATTAAGTCAGACCATATCATGTCACATCACCTCCTTACCCTTACATATCCATCCTTACAATATTCCACACGTCCTCCCCTCCTATTGTAGCCATGCCCCTTTTTATTTTAAGCTCCATTGTCTAATGTGTGGAAAGTGTTCTTTAAGTTGAAGTAATGCATATATAAAGAGCTTATATGTATGTGTCTATATATACATATACATGTATACTTCTATGTCTTCTTTAAATTTGATTTGAATAATTATGACATATATGTTAGTATATATATGTATGTACGTGTATATATGTGTCCCAAACAACATAGCAACTGTTTGATTAAACTTCTGTTCTATAAACCGTCGATTAGCCGATATTAGTTTTTAATCATATTTTCACTTTTCAAATGAACTGTTTATTTATGTAAACCATATTGGGAAATAAACTTTTTATCACTTTTAAATAATCAGAACATGATTTTTTAATCACAACAATCATATTAAATAATATTTAATGCTTATTTTTAAATTTTGGAATTATACCGATAAAGCAATATCGATTTTCCTTATATTTTCAGGTTATTTATACTCCTTTATAAGATCTATTATAAATTATTTTTATCACTATACAACTGATTTAAAATGATTTATTATAGTTTAAACAACTATTTGAATAATTATAATAATTATTAGATCACTTAAAACTTCATTTAAATTCATGAATCAATTGTTGAATATAATGCACTTACTCATTCTATTATGCATACATTAAATTCTTTGAAGTAAAATATAGTATTTTATTTCATATTGTTATTCAATTATGAAATTAAGTGTATGTATCCATAACACTTTGGGATCTGTAACGACCCGACTTTTCGACCCTCAAATGTTGACATGAATACATCCACGGTATTCACGTGCCGAGCACCCAAGTGCCGGAAAGACGAAAAGTTAAGGTGAAATAAAATAAAAAGAAAATAGAATAAGGAAGAAGAGGACACAATATCAGAATCTCACAATGGAACGGTAATATAATATAGTAAGCAGAAAAATATATCAATAATCGATAAATATCAAACAACAAACAGAAAAGGGTTATGTTATTTAAGAGGCTGCATCACTACCACTTATGACTGCCTACGTACACTTATCTAATTAGGTATCCAATTAGATATAGGATCAAGCTAACGTAGTTCTCCTATTCACAAATAGGACTCATGGAGCCTATGATGCACAAACAACAATGCAATTCCCAAACTATCCTTTAGGATTAATCTTTAAATTTAGATTTATCAAATCTAATCAGCTTTGTTATTTTCAAAATCCATTCTTTTGAAAATAATACCTTCGATCTTAAAATCCCGATTTCATTTCAAATCCTTGAAATGATATAGTCCTTTTATATCAAATCATACTTCACCTTGGGATTTAAAAAAAATCACTTATGAAAACCTCAAATATCTATAATACAAGCATATATATGTGACATATATTAATACAATTTGCGACTATATGAATATCCGTAACGGTTATCCCCTAAATAATATCCAACCATTTATTAGGAGAAGTATAGTTGTATAATAGATAATGTCTAGGTTGTAGCATTAAATAAATTCACATAGAATGAATGGTTACATTGGTTAGATTCGACAACTATTAAGTATACAAACAAAACCGATAAGACACGTTCGCATATTGGATTTTCAATCGAAGATCTCTCAATACAGATCCGAACTTCATGCACAAGGGTCAGAATGTACCTTCGAGTGTCAGATATCTCTAGATAAAATATACCATAAGGTAAACACAACTGGCCCACGTACGAAAACACCGAAGTGCACCATGTGTAACCAAATATGCCCAACTCCCGCGCCCAACTTCGGAGAGCTCCCACACGGCTCGATAATAAGCATACACTAGATATGGAGTCAATATATCCTGCCACAGGTTAGCAAAACCCTAGATTGTGATCCTATTATGTTTTTAGCCATTTCCGATGTCGAGGTTTCGTTCAACATCTTTTACACGAGTCTTCATCACTCGAACATAACAAGAATTTCCAGTTGGAATCCCACAGCTCAATAGATCTTGGAATCACACATAGATTCCTTCATAGATCTCGGAACCACACATGGATTCCAATACATCAACAAACCTTGGAATCACACATAGATTCTTTCATAGATCTTGGAATCCCTATATGTGTTCGAGCATCTCAATAGATCTCGAATCACCACATAGCCTTCACTTCACAGCTGCTTCCAAAACATAGAAACAGTGTACTAGTTTTGAAGTGGGTTTTGATAAGTAAAACACTTACCAATCCTGGTCTCTTCAAACCCAGTCGCTAAATTTAAGGTCAAGTTCTATAGTCAATTAATCGACTATCAATTCACACAATAGACATTTGTATATGAAAAAAAGCCTCGCTTAATTTCCATAACAAACGACTTAGCATCCAAACTACTATAAATTCAAAAAGCATGATAAACAATCAAATCACTATCTAGTCACATCGCATGATAATAGTCAAAGAACGATTTACTCATATAAACGGATTCTAATTTCTTTCACATTTAATCAATTTTTCATTAATTACTACTCCTTTATTAGTAAACTTCTTTTATCTAATAAAACTTCATTTGTCTAAAAAGACTTCACTTATTAATCAATAACTCATACTCGATAAATATTCCTTTATATAATTGTGTATACATTCAACTTATGCATATAAAAGATGTATACGTATATATTCCACTAATTCACTATTCCTTTATAGCCTTACTACTTAAAAAGGGTTCTAATATATTTATCCCTTCGGTATAAGTATAATCACCATTGATTTCTAAGATTTCCTTTATAACTTCAATACTTCAAAATGTCTTATTATACTTATCCCTCTGGTATAAGTATATCCATAATTCATTTCTAAGATTTCTTAAAATATAATCAAAGAGGTTAAAACCATTGTTTAATAAAGAACCTCTTCTCTTTTATAAGTTAAACATCTTATTCACTATCTTTATCCATAAAAATTTCTATACTTGTTTCTATCTTTAAAATCAGTTATTAAAGATCTAAGTACACTCAAAATCATTAAACCATATATTCAAATTTAACTATATTCCAGGGGTTTCAAAACAGTTATTGCTAAAACACTGTTTACAACAAACCCAAAACAAACCCTTTTATAAGTATCTTTAAACTTTCGTTTAAAGATTCAATTATATTTACTTCGATGATATAACCTGAAAGGGTTAAAGACGAATGTAATTAACACATTTTAACGACAAATCCAAAACCATCTTATGCTTATGGAAATCACACATCGTACACTTAATTCGTTTCCGACATTATCAACTTAACTATCCCTCGGTCAAGAGTGAGCCCATGTAACGACCTACATTTTTGCTCGTTTCACGTTAGTAATTAAAACAACTTAAATTGTTCATAAAGATGGATAGTTATGGGTACATACATATTTGAACACAAAGACGGAACTTTTCATTTCATTTCAGAATTTTTTTACATTAGAGTTACATAAAAATCAAAGTATACCATAGCTCAATGGAAACAAATTTGCTCTCAGCGGAAGAAGTAGAACCAAAACATATCTCTGGCTCCAAACCTGAATCCAGCTCTAAATGCTAACCTGCAAAATAAACTACTAGCTGCCCATGCAAAATTATGGGCACCCAGAGTTTAGTGGGGAACAATAAACTTCAGATCAGTCGTGGAACTGGTGTGAGAACTCAAAACAGGTATTATTTCGAGTTTATTTTAAAGTTGGAAAAATTCACTGGACCACGCTGCTAAAGCAGAACGGGTTTACTCCACGTGAATTCCCGTGCACAGAAAATCGCAATGAATTTGAAAAATGAAGCCATCATAAGTTCGTCCCACATCACACAATGCAAACGCACACCAAATGGGAAAGTTTGCCTTATGATAACCAAAATGCTTTAATACTTAAAATTCCTCTTTTAATATTATCACTAGTGCATAGTGTCGAAAACTACTTCACAAATAAATATATTAATCCTAGCAAGCATAGTGACTATGCCCACATATATAGTTTACAAACAAATCGAATAGTTCATACAGACACTTAACACAGTTAAGCTAGAATGGGAGGGTTAAGTCCATAGGAACACTTAACCAACTTAACGCAATTAAGCTAGAATGGGAGGGTTAAGTCCATAGGAACACTTAAGCAAACTTAACATCGTAACAAGACAAGATTTGTAGGGTTTAAGTAACTAAGAATACACTTAGCCGAATTGACATGTTAACTAGACTAGAAAGTGGGGTTAAGTAAAGTTAATACAATTAGCCAAATTAACATGTTAACTAGATTAGAGGTTGGGGTTAAGTAAAATTTAATACACTTAGCCAATTTGATATGTTAGCTAGACTAGACCGTAGGGTCAAGTAAACTTGAACACTTAACCATCAGATTGTGATAAATGAATAGGGTTAAGTCTTAAACATGAAGGGATAATACTTAACCATTAATAAAATGTTAGTTAAAACAGATGGGCAAGGTTAAGTTAAGAAGGAACACTTAACCAATACAGGATGAATGGGTAGGGTTAAGTAATAAGAAATACTTAACCAATATAACTTGGTTTGTGGTAGGGTTAAGTCAACATGAATTACTGATAACACTTAACCAGTTTAATAGGATGAATGAAGAGGGTTAAGTTAGCTTGAATGGACTAATGACACTTAACCAATCCAAATTGACGAGAAAGAGAACTAAGTAGTAAACCTTAGTTAAGAAAACAACGATTCTGGAAACTAAGTGGTAAACCTTAGTTAGCAAAACTAAGTAGTAATTCTTAGTATAACACGGGAAGGAGCGAACGTCCGTCTGATTAAAACGAAGGCTCCAACGAATTGGGTTACGAAGCCCGAGGCTTCGAAGGGACGTGAGGGTACTCTTGGTATCCCTCCGTGAGGCTGCAGATGATCCGCCTGGGCTCACAGAGGTTAAGGTCTACGGTAGAAGAACCAAGGGTATGCCTTGGTTGCAAAATATGGCAACCTAAAGACTAGGATGGACCAGCGTGATTCGGCGAGAAAACCAGTAGCCCTGTGATAGCAACTCGTCGTCTACCATCCATCTTGAGTCAATCGAGATACGTGAAGCGGAAAGGCGGAGAACTCCAAAAGACCATATACTTGCTATCTAGTTATGGGTGAGGATGGCCATAGGTTAGTGAGGCATACGGTGGCCTGCGTATAGTTCTCATTTCTCAAGGTTTGTCTTTCATTAGTTGAGGGAGGGGTCGAGTGGGACCATAGCCACTGGAATAAAAACAGACCTTAGCATCTGCATCGGCAGATATCTGAAAGCTCCCGACCGAGTTCTGTGTTTCTTGACTTGCCCTGCCACAGGACTCGGGTCGCACATTACAGGACATGTGCATCTAGACAAGCGATAACGATTCGCGATACATGCGTGGGAAAGTCTAGGAACATATACCACACTTGGTAGTGTATCCTAGACTAGGGGGCATCGTTCGACAGGTAGCATAATCCCTAGTTGGACTAGGTGGCATAAACCCTGAATCCGAGAAGCGTTCAGCAGATATTGTAAACTCTAGTTGAATCTAGAAAGCACTTGATAGAAAACCCTAGATTAGATCTAGGTAATAAATAATAAATGTATGCCTGAAGGCAATGGAAACTACAGGGATTGGGATCACATTATCGTTACTAGTTGGGACACTAGTTAGGTGGTGCAGAGATATAGAAACCAGTATAACAAGGAAATAACGAAGCGGCGAAAGTATTATAGCATATCCAGTTTGTCTTGTCTTAGCATATCGTGTGTTAATCTTGTCTGATCTTGCTGACCCTATCATCATGGTGTTATCTTGTATTCAGTTAATTCATGTCGTTTTGTTTTTCCATGTTCACATGCTAGAAGTAACTGAACTTACTCAGGCTTTATGTCTGACTCTGTTTTTCTTTCATCTTCTTTCTTCCTTTCCCCCCAGGTAGTAAGGGAGGGAATAGTATAGCTCAGGTTAAGTTGGACTGTCACTCTTTCCTAGCTTGAAGATTTGTCGAAGTTTTGCTTGGATTCTCTTTTCAGATGCTATGGCTGGCTCTTGCTACAATTGGGGAATATAAATGTTGTTTTATGCTTCTTTATTTTGTAAGACAGATGATACTCTGATATTATAAAGAAATCGTGTACAAACTATTTTATCAATAAAGCAAAGTTTTATTTTCCGCTGTTTTAATTTTTGTCTGTCTTGTAATTCATCCGCATCTTTTACCTTAAAATGCTCCATAGAACTTAGTGCATTCCCTTTGCGAGTGACACTAACGGATGTGGGGTGTTACAACATGTTTCCCAGTCCTATTGAACCTATAATTTGGTCACTATCAACCAATATTGTAACAACCCGGAAAATCAGAACCAATTTAAAATTTTTATTTTGGCAATTTTAATGAATTATGAATATTTAAAATGATTTATTTTAAATAATAACGACAAGAAGAATTAGAACGTATATACTTATTTGAATCGATGTTAAAATATAATTATTTATTTTTAATTATAAAAAGCAATTGGAAATGGCGCTGTAGTTTGAAAATTCGATTTCAAATTTCAAATGAATGTACAGGATTCAAAATAAACCGGATTTTAGCGAAATCAAAAATATTAGAATCTAATTGAAAATATCTTCCCAACGAATCCAAAAAATTGAAATTTTATAGTAGGAATAAAAAGTTATGTCCAGTTGAAAATTCAGAATAGTCGCTACGGAAATATAGCCTTTAAAAATGGAAATTTTGCAAATGACCTCCGTTTTCGACGAAACCACTTTTGTTGGATTCGGGATGTCAAGTTATTGTTAGATTCCAAAATTCATAATTTTCCGAATCAATATGTGAGCATGGCACAAGAAAACGTGTTTTGACAGTTTCAATCAATTTGGATCGACCAGAAAATGGCAATTTTTCAAATGTTCTTCAAATTTTATGAAATTAGCTTTTTTAGGACCGTATCGTCAATACGAAGCTAGAAATATTTTTTCTCAAATTTTTGGGATTTGTATGTGGCCCCAGTAAATTGAAATGTGCGTTCAAATTCAATATATAGATTTATATTTTTATTTTGACGGAAACTTCTCATAACAGCCAAATTGGCTCACGATACATATACCATTGTGTTCGGAATGGGGGTAATTAGCTGAGGGTGACAGTCGGTGGGTTCGATTTTGAGTTCGAAATAAAAAGTTGCTTTATGGAAGAAATTAAATAAAATAAAAATAATATAAAATCTCTCTATACTCCCTCTCTACCCTCCTCACCGTTCAAAACAAAATAAAAATAAAAAAAAGGGGAAAATGGGGAGCGACGGAACACTCCAGCCGCCACCGGAGCGTCGCGCTGCGCCGCTGCAAGGCCGCCGATGGCCTCCACCTACCTGCGAACCCCCCTTTTTTCCCCCTCCGCCTCTCCTCTCTCCTCCTCTTCTATCGAGACCTGTAACCCCCTTACCCCCAAAACCCTAGACCACCGATAGCCCCCCTCCCTCCCCCCTTACCACATCGACCTCCATGCGCCGCCCCTCCAGTCCACCTTTTCCTTTTTATTTATTTCATAATTGGTATAATCCTTGATGTTAAAAACTGAATTTCTTTGATGTTAAAAACTGAATTTCTTTGATGTTAAAAACTGAATTTTTATGATGTTAAAAATTATATTTTTATTATGGGAAAGATTCGATTTTTATTTGTTTAAAGGAGAGATCTTTAATTGTTTAAAGTTTTGATTTTTATTTGTTTAAAAGATAAGATTTTTATTTCTATTTCTATCGAATAAAACTATGATTTTTATTTATATAATTATAGTATAAAAATTCGATTTTTATATAAATAGTGATGTGATTAAAGTGACATCTTTATATATATATATTAACACGGTGAAAAAATAATTTTTATATGTGTAGAAAATTTAAAAATATGATTTTTACAGAAGTAGAGAAATAAAAATATAATTTTTATAACGAAGCAACGATGTAAAAATATGATTTTTATATAAAACTGAATAATAAAAATATGATTTTTACTATGAACAACTTGAAAAGGAGTGCGAGGGAACGGGCTGAAATCAAAACAAAGTCTGAACCGTTCAGAAATAGAGAAAGGAGGAGTGGAACCCAAAGGTGAGAACTTCTCACTTTTATTTTATTTTCTAGTTAAAATATATACTAGGATGCAGACGGTGCTTAGCAGCACCCGACACCCGTCGTCCACAGACCATGGACGACTTGTTTGTTTGTTGGTTTGTGTTGTGAAAATTGATTATGTGATGTGGAATGGAATAAATATTTTATAGTTAAAAATATATTTTTTAACGTGTATATAAAATAAATATTCATTTACAAATCGAACGGTTTGTTTATGTACACACATTTGACTGATATTGATTGGGATGACAAATTTTACACGTCGCCCAACTGCACAAATAAAATCTATGTTTGATTGATTGGAACCCCACACGGGTATTGGGATGTTATTGGACATACACTAATCCCGATATTTAGTTGTATGTCACTCGATTGGTTGACAGACTGTTATAAGCGTTAAATATTTATATTTGATGCTTATGCAGTGTAGAATGCATTTTGGATGATGGTTGACCGTGTTTGATTGTTGTTGTGTACATGTGTGTATGAAATCCATATAAAAAACATTATATGGTACTTGACTTTGTCTGATTCCAGTTCAGAAAGAATGAATATTTTAAAATAACGATTATTTTAAAATAATGAATATTTTAAAATAACGATTATTTTAAAATAATGAATATTTTAAAATAATATTCAATAAAAGATCAAAATCAAATTTTGATGCCCGATTTAGGATGGACACGAATATATTTAAATATATAAAGCCGTGTTGATTAGATTAACGTTATTTTGACGTGAATGATATTTATATCGATTTTATTCATTTCTACAATGAATATCGAAAAGAAATGATTTTGAAATCTAATGTTTTGAAAATACTATTATTTATATATCGATGATATGGAATATTCAATTTTGATTTGAAATTGAATATGAAGTTGAAATCGTTTTGAAAACGAATTTAAAATGATTTATAAATACGTTTTAAATGGAAATCGATGAAATATATATTATATATATATATAATATAATGGCCTGAATAGAATGCGCCGCGCTGCGGCAAATCGCGAATTTTGACCATTGACTTCAAATGGACATTACGGGAGATCCGACCGTCGGATTCTCCTAAAACCGGAACCATTGGGTTCGTATCGAAAAGAGCTTTCTAACGAATATTAGAGATTTGAAATCTAATGGTTGGATTTGGAATTATGTCCAAATCAAATTTGGAAAAGGTCGTTGTAAGTGCAGTTTGATGGCCGTTTGTGGAAATCGATTGTATGAGCCTTGATAAAATTATTAAAAATATCGATAATTTGTGTAAAATCATAATAAATAATTTGGAAAGAATTGGGATGAAAATTTCCATGTTTGAAAAGATAAAAAGGTATTTTTATCGAAATGAACTAGTTATGAACTAGAATAATAAATCCAATGTTTTTAAATAATTAAATTGGATTTGAAATGGTTTTAAAAATAACCGGAATTTCCAATATATGAATTGGAATGGATTTGAATCGAAATTATCCTCGGAATATTTCAATATTGGATTCCGTGATTATATGGATATTGTGGAGGAATTTGGAAGATATGTATATCGTTATTCCAATACGGTATTTGTCGATTCCAGAATTTGATATTGAATACAAGCCGATGTATTTTCTATTCAGAGCCTTGTATTTAATACAAATGTGATTTTGGTTTGTCATGAATGGTGTCTTCATTAACGCTGTTCTTGAACCCAGTTGAGAAAAGATTAAATCTTTTTATTTAGATTTAATGAAGTATACAAATTAATTAATATTTAATTGGAATTGAATCGAAATTGGTTTTTGGGTTTATCGTGAATGGTGTTTTTAATAACACTTGTTCTTTAACCCGATTAACAATGGAATGAGATTTGGGGTTGTCGTGAATGGTATATTTAATAATACTGTTCTTAGACCCAATAGAGTTAAGAAAATCAGAAACTAACTGGATATTAGTTAAGTTAAATGGTTTCCTGGGTATGGATTTGATGTTGGTTTCGGCCTTCGGGGTTAATACTTGGGGAATCGTTCACTTGCTAATTTACGGTTAGAGGCTGATGGAATGGAATGTGGTCTTTGGGTTTATCATGAACGGTGTTTTAAATAACACTTGTTCTTTAACCCGATTAACAATGGAATAAGATTTTGGGTTGTCGTGAATGGTATCTTTAATAATACTGTTCTTAGACCCAATGGAGTTAAGAAAATCAGAAACTAACTGAAGATTAGTTAAATTGAATGGTTTCCTGGGTATTGATATGATGTTGGTTTCGGCCTTTGGGGTTAATACTTAGGGAATTGTTCACTTGCTAATTTACGGTTAAAGGCTGATGGAATGGAATGTGATTTTGTGTTTATCGTGAACCGTGTTTTAAAGGACATTGGTTCTTTAACCCAGTTAAAGACAGGAATAAGATTTTGGGTTGTCGTGAATGGTATCTTTAATAATACTGTCCTTAGACCCAATGGAGTTAAGAAAATCATAAACTAACTGAAGATTAGTTAAGTCGAATGGTTTCCTGGGTACTGATCAGATGTTGGTTTCGGCCTTCGGGGTTAATACTTAGGGAATTGTTCACTTGCTAATTTACGGTTAAAGGCTGATGGAATGGAATGTGATTTGGGGTTTATCGTGAACCGTGTTCCAAATGACATTGGTTCTTTAACCCAGTTAAAGACAAGATATGATTTCACAAGTTAAACAATCGTTAATATTGATTTCTGGGAAGATTAAAACCAAGTGGAGTTTTAATGCATCTTTAATTAGATTGAAATGATATCCAAATAAAGATTAAAGAATAAATTTAAAGAATTTATCTTTGATAAAATTAATAGGAACCTTTCCCAAAGTATAAGAATATTTGAATAAAGGAATATTCTGGATTGGAATGAGGCGTATGTTGTGTTTTTATAGCACTTGTTTATTATATACACGAGTTATTCAGAAAGACTGGGTTTGTCCCATTCTGAATAACTGATTCGATGATGTGTCGAGGATGAAGACGGTGGTTTAAGACCGGAGGTCTTCACATCGTTTGGATGATTACTGATGGCTTGATTGGGCTGTACACCCAAAGCAAGGTAATATGTGGTGATCTTCCAGACGTACTTGGAGATCGATTGGATATGCGAGGACCTCTCCCCTGTATTGGACATATGATGGAGGAATAAGGTGCCTCCGGTTTCGTTCAGACCCATAATGAACTTGTAAATAGATGTGTGTCTGACATCGGATTTCATTCTGTGTGATTGATAGACATCGGTTGCATAGCGTGAATTGCCTGTGTGGCATGCTGAGATGCAATTGATCAAGGCTTCTATTAAAAAGAAGGGTCTTGTGGTTGATGATCAAAGAACGACTTTGATATAGCGTAGCTTTGTGTAGCTTTAATTCGCGAGCCTCACACCCTGGTGTGAACCAGAAACGGGTGAGGACATCAGGGAGGGCATGCGTTTCTTTCTAGCTAGGACTGGTGTCAGCGTTTTATTAGCCCAAGAATTTTACTTATGTGGATGACGGATAGCGAGGCGCCTCGGTTATATCGGTCGCTTCGGGGCCAATAGTTTGGTCGGGATATGACCAGTTTACGCCCCATAGGGCGGGGAAACGCATGTTCAGGCATTTTAATCCACTCTGTGTGGACCGGCCCTGACGATCCAAGGCTTGCCTACGCGCTTGCCTGAGGCTCGGGCTAGACAGTCTCGAAGCGGTAAGGACGATCCCTTGCCTTGGTTCATAGATGGAAATCCAACTTCCAATACGACATTCCGGTTTTAGTTGTAATCAAATATATGGCGACATAGTGGGATGTGGAACTTATGCCGTCTATGATTGAAATTGTTTTGACAATATACACTTAAAGTAATAATAAAACATGAAATTTTACGTACCAAGCATGTTTGGCTATTATAAGGTAAAAACTCTATCCTCCGGCTTGCGTTGCATTGTGTGATGGGACTTGAGTCTTATAATAGCTTCATTTTTCTTTATTTAGCATTGCGTTGTTTGTTTTATGCACTGATATTCTTGGGAGGGAACTCGTTCCGTGTTATACGGCGTGGTCCCTTGATTTACCCAACTTTAAAATAAAAATTAATAACTGTTTTAGTTCTCACACCAGTCACATGACTGGCCTGGAGTTTATTGTTTTGACCTAAACTCTGGGTGCCCCTATTTTCCATAGGGCAGCTAGTAGTTTTGGTTTTGTAGATTTATATTCGCAGGATCCTGGTTTACAACTAGAATGATAGTCGGAAATCTCTGTATCCGTATATTCCTTTCAGTTGTGTTTTGTATTATTTTTCCGCTGCTATGTATTTAAATGGAATTTAAATCTCTGATATTTTTCTTCCGTATATTATTCATGTATACTTTGGAATATTCTTGTATTCTGATGAAATTGTTGTAATAAGCAATGAATTGTTCTTCTATCTACGTTCTGATTTGTTGTGTTCTCAAAGCAATCCGGGCTTTCCTTCATGGAGAAGTTTGGGTTGTCTCAAATATAACCAAGGCGCCTCATTCCGTCATCCACATAAGTAAAATGCCAGGGCTTGTAAAACCCTGATACCACTTCTAGCTAGAAAGAAACGCATGCACTACTTGGGTCCCTTATCCCGTTTCTGACTCTTACCGGGGTGTGAGGCTCGCGAGGTAGCATTATACACAAAGCTATGCCGAAATAGGCTATGCTTTGATCATCATCCACAAGGCTCTGCTTTTCAACAAAAGCCTCGATCAATTGCATCTTGGCAGGTCATATTGACAATTCACGCCATGCGATCGATAACTACCAATATATAACCTCTGAGCTCATGCGTCTCAGAGAAGGGTGTTAAGCAAGAGAAAAAAATTCTCCACCACCAATCAGATATATATTAAATAGAAATCAATTTACATGCAATGAAATCTAATGTCGGACACACATCCATTTACAAGTCCGTCCTAGGTCTGAACGAAACCGAAGTCACCTTATTCCTTGTCCCGTATGTCCAATACGGAAGAGAGGTGCTCGCTTATCCGGACAATCAACAAGTATGTCCGGAAAACTACCACATTAAACCTTTACTGGGAGCTAACCAATGTCGGGCATCCGTTGTTATCCATTCGAAGTGAAGATCGCCGGTCTTCAATCACCACCATCAACATCTTCGATTTAAATCGTCGTATAATCATTTGAAATGAGATTGAACTCGGTCTTTTCAAATGATTCTCGCATATATAATATTTAAAACCATATCATATCATTAATAGTATTTAATAAAAATTTGTCGCTATTTTTATTTATATAAAAATAGCAAAATTAATTTAACGACGCTTTGGGTCAATTGGCGGCCCTGGCGCTGTTTTTATCAAAATTTGATTTACACATATCTCAAAATCTAACCGTTGGGTTTTAACAAAATTTATATCTTGGAAAGATCTTCCCAAAGCGGTCCTAACGGTTCCAGTTTTGGGAAAATCCGACGGTCGGATCTTTCGGTATAATCGTTTAAAGTTACGATTCCGAGATGTGAACTAATGCGCGTGATTCGTTTAATTTTAATTTATATATAATTATATATAAATATACACCATTCGACGATTCCACAAACGTGTTTAACATGCCAAATAAAAGAATGTTTTTATTGGCATATCATATCTACATATTCATAATGTCGAACAAAATATATTTCATTTACATGACAATTGAGTCAGTGACAAATAAAAAGCTAATTTTTATTTGTATTTCTATTTTTAACTTTAACAAATAAAAATGGAGTGTTTTATTTGTATAAAGTTTTCAGTGAATATTTTTACAATAAAAATAATTCATACTGATTCTAATGTACGTATTGTCAATAAAATGATATTTTAACTTTGCATATAAATTCTAATATATGCATTTTAAATAAGATGTCATTTTAACTATGCACATAAATTTTAATATATGCATTGTAAATGAAAATGTTACTTTAGCTATGCATATAAATTCTAATATATGCATTGTAAATAAAATGTAATTTTAACTATGCATATAAATTCTACTATATGCATTGTAAATGAAAATGTTACTTTAGCTATGCATATAAATTTTAATATATACATTGTAAATAAAATGTAATTTTAACTATTCATATGAATTCTAATATATGCATTGTAAATAAAATGTAATTTTAACTATGCATATAAATTCGAATATATGCATTGTAAATAAAAATATTACTTTAACTATGCATATAAATTCTAATATATGCATCTTAAATAAAATGTAATTTAGTTATGCATATAAATTATAATATATGCATTGTAAATAAAATGTAATTTTAACTATGCATATAAATTCTAATATATGCATTTTAAATGAAAATGTTACTTTAACTATGCATATAAATTCCAATATATGCATTGTAAATAAATTCTAATATATGCATCATAAATAAAATGTAATTTAATTATGCATATAAATTCTAATATATGCATTGTAAATAAAATGTAATTTTAACTATGCATATAAATTCTAATATATGCATTGTAAATGAAAATGTTACTTTAACTATGCATATAAATTCTAATATATGCATTGTAAATAAAATGTAATTTTAACTATGCATATGAATTCTAATATATTCATTGTAAATAAAATGTAATTTTAACTATGCATATAAATTCTAATATATGCATTGTAAATAAAAATATTACTTTAACTATGCATATAAATTCTAATATATGCATTGTAAATAAAATGTAATTTAATTATGCATATAAATTCTAATATATGCATTGATGAGAAAAATGTCACCTAGATTTATACACAAATTCTAATGTATATTTTTACGTTTCATTTTGTTAACAATTCTATTTTAAACAAGATGTATGAAAGCAATGTTTTCATTTTCATCCTTTCTAGCATGTTAAAAATAATGTTTTTAACATACAATTTTTTTGTTGTTGAGGAAAACGGGTGTTTAGCGGGCACTACACAGCCGGTTACGCGTAGATGCATAAAAGCTTAGTAATAATATCTGGTTGACAGGCCCAACCAGTAGCAAACTAAGAACAGACCAAGATGGTCATATATAATACAGTCTGAGGAGTACTAATAAGATGTACATATAGCAACCACAACACAGCTGAGTGATAAATACACTACCAAAATAGAACTACATACTTATACTTCATCACAGAGGAAATAATGAGCTTCTTTCTTGAGATCCAGGCGAGCGAGGCTGGGGGAGGGAAAGTTTGAAGCGAGCGTGCCTGACCGAGCATGTCCATAATTCGAAGAGATGTAGAATATGAAAACAAGTTCCCCAGAATGACTTTTTGGGTCTTCCGAATACATATGCATTTCGTTCTAACCGGATACACCAGGAGAAGATCGCAACCAGAGAGTCAGACGAGGGGTCAGGGGGGCTGTGCTGCCAGTAATCGAAGAAAGAGCGAAAAGAAGGGACGAAACCGAGAATGAATGAGCTAACAACGGCCCAAACCACAAAAGAAAAGTCACAATCAAAGAAAAGATGGGTGAGAGATTCATTACTCAGGTTGCAAAGAACGCAAATAGGGTTGGCATCGATCGCAAAGCGGCAGAGTCTGTCTTTTGAATTGATGCGATTGTGGATTAAGAGCCATTGAAAGAAAATGATGCGTGGGGGGAGATGACAGTTCCAGATTCTGGAGAAAGAATAACATCGACCAGGATGGATCAAATAATCATAACAAGACTTGACTGAGAATTTTCGAGAAGAGCCCAAAGCCCAATAGAAAGAGTCAGGCCCAGGCGAGAGTTGAAAAGAATCAATGAGTATCTCGATATTAGTCAACTCTTGTAAACTGGACAGCCCAAATAGTGAACTGGGAAACAAGCCCAATGGGCCCAAATTAAAGGCTTCAGCAGTTGTCTGCGGGTTAGAAATGTTACTAGATCCAAGGTTGGGCAAGGAGGAGGAAAGAGGAAGTTCTCCGAACCAAATATCTTGCCAAAACAAACATGATTCACCATTATTTACTTTAACATGGAAAAGCGGTTTAACTCTCGCGAGGGAGGATAAAACTCCTCTCCAGAACGGAGATGGATTAGAGGCAGGACTGAAGTGAAGAATGAAGGCTGGGTTTGCACTGTAAAGCCACATTAAGATCCAATCTTTCCATATGAAATGAGAAGGGGAAAGAGCACGCCAAATCCATTTAGTCAAGAGAGCTTGATTGAAGGAGGTAAGCTGGGGGACATTCAATCCTCCATGAGAGTAAGGGAGACAAACTGTATGCCAGTTGACTAGCCTTTTGAGATTATCACCATTCCAAAGGAAAGAACTTCGAATAGAATCAATCTTATTGATAACCCAGATGGGTAATTTGTGAAACGACATCCAGTATGTTGGTATTGAGGAGAGAACATGCTTGAGAAGCACAAGGCGACCAGCAGAGGACAAGGAATTTGCCTTCCAAGATGAAAGTCTAGATTCAATCTTTGAGATAAGAGGAATCCAATCTGATTTATGAAATTTGGTAGGACGAAGGGGTATACCTAGATAAGTAATGGGGAAAGATCCAACCTTGCAATTTAGACATTTGGCAGTAGAGGCACCGAGTGAAGAACAATTTCCCAACATTATAACAGAACTTTTATTGAAATTGATAGAAAGACCAGAGATGAGTTCAAACGTGTAAAGGAGAACTTTAAGGCTGTGGATGTTTTGAGGTGAAGGAACAGTAAAGAGAATCGTGTCATCCGCGAATTGTAAGTTGGTTGTGGTGAGGTTGGAATTAGGAAGAGAAATGCCAGAGAGGACGTTGTGAGTTAATGAGAGTTTCACCATCTGATTAAAGACATCAGCAATCAAGAAAAAAAGCAAAGGTGAAAGTCGATCTCCTTGTCGTAAGCCTCTTTTAGATCTAATTTTACCACCAATTTCTCCATTAATATTGATCATTGAATAACTAGTGAATAGGATATGCTTGATCCAATTACACCAATTCATGGGGAAGCCTCTGTGAGACATAAGGTCCAGGATGAAATACTAGTTAACCGAATCAAAGGCTTTAGAGAAATCAAGTTTAAGTAGCACTCCAGGGGAGTTCGTGGTGTGGCAGAAGGAGATGATCTCTTGTGTAGCAGCAACACAGTCTAATATATTTCTTCCCAGAATGAAAGCGGATTGTTCAATACCCACTAACTCAGAAATGTGATTTTGGAGTCTGTTAGCTAATATTTTGGTGATGATTTTGAAAGTAGTATCGAGGAGGCTGATGGGTCTAAATGATGGAAGGGTGTTAGCTCCAGGGAATTTAGGAATGAGGATGATATTAGCATAATTAAGTTTAGCAATAGCAGATGGATCAGAGTAGAATTCAGAGCACGTCTCAATTAGGTCAAATTTGATGGTGGGCCAAAAATGCTTAAAAAAACATGGGCCAAAGCCATCAGGCCCAGGAGCCTTGTCTGTCGCCATATCATTGATTGTAGCCCAAATCTCCCCTTCTGTGAATGGGTGATCAATGGCAATATGCTTAGGGTTTGGATAAAGATTGTGCCAATCAATCGTAGGGGATGGAGGGGGTTGTGAACCCAGAATGTTTCTATAAAATTGTATGAAGAGGGAGCAAATTTCTTTGGGATCAGAAAATGAGTTGTTGGCGTGCATTATTTCAGAAATGAATGAAGCACGTCGGTGACCATTAGCCAATCGGTGAAAGTATGCAGTATTTTTATCTCCTTCATTAATCCATCTAGCTTTGGATCGTTGTTTCCATCCAATTTCTTCTTGTTTGATAAGTCTCTCTAATTCCAATTCATGGTTTTTCAGGTTATGTTTCTCAAGGTCAGTTAGTGGACGACTCTCCTCAATGATGTTCAAGTTTAAAATGGCATCTTGAGTGGATGAGATTCTGGATTTCAAAGAATTCCAAATGTTCTTAGCCCAAGGGCGAATCAATTTGCGTAGAGAGCAAAGCTTACAAACCATTCTGGTTGTTGCCGAATTACAATTCAATGGTTGCGACCAAATGTGTTTGATGAAATCATCAAAGGAGGGTTCAAGTGTCCACAATCTCTCGTATCTGAATGGTCTCTTAATCAAAGCATTATCCTGAGTATCAAGGACAAATGGACAATGGTCAGAAATGGTTGTGGCGAGGCCGTTGACCAAGGAGAGGGGAAAGAGATCCTCCCAGGCTAAATTAAAGAAGAATCTATCAATTTTTGATAAAGAAGGATTGTCTCTTCTGCTGGACCAAGTGAATCTACGATTATTAATGGGTGGGTCAATGAGATGCCAGGAATTGATGAGAGAGTTAAAAGAGTCGGAATCGGGGGAGGGGGTACCTGAATTACGTTCAAAGGAAAATCGAGTAGTGTTGAAGTCACCACCAATGATCCAGGGGCCATTAATATTATGAGATAAGTTGAGGCAGAATTGCCAAACTTCTGATCTAAGGTGAGGGTCATTGGGAGCATAAACATTGGTGAAGTGAAAGAAAGTGTTGGTGGGATTGTGGAGGAGGATCATGTGCAAAACAGAAGGGTGATATGAGGTGTGACAAAGCTTCCAGATACTTTCGTTCCACGCAGTAATTAGTCCACAACGTGAGTCAACTGCATCCACATGGGACCAACCAGAGAGGTGAGGGCCGCAAAGTTGACGAATAAGAGCGTTGGGTGGATTAGAGACTTTGGATTCTTGTATAAATAGGATATCAATACGAAGAGGAGAGATGATTAGGTTGACAGAACGATTTTTTGTAGGGTCCCCTGACCCACGAATGTTCCAAGATACAATCTTCATTTAATTTGGTTTTTAACATTTTTATATCTTCAAACATATGTTTTCTAATGAATTACTTTTACATTAATAATGGAATTTTTAATGTTGCAACATTTTTATTCAAACAGTCAATATTTCTAATGAATCAAATTTTACATTAAAAATATAATTTTTAATGTTTCAACACTTTTATTCAAATATGAACAATTTTCCTATGAATCATTCTTTTTATAAAAATGAGGATTTTGATGTTTATGTCAGAAATGAACATTTTCTAGTGATTCATTCATTTCATTAAGAATAAGGTTTTTAATGTTATCATGTTTCTATATTTAACATGAACATTTTTCCTAGTTGCTTACATTGCACCAAAATGTGAAATTTTAATGTTAACATGTTTTTATTTTAAAACATGTACATTTTTCTAATTTCTAATATTACATTAAAAATGAATTTTTTGATGTAAACATGTTTTTATTTTAAAACATGAACATTTTTCTAATTTCTAACATTACATTAAAAAGTGAATTTTTAATGTAAACATGTTTTTATTTTAAAACATGAATATTTTTCAAATTTCTAACATTACATTAAAAACTGAACTTTTAATGTAAACATGTTTTTATTTTACAACATGAATCTTTTTCTATATTTTATTCTTGACAATAAAAATGTGAATTTTTAATGTAATCATGTTTTTATTTAAAACATGAACATGTTCTTAATTTCTATTTTAATTCAACAAAATGTTTAAAAGTTGATATTTCATTTTTGGTGACAATTCTTGTTCAACAAAATGACAAAAATTGGTATATCCTTTTTGTTGAAAACTATAGTTCAACAAAATGACAAAATTTGATATTTCCTTTTTGTTGAAAACTCTAGTTCAACAAAATGACAAAATTTGATATTTCCTTTTTGTTGAAAACTCTAGTTCAACAAAATGATAAAATTTGATATTCCATTTTTGTTTAAAACTCTAGTTCAACAAAATGACAAAATTGTTTATTTCATTTCAACCAAAAATGTTCATTTTTATTTTGACCATTTTGTCTAAACAATAATGATCTACATGTTTGTGACAATTTATAATAACACAATAATGATCTAGATGTTATGACAATTTAATAATAACACAATAATGATCTACATGTTATGATAATTTATAATAACACAATAATGATATACATGTTTGTGACAATTTAATAATAACATAATAATGATCTACATGTTGTGACAATTTTATAATAACACAATAATGATCTACATGTTTGTGACAATTTAATAATAACACAATATCACCAAATTAACAGATCTACGTAACACAACAATATCAGATCAAATCATAACAATTAGAAATTAACAACGGATTGGTGATAATACAATTTTAATTAATTTTAATTATTTAAGACAAAGAAATAAAATAGAATTTTCACAGTCGTTTTAGTTCTGAATAATACAGATCTGAAATTTGTCCAAAATCTGATCTGTTCTGAATCCGTTCTAATCAGTCTAGAAATGCTGATCTCGGGCTCACGATTGCAACGCTTCTGAAATCGTTCAATTCTGATTCAGTATGAATAAGTTATGATTTTATTTGTGATGATAATAATTTAATTTAATTAATTAAATAATATAAATTAGAAAAAAACCCTTTCTCTTCCTCTCAAAACTCGGCCGCGACGTTTTTAACTAGGTTCGAACCTGGGGTTCCTATTTACGTTCAAACCACCAGGCTTCAGGACGATCGGAGACTACTGCGTCGAGGAGGGAGGTGACGTGCTTAAGGGGGGACCGACGCGGTGGCGTGCGACGACACCTTGGAGAAGCGGCGGCACTTGAAGTGGCAGCCCTTCGGGGTGATGGTTCTCCTTGGATTCTCAATGAAAAATTGCAAACTTGGTATGGATACGTAGAGGAGGAAGAGTACTTCAAAGTCCTCCAAAGGAGCACTTCATTTCGGTGAGATGATGGGAAGTTATTACGGAAGAATGTCTGGAGCTTTTCTGGCCATTGACTAACGAAGGTGGTGGCTACTGTTTAGTATTAGGGTTAGGGTATTCTAATTCTATATTTATAATAATAAAATAACATTAATTCCTTTAGTTATCTGTTTAAACCCATCAATCCATAACAGCTCCAATTTCGGCCCAGCAAAAGATGTTCCTACCCAATTGCCCCCGTTCCAGAACCAATGGGCTAGGTTCAGTTAGCCCAATCGATCATTTTCAGCTTGTTTTATTTAATTTAAAATTTAAATCATTTATTCAATTAATTCGATCATAAAAATAAATTCACCGGGGCCACATACGAAAAATTCCCAAAAAATAGACCTAGCTATGTTTTGATGATATGGTCTTAACAAAATTAATTTCGTTGAATTTGGAGACCATTTGAAAAATGGTCATTTTAATGGTCGATAAAATTCAACAGAAATTATCGATCGCATTTTAATTTACCACGCACACAAGTTAATTCCAAAAAATTTGGAAAATTAAACTTAGCAATAATTTGACATTCCGGATCCGACAAAAATGGTTTCGTCGAAAATGGAGGTCGTTTGTATAACGGCTATTTATACGGGCTATAAATTATATCAAATTTCATAGCGACTATTCTGAATATTCAACTGGCCATAACTTTTTATTCCCGCTATGAATTCTCGATTTTTCGGATTCGTTGGAAAGATATTTTTAAACAGATTTAAATATTTTTGGTTTCACTAAAATCCGTTTTATTTTGAATTCTGTACATTCAGTCAAAGTTCATATTCAAATTTTCAAACTACCGCGCTATTTCTAATTCCTTTTAAAATTAAAATAAATATATTCGTTCTAACTTCGATTTAAATAAATTTTAAATCGTTACTATTTAAAATATATTATTTTACCTATTTAAAATTCATTGAAATAGCCAAAATAAAAATTTTAAATTGGTTCTGATTTTCCGGATTGTTACAATCTCCCCCACTTAAAACCTTTTCGTCCCCGAAAAGGAAACAACGGTAAAGTAGGAAACAAAACGGAAAATGCAACATATTGTAAATGTACCTTAACACAAGAGTTACTCGGAGATGTCCACTCTGCACTTGGGATAAGCCTGTTTGATGCTATCCTCACTCTCTCATGTACAGTCTCTAGGATCCCCGCTCCACTGCACTTTGAATAAGTGGATCCTCTTGTTCCTCAGAACTCGGGTCTCTTTGCAAACAGTTTTCACTGGCTCCCTCCTCACTGCTAAGCTCGAGGTAATCTCCAAATCTTGTTGTGCTGCTTCCTCCACAATCAAGTCTAGATCATGTACATGCTTTCGGAGTTGGGACACATGGAATACATCATGCACCCCTGGCGACCAGTCTGGCAACTGTACCCTATAAGCGAGAGTTCCAATCCTTTCGAGAATAGGAAATGGACTAATGAATCTCGGCGCCAACTTCCCAATCTTCCCAAATCTAATTACACCTCTTAGTGGGGGAACCTTCAAGTACACATAATCACCAACAGAGAATTCCAAATCCTTCTTCGTGAGTCTGTATAGCTCTTCTGTCGGCTCTGAGCAGCCAGTAGTCGCTTCTTGATGAAATCAACTTTATCTGATGCTTCATGAATCATGTCGGGACCCAATACTAATCAATTGCCTGGTTCCACCCAACATGCAGGAGATCTGCATGGCCTGCCATATAATGCCTCAAATGGCGACATCTGCAAGCTTGCTTGGTAACTGTTATTATAAGAGAAATCAACCAGGTGCAAGTGATCTTCCCATGACCCGCCAAAATCAAGAATGCATGCCCGCAACAAGCCTTCTAATATGCGGTTCACCCTCTCAGTCTGGCTGTCTGTCTGAGGATGATAAGCGGTGCTCATATTCAATTTGGTCCCAAGCTCTTCTTGGAATGCTTCCCAGAATTTGCTAGCAAATATCGGATAGCGATCACTAACGATGCTACTGGGAACTCCATGTAGTCTGACAATATCTCTGAAATAAAGTTGCTCCAGACTTCGAGCAGTTCTATTAGATCTGATAGGGATAAAATGGTCAGTCTTCGTGAAATGATCTACAATCACCCATATACTGTCGTTCCATTTTCTAGTTCGGGGAAAGCCATCAATAAATTCCATAGATATTTGGTCCCACTTCCAACTTGGAACCTCTAGCGGTTGCAAAAATCCTGCGAGCTTTTGTTGATCGCTTTTAACTTGTTGACAAGTGGAACATCTAGCAACATATAAGGAAATGTCCCTCTTCATCGCCTTCCACCAAAAGGTACGCTTAAGATCATGATACATCTTGCTTACTCCTAGATGGATGCTGAGTTTAGATTTGTGATATTCATCCATAACTACTCTTTTTAGCTCAGGAATATCTGGCACCCATATTCGCCTTTGTAGTCTAAGGGTCCCCTTGCTGTCTATTTGAAAGCTTGACGCTTCGCCCTTTCGAACTCGCTCGCTAATCATATGAATAAATTTATCATCTTTCTGAAGAGCGGAGGTCTTACCCATTAATGTAGGCGTAATGATAAGACTAGCGATGATAAGATTGGCGTCGTTTGCATTCTTCTTGCTGAGCTCATCAGCTACAACATTGGCTTTTCCTGGAGTATATAAGATGTCCAGGTCATAGGCCACAAGAAATTCAACCCAACGTTGCTGTCTCAAGTTCAAATCCCTTTAGGCGAATAGATACTTCAAGGATTTATGATCTGTATATAGTTCGAACTTCTCACCCAAAAGATAATGCCTCCATATCATTAGAGCAAACACGATGGCCATCAACTCAAGATCATGAGTGGGGTATTTCTTCTCATGCGGTTTCAACTGATGGCTAGCATAAGCAATTACTTTGCCCTTTTGCATTAACACCGCACCAATACCTTAAATAGATAAAAAGGATAACATGTTAAAATAAGATTTATCATTAAAAATGTCATCTCTGACATATTTGTTTAGATAAAAGAATAACCTTCAATAAAAGCATCAATATAGACCGTCAAATCTTGGTTACCATCAATAATGGTCAACACGGGAGCAGTGGTCAACCTCGATTTCATCTCTTGGAAAGCTGCCTCACATTCGGGTGTCCAAATGAACTTTGTATGCTTCTTAGTCAGCTTCGTTAATGGACAAGATAGTTTCAAAAAATCTTTAATGAATTTCTGATAATAGCCAGCCAATCCTAAGAAACTTCTGACTTCTGTAGGAGTGTTAGGCTGCTTTCAATCTTGGATGGATGAGATCTTTCCTGGGACCACTGAAATGCCTTTCTTCGATACAACATGGCTAAGGAATTTCACCTATTCTTGCCAGAATATACATTTAGAGAATTTGGCTTCCAACACATTCTTTCTCAAGATTTCCAGAACTTCTTTCAAATGCTTTTCATGCTCAGCAGTGGATTTAGAAAAGATTAAGATATCATCGATGAAAACCAGCATGAATTTATTTAAGACATCCCGGAATACTCTATTCATCAGATCGACAAAGTAGGCTGGAGCGTTGCATAAGCCGAAGGGAATTACTAGCCATTCATAGAATATGTCTGGCCCTGTGAAAGAGGTCAAAGGAACACATTCTTCGGCAATGCACAATTGATGGAAACCTATAGCTAGGTCCAACCTAGAGAAAATACCAGGTCAGAAAATAATGTAACGACTGCGGGATTTTCGACCCGGAAAATCAACATAAATCCCATGTCGACTATTCAAGCATCGAAAATACCGGGTCATCAATAGGAAGAAGTTAGAGGATGAGAAAGATAAGATAGAACTAATGGAATAGAAGAAGAAGAAGAACACAACTAAATAGAATCAGAGTAAACACGAAACTCACAGTGGACCGAATAAAATATATTATATAACAAAATCTTGAAATACAAATCTGAATTTGTATATACATACCATATCAGAGTATAACTCATATACATTACAGCGGAAATAATCTCTAAATAACTAAAGGTGAAGCCTCCTGCTTTGAGCTCCTCCCAGTGAATCTGTAAAGCTTGAAACACATGACTGCCCGTACAAATTTGGGCACCCAAGAGTTTAGGAAAAACACAAACAAAATAAACTCTGGGTCAGTCATAGGATTGGTGTGAGTAAATTCCAACCATATCGTTTAACTTTGAAAATCCTTTTAAAAGAAAAGGATAATAGTAAGTCCAGCCCACACATAAACACAGACGGTTTTTTCCTTACTATAATGAAACCATTTTTGATATCAAAATCCAGTGATATTATAGTAATGTCTAATCAAATAAATAACCAAATAGCAGAACGCTTGCAACTCACGCTCCACATACATAGTATAAAATCAAAAACCGCAGGGCGCTTATTGGAGATTGGATTTCAACTATGACAAGTTATGGGACCACCTCCCGATCAGTGCTCTAGAGGGGATACACTGGGGTTCAACAAGAACATCTTGCAACCCGGCCCACACATGACCAGTTGTAACAACCCTGAATTTTGGGGTAAATTTAAAAATTTATTTTAACTAATTTTAACGGGTTTTGATGTTTAAAATAATTTATTTAAAATAATAATGATTAAAAAATTATTTAAATCGAAGTTAGAATGAATAATTTAATTTTAATTATAAAAGGAGTTAGAAATAGCGCGGTAGTTTGAAAAGTCAAACTTGAACTTTGATTGACTGTACATGATGCAAAATTTAACGGATTTGAGTGAAACCAAAAATATTAGAATCTCTTTTAAAATATCTTTCCAAAGAATCCGAAAAATTGAAATTTCATAGAAGGAATCAAAAGTTATGCCCAGTTTAAAATTTAGAAAGGTCGCTATGAAATTTATATATATAATATATATAGGTCAAAAATGCTACTTTTTGCATACGAAGGAATTTGGACTCCAAACCACTTCCATTGAGTTCAGAATGATGTTTATGCATTTAAAAAGTATAAACACTTATCTATTTCGAGTTTCGGAAATTATTTGTTTAAAAATGTATTCTTAATATTTAATATATATGCCTTGAAAATAGCCATTTTTCAAACGACCTCTGTTTTCGACGAAACCACTTTTGTTGGATTCGGGATGTTAAATTATTGCTACGTTTAATTTTTCATAATTTTTAGAATTAATTTGTGACCGTGGCAAAAAGATTTCAGTTTGGTCAATTTCAGTCAATTTTAATCGACTTGAAAAATGCCATATTAATAAAAAAATATCACCTTGTGGAAATGGTCATGTTAATACCACCTTGAATAAAAAATGCTATTTATTAAGAAATGTAATAGACATAAAGAGAAAAAGTTACATTTTATTTAATGTAATAGATAGAAGGAGAAAAGTTTACATCTTTTATTTAATGTAATAGAAAAAGATAAAAATTTCATTTGTATGTAAGGCAATCAAAAAGAAGAAAATTACATTTTTATAATGTAATAAAAGGAGTTAAAAAGAGTTACATTCTTTACAATGTGATAAAAGAGAATAAAGTAAAGAATACATTTCTTTTTATATAAGGAAAAGAATACATTTTTATGCAAATCATGAAACAAGAGAAATGATCATATTTTTAATATAAAAATATGCTAACATTAAAAGTCTCATTTTTAATGTAAGGTTAGAATATAGAAAAATGATCATAACGTTAAAGTGAAAGTATGATTACATTGAAAATTCTCATTTTCAATATAAAGTAGAATTTAGAAAAAGGGATCATAATTTTAAAATGAAAACTTGATTACATTAAAAATCTCAATTTTAATGTAAAGTAGAAAAGTAGAAAATGATCATATTTTAAAGAGAAGAATAGGTTGTCATTGGAAATCCCATTTTCAATGTAAATGTAAAATATAAAAAAAATAGGATATGTGAATAAAAATACCGTTTTGTTAGAAAGCATGTTATGTGGATTAAAATACCATTTTATTAGAAAAGTCATGATTAATGAAAAATATCACATTTGTTAGAAATATTATGTTAGTATAAGAAAATCACATATATTTGAAATGTTATGTTAGATTAAAATTATCATTTTGTTAGGAAATGATAAGTTAGATTAAAATTATCATCTTTGTTAGGAAATGATAAGTTGGGTTAAAAAATATCATTTAGTTATAAAATGATGATTACATTAAAAACACATCTTTAATGTAATATTAGAATCTTAGAAGAAAGATTCATGTTTTATTATGAAATATGTTTTACATTAAAAACACATTTTTAATGTAATATTAGAAACATAGAACATAAATTAATATTTTCGTTCATTAAAATAGATTGAGCAAAATTACACATTCTTGTTCATTAGACAGAAATTAATATTTTGTTCGTTAAGATGGATTGGAAAAAAAAATATGTTTGTTCACTACAAACAAAAATAAACATTTTTGTCAAAAGAATAGAATTGAGACAAAATTCACATTTTTGTCTAAATAAAAGAGTTGAAACAAAAATGTACATTTTGTCAAATATGGTAGTTGAAAACAAAATTTTCATTTTTGTTAGAAGAGATTTGAATTAAAGAAAAAAATTCATTTTGTTGAACTAGAATTGTCAACAAAAATGAATGCACCACTTTTAGGCATTCTGTTGAGATGGAATTTGTATGTTAATTAAAGAATTATGTTTACCGTTATAATACACATTAGAATTTGGGTATAAATAAAAAGACATTTTTATTGTCAATACATATTAGAATTTGTGTATGAAATGAAAACACATTAGAATCATGTGGCGAATTCATGCAAATAAAAACATGATTATAATAAGTACATTTATGTTTACATTTTAGGTGTAAATAGAGACATGGACTAAAAGTTGACATTTATATTTACACTTTAGGGGTAAATAAAAACATGAGTTGAAAAGGTACATTTTTAGTGTCATATTCTTTTTATAATAAAAAGAACATATTCGTAGCGTCAAAATTGTTCAAATAAAAAGGGAACATATTAAAGCGTCGAAATGGGTAAAATAAAACGATTAGCTGTAAAAGAAACATTTTTAGTGTTAAGATTAGTTACCATAAAAATAATAGCATAAAAGTGACATTTTAATTTACATTTTAGATGTAATTAAAAATATAGAATTTAATGTTATATTGTCAAATTAGAGACAATAAAAAGATTAGAATTAAAAGAAGTATTTTTATCGTCGTTCCAGGGACAATAAAAAGAATAGAAATAATAGTGACATTTTTATCGTCATTTTAGATGCGATAAAAAGAATTAATCTTAATAGTTGAAATCGCCAAACGATTTATATTATATACAAATATAAATTAAATTTAAATGACTCGCGCTGCTATAGTTCGCGTTTTGAAATCGTAACTTTAAACGATTATGCCGAATGATCTGACCGTCGGATTTTCCCAAAACTGGAACCGTTAGGACCGCTTTGGGAAGATCTTTTCCAACGATATAAATTTTGTTAATATCCAACAGTTAGATTTCGAGATAAGAGAAAATTAATATTTGGAGAAAAATAGCGCCCGGGGCCGCCGATCGACCCGAAGCGTCGTTGAATTAGATGAAGCTATTTTTATATAAATAAAAGTAACGATAAATCGTTATTAAATGCTATTAACGATATGAAATGGTTTTAAACTATATTTATGCGAGGATCATTTGAAAGGACCGAATTCAATCTCGTTTCAAATGATTATATGACGACATAAGTCGAAGAGTTGAAGACGGTGATTGAAGACCGACGATCTTCACATCGAATGGATATGTTGCTACTGAGGCCCATGATTGGAGTAGCTACCTTGAAGGAGAGTCAGGGGTAGCCGTCTGGACGTATTGTTGATTGTTCGGATATGCGAGGTATAAGGTGCCTCTTGTTTCGTTCAGACCCAGAACGGACTTTAAAATAGATTGTATGTCTGATGTTGTATTCCTTTATACGGTATTCGTTGATCTCTGCTAAATATATATCTGTTTGGTGTTTAACACCCTTCTCTAAGACGTATGAGCTTAGAGGTTATATATTGGTAGGAATTAATGGTATGGTATGGATTGACAATGTGGCATGCTAAGAAGCAGATGATCAAGGCTTTTGTTGAAAAGCCGGCCTTGTGGTTGATGATCAAGGCACGACCTGTTTAGGCGTAGCTTTGTGTATAGCGTGACGTCGAGAGCCTTACAACCCGGTTGGAGTCTAAAACAGGAGAAGAGAACGCAGGGAGAGCAGCACGTTTCTTTCTAGCTAGAAGTGGTGTTTGGGTTTTACACGGCCCGGCATTTTACTTATGTGGATGATGGAATGAGGCGCCTCAGATATTAGGTCCTATAGTGTAACAACCCGGAAAATCTGAACCAGTTTAAAAAAATTTAATTGACTATTTTAGTGAATTTTAAATATTTAAAATAAATATTTTAAATAATAGCGATGAAAAGTGTGGTTGAATCGATGTTGAAAATGAATATAGTTAATTTGAATTATAAACATGGCCTGAAATGGCGCGGCAGTTTCGAAATTTGAATTCAAACTTTGACTGACTGTACCGGGTGCAAAATAAAACGGATTTTAGTGGAACCAAATATATTTAAATCTGTTAATGAATATCTTTCTAACGAATCTGAAAAATCGAAGTTTCGTAGCAGGGGTCAAAAGTTATGGCCAAATGAATTTTCAGAAAGGTCGCTATAGAATTTATATAGCCCGTGAAAATGACATTTTGCAAACAACCTCGGAATTCGACGAAACCACTTTTGTTGGATCCGGGATGTGAAGTTATTGTTAGGTTTCAAATTTCATAATTTTTGAAGCTAGTATGTGAGCGTGGCAAAGGAAAATGTGTTTTGGTCAATTACAACTAAATTTGATCGACCAGAAAAGGGCCATTTTTCAAACGACCTCAGAATTAGACGAAACTAGTTTTGTTGGGACCGTATCGTCAAAACATAGCCGGATTTATTTTTCTGGAAATTTTTGAATCAGTTTGTGGCCCTGGCAAATGGGAATGTGCGTTCAAATTGAAAATTGAATGTTTTATATTTTAATTTGAAGGAAAACTGACTGAAACATTCGAATGGGCCTACGAAACATATCCCATTGTGTTCGGAATGGGGGTATTTAGCTAGGGACAACATTCGTTGGGTTTGAATTGGTGCTCGTTTGGTCAAGAAGATATTTTTGAATTTAAAATAAATTAAATATAATTATAAAACCCTGGCCCAATCATATATCGACAAACCATCCTTCTCTCTCCCCGATTCATCAGCTACGAACGGCGGCCTCACTTCTTCCCTTCTCTCCTCCTTCCCTCTCGATACACGCACTAAAACCCTTGGCCCCTTTGAACATCTTTGAAGATCTCAGCTCGAGCTTCAAATCCGTCCCAGCATCATCACCTCTCGTCGCGTGTGGAGGGAGTTACGGGTCCACGAAGTTGTCAACTTTGAGGCGCCGCCGTGTGCAGGAGGAGCCGTCGAAGTGGGGGCCCCCTATATCGATCAGAGCGCCGTTCCAAGGCCTAGAGGGTGGCGCCGACCGATCTCGTCCAAGTGCTGCGGATGTCGAGTTATTGGCAAACCTAGTTTTGAAGATCGAGGTGAGCTACCGGTTGAAACTATATTATAGCAGTTTAAAGCGCTACCATTTTTGATTTCACTGTAAAAATCATATCTTTTTCGTTTCTAGACGAAATTCAGTGAAATAAGAGACAGTGGACTCGTGTGGACGTCTTCTACATTCTAGAAGAGACCACATATTTTTCTGAGCCTTTGCTATTTTTGGTGGAGTGGAACCTAATATGAGATATCTAATTTAGAAATGATATGGAAAACAACGATGTATAAATTATATTGTCAATGTATGAGTTATATAAGCGTTGTACACCTCATGTATAAGCGTTGTATAAGTTGTATGTTCGATATATAAATTATATATGCGTTGTAAAAAGTATAAGTGTGTTGAAATGAATTGAAGTGAATCGAAATATATTTATATACGAATATATATATATATATATATATATATATATATATATATATACTCCCCTCGTCCACAGACCATGGACGATATTTATTGTTTGTGATTGGTGTGAAAATTGGTTGATAGTGAATGATTTATTATAATTGTTTGTGGTTGAAATTGATTCGTTGTGGTTGAAAAATACCCATTGGTGATTAAAACAAAATTAGAATAGATTGTGGAAATGAAAATAAAACATGCCGCCTGCGTGCGAACTAGATGCATGAATCCCCATTGTCAAAAGCTGCGAGGCTTTAAGGTAAAGCGAGGAGCCGTACTAGGGATGGCCCCGGTTTTAACTACCCTGCCGTTATGCTGCCGAAATTTTCAATAATATTCATGTGTTAGAATTATTTTCATGTGTTGAAACTATATTCATGTGTTGAATAGAAATTCATGTGTTGAACGATAGTTGTGTTTTGAAATAAATTGTTTTATAATAAAAATCATATTTTTTTATCTGAACTATATAAAATGGTCGTATTTTGAAATAAATTGTTTTACAATAAAAATCACATTTTTATTATATACATGAATTGTTAAAAATAGTGAAGTGCTGAAATAAATGTCTGTTAGATAAAAATATCATTTTTATCAATCTATAAAGGGGATATGGGTTTGAAATCGATGAAAGAATTATATTTATATATATTATATAAATATAATCAAAATATAGTGAATAACGAAGTTGCAGTTCGTGTTTTGAAACCGTGATTTCAAACGATTAGTGCGGGAGATCCGACCATCGGATTTTCCCGAAACCACAACCGTTGGGTTCGCCTTGGAAATATTTTTCCAACGGCACCAACTTTGTAAAGATCCAACGGTTGGATTGTCTGGAATGTTTAATTCAAATCTGAATAAAAACAACGCCATAATCGATTATATTTATATATATATAAATATAATTAAATTAAATCGAATAACGACGCTGCAGTTCGTATTTTGAAATCGAAACTTCAAACGATTAGTGCAGGAGATCCGACCGTCGGATTTTCCCAAAACTGAAACCGTTGGATTCGTTTTGAAAAGATATTTCTAATGATATAAATTTTGTGAAGATCCAACGGTTAAATTTTCAGATATGTGTAAATCAAATCCGGAGAAAAACAACGCCACGGCCACGTTATGGTCTGAAGCGTTGTTTGAATGAATAGGCTATTTTTAAATAAATAAAAATAGCGATAAATCGTGATAAAATATTATAAATGATATGGAATGGAATTAAACTGAATTTGCTCGATTTATGTGATATTTGATGGTTGAATGTGTTTGGTTTGAAAATTACATTAAAGAGCAGAACTAGTGATATCGAATAATTTAACTATCAAAATGAATTGATTTGAAATTCTAAATATACATGAATTATTTGAAAAGGCCGAGTTAATTCTCATTTCAAATAATTGAACGACGAGTGAAAGTCGAAGGTATGAAGACGGTGCAAGACCGATGATCTTTACATCGAATGGAGGGGTGCTACTGATGCCCATGATAGGAGTAGCTACCTTGACGGGGTTGAAGTAGTAGCCACCCGGACGTACTTGTTGATTGTACGGATATGCGAGGTATTGAGTGCCTCAGGTTTCGTTCAGACCCAGGACGAGCGTGTAAATGGACTGTGTGTCTGACATTGGATTTTGTTCTGTGCTGATTGATCTCTATTAAATATATATCTGTTTGGAGGCGGAGAATTTATTCTCTTTCTTAACGCCCTTCTCTGAGACGTACGAGCCCAGAGGTTATATATCGATAGAAATCAGTCGCACGGGGTGAATTGCCTGTGTGTCACGCCTAAGTGATAGATGATCAAGGCTTCCGTTGAAAAGAAAAGTCTTGTGGTTGATGATCAAAGCACAGCCAGTGTGGCATAGCTTTGTGTATAATGTGAATTCGCGAGCCTCACACCCCGGGATGGACCAGAAACGGGAGAAGGATTCAGGGAGGACATGCGTTTCTTTCTAGCTAGGGTGGTGTCAGTGACCTACCAGCCCTAACATTTATATACTTTTCACCTGTGTGGTTGTTGCTGTTGCGAGGCGCTTCAGATATATCGGTCGATCCGGGACCGATGGAGTCATTGGGCTCATTAACGCCCCAAAGGGCGGGGAAATGCAGTGTTCAGGCATTTTAATCCACATCGGTGGACCGGCCCTGTGGTTCCTAAGGGTCACTTGAGCTCTGATCCTGAGACATGGGCTAGAGCGTCTCGAATCGGTAAGGACTATCGTTTGCCTTGGTTCATGACGGAAATCCAATTTCCAAATACGACATCGTGCGGTTTTGATTGTATACCTATATATGGCGACATAGTGGTATGGGGCATTAATGCCGCCTATGATTGATAGTTATGATTGAAATTGTTTTTGAAACATATATACACTAGCAATAATATCAAATGATTTGTTTTGCTCGTATCAAGCATATTTTGGTCATTATAAGGTAAAACTCTATCCTCCGATTTGTGTTGCATTGTGTGATGGGAACTGAGTCTTATATTGGCTTCATTTTTATAAAAAGCATTGCGATGTTTAAAAGAATTATTTGTTTTAAAGCACTGGCAATCCAATGGAGTAAACCCGTTCCACGTAAGTGGTGTGGTCCTGTGATTAGCCATATTTGAAAGTGTGTTAAGTAGATTTCTCATACCAGTCCCATGACTGACTCGTAGTTTGTTTGACTTGCAAACTCGGGTGCCCCTATTTCTACACGGGTAGCCTTGTATTCAGGTTTTAGGAGGCTCTTTCTAGATAGCTGGAGCTGAAGATGGATTCTATCATTTATTTCTTTTTATGCTGTTTAGCTCCTGTTGTACATATTATGTTTTCTTTTCCGCAGTAGACATTTATGTATAGCTGAACTGTATTTGTCCTAAGTATGATCCTATATACTGTGTAACTCTGATGATTATATTTATCTAGTGTATTCTATTGTACCTTATCTGGAGTATTTATTTATTTCTGTTCTGTTATTATCTGTTTATGTGTTATATTCCAAAGATTATCTTTGCACCGTCTTATCGGGAATGGGGTCGTCACAAACGTGGTATCGGAGCTTTGGTTAAGCTTAGTTCTAGAATATAACATATTAACGAACTCGTCAGAAATAGAACCAGTAGTGTTCTAGGACGAGTAATTCATTACAGATAGGATCAATAATATCCTAGTATGAGTATAGCAGAATGAAATACACTTCGATAGACACATTTACATACAAGTATATGTCTCTATGTTTCAAAATTACCATTTTCTGTTGGCCTAACACTTTGTCTGCTATTTGTAGACATAGAAAATGAGTGGCAGAAGCAGAAGAAATAATCCTATGGTTCAACAAATTAATGAGCCAGTTGTACTCCCTCATCCAGAATCAGATATAGAAGCTCTATTGAAAAGATATCGAAATCTGGGTGGAGTACCATTCTCGGGCAATGAATCTATTATTCAAACTCAGGCTTGGATGAGTTCTGCTGAAAGAATTTTTGAAAGTTTCCAGCTGAGAGGTGACCAGAAAAGATTGGTGACATCTTGGGCACTCAAAGAAGAAGCTTTAATCTAGTGGGAAACAATCATTAAAGATAATCCAGAAGGTGATATCAACTGGGATAGGTTCAAACAACTTTTCAGTAAAAGATTTATTCCTCCAGAAGCAACTGAGCGGTTATGTGATGAATTCTACTATTTGATACAAGGAGATATGAATATCCCAGAATATCATAAGAAATTCAATGAACTTTCTCATTTCGCCCCTCATCTAACGCAAGATCCAAAGAGGAAGAATCTGAGATTTATTAATGGTCTTCAAAGGAGATACCAGAATAGTGTAATGGGGCACGTGAAACTTCCTTTTTCTGAAATGATATACATGGCTTATCAGTATGAAGATCTTGATAGGCGAGGCCTTTTTGTCGACGAAGAGGAAGTCAGCACTAGCAGTAAAAGGAAATCTAAAGCTGATAGCCCGGAGACAAGTACACAGCCTGAGGCCAATACGACGTCTGGGGCCAGAAAGAAGCCTAGAATCAATCGGGAAAAGGCTAAGTCTGAGAAAGGATTAACAACTGCCACCTGCTCTAACTGTAATCGGAAAGGGCATTTGGCGATAAACTGTGGACCCTTAAGGAAGCGATTAAAAGGTGGACTTCAATCCAAAAATGGATTTCAAGAAAACCGAAAATGCAGTAAATGCCATTAGGCTGGTCATCTTTCCAAGGCTTGCCAGTTATCAAAGAAACCTGAGATAGTAAAAGTAAATGAAGTGGCAGAAGTTCCAACATCCTCGTCTAGTCAGGAAAGGTCAGATGTTTTAGAAGGCACGCTTACTGTCAAAAACATTCTGTAACACCCCACGTCCATTAATGTCACTCACAAAGGGAATGCATTAACTTCCATGGAGCATTTTAAGTGAATATAAAAAAGAAAATCACAACAAGACAGATATAAAGCAGTACTTGATAATTTAAAACTTTATTTATTGCAGCAGAAGGTAAATATGTTTGGTTACATCATCAAAAACCATAAACCAAAGTCAAGTACATAATACCCATCTTGATAAAACAAAGTACATAATCCCATTACTACACATAACCATAAAGAAAATGATAGGCTGAGCTTTACTTCAGCAATCCAAATCCAAGTGCTCCCAAAGAGATCCCAATCAAGCTCCACTAGTTTAGACCCACCCTTAGAACCTGGGGGGGGGGGGGAGGAAAAAAAGAGGTGGAAACAAAGGGGGCCAGACATAAAGTCTGGCGAGTGCGATAACTCTAACAACATAATTATTAAAGCAACATGATAAGATATAAGCTGGAGAATAAGGTAATGACTGTGTGAACCACATGGGTATGGCAAGTCAATCAAGAGAAACAGAGATAACGTTAATGGCCCTTCCTAATCAATATAGGATAATTACTATACTCTACCGTACTGTACCATACTGTACTGTACTAACACTAACTGCACCCCTACTAGTCACTCTAGAAATTTGATCCCCCTTGGTTAAATAGAACGATGATAGTTTCGTGTATTACTAGATGCACCCACTATCCTCCATGTTTGACTGTATATCACTAGTTGCTATCATAGGTACCCAACGTGTACCTATCCCTACTAGATGTACCACTTCAATGGTAATTCCATGTACTCCTAGCTGATGTCATAGGTGCCGTCTGCTCCTATCTCCACTTGGTGTACCCCCTTAATAATTATTAATAATAGTGGTAGCTTCGTGTACCCCTAGCTGACTACATAGGTGCCGTATGCTCCTATCTCCACTAGGTGTACCCACTACCCTGCCCCATTTGATCGGCTCCCTAAGTCGTAGATAACCGTGTTGGCCCCACAGTGGGGTGTATCACTCCCCAAAGTGGCAACCCGATACCAGCAATGATGCACGGCTTATACCTACACGATGCAACAACGTCTTACCTACCAGCCCGGGTCCACACACGCATATGAACCCGTTGGACTTGCATTGCCACCGCTAACCCGGTTTGGCCTCTTACAGTCAAGCCCAGTATGTGTGTCCCGTCCCCGACTTGGGTCGAGCCCACAAAGATACGAATGGGTTACTGGTTGAAACGGGCCCCCATTACTTGACACAAGCTATCCACCTAAGCTTGGTCCCCTCTAGTATATCGCACTTAACCCACTTCATGTCCACTTACATATTTTAAATTTGGTCTAGGGTTTCCATTAGTAATTCCACATGCCACCCAAGGCACTCACTTAACCCCTATGTCCCACTTACATGTTTACCTTGGTTAAGTGTTACTAATCGTATTTACTCATGCCACCCGAGGCACCCACTAGATTCCACATGCCACCCAAGGCACCTACTTAACCCCCTCATGTCCCACTACATGTTTATCTGGTTAAGTGTTTCTTAATTCATTAAGACCGTAACCTCATAAAGACCTCTCACATTAGACTGGCATTTGTGGCAGCTGGATTTGCCGGGCGGGTCCGGGCAGTCTTACACCACAAAAGAACCTAACCTCGTGTCTTTACAATTGTTACGTATTTAGTTTATGCCTAAGACCTCTCAAATTAGACTGACATTTGTGGCAGCTGGATATGCCGGGCGGGTCCGGGCAGTCTTACACCACAAAAGAGTCTAACCTCATGTCTTAGACGATTAATTACTCCTAATTAATCATTCCCCAATTTGAATTACTTTCCCTATTCAAATTATCAATCAATTCCAAATTTAACGATGTCCATAATTGACTCAATTATGTCCATCCATTTATGGTATGTAAAATCATACCCGTTTTCACCACAATTATATTTTTTGCCTTTTTAAGGCATTTATGCTCATCTATTTATGGTATATAAATTATACCAATTTCATTACTAATTAATTTTATTCTTTAAAATTAATTACATGCCTTTTTAGGCCATTACATGCCAAATTCACAATATGTGTGTATCCACTATTATCCCCATCGTACCCCCGTCATTCGTTCGCTTAACATGATGTATACTTATTAGACTAGCAAATAGTCTAATACTTAAAAAAAGGAATAAACATCACAAAGTCACATACACACAATAATAGATCTAATTTGCATCTAACTTGCAATTAAGAATTACAACATACTTGCATAGTCTTTGTGTTATCAAGGATCCAAACATCATAGATCTAAAAGGTGTGAGCTTGCATGTATGAACATAGTTTTACACCCAACTAGCCTAGGTAATTATCACAAAATTACATAAACTGTGTATGTCGTCAACCTAAACAAAAAGGTGTCTTCTTGCATAACTATGGATCCAATAAAGGTGTTAACTTGAGTAAACTATGGATCCACATAAAGGTGTAAACTTGCATAACTAGGCATGTCATAAATTCAACATAAAAATGTCAACTTGAATATGGATCTAAACTTTAAAGGTGTGAACTTGTATGAATCCAATTATCACTTAAACTTGCATATGAACATAATACCTATACGAACTAGCATATGTTCCATATCCATATTCGCATAAAAACTAATGTTATAAACCTAGGTGATTGGATTATAAAAAAAAAAGAGGCATTGACACAAATTAACATCATGAATTACTAGCATATATTTTAGATCCAAACTTACATGACATCATATAATTTGCATACCACTTACGTGATCTTGTTAACTTGCATAACATCCTATGTACAGCTTGCATAATCATATTAACTTGCATAATATCATATATGAAACTTGCATGATCATATTAATTTGCATAACATCATATATGAAACTTGCATGATCATATTAACTTGCATAATATCATACATGAAACTTGCATAACAAAACTTGCATAACATCATATATAAAACATGCATAACATCAAATGTGAAACTTGCATAACATCATATACAAAACATGCATAACAACATAGGTTAAACTTGCATAACATCATATATAAAATTTGCATAACATCATATAATATGAATCAAGCTAACATACATGATTAAACATATGAATTTGATTCACAACCACAACTTATAATCCAACGTATATCACATCATAATTAATTTAGCAATTATTTTGTTAAGGTGATCGAACTCACTACTCAAAAGCGGTCTTGAGTTCTGAATTCAGATTTCTGAAACTGATTTAGCTTTCCCTTGTAGTAGATTCGTTGTTTAGAATTGATTAGAAGTGAATTTGATTTTTGATTAGCTTCCTTCCTCTTTAGTTGGCGGCGGCTACACTGAGTTCCATGGTGACGGCATGACGGCTGCTATTCTATTTTTCATGTGATTTTAGAGTGAGAGACCACCTAGGTATATATAGAGTTTAGGATTTATTTAGACCGTCCGATCAACTCACAATGAACCTGAACCGTCAAATTAGCCAACTCAGCCCTAAAGACCCATCAGAATTCGAACCAGGGTCAGACCCATCAGGTCAGGCCGACCAGGCAAGTCGACCTGCAGGTCGACACCCAAGTCGACTGCGTAGTCGACCTGGCGGGGGCCAGTTCGACTGCCCAGTCGACACTACTGTCGACCTGGTCACTGGGCGGGAGTTTTCCCGCCCAGTTTGAACTCGAATTTCAAATTTTAAACATGATCTGAGCTGTTTTTGAATTTTGAATTTTCTGAAACTTCCGATGGTCATATCTCCTTCATACGAAGTCCAAATCACGCAAACTCGGACTCTATTTCAAACAGAATTCCGAGACGAACACAATGGCGCAACCTGTTTCCTACAATTCTCACATCTGAGATTAGTTATTCTTTAAATTTGTGAATATTAATATTAACAGAATTACGGGGTGTTACATTCTCCCCTCCTTAAAGGATTTCGTCCCCGAAATCTCCAAGTTTAAGGAGAATGCATATCCTAACATCCAAACAACCATCTACTCAACCATCAAACACAGGTATCCATTGTCCTTAAAGACCTCTAATGCTTTCATGTTTATATGCACAGTGTGTGTATATATCCGTATCTAATGCAAAATTAGGCGGTCTACTGATTCAGTTGACCTCCTTAATGCAAACCATGATAGTGTCATGCATCCATTATGTATGCAAAAGAATCCTATCGACACATATTATTTCCACATGTGTGCACAACCATTCACCAAAATGCATCATCCATATGATAGCACAACCATTACACATCCATCAATTTAACTATGTACACGCAATTATATGCAATATGCAATATGAAGTGACTGAGCCGATCTAGTGTCTAAGGTGTGTGTATATGTATCCACGAGCAACCACTAGCAAACACTTGCATCCATACGTATCCATCATACATAACATGTCCCAAACACATGTTTCAACCATAGGATTACCCTATCTAAAGGTCAAAGATACTAATGAGAGGACATACTAAAGATAAGATAAGTACAAGATAAGCGATAAAGGAGAAATTAAAGGACATACCCTCAAAAAGAAAAGGGTACAATGAACGCATCTTCTCTTCCGTCTCCCAAGTAGCGTTGCTCTCATCATCTACCCATTGTACTTTGACTAGTTGACTAGTTTGACCTCTCTATTCTCAACTTCTTAATCTCCGACCCAAGAATGCACGTAGGAGCTCGTCAAATCGTCGCATCACGCTCAATCTCCACCTCTCTAAGCAAGATCGGCTCTACCACTTCCGCGGTCTCGTGCAAGCACTTCCTTAAATGTGATACATGGAATACGTCGTGTACACCACTAAGTCTCTCGGGCAACACCACTCTGTACGCCATCTATCCAATCCTTTCCTTGATCTTGGTAATCCGTCAACAAAGTCCATCTAGACGCTTTCCCACTTCCATTGTGGAACCTCTAATGGGTGAAGCAATCCACCGGGCTTCTTTTGCTCTACTTTTCCTTGTTGGCACACCAAGAATCTAGTGACATACTTGGCCATGTCCTTCTTCATACCGACCCAAAAGTAAACTCGTCTCATGTCCATGTACATCTTGTCCCTGCCGGGATGAATGGTCATCTTCGAACGATGTGCATCATCAAGAATGGTCTTCCTCAGATTCTCGTCCCGTGGTACACAAAGCCTACCGTCCCTAAGCAACCAACCCTTATCATCTAGGGTATACCTACGGTGATGGCTCGATGACTCCCCTCTTATGAGCTTCTCTACTAACTCCATCAACTGTGGGTCATCTTGCTGTGCCTCACCAATCCGTCCTAAAAGCATAGGTCTGACCTCAAGGGCGCTAGCAAACTGGGTACAAAATCAATGGATGGTCTAAAGTCAAAGGTAGAGATAAACTCTAAGCTACGTCGCTCGACAAACAAAGGACTCAATGTCAACTTTTTCCTACTCAAGGCATCCGCCCAACGTTACCCTTGTCAGGGCTATATGCTATCTCGAAATCGTAGGACGCCAGAACTCCATCCACCATAACATACCACCCTTCCTAGAGACCACGTGCCCTAAAATCCTCACCTCTTTCCTCCAAAAAATGGTATTTTGGAGAACTTAGCTTTAAGCTGGTGCGCTTGTAGGGTCCCTAAGCTTTCCCCAAGATGTAGGGCATACTCTTCTCTGCTTCTAGAGAAAACTAGGATATTATCCCATGCAAAATCGTCACAACTATCCATCTCTCACACAGACCATCCTAGTTGAACTCGACATCCCCCAAGTGCAAGCCCCAAAGGCCTAAACCAATATCAGACAAACACCCAAGGGATACCTCCTTCGAATTCAGACGACCTACGTGAGAAGATACTAATAAGACGGCCAACCAATTGAGCACTTGGCCGACTCTGGCTGTTCTTGCCAGTCTTGCTCCAAAACCACCGCTGATCACATAACTGGCTTTGCTTAATCTATTAAGCACATACGAAAACTTATTTCGCGCTTCTGTGTAAACCCCGCACTTTATCAACGACGTCTCCATACTCACGGACCACACAAACAGACTCCCAATCATCGTTGGATGCGTCAGAAGATTCTAGGCAGCTAAGCATCACTGAACCCCTAGGGTCACAAGAAATATGAGGGTCTTTCCATAACGAATCAATAGCCTAACTACCCTCCTTTCACAATCTAGGATGGCACCCCGCCTGGCTAGCCAATCCACCCCTAGAATCAAACTATAGCCCGTGAAACAAAGGACGAAGGCGTTGCATTCAAATCCAACGCCCAAGATAGACACTCTCAAATCCCGAAAAATCATTGAAGGACGAGCCGAACCACAAACAGGATTTGAGACTAAGATGGGATCCTTAACTAGACTATTATTTAGGTGCAGTGTTTCAACTAACGAAGAAGATACTAACAAGTATGAAGCGCCAAAATCAAACAAAGTTCAAACAGGATGATAAAGAAAACCAAATTTCAACCTAGACGGTCCTACCCCCATCAGGTATACCAGCCGTGAGGGAGTACAACTACCCTCCAGAAGATCCTGTACTTTGTCCTTGCCCCTTTGGACAATCCTAAGGTGTCATATTTCTCCAAAACAACTAGCCTTCTTCTTCACATTCTCCATTCGTGACCTCCCACCAAGATGAGGTTCCGTCCTTTGTTAACCAAACAGCTATTTGAACCTTCCTCCTATCGTCTATCTTAAAGGTACCAACAAGCCCTCCACCTCCCTGGACAAACTTCTAGCCCGACAAACGTCTAAGTCCCTTGAAGTGGTTTTCCGTTCTTCGTACGGAAGTCCTTATTTATCTTAAAAAAAACATTTATACGCGGAGGGGGAAAACAAACTCAAAAAGAGAAAGAGGAAGAGAATCAAAATGGAGAATCGAAGGAAGGATATATGGCTCTTGGGGACTATGTTCTTAAAACAAACCTTTCTTTCAAAAATACTCTTCTACAAACATATTTTTGAAAGTATTCTTTATAAAAAAATGCTTTTGAAAGTTAGTTTTTTAGAATATCTTATCTGTTCTGGTAACTTTCAGCTCTGATACCATGTGTAACACCCCACGTCCATTAATGTCACTCGCAAAGGGAATGCATTAACTTCCATGGAGCATTTTAAGTGAATATAGAACAGAAAATCACAACAAGACATATATAAAGCAGTACTTGAAAATTTAAAACTTTATTTATTGCAGCAGAAGGAAAATATGTTTGGTTACATCATCAAAAACAATAAACCAAAGTCAAGTACATTATACCCATCTTGATAAAACAAAGTACATAATCCCATTACGACACATAGCCATAAATAAAATGATAGGCTGAGCTTTACTTCAGCAATCCAAATCCAAGTGCTCCCAAAGAGATCCCAATCAAGCTCCACTAGTTTAGTCCCACCCTTAGAACCTGGGGGGGAAAGGAAGAAAAGAGGTGGAAACAAAGGGGGCCAGACATAAAGTCTGGCGAGTGCGATAACTCTAACAACATAATTATTAAAGCAACATGATAAGATATAAGATGGAGAATAAGGTAATGACTGTGTGAACCACATGGGTATGGCAAGACAATCAAGAGAAACAGAGATAACGTTAATGGCGCTTCCTAATCAATATAGGATAATTACTATACTCTACCGTACTGTACCATACTATACTGTACTAACACTAACTGCACCCCTACTAGTCACTCTAGAAATTTGATCCCCCTTGGTTAAATAGAACGATGATAGTTTCGTGTATTACTAGATGCACCCACTATCCTCCAGGTTTGACTGTATATCTCTAGTTGCTATCATAGGTACCCAACGTGTACCTATCCCCACTAGATGTACCCCTTCAATGGTAATTCCATGTACTCCTAGCTAATGTCATAGGTTCCGTCTGCTCCTATCTCCACTTGGTGTACCCCCTTAATAATTATTAATAATAGTGGTAGCTTCGTGTACCCCTAGCTGACTACATAGGTGTCGTCTGCTCCTATCTCCACTAGGTGTACCCACTACCCTGCCCCATTCGATCGGCTCCCTAACTCGTAGATACCCGTGCTGGCCCCACAGTGGGGTGTATCACTCCCCAAAGTGGCAACCCGATACCACCAATGATGCACGGCTTATACCTACACAATGCAACAACGTCTTACCTACCAGCCCGGGTCCACACACGCATATGAACCCGTTGGACTTGCGTTGCCACCGCTTACCCGGTTTGGCCTCTTACAGTCAAGCCCAGTATGCGTATCCCGTCCTCGACTTGGGTCGAGCCCACAAAGATATGAATGGGTTACTGGTTGAAACGAGCCCCCATTACTTGACACAAGCTATCCACCTAAGCTTGGTCCCCTCTAGTATATCGCACTTAACCCACTTCATGTCCACTTACATATTTTAAATTTGGTTAAGGGTTTCCATTAGTAATTCCACATGCCACCCAAGGCACGCACTTAACCCCTATGTCCCACTTACATGTTTTACCTTGGTTAAGTGTTACTAATCGTATTTCCTCATGCCACCCAAGGCACCCACTAGATTCCACATGCCACCCAAGGCACCCACTTAACCCCCTCATGTCCCACTACATGTTTATCTAGTTAAGTGTTTCTTAATTCATTAAGACCGTAACCTCATAAAGAACTCTCATATTAGACTGGCATTTGTGGCAGCTGGATTTGCCGGGCGGGTCCTGGCAGTCTTACACCACAAAAGAGCCTAACCTCATGTGTTTACAATTGTTACGTATTTAGTTTATGCCTAAGACCTCTCACATTAGACTGACATTTGTGGCAGCTGGATTTGCCGGGCGGGTCCGGGCAGTCTTACACCACAAAAGAGTCTAACCTCGTGTCTTAGACGATTAATTACTCCTAATTAATCATTCCCCAATTTGAATTACTTTCCCTATTCAAATTATCAATCAAATCCAAATTTAACGATGGCCATAATTGACTCAATTATGTCCATCCATTTATGGTATGTAAAATCATACCCATTTTCACCACAATTATATTTTATGCCTTTTTAAGGCATTTATGCTCATCTATTTATGGTATATAAATTATACCAATTTCATTACTAATTAATTTTATTCTTTAAAATTAATTACATGCCTTTTTAGGCCATTACATGCCAAATTCACAATATGTGTGTATCCATTATTATCCCCATGGTACCCCCGTCATTCGTTCGCTTAACATGATGTATACTTATTGGACTAGCAAATAGTCTAATACTTAAAAAAAGGAATAAACGTCACAAAGTCACATACACACAATAATAGATCTAATTTGCATCTAACTTGCAATTAAGAATCACAACATACTTGCATAGTCTTTGTGTTATCAAGGATCCAAACATCATAGATCTAAAAGGTGTGAGCTTGCATGTATGAACATAGTTTTACACCCAACTAGCCTAGGTAATTATCACAAACTTACATAACTGTGTATGTCGTCAATCTAAACAAAAAGGTGTCATCTTGCATAACTATGGATCCAATAAAGGTGTTAACTTGAGTAAACTATGGATCCACATAAAGGTGTAAACTTGCATAACTAGGCATGTCATAAATTCAACATAAAAATGTCAACTTGAATATGGATCTAAACTTTAAAGGTGTGAACTTGTATGAATCCAATTATCACTTAAACTTGCATATGAACATAATACCTATACGAACTAGCATATGTTCCATATCCATATTCGCATAAAAACTAATGTTATAAACCTAGGTGATTGGATTATAAAAAAAAAAAGATTCATTGACACAAATTAACATCATGAATTACTAGCATATATTTTAGATCCAAACTTACATGACATCATATAATTCGCATACCACTTACGTGATCTTGTTAACTTGCATAACATCATATGTACAACTTGCATAATCATATTAACTTGCATAATATCATATATGAAACTTGCATGATCATATTAATTTGCATAACATCATATATGAAACTTACATGATCATATTAACTTGCATAATATCATACATGAAACTTGCATAACAAAACTTGCATAACATCATATATAAAACGTGCATAACATCATATGTGAAACTTGCATAACATCATATATAAAACATGCATAACAACATAGGTGAAACTTGCATAACATCATATATAAAATTTGCATAACATCATATAATATGAATCAAGCTAACATACATGATTAAACATATGAATTTGATTCACAACCACAACTTATAATCCAACGTATATCACATCATAATTAATTTAGCAATTATTTTGTTAAGGTGATCGAACTCACTACTCAAAAGCGGTCTTGAGTTCTGAATTCTGATTTCTGAAACTGATTTAGCTTTCCCTTGTAGTAGATTCGTTGTTTAGAATTGATTAGAAGTGAATTAGATTTTTGATTAGCTTCCTTCCTCTTTAGTTGACGGCGGCTACACTGAGTTCCATGGTGACAGCATGACAGCGGCTATCCTATTTTTCATGTGATTTTAGAGTGAGAGACTACCTAGGTATATATAGAGTTTAGGATTTATTTAGACCGTCCGATCAACTCACAATGAAGTTGAACCGTCAAATTAGCCAACTCAGCCCTAAAGACACATCAGAAGTCGAACCAGGGTCAGACCCATCCGGTCAGGCCGACCAGGCAAGTCGACCTGCAGGTCGACACCCAAGTCGACTGCGCAGTCGACCGGGGGGGGGGGGGGGGCAGGTCGACTGCCCAGTCGACACTACTGTCGACCTGGTCACTGGGTGGGAGTTTTCCCGCCCATCCCAGTTTGAACTCGAATTTCAAATTTTAAACATGATCTGAGCTGTTTTTGAATTTTGAATTTTCTGAAACTTCCGATGGCCATATCTCCTTCATACGAAGTCCAAATCATGCAAACTCGGACTCTATTTCAACCAGAATTCCGAGACGAACACAATGGCGCAACCCGTTTCCCACAATTCTGACGTCTGAGATTAGTTATTCTTTAAATTTTTGAATATTAATATTAACAGAATTACGGGGTGTTACACATTCCTGTTAAAGTACTGTTTGACACAGGCGCGTCGAGAAGCTTTATTGCAAAGAACGCGGTTAAGAAATTAGATTTGAAATTGAAAATGCTCAAAGAACCCATCACTGTCCATAATCCGGTTGGGGGTTCCCTCGATCTTAGTTGGGTTTGTGGGGTGCCTATTTCCTTTTCTCATTATCGGTTTCCTTGTATCTCGATCGTCATGAATTTTACCGAATTCGATCTTATTTTAGGATTGGATTGGTTAACCAAATACGAAGATGAGGTTAAATGTGCAGAAACGGTTGTCAAGGTTAAAACGAAGCTTGCCAATACTGTAATTCCCTATGAAGGCCCAAATTCTGATAGAAAAGACTTCTAGGCAGCTTTAGATGTTTCTCCTGCTCAAATAGAACCTGTTCCTGTCGTTACATAGAATATCCCAGTCGACATAGAAAATATCCCAGTTGTCAAGAACTATGCGGATGTGTTTGAAGAAGTTGTTAGCTTACCTCCGCAGAGAGAAATCGATTTTAAAATCTCTTTGGTTCCGAATGCAAGGCCAGTAGTTCACGCTATTCGAAGGATGACCTTGAAGGAAAAAGAAGAGTTAGATAATCAAACTAGACAGCTAGTATAGAAAGGTCTGATCAGGCATAGTTTCTCTGATTGGGGAGCAGCAGTGGTATTTGTTCCGAAGTCCGACGGTACTCTCAGACTGTGTGTGGATTATCGCGACTTGAATAAAAAGACGCTGAAAAACAAATATCCATTGCCGCGGATTGATGATTTGTTGGATCGATTAAATGGCGCACAAGTATTTTCTCGAATGGACCTAGCTACAGGTTTCCATTAGCTTCGTATTGCTGAAGAGTGTGTTCCTTTGACAGCATTCAGAGGTCCAGACTTATTCTACGAGTGGTTAGTGATGCCGTTCGACTTATGTAACGCTCCAGCCTATTTCATCGATCTATTGAACAGAGTATTCAGAGGAGTATTGAATAAATTTGTTCTGGTTTTCATTGATGATATCCTTATCTTCTCTAAGTCAGAAAGCGAGCACGAAAACCATTTGGAACAAGTGTTAGAAATTCTCAGAAAGAATGTGTTGAAAGCAAAGTTTTCCAAATGTATATTCTGGCAAGAAGAAGTCAAATTTCTTGGCCACGTCGTGTCAAAATAAGGAATTTCAGTGGATCCCAGTAAAATCACTGCTATTCAGAATTGGAAACAGCCTCGTACGCCAACAGAAGTTAGAAGTTTTCTTGGGTTAGCCAGTTATTATCGGAAATTCATTAAGGATTTTATGAATACATCTATTTCCTTGACAAAACTGACTAAGAAACATTCGAGATTCAATTGGACTCCGGCATGTGAGGAAGCTTTCCAGGAGCTGATATTAAAACTCACGACTGCTCCAGTGTTAACAATAATAGATGGCAATGAGGTCTTGAAAGTATGGACTGACGCATCTAGAGAAGGCCTTGGCGCAGTGTTGATGCAAAGAGGTCAAGTGGTTGCTTATGCTAGCCGTCAGCTGAAACCGCATGAGAAAAATTACATTATTCATGATCTTGAGTTGTTAGCCATCGTATTTGCTTTGAAAATATGGAGGCACTATCTATTGGGTGAGAAATTCGAACTGTAAACAGACCATCAGTCATTGAAATATTTGTTCACCCAGAAGGATTTGAATCTGAGACAACAGCGTTGGCTAGAATTTCTTGCAGCGTACGATTTTGAGATTTTGTACACTCCAGGGAAAGCCAATGTTGTGGCTGATGCGCTGAGTAGAAAGAATGTAATAATCGCCAGCTTTATCGTTACGACTTCCTTGATTGACATGATATCCATTCTACAGAAAGATGATAATTTTGTTAAGGAGATGATCAAAAGAATTCAAAAGGGCCACGCATCCAGTTTCCAAGTGGATAACGACGGAATTCTTAGATTAAAAGGAAGGATTTGTGTTCCCGACGTCTCCAAGCTCAAAAGAGAAGTTCTTGATGAATGCCACAAGTCCAAGCTGAGTATCCACCCAGGGGTTAGCAAAATGTAAATGACCTCAATCGAACTTTCTGGTGGAAGGCAATGAAAAGAGATATCTCTATATATGTTATCCGGTGTTCCACCTATCAACAAGTCAAAAGCGATCAGCAGAAACTCGCTGGATTGTTGCAACCTTTAGAAGTGCCAGGTGGAAAATGGGAACAGATTTCCATGGATTTCATAGATGGTTTGCCCAGAACCAGGAAAGGAAATGACAGTATTTGGGTGATCGTAGATCGTTTCACGAAGACCGCCCATTTCATACCTGTCAGATCGAACAGAACTGCTCAGAGTCTGGCGCAGATATATTTTAAAGAAATTGTTAGACTGCACGGAGTTCCCATGAGCATCATTAGTGATCGGGACCTGATTTTCACCAGTAAATTCTGGGAAGCATTCCAAGTAGAATTGGGAACGAAACTGAATTTGAGCACCGCTTATCATCCTCAAACAGATGGTCAAATTGAGAGGGTGAATCGTATTCTTCAAGATTTATTGCGGGCTTGTATTATAGATTTTGGCAGATCGTGGGAAGACCATTTGCATTTGGCCGAATTCTCATACAACAACAGTTACCAAGCGAGCCTGACAATGTCACCATTCGAAGCATTGTATGGTAGACCATGCCGATCCCCTGCTTGTTGGGTGGAGCCAGGCAATAGACTTGTATTGGGGCCAGATATGATTCGCGATGCTGCAGGTAAAGTCGACTTTGTTAAGAAACGACTACTCGCCGCTCAAAGCCGACAGAAAAGCTATGCAGATAAGAGAAGAAGAGATATATCATTTGATGTTGGCGACTATGTTTATTTGAAGGTATCTCCGATGAGAGGAGTTATCCGGTTTGGTAAAACAGGGAAATTGGCACCCGAATTCATTGGTCCGTTTCCTATTCTGGAACGGATTGGAACTCTCACATATAAGGTTCAATTGCCTGATTGGTTGCCTGGAGTGCATGATGTATTTCACGTATCTCAACTTCGAAAGTGCGTTCATGATCCAGACTTGATCGTGGAAGAAGCAGTGCAACAGGATATAGAAATCACTCCAGAATTGGCAGTTAGGAGAGAGCCGCTAAAGATAATTGGCAAAGAAACCAAAGAGCCGAGGAACAAAAAGGTTCACTTAGTCAAAGTGCAATGGAGTGGAGATCCATGAGATTGTACTCGGGAAACTGAGGAGTGCATTCAGAAAGCCTATCCTAGGTGTAGGGTGGATATCTCTGATTGACTCTGGTGCAAGGTACATTTACCATATTTTACAATTTCCATTGGGTTCTCTATTTTGGTGTTGTTTTCTTTTCATGGATGTAGAATTTTAATTGTATAGTCTGAATGATTTAAAAGAGTATATGAATTAATTAGTACATTTTTGAAAAGTTAAAAATAAATTGATTGAAGTTTGTGTTGTGTGATTGTGAATTTGATTTATTAAATCATTAGCGCGATAGTTAATTTAATCAATGAGGGAATGAATGGTAGAATTTATTCGATTAAATCAAACATTGAACTGATTTAAAATTAGATAGAAATATATACATGTGCATTATATATGTTTGAACAGGTAATTAGATTGGCTGTTGAGTAAAGAAATTATTTGCGTGCCCGACAAATAGGTAAACCTTAATGAGTTGGATGCGAAATATTATTATATCAACTCCTGTGAATGCCATTGGATGCGGAGTGTTGGTTATTCTGTGTGTAATAATAAACGTCGCCATAGGATAGTAACAATTAATTTTGAACTAAACTACAAGGCATACTTCATCATATACCACATAAGCATTTGGAGCTTGTGTGACGAGGTTGAAGATTTACCATACGAGCGAGAGGCTTGTATGGCGATGACTATATTTTATATGTTGAACAGATAACTGATATGGACTATTTAAATTGTAACAGTAAATTGCCAGATTAATAAAAAAACCCACACGGGTATGGAGTTGACAATAATCACGTATCTCTAGTCATTAGATACGGCACATGGATTATTTATTTCCCACACGGGACGAGGTGACGAGGATTTATCCTCTGGAGTAATTAAAAATACACACCCCCTCAAGCTTGACAGGGTGACGAGAATTTATTCTCTGGAGTTATTATCTATACACGCTCCCCTGTAAACACCAGAATATATCACTATAAATATGTGTATGCTTTATAGGATTTATTGGGTACCTAATACGACCCAATAAATTTCCAAACCCCTCCCCGAACAAAGGAGGTTATGGCGAATTTTTTTGAAAATTCCGGGTGTTAGCCAAATTTTTGAAGAATTTGAAAATTCTCAGAAGCTGAAAAGTTGGAGAATGGAAGCCAGATTGAACGTAGAGTTGATTAATCAAACCACTTTCGACTTTGTTCCTTTTCGGGGACGAAAAGTTTTAAGTGGGGGAGATTGTAACAACCCAGAAAATCTGAACCAGTTTAAAAAAAATTAATTGGCTATTTTAGTGAATTTTAAATATTTAAAATAAATATTTTAAATAATAGTGATGAAAAGTGTGGTTGAATCGATGTTGAAAATGAATATAGTTAATTTGAATTATAAACATGGCCTGAAATGGCGCGGCAGTTTCGAAATTTGAATTCAAACTTTGACTGACTATACTGGGTGCAAAATAAAACGAATTTTAGTGGAACCAATTATATTTAAATCTGTTAGTGAATATCTTTCTGACGAATCTGAAAAATCGAAGTTTCGTAGCGGGGGTCAAAAGTTATGGCCAAATGAATTTTCAGAAAGGTCGCTATAGAATTTATATAGCCCGTCAAAATAGACATTTTGCAAACGACCTCGGAATTCGACGAAACCACTTTTGTTGGATCCGGGATGTGAAGTTATTGCTAGGTTTCAAACTTCATAATTTTTTAAGCGAGTATGTGAGCGTGGCAAAGGAAAATGTGTTTTGGTCAATTACAGCTAAATTGGATCGACCGGAAAAGGGCCATTTTTCAAACGACCTCAGAATTAGACGAAACTAGTTTTGTTGGGACCGTATCGTGAAAACATAGCCGGATTTATTTTTATGGAATTTTTTGAATCAGTTTGTGGCCCTGGCAAATGGAAATGTGCGTTCAAATTGAAAATTCAATGTTTTATATTTTAATTTGAAGGAAAACTGACTAAAACATTTGAATGGGCCTACGAAACATATCCCATTGTGTTCGGAATGGGGGTATTTAGCTAGGGATGACAATCGTTGGGTTTGAATTGGTGCTCGTTTGGTCAAGAAGATATTTTTGAATTTAAAATAAATTAAATATAATTATAAAACCCTGGCCCAATCATATCTCGACAAACCATCCTTCTCTCTCCCCGATTCATCAGCTACGAACGGCAGTCTCACTTCTTACCTTCTCTTCTCCTTCCCTCTCGATACACGCACTAAAATCCTAGGCCCCTTTGGACATCTTTGAAGATCTCAGCTCGAGCTTCAAATCCGTCCCAGCATCATCACCTCTCGTCGCATGTGGAGGGAGTTACGGGTCCACGAAGTTGTCAACTTTGAGGCGCCGCCGTGAGCAGGAGGAGCCGTCGAAGTGGGGGGCCCCTATATCGATCAGAGCGCCGTTCCAAGGCCTAGAGGGTGGCGCCGACCGATCTCGTCCAAGTGCTGCGGATGTCGAGTTATTGGCAAACCTAGTTTTGAAGATCGAGGTGAGCTACCGGTTGAAACTATATTATAGCAGTTTAAAGTGCTACCATTTTTGATTTCACTGTAAAAATCATATCTTTTTCGTTTCTAGACGAAATTCAGTGAAACAAGAGACAGTGGACTCGTGTGGACGTCTTCTACATTCTAGAAGAGACCACATATTTTTCTGAGCCTTCTGCTATTTTTGGTGGAGTGGAACCCAATATGAGATATCTAATTTAGAAACGATATGGAAAACAACGATGTACAAATTATATAGTCGATGTATGAGTTATATAAGCGTTGTACACCTCATGTATAAGCGTTGTATAAGTTGTATGTTTGATATATAAGTTATATATGCGTTGTAAAAAGTATATGTGTGTTGAAATGAATTGAAGTGAATCGAAATATATTTATATACGAATATATATATACATATATTTACTCCCCTCGTCCACAGACCATGGACGATATTTATTGTTTGTGATTGGTGCGAAAATTGGTTGATAGTGAATGATTTATTATAATTGTTTGTGGTTGAAATTGATTCGTTGTGGTTGAAAAATACCCATTGGTGATTAAAACAAAATTAGAATAGATTGTGGAAATGAAAATAAAACATGCCGCCTGCGTGCGAACTAGATGCATGAATCCCCATTGTCAAAAGCTGCGAGGCTTTAAGGTAAAGTGAGGAGCCGTACTAGGGATGGCCCCGGTTTTAACTACCCTGCCGTTATGCTGCCGAAATTTTCAATAATATTCATGTGTTAGAATTATTTTCATGTGTTGAAACTATATTCATGTGTTGAATAGAAATTCATGTGTTGAACGATAGTTGTGTTTTGAAATAAATTGTTTTATAATAAAAATCATTTTTTTTATCATCTATATGAACTATATAAAATGGTCGTATTTTGAAATAAATTGTTTTACAATAAAAATCACATTTTTATTATATACATGAATTGTTAAAAATAGTGAAGTGTTGAAATAAATGTCTGTTAGATAAAAATATCATTTTTATCAATCTATAAAGGGGATATGGGTTTGAAATCGATGAAAGAATTATATTTATATATATTATATAAATATAATCAAAATATAGTGAATAACGAAGCTGCAGTTCGTGTTTTGAAACCGTGATTTCAAACGATTAGTGCGGGAGATTCGACCATCGGATTTTCCTGAAACCACAGCCGTTGGGTTCGCCTTGGAAATATCTTTCCAACGGCACCAACTTTGTAAAGATCCAACGGTTGGATTGTCTGGAATGTTTAATTCAAATCTGAAGAAAAACAACGCCAGAATCGATTATATTTATATATATATAAATATAATTAAATTAAATCGAATAACGACGCTGCAGTTCGTATTTTGAAATCGAAACTTCAAACGATTAGTGCAGGAGATCCGACCGTCGGATTTTCCCAAAACTGAAACCGTTGGATTTGTTTTGAAAAGATCTTTCTAATGATATAAATTTTGTGAAGATCCAACGGTTAAATTTTCAGATATGTGTAAATCAAATCTGGAGAAAAACAGCGCCACGGCCACGTTATGGTCTGAAGCGTTGTTTGAATGAATTGGCTATTTTTAAATAAATAAAAATAGCGATAAATCGTGATAAAATATTATAAATGATATGGAATGGAATTAAACTGAATTTGCTCGATTTATGTGATATTTGATGGTTGAATGTGTTTGGTTTGAAAATTACATTAAAGAGCAAAACTAGTGATATCGAATAATTTAACTATCGAAATGAATTGATTTGAAATTCTAAATATACATGAATTATTTGAAAAGGCCGAGTTAATTCTCATTTCAAATAATTGATCGACGAGTGAAAGTCGAAGGTACGAAGACGGTGCAAGACCGATGATCTTTACATCGAATGGAGGGGTGCTACTGATGCTCATGATAGGAGTAGCTACCTTGACGGGGTTGAAGTAGTAGCCACCCGGACGTACTTGTTGATTGTACGGATATGCGAGGTATTGAGTGCCACCGGTTTCGTTCAGACCTAGGACGAGCATGTAAATGGACTATGTGTCTGACATTGGATTTTGTTCTGTGCTGATTGATCTCTATTAAATATATATATCTGTTTGTCGGCGGAGAATTTATTCTCTTGCTTAACGCCCTTCTCTGAGACTTACGAGCCCAGAGGTTATATATCGATAGAAATCAGTCGCACGGGGTGAATTGCCTGTGTGGCACGCCTAAGTGATAGATGATCAAGGCTTCTGTTGAAAAGTAAAGTCTTGTGGTTGATGATCAAAGCACAGCCTGTGTGGCATAGCTTTGTGTATAACGTGAATTCGCGTGCCTCACACCCCGGGATGGACCAGAAACGGGAGAAGGATCCAGGGAGGACATGCGTTTCTTTCTAGCTAGGGTGGTGTCAGTGACCTACCAGCCCTGACATTTATATACTTTTCACCTGTGTGGTTGTTGCTGTTGCGAGGCGCCTCGGATATATCGGTCGATCCGGGACCGATGGAGTCATTGGGCTCAATAACGCCCCAAAGGGCGGGGAAACGCAGTGTTCAGGCATTTTAATCCACATCGGTGGACCGGCCCTGTGGCTCCTAAGGGTCACTCGAGCTCTGATCCTAAGACACGGGCTAGAGCATCTCGAATTGGTAAGGACTATCTTTTGCCTTGGTTCATGACGGAAATCCAATTTCCAAATACGACATCGTGCAGATTTGATTGTATACCTATATATGGCGACATAGTGGTATGGGGCATTAATGCCGCCTATGATTGATAGTTATGATTGAAATTGTTTTTGAAACATATATACACTAGCAATAATATCAAATGATTTGTTTTGCTCGTATCAAGCATATTTTGGTCATTATAAGGTAAAACTCTATCCTCCGGTTTGTGTTGCATTGTGTGAGGGAACTAAGTCTTATAATGGCTTCATTTTTATAAAAAGCATTGCGATGTTTAAAAGAATTATTTGTTTTAAAGCACTGGCAATCCAATGGAGTAAACCCGTTCTGTGAAAGTGGCATGGTCCTGTGATTAGCCATATTTGAAAGTGTGTTAAGTAGATTTCTCATACCAGTCCCGTGACTGACTCGTAGTTTGTTTCACTTGCAAACTCGGGTGCCCCTATTTCTACACGGGCAGCCTTATATTTAGGTTTTAGCAGGCTCTTTCTGGATACCTGGAGCTGAAGATGGATTCTATCTTTTATCTTTTTTTATGTTGTTCAGCTCCTGTTGTACATATTATGTTTTCTTTTCCGCAGTAGACATTTATGTATAGCTGAACTGTATTTGTCCTAAGTATGATCCTATATACTGTGTAACTCTGATGATTATATTTATCCAGTGTATTCTATTGTACCTTATCTGGAGTATTTATTTATTTCTGTTCTGTTATTATCTGTTTATGTGTTATATTCCAAAGATTATCCTTGCACCGTCTTATCGGGAATGGGGTCGTCACATATAGGACCGGGAAACGTGTGTTCAGGAATTGCCAATCCGCAAAATCGTATGTGCGGACCGGCCCTGCAGCTTTCCAAGGGTTCACTGTGGGGAATCCTGAGACATTAGCTAGAGTGTCTCGAATCGGCAAGGAGCTCCTCCCTAGCCTTGACTCATGATGGAAACCCAATTTCCAATACGACCTCATGTAGTTTTGATTGTAGAACTAGTATGGCGACATAGTAGGATGGGGTACTATGCCGTCTATGATTGATACATTATGATTGAACTATTTTTGAAACTTATATACACTAATAATAATATCAAATCCGTTTTATCGTATCAAGCATTTTTGACCGTTATAAGGTAAAACTCTATCCTCCGGTTTGCGTTGCATTGTATGATGGGACTTGAGTCTTATAATGGTTTCATTTTTCTAAAAAGCATTGCGTTGTTTAACGATTTACTTTATTTTATGCACTGGCAATCCAATGGAGTAAACTCGTTCCGCGTTAGCGGCGTGGTCCTGTGATTAGCCTTATTATTAGATTAGTTAAGTTAGATTTCTCATACCAGTCCCATGACTGACTCGTAGTTTGTTTCACTTTATAAACTCGGGTGCCCTCTTTTGCACACGGGCAGTCGAGTAGCTTTTTACAGATATTTATCTCTTGAGCAGGATTTTGGATCGAAGCCTAAAGCTGTGTCCGGAGCATAGAAGTCTTCCGCTGTTTATTGTATTTAATTTATTTTAATTTATCTTCCGCTGTAATTTTATTAAATGTACTCTGATATATTCTGCACTCTGATGTAACATTTTGTAATGTTTATAAAAGTCTGCTGTTATTGTTCTGATGTTGTTGTATTCCCAAAGTTAACGTGTTCGGAATTTGAGCAGTCTTAGTCGATTTTGCGATTGATTGATTCTGGGCAAAATCCGAGCCGTTACACCGGCCACTCATTTCTCTTGAGTGTATCGAATATAATGCCACCTACGGTTGGGCCCACATAACTGTTATCCGATGATACAGAAACGAAATAACAACAAATACGAAATTTCTCTAGATGGTGACAATACACCCTAATGGGAATGACCCACATAGCCATGCCGCCTTCCCGATTTTTGTCATTTCACGGTTGTGAGGCTTGAGGTTATAATCGCTCCAGAACATTTGATCACCATTCACTTTGAATGTCACATCGTCAAACCTGTCAATTTACTAATCGATTTCCAAAAATATCACGGGTATAAAAAGCTAAGAGGAACGAATTTCTCTACCACCAAACGTAATACCTTTAAGAGATCAATCGTACGTGATTTGTTAGGTATACTCTGTCAGACACTCGTCCATACAAGTTGTCCTGGGACTAGACAAACAGAAAGCACCATTCTCGAATAGAACGACCCTTGCATTTCACTCCATCTTCAATTATCTTCAGCATAATCTAATTCGCAGCGCCTATACCTATACGGAGTGGTTTTCAGATATATATCCAACCAGTCTCTCCGTATTGACAACGATGGTCAAAACACTTTGATAGTCGGTTATTTAACTATGGAAGTAAAAACAACATCCATTCAAATGTACAACCAAACATCACACAAACACTGGCCCTTTTATTTAATACTAACTTTCTTGTTTCCCATATTATTATAAACTCTTTTTTATTTCCCTTCCTCGGAAGTATTATATCATATTTCAAAAACTCCTTTAGTGTAACACCCCACCTCCGCCAATGCCACTCTTGCAAGGACACTAGCTTTGGAGGGGCGTTAAACGAGGTAAACATGCATGCAGATATCACAAGACAGAACATATAAGTAAAAACAGAGTAAATAAAGCAGCGGATAAAGCTAGCATTTCAAAACCATAGTCAAGTTACATCAAAGTACTTGGTCATTATTTTCCACAAAACATATTCTAGAAACATCAACTGAAAACTGGAAAGAAAATCATAAAGTAACTATCCCCAAGGTAGAAGAAAGCCATAGCGTGCTCAAGTCCAAACCGTACATGAGCTATCCAGAAAAGTAGCTAAAGATCCAAGCTAAGTACCAGTGTTTCCACCCTGTAAACCTGAGGGGGGAAACGGAAGAAAAGAGGAGAAAGAAAACAGGTCAGTTAAAAAGACTGGTAAGTCCTATCTACTATTAGTATAAAAACTAGTAAAGTTAACTGAACATGTAAATAGGGATGAGATATGGGGTGATAACTGGCATGGTGAAAAGTTAACAAGATAGATCAAGTGTGGCATCGCATATACAAGGTTGAGTTGCACCAGGTGTGTACTAGTATTCCAATCCATGTCAAGTATAAACAAGAATTGATCCCTTAGCCCAATGTTGGCCCAAACCCATGAGATGACCTAAATCAAGGTCCAACTACTCGGTCTAGTCGATCGGCTCCCTATAAGCCTAACTCGTCGTGTATCGGTGTCATACGGTCCAAACATGAAATGTAGTCGACTGTGCTAGGTCCACCCTAGGGTGTATCCGGCCCTAGGGTGTCAACCACTGACACGAAACAAGCACGCACAGTCAAAACCTACTGGTGCCCAAGTCTGTCTTTCATCCCCGGACAATGTGCACGACCATGGTCCGTCGGAATCTACTATGGCGCACCTACTTTTGCCGTCTTTTTGGTCGCTTACACTCCAGCCCAGTAATCGTGTCCCACCCTAGCCTAGTCCCTAGGGTATCCGATACTCCCTAGTGGGTTACTGCTGAGAAGGACCGCGTAACTAGGGTTTTCTAGTGGGTTAAGTGTGGTTAACCCCATCCAAACCATGTATCAAGTTGGTTAAGTGTTCCTAAAAAGGTTCACGACTTAACCCTATCCAACTAAGCATTGGGTTGGTTAAGTGTGTCCATGTTGACTTAACCCTATCAACCCATCATGTTCATGTGGTTAAGTATATTCAAGTGGTCCATGACTTAACCCTATCATGTGGCATTTATTATCTTAATGCACCCCAACCTCTCACATTAGACTTTGTTGTGGTTACTAGTTAAGCCGGGCAGGTCCGGGTAGCTTTACACCACAACCTAGTCTAACCTTGGGTTTTAAGTGCGACATGACCAACTACTCACATTGGGTCCTATTGCTTGTAGCCACTAGTTAAGCCGGTCGGTTCCGGGTAGATTTATGCTACAAACTCAACCCAACCTCGAGTTGGCCATTCTCATGTTTTCTAGAAGTCATGTCCGAGTCCATGTTTTCAAGCCTAAACATATGTCAAACTTTCATGTCATATTTTCAAGTCATGTTCTCATGTTATTTAAGTTTGCCCAACTACCCACAACGTATTCCCATCGCATGTAAATTCACATTAACGCAAGTAGATCAAAGAGGGAACGTAACCATACGACAAGGTGGGCATAAGATGGCAAAGTCTATCAAAAACTAAACATGGTGATATTTGAGGCCAAATGGGGTTCAACATACTAGCATATGGCCTCAACATGTACGATAGCATAAAAGGTGACTTGGCCTCATACATATCGAATAGCATAAGGGTGATTTGGCCACAAGCATGCATAATAGCATAAGGGTGCTTTGGCCACAAGTTAAGCATGGTGGCATATGAGGCAAATGTGTTCATAAACTTGCATATTACCTTATAAGCCTCAAAACATGCATGATATCAAACTTTAGCAAATAGGTGAAACATGATCATAAATGACATGGGATGATAGCTAGTGATTCGCATATAACATCATATGCAAGATAACATAAGGCTTATGAGAGATCATAAACTTGCATATTACATTATAAGCCTCAAAACATGCATAACATTCAAACTTAGCGAATAGGTGATACATGGTCCTAGATGACATAGGATGATGACTAGAAGTTCACATATAACATTATATGCAAGTTATCATAAAGGTTATGAGAGTTCTCATGTTGCATAATGCAACATTTCAAATCAAAGGTCATAACTTTCTATGCACAAAGTCAAGGTGATAGCTTTACAAACTTGCATAGGGTAAACATATGCATAACATGTTAGAATCAAAGCACATATCATACTTAGGCCCAAACTCAACTTGCAACATGTAACATTTAACTTCATAGTTAGAATCTAAGAGTAGTATAGGGCTTACAATGCTATGAAGACTATAATTAATATAAAATAAGATTGAGACGAAGCCACTAGCAACTCTAAACACTTCCAAATGACAAGCTCCAACGAAAAACCTTGAGAAACAAGCAAAAGATCCTTGCTTTGATGAAGAAAGATTGAACTTTGGCCTTAATTCAAGCTTAAAAACTCTCAAACAAGCTTAGGAATTCTCATATTTTCATGAAGAGGATGGAAGCCATGATCAAGAGACATTTTGGCATAGTTTAGTTGTAGGATTGATTTATGATGACTTAGGCTAGGTATTAGGGTCTTTTTATAGGTGATTAGGTTAGTTTAGACCATAGGATTAACCCTAAAACACATCATGTCCGTCAAATCCCGTCAGAAACTTCTAGAGCAAGACTCAACTCGTCACAAATGGTGCACCAGAAAAACTGGTCCGACCGGGTGGGGGGTGGGGGGGTCGACCCCTGGGTCGACATGGGTGTCGACCCATGGGGGGGGGTCGACACTGGTGTCGACCCCTGTGTCGACCCTGCCTGGGGCGGGAAAAATTCCCGCCCTTTCTGCCTTGGTTGCAATTCGAATCTGAATTCGAATTTGAACTGTTTTCGGGCTTGGAATTTTCTGAAAACTTCATTGGGCCATAACTTGGTCATACGGACTCCGTTTTTCGAAAACTCGGACTCTATTTCGCGTATTTTTCCGAGACGAACGCAATGGCACAGCCCGTTTCCCTTGATTCAGATTTTAGAATTTAATTCTGCCTTGATTTACATTATAACATGTTATTAAAAATACGGGTTGTTGCATTCTCCCCTCCTTAAAGGATTTCGTCCCCGAAATCTCCAAGTAAGGAAGAACGTATCCTACCATCCATCATCCATCTACTCAAAACATCATCCACAAGTAACCATTGTCCTTAAAAAGATTCTAAATGCTGTATGAACTATGCAAAAGGTGTGTGTATATGTACTTATCTAATGCAAAAATCAGGCGGTTACTGATTCAGTAAACCTCCTTAATGCAAAGTATGTTAGTGAAATGAGTCCATATGTATGCAAATTCCTAACATAATTTATAATCTCTACATGAGTGCACATAACATTCATTCATATGAAACATCCACGTGATAGCACAACAGGTTTCATCCATGAATAAGCATAAACACTCATGCATATGCAACATGAAAGTGTGTGAGCCGATCTTAGTGCCTAATGTGTATCATGCATCCACGAGTATCCACTTGAAAACACTTGCAACCACTTGCAACCATCAAGCATAACATGTTTCAAATACATGTTTCATCCAAAGGGTTTCTACCTAAGGTTCTCATGACACGATTACGAGATAACAAGATAAACAAGGTAAACATGGATAGCAAAAGAAAGATATGCTAATTAGGAAAAGAGATCGAGAAGATAGTATACAAGTAAGCTCCACGGAAAAACAGGGATCAAGGATGTACTCCTAAAAAGATATATGATGCGTGTATCTAGTCTTCAACCTTCTAAGAACTTAATTCCATTGTGCTTTGACCGTTGTTAACCTTTCAATTCCGTAGCTTCCTAATTCCTACTTCAGAAATGTGAGTTGGAACTCATTTCACTGTCGCTTCTTATTTCACTTTCACTTTTTTTTCTAGCATACTCGGTTCTTAACTTAACTGTATACTCATGACTTCATGAAAGCTTTCCCAAAATTCACTGTAAGGTATTCCACGTAGAAGAACTTTCCTTTGAAAATAAATACCAATCCATGTGGCCAAATGCACTTATTAACATGATTTCTATGAACCACCCGCGAACACTAATCGAATAGATCATTAATTTCCAATAAATGGGTCAAAAGATTCTAGGTAACTAATCCTGACAGAACTCTAAAGGTTACACGAGACTTCGAGGGTATTACCAAGGCAAGTCAAGAGTCTAACTACCCTTCTTTCAAAACCGAGGATGGTACTGGATAACCACTTCATCCCTAGAATCAACCCAAAGCCCAAAAACATAATCCCTACTTCCAAACTCAACACTTAGCATAGACATCCTTTTGCGAGAAGAGATACTTGAGCGACTTGTGATCCGTATATAACTCGAATCTCTTGCCCAAAAGATAATGGTGCCATGATTTAAGCGCAAAGACAATCGCCGCCGACTCCAAATCATGCGTGGGGTAGTTCTTCCCATAAACTTTGAGTTGCCTAACCCCATAACATATTACTCTTTCTCCTTACATCAGGACCGTGCCTAATCCCATGTCACGTGCATTGGTGTTCACGGCAAACATCTTCCCTCCATCGGGTAAAGCTAAAACTGGTGCTGTGGTAAGAGTCCCCTTAAGCCTTTGAAAAGCAGGCTCCCACTCCAATTCCCATTCAAAGGCTAAGTCCTTTTTCGTCAACTTAGTAAGAGGAGCTGAAATCTTAGCGAAGTCCTTGATGGACTTCCTATAAAACCCTGCAAGACCGAGAAAGCTTCTTACTTCGGTTGCGTTCCTAGGAGCTTTCCAGTCTTAAACTACAACCACTTTCGCGGGATCCACAGCTATACGTTGCTTAGGAACTATGTGCCCAAGTAACCGAGCTTTCTTTCTCCAAAAATGATATTTTGAGAACTTGGCTTTCAACTGGTGAGCTCCAAGCATATCCCTAACTTCCTTGAGATGTGCAACATGCTCTTCCTCGTCTTTTGAGAAGATCAGAATATCATCCACGAAAACGACCACAAACTTGTTAAGGAACTCCCGAAACACCCTACTCATCAAGTCCACGAAGTATGCGGGTGAATTAGTCAAACCGAATGGCATAACAAGCCATTCAAAGAATCCATCTGGAGTCCTAAACGCAGTCTTATCAATACTATCCTCAGCCACTCTAAGCTGATGTAATCCGGTGGCTAGATCGAGTTGAGAGAAAATAGAAGCACCTACAAGCTGGTCAAAGAGATCATCAATCCTCGGTAATGGGTGCCTATTCTTCTTTGTCAGCTTGTTTAACTCACGATAATCAACACACAGACGAAGCGAATACCACTTGAGCACCCCATTCAGAAATGCTTCGCCTAATAAAATTTTCTCAAGCAACTCCTTGACTTGCTTACTAAGCTCTCTTCTTTCACGAGGGGCCATGTGCCTAACTGGAAATGAAACTGACTTGGCATGATCAACAAGACAAATATGGAAGTCTATCTCGCGTTTAGGGGGTAACCCCTTCACCTCATCGAAGACATCAGGATATTCTCGGACCACCCTCACAGATTCAAGATTGTCAAAAGACGAGTCGAGGGATTCAAGAAAACATAACATGACGGGACCCATTAGGGTTACAAGAAATCTCTAGGGTATTATCAAGGCGGGTCATAAGCCTCACTACCCTATGCCCACAATCGAGAATGGCTCCATAACTGGACAACCAATCCATGCCTAAAATCAACCCGTATACCATGAATCCGAGAACATAAGCATTACCCATGAATTCCACGCTAAAGATAGAAATCCTCAAATCCACACAAATCATAGATAAATGAGCGAAACCCCCAATTGGATTTGAAACACAAACGGGATCCTCAACTAGACTAGTACTAAGGTGCAAACTTTCAACAAGATCAGAAGAAATAAAACTATGCGATGCACTAGAATCGAATAAAGCGCGAACAGGAAAATCAAAAATGTAAACAAGGCTTTCTACAGAAACACTACCTCGATCAAGAGATGGAAGAGCGAGGAGAGCCTGCAACTGCCCTCCAGAGGGTCCTGCTCGCTGAGTTTGTCCTTGCCCCTGTCCTTGCTTCTTCGGGCAATCCTTGCTAAAATGTCCAGACTCTCCGCAATGAAAACACTCGCCTAACTTCCTCTTCTTCTTCCTGCAATCCTTGGCCAGATGCCCCTTGATCCCACAAAAGTTGCATTTCCTCTTCTTACTTGACGTGTTGTCGTTCTTTCCTCCTTTCCCGGAGTCTATCTTCTTGCCTTGAGACTTATTTGCCTTGACCTTCTTCTTGTCACTCTTATCTTCCTCTTGAAGTAGGGCCGTATTCACCAAATTTTCGAAGGTCGCCCCCATGGGTATATGAGTCATGGCCAAACTTCGTTCAATCCTAGAGCAAAGTGTAGGGCCTTCTTCTGAGCTGTGTTAACCAAGTCTAAACCGAACCGAGCAAGTTGATTAAACCTTCCACATATTCCCTAACGGTCATGTCCCCTTGCTTTAGTGATAGGAACCTTTCCAGCTGAAGGTTCTCTTCTGCTGATGATAAAAACCTTAGTCCAAACCTTCTCCTAAACTCATCCCAAGTCTCAATTGGTCTAGTAGTGGTGGTGACTACCCACCAATAAGCAGCTTCCCCTTTCAATAGCCATACCGCCAACAGAACTTTCCTACGATCTTCCACATCAAAGATAGCAAAGAGGTCTTCAGTTTCCTTTAACCAGTTTCTTGCCTCCACAGAAGTCTCCGTTCCGACAAAATTCTTGCAACCCATCGCCTTAAAGTCTTTACAAAGCTCCGCGAAATCCGCTTGTGTATGCTGAGGAGGAGGAGGAATATCCGCGGGGCCGGCTTCATTCGCCCTTGCCTCCATGTACCTTCTAAACCAAATAGGTACTGGTACACCCTCCGGGATGGCAAAATTATTGGCCATACTGAAACGAAGAAAAAGATAGGTTGAGAACGAGGAAACAAAGGATAGTGCTAATGGCTTTTGGGGAATAGCCTTTTTCAAATAACTAGACTTTTCTTGGAAAACATTTAATTGGTTTTGAAAATAGTTTTTCAAAAGTTAAGTTTTAAAAACCTTTTGCTCAAATCTTGTAAACCTTATGCTCTGATACCAAATGTAACACCCCACCTCCGCCAATGCCACTCTTGTAAGGACACTAGCTTTGGAGGGGCGTTAAACGAGGTAAACATGCATGCAGATATCACAAGACAGAACATATAAGTAAAAACAGAGTAAATAAAGCAGCGGATAAAGCTAGCATTTCAAAACCATAGTCAAGTTACATCAAAGTACTTGGTCATTATTTTCCACAAAACATAGTCTAGAAACATCAACTGAAAACTGGAAAGAAAATCATAAAGTAACTATCCCCAAGGTAGAAGAAAGCCATAGCGTGCTCAAGTCCAAACCGTACATGAGCTATCCAGAAAAGTAGCTAAAGATCCAAGCTAAGTACCAGTGTTTCCACCCTGTAAACCTGAGGGGGGAAACGGAAGAAAAGAGGCGAAAGAAAACGGGTCAGTCAAAAAGACTGGTAAGTCCTATCTACTATTAGTATAAAAACTAGTAAAGTTAACTGAACATGTAAACAGGGATGAGATATGGGGTGATAACTGGCATGGTGAAAAGTTAACAAGATAGATCAAGTGTGGCATTGCATATACAAGGTTGAGTTGCACCAGGTGTGTACTAGTATTCCAATCCATGTCAAGTATAAACAAGAAATGATCCCTTAGCCCAATGTTGGCCTAAACCCATGAGATGACCTAAATCAAGGTCCAACTACTCGGTCTAGTCGATCGGCTCCCTATAAGCCTAACTCGTCGTGTATCGGTGTCATACGGTCCAAACATGAAATGTAGTCGACTGTGCTAGGTCCACCCTAGGGTGTATCTAGCCCTAGGGTGTCAACCACTGACACGAAACAAGCACGCACAGTCAAAACCTACTGGTGCCCAAGTCTGTCTTTCATCCCCGGACAATGTGCACGACCATGGTCCGTAGGAATCTACTATGACGCACCTACTTTTTCCGTCTTTTTGGTCGCTTACACTCCAGCCCAGTAATCATGCCCCACCCTAGCCTAGTCCCTAGGGAATCCGATACTCCCTAGTGGGTTACTGCTGAGAAGGACCGTGTAACTAGGGTTTTCTAGTGGGTTAAGTGTGGTTAACCCCATCCATACCATGTATCAAGTTGGTTAAGTGTTCCTAAAAAGGTTCACGACTTAACCCTATCCAACTAAGCATTGGGTTGGTTAAGTGTGTCCATGTTGACTTAACCCTATCAACCCATCATGTTCATGTGGTTAAGTATATTCAAGTGGTCCATGACTTAAACCTATCATGTGGCATTTATTATCTTAATGCACCCCAACCTCTCACATTAGACTTTGTTGTGGTTACTAGTTAAGCCGGGCGAGTCCGGGTAGCTTTACACCACAACCTAGTCTAACCTCGGGTTTGAAGTGCGACATGACCAACTACTCACATTGGGTCCTATTGCTTGTAGCCACTAGTTAAGCCGGTCGGTTCCGGGTAGATTTATGCTACAAACTCAACCCAACCTCGAGTTGGCCATTCTCATGTTTTCTAGAAGTCATGTCCGAGTCCATGTTTTCAAGCCTAAACATATGTCAAACTTTCATGTCATATTTTCAAGTCATGTTCTCATGTTATTTAAGTTTGCCCAACTACCCATAACGTATTCCCATCGCACGTAAATTCGCATTAACGCAAGTAGATCAAAGAGGGAATGTAACCATACGACAAGGTGGGCATAAGATGGCAAAGTCTATCACAAACTAAACATGGTGATATTTGAGGCCAAAAGGGGTTCAACATACTAGCATATGGCCTCAACATGTATGATAGCATAAAAGGTGACTTGGCCTCATACATATCGAATAGCATAAGGGTGATTTGGCCACAAGCATGCATAATAGCATAAGGGTGCTTTGGCCACAAGTTAAACATGGTGGCATATGAGGCAAATGTGTTCATAAACTTGCATATTACATTATAAGCCTCAAAACATGCATGATATACAACTTTAGCAAATAGGTGAAACATGATCATAAATGACATGGGATGATAGCTAGTGATTCGCATATAACATCATATGCAAGATAACATAAGGCTTATGAGAGATCATAAACTTGCATATTACATTATAAGCCTCAAAACATGCATAACATTCAAACTTAGAGAATAGGTGATACATGGTCCTAGATGACATAGGATGATGACTAGAAGTTCGCATATAACATTATATGCAAGTTATCATAAAGGTTATGAGAGTTCTCATGTTGCATAATGCAACATTTCAAATCAAAGGTCATAGCTTTCTATGCACAAAGTCAAGGTGATAGCTTTACAAACTTGCATAGGGTAAACATATGCATAACATGTTAGAATCAAAGCACATATCATACTTAGGCCCAAACTCAACTTGCAACATGTAACATTTAACTTCATAGTTAGAATCTAAGAGTAGTATAGGGCTTACAATGCTATGAAGACTATAATTAATATAAAATAAGATTGAGACGAAGCCACTAGCAACTCTAAACACTTCCAAATGACAAGCTCCAATGAAAACCCTTGAGAAACAAGCAAAAGATCCTTGCTTTGATGAAGAAAGATTGAACTCTGGCCTTAATTCAAGCTTAGAAACTCTCAAACAAGCTTAGGAATTCTCATATTTTCATGAAGAGGATGGAGGCCATGATCAAGAGACATTTTGGCATAGTTTAGTTGTAGGATTGATTTATGATGACTTAGGCTTGGTATTAGGGTCTTTTTATAGGTGATTAGGTTAGTTTAGACCATAGGATTAACCATAAAACACATCAGGTCCGTCAAATCCCGTCAGAAACTTCTAGAGCAAGACTCAACTCGTCATAAATGGTGCACCAGAAAAACTGGTCCGACCGGGGGGGGGGGTCGACCCCTGGGTCGACATGGGTGTCGACCCATGGAGGGGGGAGTCGACAGTGGTGTCGACCCCTGTGTCGACCCTGCCTGGGGCGGGAAAAATTCCCGCCCTTTCTGCCTTGGTTGCAATTCGAATCTGAATTCGAATTTGAACTGTTTTCGGGCTTGTAATTTTCTGAAAACTTCATTGGGCCATAACTTGGTCATACAGACTCCGTTTTTCGAAAACTCAGACTCTATTTCGCGTATTTTTCCGAGACGAACGCAATGGCACAGCCCGTTTCCCTTGATTTAGATTTTATAATTTAATTCTGCCTTGATTTACATTATAACATGTTACTAAAAATACGGGTTGTTACATTTAGCCTTCCTTTGCTTCGGAAATAGCGATATATATATATAATCTATTCAATATTCGATTATCATTTCTTATATGACCTAAAACCAATGTCGAACGACATATTTTATCATTAATGTTTCTATCAATTTACAAACTTAAAGATTTCCATTTAATACAGGAAATATATTATATCTCAATTATTCGTCTTTGTTTCTACTACAATACGCTTCCATATTTCCCTTTATAACTAGTGCAATACGCTGCTATATTCCCCTTTATAACCACTGCAATACGCTGCCATATTTCCCTTTTATAACTAATCTCGACGTATATGTTCATTACAAACTAATACCATCCCTTGATAGTAGTGAAATCGTTCAAGTTGGGTATTTTACTTACCTCCCAGACCTTGATCGACAACGTTCTTATATTAGAATAGATGTACGTCTGTAACTCTAAACTCCCTTTTACTTATAATATTCATCAAACCATATTTCTTGCTTTATGGTTTTATAACACCATATCCTTACTTTGGAAACTCGGTTATTATTTATTTAAACATAAACCCTTTGCTTCATCTCCCTTACATAATTTCATTTATAACTTCTTTTATCAAAAATCATTTACTTTCTTCGTCCTTTGACATTTTTCTCTTTATTCGAATTACTTTACTTGGTTCAAGTACACATCTCATTACAACTCAATACCTGTTTAGTCTTTCATACTTCTTGGAAAATATTCCTAGTTTCCGTTATAACTATTTCATATGCAACGTTTCCTTTTAAAACATTATTTGAAATTTGAATATTATTTCTTATAGAAATCTGATTTCGTTAAATCTAAAATCAAATACCATTACTGGTAAAAATCCCATCCATCCAAGTTAATCCTTGAATTTATAATCCAACTTTGTTTCATAACTACGCTTTCAAGTCAACCCCTCCTGAATTATAAACTTAGTTTATAACTTGATCTTGATTACATATCCTATTTTAAATCTATTGGTTTTAAAATCAATATTAACTATCTTATTAGATTCTAAAAAATAATCCTGACCATAAATACTTTCATAATCCTCGACACAGCCGAATATCCAATTATAAATCAAATGGATTTAATTTAACCCCTAATTACATCCTGAACGTTGAAATAAATTTCACCATTCCCCTTTAAAATGTATGCTTGAATTCATATTTTTCCAAATTTCCCAATGATGGTTATTTTATCGTTTTTATATCAAACTGCTTGTTTTATATAATTAAAACAAGTTATTGTTCTAGCCCGATAAATATTAAATTTCTATTATTTAAATATAATAAATAATAGATCCCGTTTAAACTTGAATTCCTTTCCAATATATCTACGGTATTTAAATACCTGTTATTTCAGGGCCATGTTATTCAAACATTTCAAGCACATGATAATCAATCACATATTATCGGTTGTATCAAACAATGCAATATATAAAATAAAATAACAATATAATTGTTGAGGAATCCAGTTGGATCCCTCCAACCTGTTTTCTTGCATCCACAGATGTTAGTCACATATATAACATCCTTTCATATCGGTATTCAATAAACAGTTTGTATATATATTACCGTATATATTATTTCAGCCAAATAATTTAGTAAATCATCCAAGCAAACATCGCACATGGCATTCAATCAAATATTATAATATTTTAAAATAGAACTGAGTTAGTGAATTTACTCACCTTTATGCGTTAACCTTTAAATAACGATTTGCGTCAGTTGATTAAACCAGGCGTTCAATTCCTTGTTACGTGAGCGATGCATCACAAGCAAACCCGCCACTATTGTTTCCTTCGTAACCCTAGAAAACAACGTGCCCTTTATTTTGTTAACATGGACATGCGGATAAATCTATCCCATTTCCTTCTTCTTTTTCTTTACTTTCTATTTAATCTGGGTTTTACAAAATTCGGCCCACGAACCAACCATTCGACCTGGCCCATACCCCAACTGCACCCGCTCACCCTTGTCCTCCCTAAAGAGTAACCGCACCTTATTATGTGAAAACAAAACATCTTCGCAGGTTTGTAAATCCATCGTCCCATCCTTATTTACTTTTTTCCTTCATTTTTGGGCTAACGTGATATATATATATATATATATATATATATATTGGCCCATATTCATACTCGTTGGAGCCTAGACCCACTTGCAAAACTTCTATTCTTCTTCCATACTAAAAAGTAAAAACGCAGGTCCCAGCTTGTTTTCATGGCCATAACGCACGCCCCTTTATCCACTTTCATAATCGCCGTAGCCTACCCCAACTTATTCCTGTGACCGCGTTTTCCCACCTCATTCCAGTCTTTGCTTCATGCATTCAGACCCTATATTTTCCATCCTCACTTCCAGTTCCTACACCACGTTTCTCATTTCAAGCTCCTTCTTTCCCTAGCTCACATTATAATGCATGCCTCCACACAATGTTGCCACTCTCTCCTCATCTCGTTCATAACTTCTCCTCTGTACGCAAGTCTTCATGCATTCCTCCATCTATGCCATGCGCCTCTAGATCATGCACAACAAGTGAAACTTTATATTTTGGACACTTCTCTCTCTTATCACCATGCAAGCCTTCTTTTCCACCTTCATATCATCATCTCCTCATCTACCCTGTCAGCACATACTCCCATCCAAATACCGTGACCCACAACTTCATGATACATGCTCCCATCTGCCACTTCAAATCCGCAATTCATGTTGTACGTCCATCTCCCTATGGTACAATGCACAGCTCCCCTTGTTTCCATCCTACTCATGAATTTCCACTTCCCTTAACCTAGTGAAAACCTTATACCTCCTGCTATTTATCCAAACTCCACATGCCACAAGCCTCCCATCAAGTCACGCCATTAATAGATCCTAACATATTTTATTTTGCTGTGTTAATCTCTGGAGAAATGCCCTGTATTTATAGTCTCTTGATTCCTTGATGATCAAGTATTAGGCATATAGGAGGTTCTGTAGATTAGCTGTAAACTGGTATGAATTTTCATTTCGGTATGACTGTCACGATTAGAAAGCATAGGATGGCTTCCAAGTTTGCACGGAAATGAGGTTGCTGTATCAGTACTTGGTTCGTAAGGAATTTAAAACGTATAAGACCGAATACTATTTATTGATTGTGAATCCTCTCCTGTCCTAGCTTCTTTAGCTTACAAGTCTAGTTTTCTGATATGTGACAATTCACACTGCATGTTTGTTGCAGTGTTTTAGTACAGGAAAAAGGGTTTTTTGGTTTTGAGTCGTTCCTTTTAAATTATTCACGATGGTTTTTCAATATTGTGGCGAAATGGTTTAGGCACAATAGGTTAATTGGTTCATGTTTGCTTGAAATAAATGTTTACGAGATGTAGCATGTGTAGTTAATTGGTTCCTAAGAAATGTTATTGTATGTTTCTTTCCATCACACATAATTTCATCATTTTTTGGACTGCTATAGACAAAAATAAAAATACTATCGTGGCCATCGAGGTGTCATGATCTCAGAAATATAATATTTTCGGTAGGTTAACTTATATTGTGAAACCCCAAAATGTTGATATAGAGTGTAAAACACTCCAAATAAAAAGTTGCGTATTTAATTAATTAAAAATGATAATAAAATTCTAAAAATTAAATTATAACTACGCCTCAAAAGAATCCTGTCTAAATTCAAAACCGATATTTAAATATATTCAAATAACTGTTATGGTCCATATACGATTTCGTAATGACTTTCTGAATATTTGATTTGGACATATCTTGCAATCCATCAGATGAAATCTCCATTTTCCACTTTCATTAGAAAAATATAGTTGAATAGATTCCAACGTTTCTTGTTTCAAAGAAATCCGATTTATAACGGATCATGTATACTCAGTTGAAGTTCAGAACGTTAAATTACGAACTACCGCGATATTACGGGCTAGATTATATTTAATATATATTTTTATACGTTCAACTTCATTTTAATTAATATATAAATCCACTTATATTACGAATTCAATATTTAAAATGATTTAAATATTCAAATACAAACCGATAAAAATGCGGGACATTACATTCCTTCCCCCTTAAAAGAATTTCGTCCCCGAAATTACTAAGGTAGGGAAAATGATATGAATCCTATTATAACTAGATTAAATATCTTTTGTTTTACTTCTTGATTCCAGTTTCAACTGAACCGATTAATTCTAATTAAAAAATTAATTTCTTCTTATTATCGAATATTTTCGAAAATTCTGAAAATTTCCTAACAGCTTAAATTTTCAGAGAATTTCGCTAGTATCTCCTCTGCACGTCTCATTGGTACCACTACAACTTGCCTCTCTGGGCATTTTCCAATCGAAAAGAAAATCAAACAACCAAACGGCTTGCCAAAGAAATCTCATACTCGTATAAAATATAGAGATGTACCTTTTTGCTGGGCATTCAACTCTATCAGTTTCATCTGCTATCCATTCAGCCTATACCATTTTATTTCCACTTGATCTCCATTCAAATTATCCTTGAACCACATCATCCACTTATAACTCCATTCAAACTCCAATTCCAAACTCAATTCCAATTCTTAATTCATCAATTCGATTCCATTCCGGATTACCTCTAATCCAAACCAGTTTTATTTAACTTAGTTAAAATTTCTATTTATTTACTTCATAAGTAAATTTTAAATTCCGGAATTCAAAATCCAGGGTTTTATTTCAAATCAGTTTGAAATCTATATAATAATAGCAATCCAAAATATTTGAATTTTCGAACAACTTATTTTCTTAAAATAATCCAAAACAAAATCTCTGGTAGTAATTCGTCACTTAGCAACTCGAAAATGAACACCGATAATGCCGCGGTTCATCATCGGAATTATTTTCCAGCCATCAAAGTGAGTTCAATACTATATTATGTACAAACTCATTTTTAAACACTTCATTTTGAAATTACATCAAAATATCTTTTACCATACTCGGAAAACAATTTCAAATCTCCCAGATTTTAAAATTCCCAAATATTATTTCTAACTCTTTTCCAAGTTTCCAAAGTTTTAATTCCAATTTTGATTTTAAATTCAGATTTAGTTCATCTGATTTTGCATATTATACTTATATAATATTTCGATTGGTTATTTATATAACCAACTCAATTATAATTCTTATTCGATCATAATAATGAGCACATATCCAATATATTATAATAATATCAAGTTATATACTTCTTTTTATATTAGAATATATTTTGGGAAAAATTATTTTATCCACCCAGCTTTTTAAAACAATATTGTGTTGAATTACTCTATCCAAGCGTTTATAAATCCCTATCAACCCCATCAGCTAAACGCGTTGACCTGAAATTTATATACCACTCAACAGATCAATCAACACAATATAAAACAGTTTTTATACTAATTTACAAATACGTGCTCATATATATACACTCAAACTCAATTTAGAGTATTACTAACTCCTTCTCTATTGAGTTATGCCACAGAGCCAAGGTAATAACTTAACCTTCAGCTCTGATACCAACTGTAATGACCGCGGGATTTTCGACCTAGAAAATCAACATAAATCCCATGTCGACTAATCAAGCATCGAAAATACCGGGTCATTAATACGAAGAAGTTAGAGGATGAGAAAGATAAGATAGAACTAATGAAATAGAAGAAGAAGAAGAAGAAGAAGAATAACACAACCAAATAGAATCAGAGTAAACATGAAACTCACAGCTGAATGAATAAAATATACTATATAACAAAATCTTTAAATACAAATCTAAATTTGTATATACATACCATATCAGAGTATAACTCATATACATTACAGCGGAAATAATCTCTAAATAACTAAAGGTGAAGCCTCTTGCTTTGAGCTCCTCCCAGTGAATCTGTAAAGCCTGAAACACTTGACTGTCCGTACAAATTTGGGCACCCAAGAGTTTAGGAAAAACACAAACAAAATAAACTCTGGGTCAGTCATGGGACTGGTGTGAGTAAATTCCAACCATATCGTTTAACTTTGAAAATCCTTTAAAAATAAAATGATAATAGTAAGACCAGCCCACACATAAACACGAACGGTTTTTGCCTTACTATAACCAAACCATTTTTGATATCAAAATCCAGTGATATTATAGTAATGTCTAATCAAATAAATAACCAAATAGCAGAACGCTTGCATCTTGCGCTCCACATACATAGTATAAAATCGAAAACCGCAGGGCGCTTATTGGAGATTGGATTCCAACTATGACAAGGTATGGGACCTCCTCCCGATCAGTGTACTCTAGAGGGGATACACTGGGGTTCAACAAGAACATCTTGCAACCTGGCCCACACATGACTAACCACTCATTTCTCTTGAGTGTATTGAATATATTGCCACCTACGGTTGGGCCCACATAACCGTTATCCGAAGATACATAAATGAAAGAAGAACAAATACGAATTTTCTCTATATGGTGATAATACACCTAATGGGAATGACCCACATAGCCATGCTGCCTGCCCGATTTTTGTCATTTCCCGATTGTGATGCTTGAGATTATAATCGCTCCAGAACATTTGATCACAGTTCACTTTGAATGTCACATCGTCAAACCCGTCAAATCACTAATCGATTTCCAAAAATATCACGGGTATAAAAAGCTAAGAGGAACGAATTCCTCCGCCACCAGACGTAATACCTTTAAGAGATCAATCGTACGTGATTTGTTAGGTATACTCTGTCAGACACTCGTCCATACAAGTTGTCCTGGGACTGGACAAACAGAAAGAACCATTCTCGAACAGAACGACCCTTGCATTTCACTCCGTCTTCAATTATCTTCAGCGTAATCTAATTCGCAGCGCCTATGTCTATACAGAGCGGTTTTCGGATAATATATCCAACCGGTCTCTCTATATTGACAATGGTGGTCAAAACACTTCGATAGTCGGTTATTTAACTATCGAAGTAAAAACAACATCTATTCAAATGTACAACCAAACATCACACGAACACTGGCCCTTTTATTTAATACTTACTTTCTTGTTTCCCATATTATTATAAACTCTTCTTTATTTCCCTTCCTCGGAAGTATTATATCATATTTCAAAAACTCCTTTAACCTTCCTTTACTTCGGAAATAGTGATATATATATATATATAATCTATTCAATATTCGATTATCATTTCTTATATGACCTAAAACCAATGTCGAACGACATATTTTATCATTAATGTTTTTATCGATTTCCAAACTTGATGATTTCCATTTAATACGGGAAATATATTATATCTCAATTATTCGTCTTTATTTCTACTGCAATACGCTGCCATATTTCCCTTTATAACTAATGCAATACGCTGCTATATTCCCCTTTATAACTACTGTAATACGCTGCAATATTTCCCTTTTATAATTAATCTCGACGTATATGTCTGTTGCAAACTAATACCATCCCTTGATAGTAGTGAAATCGTTCAAGCTGGGGTATTTTACTTACCTCTCAGACCTTGATCGACAACGTTCTTATCTTAGAATAGATGTACATATGTAACTCTAAACTCCCTTTTACTTATAATATTCATCAAACCATATTTCTTGCTTTATGGTTTTATAACACCATATCCTTACTTTGGAAACTCGGTTATTATTTATTTAAACATAAATCCTTTGCTTCATCCCTCTTACATAATTTCATTTATAACTTCTTTTATCAAAAATCATTTACTTTCTTCGTCCTTTGACATTCTTCTCTTTGTTCGAATTACTTTACTTGGTTCAAGTACACATCTCATTACGACTCAATACCCGTTTAGTCTTTCATACTTCTTGGAAAATATTCCTAGTTTTCGTTATAACTATTTATCTGTAACGTTTCCTTTTAAAACATTATTTGAAATGTGAATATTATTTCTTATAGAAATCTGATTTCGTTAAATCTAAAATCAAATACCATTACTGGTAAAAATCCCATCCATCCAAGTTAATCCCTGAATTTATAATCCAACTTTGTTTCATAACTACGCTTTCAAGTCAACCCCTCCTTAATTATAAACTTAGTTTATAACTTGATCTTGATTACATATCCTATTTTAAATCTATTGCTTTAAAAATCAATATTAACTATCTTATTAGATTCTATAATATAATCCTGACCATAAATACTTTCATAATCCTCGACACAGCCGAATATCCAATTATAAATCAAATGGATTTATTTTAATCCCTAATTACATCCTGAACGTTGAAATAAATTTCACCGTTTCGCTTTAAAATCTATGCTTGAATTCATATTTTCCAAATTTTCCAATGATATTTATTTTATCGTTTTTAAATCAAACTGCTTGTTTTATATAATTAAAACAAGTTATTGTTCTAGCTAGATAAATATTAAATTTCTATTATTTAAATATAATAAATAATAGATCCCTTTTAAACTTGAATTCCTTTCCAATATATCTATGGCATTTAAATATGTGTTATTTTAGGGCCATGTTATTCAAACATTTCAAGCACACGATAATCAATCACATATTATCGGTTATACCAAACAATGCAATATATGAAATAAAATAACAATATAATTGTTGAGGAATCCAGTTGGATCCCCCAAACCTGTTTTCCTGCATCCACAGATGTTAGTCACATATATAACATCCTTTCATATCGGTATTCAATGAACAGTTTGTATATATATTACGGTATATATTATTTCAGCCAAATAATTTGGTAAATCATCCAAGCAAACATTGCACATGGCATTCAATCAAATATTATAATATTTAAAATAGAACAGAGTTAGTGAATTTACTCACCTTTGTGCGTTGACCGTTAAATAACGATTTGCGTCAGTTGATTAAACCAGGCGTTCAATTCCTTGTTACGTGTACGATGCATCACAAGCAAACCCACCACTCTTGTTTCTTTCATAACCTTAGAAAACAACGTGCCCCTTTATTTTGTTAACATGGCCATGAGGAAAAATCTATGCCATTTCCTTCTTCTTTTTCTTTACTTTTCTTTAATCTGGGTTTTACGAAATTCGGCCCACATGCCAACCATTCGAACTGGCCCATACCTCAACTGCACCCTCTCACCCTTGTCCTCCTCGAAGAGTAGCCGCAACTTGTTATGTGAAAACACAACATCCCTACAGGTTTGTAAATCCATCGTCTCATCCTTTTTTTTCTTTTTTCCATCATTTTATAAAACTGGGATAATGTGATACGTATATTGGCCCCATATTCATACTCATTGGAGCCCAGACCCACTTGCAAAACTTCTCTTCTTCTTCCATACTAAAAAATAAAAACGCAGGTTCCAGCTTGTTTACATGGCCATAACGCACGCCCCTTTATCCACTTTCATAATCGTTGTAGCCTTCCCCAACTTATTACTGTGACCGCGTTTTCCCACCTCCTTCCAGTCCTTGCTTCATGCATTCAGACACCTATATTTTCCATCCTCACTTCCAGTTCCTACGCCACGTTTCTCATTTCAAGCTCCTTTTTCCATTCCAGCTCACGTTATAATGCATGCCTCCACACAATGTTGCCACTCTCTCCTCATCTCATTCATAACTTCTCCTCTGTATGCAAGTCTTCATGCATTCCTCCATATATGCCTTGCGCCTCTAGATCATGCACAACAAGTGCAACTTTATATTTTGGACGCTTCTCTCTCTTATCACCATGCAAGCCTTCTTTTCCACCTTCATCTCGTCATCTCCTCATCTACCCTGTTAGCACATACTCCCATCCAAATACCCTGACGCCCTACTTCATGATACATGCTCCCATCTGCCACTTCAAATCTGCAATTCCTGTTGTATGTCCATCTCCCCATGGTACAACGCACAGCTCCCCTTGTTTCCTTCCTACTCATGAATTTCCACTTCCCTTAACCCAATGAAAACCTTATACCTCCTGCTATTTATCCGAACTCCACATGCCACAAGCCTCCTATCAAGTCATGCCATTAACAGATCCTAACATATTTTATTTTGCTGTGTTAATCTCTGGAGAAATGCCCTGTATTTATAGTCTCTTGACTCCTTGATGATCAAGTATTAGGCATATAGGAGGTTCTGTAGATTAGCTGTAAACTGGTATGAATTTTCATTTCGGTATGGCTGTCACGATTAGAAAGCATAGGCTGGCTTCTAAGTTTGTACGGAAATGAGGTTGTTGTATCAATACTTAGTTCGTAAGGAATTTAAAACATACAAGACCGAATACTATTTATTGATTGTGAATCCTCTCCTGTCCTAGCTTCTTTAGCTTACAAGTCTAGTTTTCTGATATGTGACAATTCACACAACATGTTTGCTACAGTGCTGTAGTTCAGGAAAAAGGATTTTATAACTATATTTTTGTTTTGAGCCATTCCTTTTAAATTATTCACGATCGTTTTTCAATATTGTGGCGAAATGGTTTGGGCATAATAGTTAATTGGTTCGTGTTTGCTTGAAATAAATATTTATGAAATGTAGCATGTGTAGTTAATTGGTTCCTAAGGAATGTTATTGTATTCATCTTTCCATCACGCATAATTTCATCATTTTTCGGACTGCTATAGACAAAAATAAAAATACTATTGTGGCCAGCGAGGAGTCACGATCTCAGGAATATAATAATATCGGTAGGTTAACTTATATTGTAAGACCCCAAAATGTTGATATAGGGTGTAAAATACTCCAAATAAAAAGTTGTGTATTTAATTGATTAAAAATTACAGTAAAATTCTAAAAATTAAATTATAACTACGCCACAAAAGAATCCTGTCTAAATTCAAAACCGATATTTAAATATATTCAAATAACCATTATGGTCGATATACGATTTTGTAACGACTTTCTGAATATTTGATTTGGACATATCTTGCAATCCATCAGACGAAATCTCCATTTTCCACTTTCACTAGAAAAATATAGCTAAATAGATTCCAAGTTTCTTATTTCGAAGAAATCCGATTTATAACGGATCATGTATACTCAGTTGAAGTTCAGAACGTTAAATTACGAACTGTCGCGCTATTAAGGGCTCAATTATATTTAATATATATTTTTATACTTTCAACTTCGTTTTAATTAATATATAAATCGACTTATATTACGAATTCAACATTTAAAATGATTTAAATATTCAAATAAAAACCAATAAAAATGCGGGACGTTACACATAACGTGAAAGTATATATCCCGGATAACATCTAGACATCGGACACCGTATATACTTTATTCCCTCAGGTTTCGAGGTTGATCTACCGCCCCAGCTTTCGATTTTCACTAGAGATTATGTATACAACCTAATCGCTAGTTTACCATCAATCCGAGGTGTGAGGTTCGTCGATGTCACGGTATACACAAAGCTACGCTTCAATAAGCCATGCTTTGATCATCACTAGCTCATTTCATAACTCGAGTATGTCACATTGGCAATTCACGACATATCAGTGATTTCTATCAATACATAACCTCTAAGTTCGCATATCTTAGAGACGAGAATAATATATTGCCACAAATTCGATATATATTAATAGAGATTAGTGTTACGCAGTCAATTTCAATGTCAGACACACAATCCATACAAGTCCGTTCTGGGTCTGAATGAACAACAATCCGAAAATCTGTAAATATATTCAGATCTCATGCCACTTAAAACCTTGTATCGGGTGATCGGCCCAAATGAGACATTATCCATGTATCTGAATAATTGAAGATTCTCGGTCTTCACTTATCGATTTCCAAGTCCGGTTTCTTTATAACATCGTATTATTACTTGGAATGGTTTTCGAACATATATTCGATCCCATGTAATAAACGCATTTTAAAACAATAGGTGTGGATCATTTCGAATTCCGATTTAAATCTCCTTCTAAATCGTTATCAATTTATCAACAAAACCAAGTTGGATTCGTTCAAATTCATAAATTATTATAATTCTTCTTTTGAAATACAATATTCAAATTCTCCAACCTTATTATTTCAAAAGATATTTTCCCTATTTGTCGTTATCATTTCTATAGATTTCAAGATTAGCAAAGCTTAATTTGGTTTTAACTTCCATTCACGAGAATTCAACAATTGATATTTCAAATAGAGTTTTAAACTTCCAGTGTCTTATTTAAAAGTGGAAATTTGTGTTAAGGGCTTATCATTGGGGTCTAATTTTTTTGCCGGACATGACATTGTCGAAACTACTTTTAAGGATAAACATTAGTGCGCTCTTTATTTCATAAACCCTTTCCTTTCTCAAATTGTAAAATTGATCTTCATTAAACAATTAAACATAAGATTTTCAAAAACATCTCATGCTTCAAACGAATCCAGTAAACATTCATTGGAATTAGTTGATTTTCTTTGTATCTCATGATTCGATTATTCCTGTTTGAAGAATCGATTTTCAATCCTGTTATTGCCAAACGATTTATTTTGTCACGTATATTGGATCTAAACATTCGCCTGATGATGCATATTTGTAGCGTATCTCATGAATCATTTTTCTATTAGATCTATTTTTTTTTTGGGTTTTTTGTGGAGTTTGATGTAATGAGAAGTTCTGTTCCTGTGCATGGACGTAAGTTAGTGACATAACTGACGATGAAACTTTATTGACAGGTGTTCTGTTGTTCTTACTGATGATTTTGTAATGGCTGATGTTGAAACTTTAATAATTAATTTGATAATGAATTTCTAATGGCTGATGATGTTATTCAGATAATTGAGAATGAGTTTGTAATCTATAAAATGGTTCTACTATTTTTTGAAGAAAGATAATGTGACGGCCCGCCCCGCACCAGTCTGCATTTCCTCCGAAGGTGCGCTGTACATATGCCCGACTAGCACAGAACGGTCGCCAAAGAAAGGAAAGAAGGGAATGAACTAAAAACGAACCTGTAAAATGTCTCACAGCGCATGGAACAAAATATAATAATAACATAATCTTGACATAAAACAGGCGAGACAGTGCATAAGCTGAAAACTAAACCAACATAGCAGCGGAAATCCAAATACAGGTTATTACAACTTTCCAAATTACTGTCTCTAAAGCAAAAGAAAGCTAAAGTAGAAGATGCACTACTAATGCCCAAGCAGTGATCTTTAACAACACAGGGAGAATATCTATATGTATCATACGTGGAAGCCTTCTGCTCATCTCCGGATCAGCTACTCGTGCATACCCAGCCAACCTGTCTCTAGTCTGCTCGTGAGAGCACCCAGAGTAATAAGAAGAGACATAAAACTCTGGGTCAGACAAAAAGTCTAGTATGAGCGATAAGCAGCTAAACAGAACAATAATAGGTATACTAATCCATACCTGAACCTGGACCTGCAACCAAAGAGTTAGCACTACATACCGTACAATTCTCTAAGGTGCCACTGAACAGATGGTGTAAAGATAATGGGGGTGGGGGTGTGCATGTCATAATGATGGCAAACAAATCAAACATAGCAACCATCCTCACATCTCTCACTCAGTGCGTAAAGCCTACGATGTCCACCACTATCAATCACTAGACCCATCGAAGTAGTGACAGAGTTCGACTTGTACAACTACTGCTACTACCAAGCTTACCACATGGAGTCATGACCAAATCTTTACAAATGACCCCACTTCATTGGTCTATAGCTCTTTAGTCGTACCTAGGCCACTGTGGCCCTGAATCCGTTCACGTACTCCCTAAAAATACTGATTCAAAGTTACAGACATCGACAACCCCTTAGCACACGTCCCACGGCGAAGCCCAATCGTGAAGCTCACTCATTGGCTCCCAACTAGATCCTGAGTCATAGCTCCTCATTTGGACTTTCTTTGCATCTCAGGTTTTGGTTGAATTAGATTTGGTCTTCAGAAGAGTCGTCGCGTAGAAGTGGTCCTGAATTCGGTTCGGTTCAGATATATACATATAACACTTTTCGGTTCGGTGCAATGCTTCATAGTGTCATCCTGGATGCGGTTCGGTTCGGTGGTTCTCCTCCTTCAGACGTCGGTTCGGTTTGGATGCTCTGAAGTGGTTCGGTTCGGGTGTGCCTCTGCTTGAGTTCGGTTCGGTGGTCCTTCATCCGATCCGATGCTTCAGTTTGACTCGCCCCCGCCTTTGCTCCCGTTTCTGATCCGATCCGATCCCCATGCTAAGCTCCAATCTGATCCCAACCCAACTCCAACTCTTGCAACGGCCCTCCTTCTTGCCAAGTCTCAGCTGGTGCCAAGTTCCGATCCGGTTCGTAATCTCCTTGCCCTATCAACTAATCCGATCTGATCCGGTTTGAAACCCTGCACATTTCCTGCAACTTCCCAGCGACTATTTTACACCATTCGATGGGGTTTTCGACCAATTTATCACTTCTAAACAATCACAAAGCATACCATACAGTCATAGCATCATGGATAATCATTCACAAACACCAAAACAATAATCATAGCATGTAAAATGGATCAAACATACCCAAAACCCCATATTTTCCCTTAAGCATGTTTAAGCAAAACTAATGATATGATTAACAAAACTTAACCAAATCAAACAAAATTTCTAACAGAGGTCTGAAACATTATTTAAGAATTTATAAATATTTTTCCAGAATTTATTAATGTATAAATTCGCTAATCTTCACTAATTAACCGTAATTAGTGCAAAACTGCAAATCACTCACCTTAGCCACAAATAAAACCCCAAAACTGAAATGAATCTCTATTAGGCGCTGTCCCCAATGCAACACAGCAGCTCTAACCTTGCTTTGGTGCTATTTCTCCTTAATTTAATGTAGTTTAAGCCAAAACTTGATTAAGAAGTGATTAGAAGTTGATTTGGGCGTTGGAGGCCATTGCTAGGGTTCCAAGAATGAAAGTGGCGGCTGAAAGAAATGTTTTCTAACCCTAATCAGCCCCTATACATCTCTAATCCCGAAATGGGTCATGGGCCTTCTTGCTAATCACCCTAATTAGGCCCGGTTAAGCTGTTTTTCACCTTCTAAACCTTGTTTCATCCATATCTCCCAAACGGTGAGTCCGTTTGGCTATTGTAACCTTTCTACGGAAAGGTAAACCATCATTTGGAGCCAATGGAAGTGGTTTCAGGTCATAATTCCTTTCCAATCAAAAGTTATGGCCAAAACAGTACCAGCTAGGGGCAAAATGGTCATATAAAAATCGGGAAAAATCATGAACATGGGAAATGACCCCAATAGTCGTCTCCCAAAGTTACATGACCATACGACTTCGCATGTGAAAGAAATAAATGTTCTACGATCCTGTGATGCATATAATGCGGGTTGTTACAGATAAATCATTTAATCTTTTATTGATAATATTTTAAATATAGCTTAATTTACTAATGATTTTATAATATGTTATGTTGAAACTTTAATGATTAATTTGTTAAATATATACGTTTATCATTTTTGCCTAGAGATATATTTTAACAATGAAAATATGTTTATCATTTTATATTTTTTTGACAGCTTAAAAAGGTAAATGTGTTTATCTTTTTAAAATAATGATTGACATTTCAGCTAGGGCTGATATCAGAAACTGAATTTCTGACACATGGCTCCAATATCTTGTTGTAAGTGGTTCTGAGATGTCTCTTGCACTTTGATATAACCATGATTTGCTTCATCTCTTGTCTAACATCCTTCTTTAAATAAAAATGCTATTTAAAAAAACAAGGAGAAAAAAGAAACCATTAATATACATTTGTGAATTCTAGTTTGTTTAGTGTCAGTGCATTGTTTTAGAACATTTTCACCTTTCTTTAATAGAAGTAAAAAGAGTGAAAATAGAACTTTTGCATAAAACCATTCCTTTGTTTATTCACATTACAAGTCTCTCTATTTTATTACATTACTGTATCTTTTCTCTGTAGAAGTTTTGTTATCATTACATTGCTCTTATCTATCTTAATTTTGTGTTATTTATTTTTTCATTGTTAGTTACAACTATTTGTTTGTTAAAATTGGTATTTGCATTACACTTTCACTTGTCAGTACTCTATTTCAGCTACCTCTTCAAAAATGTCTGCAAATCTATTCACTACCTAAAAAATTCTCAGGTATCAAAATGGTTAAAATTGATTGGCACTTCATTATGTAAATTATATTTTGATAACAAGATAATTTTATTTAATTCGATACCTATATTCATTTAATCATCAAATAAATGTAAGCATACCATTTAACCAACCTCATTACTACTGGACTATTCATTTCATATGTAAGCACACCATATAACCAACCTCATCACTACTGGACTATTCATTTTATAAATTCCATGGTAATTAAACACTTCAAGGCGCCATTTTTAACAGAAAAAAGATAAATGGTTTTATCTTTTTTCTCAGGAAATCATATAACTTATACTTTTAATAGAAAAAAGATAAATGATTTTGTTTTTTTCTCAGAAAACCATTTAATTTTATGCTTTTTAACAGAAAATTCTATAGGGCCTATATATATACAACCTTGAAAAAACACATTGCCCTTCTATTGGTTATAAAAACAAAACTAATAATTATATGTATATATATAAACATTTCCAGGTTTGTACGCACATATGTATTCACTTGGTTCATAATACCTAGTCAATATTACATACATACATACATACACACACACGCACACACACACACACACACACACACACACACACACATATATATATATATATATATATATATATATAAGACCAAATAGATACAAGCATACCATTTAACCAACCTCATTACTACTGGACTATTCATTTCATATGTAAGCATACCATCTAACTAACCTCAATACTACTGGACTATTCATTTCATATATTCCATGCTAATTATAACACTTCAGGGCGCTATTTTTAACAAAAAAAGATAAACAATTTTATTTTTTTCTCAGGAAATCATATAACTTATACTTCTAACAAAGAAAAAATAAATGATTTTATCTTTTTCTCAGGGAATCATATAACTTATACTTTTAACAGAATAAAGATACGGTTTTATCTTTTTCTTAGAAAACCATTTAAGTTTATGGTTTTTAGCAAAAAAATCCTATAAGGCCTATACATATACAACCTTGAAAAAATACATTGCCCTTCTATTGGTTATAAAAACAAAACCAATACTTATATATATATATATATATATATATATATATATATAAACAATTCTAGGTTTGTATGCACATATGTATTCACTTGGTTCATAATACCTAGTCAATATTACACACACACACACACACACATATATATATATATATATATATATATATATATATATATATATATATATATATATATATAAGACGTAATAGATACAAGAATACCATTTAACCAACCTCATTACTACTGGACTATTCATTTCATATGTAAGCATACCATCTAACCAACCTCATTACTGCTAGACTATTCATTTCATAAATTTCATGCTAATTAAACACTTCCGGGCGCCATTTTTAACAGAAAAAAGATAAATGATTTTATCTTTTTTCTCAGGAAATCATATAACTTATACTTTTAAATGAAAAAAGATAAACGGTTTTATCTTTTACTCAAGAAATCATATAACTTATACTTTTAACAGCAAAAGATATGGTTTTATCTTTTTCTTAGAAAACCATTTAATTTTATGCTTTTTAACAGAAAATTCTATAAGGCATATATATATATATATATATATATATATATATAACCTTGGAAAAACACATTGCTCTTCTATTGGTTATAAAAACAAAACCAATACTTATATGTATATATATAAACATTTCCAGGTTTGTACGCACATATGTATTCACTTGGTTCATAATACCTAGTCAATATCACACACACACACGCACGCACACACATACACACACACACACACACACACACACACACACACATATATATATATATATATATATATATATATATATATATATATAAGACCAAATAGATACAAGCATATCATTTAACCAACCTCATTACTACCGGACTATTCATTTCATATGTAAGCATACCATCTAACCAACCTCATTACTACTGGATTATTCATTTCATAATTTCCATGCTAATTAAACACTTCAGGGCGCCATTTTTAACAGAAAAAGGATAAACGATTTTATATTTTTATCAGGAAATCATATAACTTATATTTTTAAAAGAAAAAAGATAAACGATTTTATCTTTTTCTCAGGAATTCATATAACTTGTACTTTTAACATAAAATCCTATAAGGCCTATATATACATACACACACACACACAAAACCGTGAAAAAACACACTGCCCTTCTATTGATTATAAAAACAAAACCAATACTTGTATGTATGTATGTATGTATATATAAACATTTCCAGGTTTGTACGCACATATGTATTCACTCGGTTCATAATACCTAATCAATATTACACACACACACACACACACACACACACATATATATATATAAACATTTCTAGGTTTGTACGTACATATGTATTCACTTGGTTCATAATATTTGATAGGAAATAATATAATCATTTATTCTGAAGTCTATAGGTAAAAGTCTGGAGAGAAAAAAAGTTCTTTCAACTTTTTTTGGTAGCAGCGTCATTTACGTTACCATCAGTGTCAAATTTCTGAGGAGGCTCGAATGTTTTCACAAAGATAAATACTTTTTGATTTCGTTTCGCAAGTACATTAGCATCAGATTTGATTTTAATTTTGGTGAGAAAGATGAATGAGCAGCAGATTTGATTTTGTTTTGAATGTTCATTAGCAGAAGATTTGAATTTGAAAGCATAAAGATGAAGAAGAAAGTGGATTTGAAATCGATTTGGGGTTTTTTTGAGCGTCGAGAATGCATACGAGATGAAAAATAGAAGGAAGAAGCATATGAATAAAATTTTGTCCTGGAAATTAATTATTTTAAGGTCGGGTCATAGAAACTAATTAGCACATGAAAGGAAGCCCTTACGGTAAAATGCCCCTATTTAAAATTGGAACTATTTAAATACATTCCATCCCAATAATCTAAATTCTTTCAGCGTATTTAACAAAACCTTTCCATACGTAAAACGATAGTTCATGGTTTATAATCTTCAAACCAAATCATTTCCAAGAAATGTTAAAATAACATTTGAAATGTTTACTAAAAGTGCTATAAAACAGCCATTTACAACACAGATTCAAAGTCATTCAAATATTTTAGCTCCAACCATTTTTAAATGCCAAAGTAAAATTTATTATATTTTTTTCTCAATTTTTAAATAATTTTTATCGACCCTTTTAATTCGATTTCTCATTTTGGTCGCCTAACTACTTGTATAGCGACCTATTCTAAATATGTTTTAAACGTGACTTGAAAACCATACGTTAGAATTTGAAAATTCCCTTTTTATTCAAAAACTATCATTAATAGGATTTCGACGTTTCTCGTTTCATGTCAATCCGGTTTAAAACGTTCAAGTTATATCATTTGAAAATTTTGTCGATATTAACGAACTGTCGCTACGCGATGCGTTCAATTCAAGTTATATAACGATTTAATATGAATCGGCTAATTTCTTTCCAAAATAAACTTAAATTTCATACCGTAAAAAATTATCTACATTCCAAATTTCCAAATTTCTTTCAGATTAAATTCGCTAAGTGAGATTTTCTTTCCAAAGCTCATTCAGTCATTTCAGCTACAATCATTTTTCAAATTGCACCAATTCTCCCCATAACCCAAAATTTTGAATTATTTCCTTCGAATCTAAACTCAAAACTCGATCCAACTGTTAAAAGTTTATAATAGCGGGAAAATACCGTTAAGGCTCCCTTTCATGAAATCGACTTGTAAAAATATTTCTGACTTATTTCACTACTTCAAGGTTCATCAATACAGTTATACTAAATGTTTACGTGAAACTGATATAACTCAAAATTATTTTCAACAACCTAAATCTTAAATTTCCAAACTTAAATTTTAAATCTTGTTCAAATAATAGTTTCTTTACATATTCGATTTCCAAAATCACTTTACTTCAAAATCATCCTTTTTGAATTTTCAAATATTCATTTCAACTAAATCCAAGTCTTGAAATAATATACTTCAAATCTCTTTCAATTTTCCATGATTTACCGTTAAAATCGTCCGCACAGAACTAAATATTGAATACATATCATTATTCGATCTTTAATTCAATTTCAGAATCGTTTTACGAACTTCGATTGGTCATCCTAAATTTCCAAAAAATTGAAATATAATTCAAAGTTTAATTTCAAATTCTTAGTTTAATAATAAAATTGTTATTTCCATAGCAAGGAGATTCATATCGATTATCCGTATAATCACAAAACTATGTTGTGTGTGATGCAACCATAACAAATCGATACGTTAACCAGATGACATTAGTTCATCCATTGCAAACACAACCATTGAAATAACCAATTTTATTTGTGCGCAAAGCGTTCTTTAAATAATTATAACAACCCGATTTTCAAAACCAATTTAAAATTTTTATTTTAGCAATTTTAATGGATTTTGAATATTTAAAATGATTTATTTTAAATAATAACGACCAAAAATTTATTTAAATCGAAGTTAGAACGTATAAATTTATTTTAATTATGAAACGAGCCTGAAATGGCGTGGTAGTTTGAAAATTCGATTTTAAATTTCAAATGAATGTACAGGATTCAAAATAAATCGGATTTCAATAAAAACAGAAATATTTGAATCTGTTTAATTATATCTTTCTAACGAATGTGAAAAATCCAGATTTCATAACGAGAATTGAAAGTTCTGTCTAGTTTAAAATTCAGAATAGTCGCTATGGAATTTATATATATTTTGTATAATATATAGCCCTTAAAAATAGCCATTTTGTAAACCACCTCCATTTTTGACGAAACCACTTTTGTTGGATCCGAAATGTCAAATTATTGCTAGATTGCAACTTTCATAATTTTTGGAATCAATATGTGAGCGTGGTGAATTTAAACGTGTTTGGTAATTTTAGTTTGAATTTAGTCGACTGGAAAAGGACCGTTTTTCAAACGGCCTCCAAATTCGATGAAATTAGATTTGTTAGGACCGTATAATCAAAACGTAGTTAGATTTATTTTTTGGGAATTTTTGGAGTAAGTATGTTGTGATGTCCCGTAACTTCCCCGGTAAGGAAAGCACGGATTACCTTGAGAACACGACAAAATAGAACGCAAACAGAAGAACATTTCATTGTTTATGACAACAATTCCATCAGAATACAAGAATAAATAGAGTATGAATAAATATACATTCGATAAATATCAGATATTACAATAAATTACATAGCAGCGGGAAAACAATACAAAAAACAACTGAAAGTAATGCACGGATACAGAGCTTTCCGAGCATCGTTCCAGCTGTAAATCAGGATCCTGTGAATATAAATCTGCAAAACCAAAACTACTAGCTGCCAGTGTGGAAAATAAGGGAACCCAGAGTTTAAGTTAAAACAATAAACTCCAGGTCAGTCATGTGACTGGTGTGAGAACTAAAACAGTTATCTAAAACTTTACTTTAAAAGAGAGTAATTCAAGGGACCACGCCGTATAACACGGAACAGGTTTCCTCCCAAGAACACTAGTGCATATAACAAAACAGCGCAATGCTTCTTGGAAAAATGAAGCTATTATAAGACCTAGGTCCCATCACACAATGCAACGCAAGCCGGAGGATAGGGTTTTCCCTTATAATAGCCAAACATGCTTGATACTTTTAAAACAAATCATTTGATACTATTATAGGTGTATAGTGTCAAAACAATTTCAATCATAAATATCAATCATAGACGACATGGGTACCATATATCATGTCGCCATACTAGTTCTACAATTAAAACCACAATATCACGTATTGGAAATTGGATTTCCGTCATGAGTCGAGGCAAGGGGCAAGCTCCTCTCTGGTTCGAGACACTCTAGCAAATGTCTCAGGACTACTCTCTCTGGGTAGCCTCTGGATCTTCAGGGTCGGTCCTCCCTTACGTTTGAGGATTAATTATTCCTGAACACACGTTTCCCGGTCCTAACAGACCTAAAATCGAGGTGCCTCGCATTCCAACAACCACATAGGTAAAAATAATATAAATGTCAGCCAGTTTAAGCACTGACACTACCTCTAGCTAGAAAGAAACGTCGTGTTCTCCCTGCAGTCACTATCCCGTTTTTGACTCATACCGAGGTGTGAGGCTCGCGAATTCACACTATACACAAAGTTGCGCCACACAGGTCGTGCTGTGATCATCAACCACAAGACTTTGCTTTTCAACAGAAGCCTTGATCATTTGCCACTTAGGCATGCCACACAGGCAATTCACTCCATGCGACTGATGTCCATCGATATACAACCTCTGAGCTCGTACGTCTCAGAGAAGGGAGTTAAGAAAGAGAATAAATTCTCCGCCGCCAAACAGATGTATATTTAATAGAGATCAATCAACATAGAATAAAATCCAATGTCAGACACACAGTCCATTTACAAGTTCGTTCTGGGTCAACGAAACCGGAGGCACTTTCCTTGCAATATCCATCGATCTCCAAGTACGTCTGGACGATCACCAACTGATTCCCTCCTCTTGGGTGTACAGCCCAATCAAGATCAACAGTAATCACCCAAACGATGTGAAGACTTCCGGTCTTCCACCACCATCTTCATCTTCGACATATCGTCGAATCGGTTATTCAGAATGGGTATAAACCCGACCTTTCCGAATAACCCGCGTATATAATAAACAAATGTTACACAAACACAACATACGCCTCATTCCAATTCATTAGTCACTAACCGTAAATTAGCAAGAGAACAATTCCCCAAATATTAACCCCGAAAGCCGAAACCAACATCAGATCAATAACTAGGAAACCATCCTTCCTAGCTAACCTACAGTTAGTTTCAAAATTTCACATTCTTAGGGAAAGGTTCCCATTAATTTTATCAAAGATAAATTCTTTAAAATTTATTCTTTAATCTTTCTTTGGATGTCATTTCAAACTGTATCCTATCTTTAACTGGGTTAAAGAACCAATGTCGTTTAAAACACGGTTCACGAAAAACCCAAAATCACATTCCATTCCATCAGCCTCTAACCGTAAATTAGCAAGTGAACAATCCCCTAAGTATTAACCCGAAGGCCGAAACCAACATCAGATCGATACCCAAGAAACCATTCAACTTAACTAATCTCCAGTTAGTTTCTGATTTTCTTAACTCATTTGGGTCTAGGAACAGTATTATTGAAGATATCGTTCACGACAACCCAAAATCACATTCCATTAATTATCAGGTTAAAGAACAAGTGTTATTCAAAACACCGCTCACGATAAACCCAAAAACCAATTTAAAGTCAATTCCAATTAAACACTAATTAACTGGACAATTTCACTAAATCTTAATCAAAAAATTTATTCTTTTCTAAACTGGGTTCAAGAACAGTGTTATTTAAGACACCATTCACGACAAACCCGAAATCTCATTTGATATTAAATACAAGGCTCTAAATAGAAAGTATATCGGCTTATATTCAATATCAAATTCTGAAATCAACAAATATCGTATTGGAATAACGATATATATATCTTTCAAATTCCCTTAACCATATCTGTATAATCACGAAATCCAACATCGAAATATTCTGAAGATAATTTCGATTCAAATCCATTCCAATTCGTATACTGGAAATTCTGGTTATATTTAAAACTACTTCAAATTCAATTTATTTATTTCAAAAAAATAAATTGATTTTAATTCTAGTTCAAAACTAGTTCATTTCAATAAATATCTATTTTTATCTTTTCAAATATGGAGTTTTTCATCCCAGTTTTTCCCAAATCATTTCTTATGATTTTACACAAATTATTACTATTTTTAATAATTTTATCAAGGCCCGTACAGTCGATTTCCATCAACGGCCATCAAACTGCACTTACAGCGACCTTTTCCAAATTCGATTTGGACATAATTCCAAATCCAACCATTAGATTTCAAATCTCTAATTTCGTTAGAAAGCTCTTTTCGATACGAACCCAACGGTTCCGGTTTTAGGAGAATCTGACGGTCGGATCTCCCGCAATATCCATTCGAAGTCAATGGTCGAAATTCATGAACTACCGCGGCGCGGTGCGTTCTATTCAGGCCATTATATTATATATATAATATATATATAATATATATTTCGTCGATTTCCATTTAAAACGAATTTTATAAATCGCTTTAAATTCGTTTCAAAAATAATTTCAACTTCCATTTCAAATTCAAATCAAAACTGGATTTTCCCTAATAAATTCTTTTTAAATTCTTTTCAAATTGATTTCAATTCAAATTGATTTTTAATTCAATTTCAGTTCGTTTTCAATTCAATTTGAATTTCAAATTAATTCAATTTCAGTTCGAATTCATTTCTATTCAATTTCAATTCGAATTCATTTCTATTCAATTTCAATTCGAGTTCATTTCTATTCAATTTCAATTCGAATTCATTTCTATTCAATTTCAATTCGAATTCATTTCTATTCAATTTCAATTCGAATTCTTTTCTATTCAATTTCAATTTTCATTATAAAATCGACAAAATTCCCGTTCGTGTTAAAGTGGCATGTAACTACTTAACACGGCTTCACATTTTAATATCCAAAGAATATTATTTTTAAATTATTCGATAATTCTGAACTGGAATCAGACACAGTCAATTATCATATAATTTCAGTTATATGGATTTCATCAAATTCATATATACAACAATAACGATAAACACCCAACCATCATCCAAAGTGCGTTCTACACTGTATAAGCATCAAATATAAATATTTAACGCTTATAACAGCCTGTCAATCAATCGATCGACATACGGCTAATTATTGGGACTAGTGTATTTCATATATCATCCCAATACCCGTGTGGGGTTTCAAACAATCCAACCCAGATTTTATTTGTGCCGTTGGGCGATGTGTAAAATTTATCGTCCCAATCAATATCAGTCAAATGTGTGTATATAAAAAAATCGTCCGATTTGTTTATATTTATTTCATTTTAAATACACGTTAAAAATTCTATTTTCAACTATAAAATATTTTTAACTATATTAATATTTTATTTCATTTCACATCACACAATCAACTACACATCAAAATCAAACAAACAAGCATACAAGCCGTCCATGGTCTGGGGACGACGGGTGTTACTAAACACCATCTGCATCCTAGTATATATTTTAATTAGAAAACAAGATTTAAAGTGAGAAGTTCTCACCAATTTGCTAAACCAAACGCCACGACTCTTCTTATGTAGAAATCTTCGTCGTGCTCGCCTTTTGTCAATTTCATTGTCCGTAGCCACTACATATATAAAAATCTCACTTTTATATTGTTGCTACGTATATAAAAATCACATTTTTATAATCACTCTATATGGATAAAAATTCTATTTTTATACTTCTACTATATAGATAAAAATTATATTTTTGCACCGCTACTATATAGATAAAAATTATATTTTTACACCGCTACTATACAGATAAAATTATATTTTTACACCGCTACTATATAGATAAAATTATATTTTTACACCGCTACTATATAGATAATAATTATATTTTTATATTTCTACTTCATATATAAAGATCGAATTTTTATATCATCGCTATAAAAATCACATTTTTATTTCAACATATATATAATAAAAATCAGATTTTTATTACGCTACATAAATAAAGATCAAATTTTTACTATCTATATAATATGAAAGTCGTATTTTTAATCTTCTACATCATATAAATTTTTTGCCTTTCTTTGTATAAAAATATCGCCTTTCTGCTAATAAAAATATCGCCTTTCTACTAATAAAAATATCGCCTTTCTACTAATAAAAATATCGCCTTTCTACTAATAAAAATATCGCCTTTCTACTAATAAAAATATAGCCTTTCTTTAAAACCAAAAGCAAACCTTTCTCACTTCGCTATCGTATATAAATAAAACCCCTCATTTTATTTTCAGTATTAGATAAAATAAATAATTAAAAGAAACTGAATTAAATAAAATAAAAATTAAATTTTACCTTTGTTTTGAAGGAGGGAGGGTTCACCGCCGTCGACTGAAAGGGGGCGTGGCCGTCGTAGGAGACGGGGCGGAGAGTTTGTGGGCGGAGGGCTTTGAAATCGAAAGGGGGGAGAAGAACGGAGGTTGAAGAGGAGGAGAAGGGGAGGAGAGGGGGATCGGAGGCGAGAGAAGGAGGCTGGGGCGCGGCGCCGCGTTTAGCGGCGGCGGCGGCTGTCGCGCGCGGCGCGATGGCCCCCCTTCTTCATTTTTTATTATTTTGTTTTGCTTTCTATTTTGAAAAGTAATGGGGGGGATGTGTTGACCGATTTGAAGAGATAAAGGGGGTCAGGGTTTTTAATTAATTTTGTTTATTTATTTATTTAATTTCAAAAAGCAACCTTTAATTTCGACCTCGAAATCGAACCCACCGCCTGTCGTCTATAGCTAATTACCCCCATTCCGAACATAATGAGATATGTATCGTAGGATGATTCGATCATTTCGATCTGTTTTCATCAAAATCAAAATATAACTCTATATATTGAATTTGGACACACATTTCAATTTACCGGGGCCACGTATGAACTCTAAAAATTCACAAAAAGTATTTTCTAGCTTCGTATTGACGATACGGTCCTAAAACCACAAATTTCATCAAATTCTGAGACCGTTTGAAAAATGGCCATTTTTCAGTCGATTAAAATCAACTAAAACTGTCAAAACACGTTTTCCTTCGCCACACTCACATAGTGATTCAAAAAATTATGAATTTTGGAATCTAGAAATATCTTGACATCACGGATCCAACAAAAGTGGTTTCGTCGAAAACCGAGGTCGTTTGCAAATTTTCCATTTTTAAGGGCCAGAATTCCATTGTGACTATTCTAATTTTTCAACTGGGCATAACTTTTGATTCCCGCTATGAAATTTCAATTTTTCGGATTCTTTGGAAAGATATTCTCAATTAGATTCTAATATTTTTGGTTTCACTAAAATCCGGTTTATTTTGCACCCGGTACATTCATTTGAACTTTGAAATCGAATTATCGAACTACCGCGCCATTTTCAATTCCATTTATAATTAAAAATAAATATTTATATTCTAACGTCGAGCTATATAAATATATACGTTCTAATTCTATTTAAGATAAATTTCTCATCGTCATTATTTAAAATAATTCATTTTAAATATTCAAAATTCATTAAATTCGCCAAAATAAAAATTTTAATTTGGCTCAGAATTTCCGGATTGTTACATATGTGTCCCTAGTAAGTTAAAATGTACGTTAAAATCAATTTTGAACGTTAAGTTAATTTATATTTTAATTTAAAGAAAAACTAATCGTAACAATCGAATTGGCTAACGGGACATATCCCATTGTGTCTGAAATGGGGGTAATTATCCAGGGGCGACAATCGTTGGGTTCGATTCGGGGTTCAAACGAAAAAGTAACTTTTTAAAATTAAGTTAAATTATATATATATATATATATATATATATAAAAACTAAGTCAACCCTTTATTCCCTCCACTCTCCCTCCCTCGTCGTTACTTAAAAAAAAAAACAAATCGCGAATGACGGAGTATCTCCCCCTCATGCCGCGATGCCACCGCGCAACCCCCCTTCTCCGATCCTCCCCCTCTACCTTCCTTCTCTCCCCTCTCTCCAAAGCGCGCCCAAAACCCCCAAACCCACCCCCAAGAAACAGCGGCCACCTCCCATAGATCGCCGCAGCACCACCAGCAAGGCCATCCGCCTCCTCCTCGATCCGCGCAACAGGAAACCACCCCTCTCTCTATTTCAATCCCCCTGAAAGTTTTTATTTATTTATTTTAAATAACCAGTATAATTTAATTAAAAAGCATTGTTGTTAAAAAACAGTTTTTTATATATATAATATCATTATAAAAATATGATTTTTATGCATATGGTTTAGATTAAAAATATGATTTGTATGAATATGGTTTAGATTAAAAATATGATTTTATGCATATAGTTTAGATTAAAAATATGATTTTTATGCATATGGTTTATATTAAAAATATGATTTTTATGCATATGGTTTAGAATAAAAATATGATTTTTATTATATGAAAGGCGAAATAAAAATATGATTTTTATTATATGAATAGCAAAATAAAAATTCGATTTTTATATATATAATAGCAAGATAAAATTTTGATTTATATATATATGATAGCGCCATTAAAAATTGATTTTTTATATATTATCATAGAATAAAAATAGGATTTTTATTATATATATATATATGTTATGATTTTTAGTTATATAAAAATACGATTTTTAGTTATATAAAAATACGATTTTTAGTTATATAAAAATACGATTTTTAGTTATATAAAAATACGATTTTTAGTAGACAAAAATAGGATTTTTAGTAGATTTTAAAATAACGAATGGAGCCGTGTCTTATTCCAGTTCAGAAATAGCGAATATTTTAAAATAATTGAAGCGACCCGAACTTCCCCGGTCTCCGAAGAGATGAGAAAGAACGAATTACTGTGAGGACAAGACAAATCAGAACGCAGACGAAAGAACATTTCACTGTTATTACAACAATTCCATCAGATACAAGAATATACAGAGTATGAATGAATATTACACAGAAATATCAGGGATTTAAATTACATTTAAATACATGATAGCGGAAAATAATACGATACACAACTAAAGGAGATATACGGATACAAAGCTTTCCGGATATCGTTCCAGCTATAAACCAGGATCCTGTGAATATAAATCTGCAAAACCAAAACTACTAGCTGCCCGTGTCGAAAATAGGGGCACCCAGAGTTTAGGTTAAAACAATAAACTCCAGGTCAGTCATGTGACTGGTGTGAGAACTAAAATAGTTATTTAAAACTTTACTTTAAAAGAGAGTGATTCATGGGACCACGCCGTATAACACGGAACGGGTTTCCTCCCAAGAACACCAGTGCATAGAATAAACAACGCAATGCTTTTTCGAAAAATGAAGCTATTATAAGACCCAGGTCCCATCACACAATGCAACGCAAGCCGGAGGATAGGGTTTTACCTTATAACAGCCAAACATGCTTGGTACGTTTTAAAACAAATCATTTGATACTATAATAGGTGTATAGTGTCAAAACAATTTCAATCATAAATATAAATCATAGACGACATAACATCCCATGCTACTATGTCGCCATACTAGGCTCTACAAATAAAGCCGAAATACACGTATCGGAAATTGGATTTCCATCATGGTGGCTCCTGATTCGAAAGATCGATCGCGTAATGCAATTGACCACGGCTTACGTCCCCACAAGAGAAAACACCGTCTGCACATCCGCACATTTGGGACCAGAGTACCACCGCGGCTTACGTCCCAGCGAGAGAAAACACCGCCTACTCTATCTATCCCTGAGCACTAGGCTCATCTCGGTCGACCGAATCCACGAAACCACTAAGGAGCCCATCCACTAAAAAGCATACTGATCAAACCACCAGTTTACCACCATACCGGGGTGTGAGGCTCGCGGATCAACGCTATACACAAAGCCATGCTATATCAGCTGCGCTTTGATCATCAACCACCAAACTTTGCTTTTCAACAAAAGTCTGGATCACTGCATCTCAGCATGCCACACTATCAATCCATATCGTACCACTGATTTCTGCCAATATATAACCTCTGAGCTCATATGTCTCAGAGAAGGGCGTTAAGCAAGAGAATAAATTCTCCGCCCCCAAACAGATATATATATTTAGCAGAGATCAACAAATACAATATAAAGGAATACAATGTCAGACACACCATCCATTTACAAGTCCGTTCTAGGTCTGAACGAAACCGGAGGCACTTTCCTCGCATATCCATCCATCTCCAAGTACGTCTGGATGACCACCAACTATTTCCATCCTCTTGGGTGTACAGACCAATCAGGATCGTCAGTAATTATCCAAACGATGTGAAGACTTTCGGCCTTCAACCACCGTCTTCATCTTCGACATATCGTCGAATCGGTTATTCAGAGTGGGTATAAACCCGGCCTTTCCGAACAACCCGCGTATAATAAAAATAAATGTTACACAAACACAACATACGCCTCATCCCAATTCATTAGTTACTAAGCATAAATCAGTAAGAGAGCAATTCCCCAAATATTAACCCCGAAGGCCGAAACCAACATCAGATCAATATCCAGGAAACCATTCTTCTTAACTAACCTTTAGCTAGTTTCTAAATTTCAATTCTTAGGGAAAGGTTCCCATTAATTTTATCCAAGATAAATTCTTTAAAATTTATCCTTTAATCTTCCTTTGGATGTCATTTCAAACCAAATTATGGTTTTCCAAACTAGTCGAGATTAGCGAACCACACCAAAGTAATTATTTATTTTATTTCCCAATCCCAGCCTATTCATCCCCTGAAGCAAAACTGGTAATACTCCATATTTAACACCACAGTATTATCGGTAAAATTAATTACCATTTCACGTTCAAATCTGATTAAAGATTTAACTATCGCTTTGGAGCAAAACTGGTAATACTCCATTCTCGCTCATTTTCTAAAGTTGATAATTTAAATTATCAATTTAATTGAAGATTCATCAAAACTCTTTTTACTGGGTTAAAGAACTTGTGTCATTTAAAACATAGTTCATGATAAACCCAAATCACATTCTATTTATTATCGGGTTAAAGAACTAGTGTTATTTAAAACACAGTTCACGATAAACCCATGAATCAATTCTGTTTTAAACCCATTTCAAATCCAATCAAATATATTAGAAATTTCGATTTATTTAAAACCCCTTTTTAAATCTAATTTATTTATTTAAAAATAATTGGGTTTTAAATTTAGTTCAAAACTAGTTCATTTCGATAAGAATCCATTTTTATCTTTTCAAATATGGAGTTTTTCACCCCAATTTTTCTCAAATCATTTCTTATGATTTTACACAAATTATTCATATTTTTAATAATTTTATCAAAGCCCGTACAGTCGATTTCCATCAACGGCCATCGAACTGCACTTACAATGACCTTTTCCAAATTTGATTTGGACGTATCTCCAAATCCCACCGTTAGATTTTGAATTTCTAATATTCGTTAGGAATCTCTTTTCGATACGAACCCAACGGTTCCGGTTTTAGGAGAATCCGACGGTCGGATCTCCCGTAATGTCCGTTTGAAATAAATGGTCGAAATTCACGAACTGCCGCGGCGCGGTGCGTTCTATTCAGGCCATTATATTATATATATAATATATATTTCGTCGATTACTATTTAAAATGAATTTTATAAATAGTTTTGAATTTGTTTCGAAAATAATTTCAACTTCCATCTTAATTCAAATCAAAATTGAATCTTTCCTTATAAATTCGTTTCAAAATTCATTTCTATTCAATTCAAATTTTAATTCAATTTGAATTCATTTCAATTCGTTTTAAATTCAATTCGAATTCATTTTCAATTCGATTCAATTCAAAGTGGTTTTCTATTCGATTCCATTCAAATTGGTTTTCTATTTGATTCAAATTCGTTATATATTCAATTGAAATCAAATTCGTTTTCTATTCAATTCCTTTCGAAATCGTTTTATATTCTATTCATTTCGAAATCGCTTTATATTCAATTCATTTCAAAATCGTTTTCAATTCAATTCATTTTGAAATCGTTTTCAATTCAATTCATTTCGAAATTGTTTTCAATTCAATTCATTTCGAAATCGTTTTCAATTCAATTCATTTCGAAATCGTTTTCAATTCAATTCATTTCGAAATCGTTTTCAATTCAATTCATTTCAAAATCGTTTTCAATTCAATTCATTTCGAAATCGTTTTCAATTCAATTCATTTCGAAATCGTTTTCAATTCAACTCATTTCGAAATCGTTTTCAATTCAATTCATTTCGAAATCGTTTTCAATTCAACTCATTTCGAAATCGTTTTCAGTTCAATTCATTTCAAAGTGAATAAAATCGATATAAATATCGTTCACGTCAAAATGGCATCAATCTAATCAACACGGCTTCATATATTTCTATTTTCGAATATTCTATTTCAAATATTTCTTTTTCAAATATTTCTTTTTTTCAAATATTTCTTTTACAAATATTTCTTTTTTTCAAATATTTCTTTTACAAATATTTCTATTTCAAAATATTCCGTTCAACATATGACTAATCTCAACGGATGAGTACAGTCAACACATGAACCTTTATATTATATGGACAAAGATGTAAATTTTATTATCAAAATATTTCGTTCAACACATGACTAATCTCAATGGATGAGTACAGTCAACACATGAACCTTTATATTATATGGATAAAGATGTAAATTTTATTATCAAAATATTTCGTTCAACACATGACTAATCTCAACGGATGAGTACAGTCAACACATGAACCTTTATATTATATGGATAAAGATGTAAATTTTATTATCAAAATATTTCGTTCAACACATGACTAATCTCAACGGATGAGTACAGTCAACACATGAACCTTTATATTATATGGATAAAGATGTAAATTTTATTATCAAAATATTTCGTTCAACACAGATTTTAGTTGTGCAGTTGGGCGATGTGTAAAATTTATCGTCCCAATCAATGTCATTCAAATAGGTGTGCATAAACAAACCGTCCGGTTTGTAAATGAATATTTTATTTTATTCACATCACGTTAAAAATTTTATTTTTAACGATAAAACATTTTATTTCATCACATGAATTTCTATTCAGTTCATTCTTTAAATAAAATGATATTTTTATTTTTCTAACTTATTTTATAAAATTTCGGCGGCATAACGGCATGATACTAGAAACGGGACAAGGCCTAGCCTTATCCCCGGTCTAGTGAAGGCCCACGCCATTCACATATCAATCTAATCGATTTCATTTCACCAAACAATCAAATTTCAATCAAATAATCTAACTAATTTTTGCAATCAAACAAACAAGTCCATGGTCTATGGACGATTGTGTCGGGTGCTACTAAACACCGTCTGCATCCTAGTATATATATATAACTAAAAATGAAATTGAAAGGTGAGAAATTCTCACCGATAGCTATCCAATCATCTTGACTCTTCTTTGATAGAAATCTTCTTCGTTATCTCATTTTTGTCGCTTTCGTTGCCCGTAGCCACTATATATATAAAAATCGAATTTTTACTATGCTATTCAATATATAAAAATCGAATTTTTACTTCGCTATTCAATATATAAAAATCGAATTTTTACTTCGCTATTCAATATATAAAAATCGAATTTTTACTTTGCTATTCAATATATAAAAATCTAATTTTTATTATACTATTCAATATATAAAAATCAAATTTTTATTATACTATTCAATATATAAAAATCAAATTTTTACTTCGCTATACAATATATAAAAATCGAATTTTTACTTTGCTATTCAATATATAAAAATCGAATTTTTACTTTGCTATTCAATATATAAAAATCGAATTTTTACTATACTACTCAATATATAAAAATCAAATTTTTATTATACTATTCAATATATAAAAATCAAATTTTTACTTCGCTATACAATATATAAAAGTCGAATTTTTATAATGCTATTCAATATATAAAAATCCCATTTCTCTCCAGCTATTCTTCATATAAAGATTTCGCCTTTTCAAAAATATAGATTTCGCCTTTTCAAAAATATAGATTTCGCCTTTTCAAAAATATAGATTTATCTTTTTATTACTCTACATAAATAAAAATCACATTTTTATTTTTCTACACATATAAAGATGATATTTCTAATATTCCTATCATGTAAAAATTATATTTCTAATTCTTTACATAAACAAAAATCATATTTTTACATCTTCTACATAATAAAGATTATATTTTTAATACTTTAAAAATATAAAAATCATATTGTTGTTTCGCTAACTGTATAAAAATCAAAACTTTATATTTTCGAACATCACTTATATTATACTTTATAAATATAAAAATCGAACCTTTTTTATATATTTAAAACCATATTTTTATAAGCTAGAATATCCTATTCGTATTAACTCTAAAAACATAATAAAACAAAGCTTTATAATGTAAAAAGAAAATACTTACAGTTTTTAGCGAAGGGGGGGGGGGGGGGGGGCGGATTTCTGCACTAATCGAAGAGGAGGAGGGCTTCAGGCGGTCGGATCTAGGCTGTGGCGGCGGAGCAAGGGATCGGGTTCAGATTGGCTGAAGGGGGAGAAGGAGAAGCATCGGAGGAGGAGTTTTTGGGTGGCGCGACTTCATCAGAGGAAGGGGCGCGATTTTCTCGAATCGATGGGGGGGGGGGGTCTTCTCGTCAGAGAGGGAAGGAGGGAGGGAGAAAGGGGGCGCGGGGAGCGGGGAAGATCGATGGCGAGGTCGAAGGCGGGCGGTGACCTTGGGGCACGCGCCACCAGCGGCGGCGGATGGAGCTCCGTCGCCCTCGTCTGTCATTCTTTTTTTTTCTTTCCAGCGATGAACGAATGAATAAAGGGGGGGCAACGTGATTTAAGGAGGAGGGAGAGTTTTTTTTTAATTCATTTAATTATTTTAATTTCTAAAAAGTTGACTTTTACATACGACCTCGAAACGAGACCCACCGCCTGTCGTCCATAGCGTTTTACCCCCATTCCAAACACAATGGGATATGTATCGCAAGCTGATTTGATCGTTTCGATCAGTTTCCGTTAAAATCAACATATAACTCTATATATTGAATTTGAACGCACATTTCAATTTACCGGGGTCACATACTAACTCTAGAAATTCCAAAAAAATATTTTCTAACTTCGTATTGACGATACGGTCCTAACAAAACTAAATTCGTCGAATTCTGAGACCGTTGGAAAAATGGCCATTTTCCAGTCGATTAAAAATCAACTGAAACTGGTCAAACGCGTTTTCCTTTGCCACGCTCACATATTGATTCGAAAAATTATGAAATTTAAAACCTAGCTATAATTTGATATCACGGACCCAACAAAAGTGGTTTCGTCAAAATCCGAGGTCGATTGCAAAATTTCCATTTTTAAGGGCCTGAATTCCATAGCGACTATTCAGAATTTTCAACTGGACATATCTGTTGATTCCCGCTATGAAAATTTGATTTTTCGGATTCGTTGAAAAGATATTATCAATTAGTTCCTAATGTTTTTGGTTTCACTAAAATCCGTATTGTTTTGCACCCGGTACATTCAATTGAAGTTTGAAATCGAATTATCGAACTACCACGCCATTTTCAATTCTTTTTATAATTATATATAATTATTTATATTCTAATGACGGCGTATATAATATATACGTCGAATTATATTCAAATTAAATTTCTCGTCGATATTATTTAAAATAATTCATTTTAAATATTCAAAATTCAATAAAATTGCCCAAAATAAAAAATTTAAACTGGCCCAGATTTTCCGGGTTATTACAATCTCCCCCACTTAAAACTTTTCGTCCCCGAAAAGGAACAAAGCCGAAAGTGGTTTGATTAATCAACTCCACGTTTAATCCTGCTTCCATTCTCCAACTTTTCAGTTTCTGAGAATTTTCAAAATTTCAAAAATTTGGCTAACACCCTAAATTTTCGAAAAATTTCGCCATAACCTCCCCTGCACCGGGAGCCACGGGAAAATCCCGAAATTGCCATATAGGCCTTCTGATCTCAAAAAGAAAAGAAAAAGCCAATCGGCTAGCCAATAGGCTCATAAAACCATCATCACCCAAACAAAACAGTAAATTATGTAGTAAACATGTACCTATTTGTCGGGCAAACAAATTTTATTCTTCGGCTCTAGCCTCCTTGCTATGACCTGTTCAGTGTAAGTACATATAGATGCATGCAAATGCGACCAATTTTCAATATAGTTCAATATTTGGTTCAATTAGGCATAATGGTTCAAAATTATCAAACAAATAAACAAGCAACACAAACATCAATCAGTTAGTGAAATTAACGTTTCAAATTCATAATTTTGATATATATACTGAAAATCTCATTTTTGATGCCAATTCACCACAATGTGTTCTAGCTACATTAGTTTTGGTTCTCACACCAGCCTAATGGAAATATATAGATATCACACCTTCGAAACACGAACATAAATATTGATGATGCCATGGTCATTATCAACATTATCTCCGGGCGACTAGAATGTGATTCTATATCTATCCAGTATATTAAAACTTCGAATATACGTTCATGACGCGTATATGCAAAATCTTTATATATTGGATTGTCCATATTCAATACAAATAAAATATTCAAATACGTGTAAAACGATTTAAATTTTCAAAACAAAATTGTTTTCATTTGAAAAATATACTCTTCACACTCGTTCTAGGATACTACTGATCCTATCTCTAAGGAGTCATTCTAATTGGATATTACTAATCCAATATCTGATGAATTCTTTCGTATGGTTCTAATGTGTCTTGTTCCCGAGCTCTGTAAACCAAAGCTCTGATACCAAATGAAGCGACCCGAACTTCCCCGGTCTCCGAAGAGATGAGAAAGAACGAATTACTGTGAGGACAAGACAAATCAGAACGCAGACGAAAGAACATTTCACTGTTATTACAACAATTCCATCAGATACAAGAATATACAGAGTATGAATGAATATTACACAGAAATATCAGAGATTTAAATTACATTTAAATACATGACAGCGGAAAATAATACGATACACAACTGAAGGAGATATACGGATACAAAGCTTTCCGGATATCGTTCCAGCTGTAAACCAGGATCCTGTGAATATAAATCTGCAAAACCAAAACTACTAGCTGCCCGTGTCGAAAATAGGGGCACCCAGAGTTTAGGTTAAAACAATAAACACCAGGTCAGTCATGTGACTGGTGTGAGAACTAAAATAGTTATTTAAAACTTTACTGTAAAAGAGAGTGATTCAAGGGACCACGCCGTATAACACGGAACGGGTTTCCTCCCAAGAACACCAGTGCATAGAATAAACAACGCAATGCTTTTTCGAAAAATGAAGCTATTATAAGACCCAGGTCCCATCACACAATGCAACGCAAGCCGGAGGATAGGGTTTTAGCTTATAACAGCCAAACATGCTTGGTACGTTTTAAAACAAATCATTTGATACTATAATAGGTGTATAGTGTCAAAACAATTTCAATCATAAATATAAATCATAGATGGCATAGCATCCCATGCTACTATGTCGCCATACTAGGCTCTACAAATAAAGCCGAAATACACGTATCGGAAATTGGATTTCCATCATGGTGGCTCCTGATTCGAAAGATCGATCGCGTAATGCAATTCACCACGGCTTACGTCCCCACAAGAGAAAACACCGTCTGCACATCCGCACATTTGGGACCAGAGTACCACCGCGGCTTACGTCCCAGCGAGAGAAAACACCGCCTACTCTATATATCCCTGAGCACTAGGCTCATCTCGGTCGACCGAATCCACGACACCACTAAGGTGCCCATCCACTAAAAAGCATACTGATCAAACCACCAGTTTACCACCATACCGGGGTGTGAGGCTCGCGGATCAACGCTATACACAAAGCCATGCTATATCAGCTGCCTTTGATCATCAACCACCAAACTTGTCTTTTCAACAAAAGTCTGGATCACTGCATCTCAGCATGCCACACTATCAATCCATATCGTACCACTGATTTCTGCCAATATATAACCTCTGAGCACATATGTCTCAGAGAAGGGCGTTAAGCAAGAGAATAAATTCTCCGCCGCCAAACAGATATATATTTAGCAGAGATCAACAAATACAATATAAAGGAATACAATGTCAGACACACCATCCATTTACAAGTCCGTTCTAGGTCTGAACGAAACCGGAGGCACTTTCCTCGCATATCCATCCATCTCCAAGTACGTCTGGACGACCACCAACTATTTCCATCCTCTTGGGTGTACAGCCCAATCAGGATCGTCAGTAATTATCCAAACGATGTGAAGACTTCCGGCCTTCAACCACCTTCTTCATCTTCGACATATCGTCGAATCGGTTATTCAGAATGGGTATAAACCCGGCCTTTCCGAATAACCCGCGTATATTAAAAATAAATGTTACACAAACACAACATACGCCTCATTCCAATTCATTAGTTACTAACCGTAAATCAGTAAGAGAGCAATTCCCCAAATATTAACCCCGAAGGCCGAAACCAACATCAGATCAATATCTAGGAAACCATTCTTCTTAACTAACCCTCAGCTAGTTTCTAAATTTCAATTCTTAGGGAAAGGTTCCCATTAATTTTATCCAAGATAAATTCTTTAAAATTTATCCTTTAATCTTCCTTTGGATGTCATTTCAAACCAAATTATGGTTTTCCAAACTAGTCGAGATTAGCGAACCACACCGAAGTAATTATTTATTTTATTTCCCAATCCCAACCTATTCATCCCTTGAAGCAAAACTGGTAATACTCCATATTTAACACCACAGTGTTATCGGTAAAATTAATTACCATTTCACGTTCAAATCTGATTAAAGATTTAACTATCGCTTTGGAGCAAAACTGGTAATACTCCATTCTCGTTCATTTTCTAAAGTTGATAATTTAAATTATCAATTTAATTGAAGATTCATCAAAACTCTTTTTACTGGGTTAAAGAACTTGTGTCATTTAAAACACAGTTCACGATAAACCCAAATCACATTCTATTTATTATCGGGTTAAAGAACTAGTGTTATTTAAAACACAGTTCAAAATAAACCCATGAATCAATTCTGTTTTAAACCCATTTCAAAACCAATCAAATATATTAGAAATTTCGATTTATTTAAAACCCCTTTTTAAATCTAATTTATTTATTTAAAAATAATTGGGTTTTAAATTTAGTTCAAAACTAGTTCATTTCGATAAGAATCCATTTTTATCTTTTCAAATATGGAGTTTTTCACCCCAATTTTTCTCAAATCATTTCTTATGATTTTACACAAATTATTGATATTTTTAATAATTTTATCAAAGCCTGTACAGTCGATTTCCATCAACGGCCATCGAACTGCACTTACAACGACCTTTTCCAAATTTTATTTGGACGTATCTCCAAATCCCACCGTTAGATTTTGAATTTCTAATACTCGTTAGGAAGCTCTTTTCGATACGAACCCAACGGTTACGGTTTTAGGAGAATCCGACGGTCGGATCTCCCGTAATGTCCGTTTGAAATAAATGGTCGAAATTCACGAACTGCCGCGGCGCGGCGCGTTCTATTCAGGCCATTATATTATATATATAATATATATTTCGTCGATTACTATTTAAAACGAATTTTATAAATAGTTTTGAATTTGTTTCGAAAATAATTTCAACTTTCATCTCAATTCAAATCAAAATTGAATCTTTCCTTATAAATTCATTTCAAAATTCATTTCTATTCAATTCAAATTTTAATTCAATTTGAATTCATTTCAATTCGTTTTAAATTCAATTCGAATTCGTTTTCAATTCGATTCAATTCAAAGTGGTTTTCTATTCGATTCCATTCAAATTGGTTTTCTATTTGATTCAAATTCGTTATATATTCAATTGAAATCAAATTCGTTTTCTATTCAATTCCTTTCGAAATCGTTTTATATTCTATTCATTTCGAAATCGCTTTATATTCAATTCATTTCGAAATCGTTTTCAATTCAATTCATTTCGAAATCGTTTTCAATTCAATTCATTTCGAAATCGTTTTCAATTCAATTCATTTCGAAATCGTTTTCAATTCAATTCATTTTGAAATCGTTTTCAATTCAATTCATTTCGAAATCGTTTTCAATTCAATTCATTTCGAAATCGTTTTCAATTCAATTCATTTCGAAATCGTTTTCAATTCAATTCGTTTCGAAATCGTTTTCAATTCAATTCATTTCGAAATCGTTTTCAATTCAATTCATTTCGAAATCGTTTTCAATTCAATTCATTTCAAAGTGAATAAAATCGATATAAATATCGTTCACGTCAAAATGGCGTCAATCTAATCAACACGGCTTCATATATTTCTATTTTCGAATATTCCATTTCAAATATTTCTTTTTCAAATATTTCTTTTTTCCAAATATTTCTTTTACAAATATTTCTTTTTTCAAATATTTCTTTTACAAATACTTCTATTTCAAAATATTCCGTTCAACATATGACTAATCTCAACGGATGAGTACAGTCAACACATGAACCTTTATATTATATGGATAAAGACGTAAATTTTATTATCAAATTATTTTGTTTAACACATGACTAATCTCAACGGATGAGTACAGTCAACACATGAACCTTTATATTATATGGATAAAGATGTAAATTTTATTATCAAAATATTTCGTTCAACACATGACTAATCTCAACGGATGAGTACAGTCAACACATGAACCTTTATATTATATGGATAAAGATGTAAATTTTATTATCAAAATATTTCGTTCAACACATGACTAATCTCAACGGATGAGTACAGTCAACACATGATCCTTTATATTATATGGATAAAGATGTAAATTTTATTATCAAAATATTTCGTTCAACACATGACTAATCTCAACGGATGAGTACAGTCAACACATGAACCTTTATATTATATGGATAAAGATGTAAATTTTATTATCAAAATATTTCGTTCAACACAGATTTTAGTTGTGCAGTTGGGCGATGTGTAAAATTTATCGTCCCAATCAATGTCATTCAAATAGGTGTGCATAAACAAACCGTCCGGTTTGTAAATGAATATTTTATTTTATTCACATCACGTTAAAATTTTTATTTTTAACGATAAAACATTTTATTTCATCACATGAATTTCTATTCAGTTCATTCTTTAAATAAAATGATATTTTTATTTTTCTAACTTATTTTAGAAAATTTCGGCGGCATAACGGCACGATACTAGAAATGGGACAAGGCCTAGCCTTATCCCCGGTCTAGTGAAGGCCCACGCCATTCACATATCAATCAAATCAATTCCATTTCACCAAACAATCAAATTTCAATCAAATAATCTAACTAATTTTTGTAATCAAACAAACAAGTCCATGGTCTGTGGACGATTGTGTCGGGTGCTACTAAACACCGTCTGCATCCTAGTATATATATATATATAACTAAAAATGAAATTGAAAGGTGAGAAATTCTCACCGATAGCTATCCAATCATCTTGACTCTTCTTTGATAGAAATCTTCTTCGTTATCTCATTTTTGTCGCTTTCGTTGCTCGTAGCCACTATATATATAAAAATCGAATTTTTACTATGCTATTCAATATATAAAAATCGAATTTTTACTTCGCTATTCAATATATAAAAATCGAATTTTTACTTTGCTATTCAATATATAAAAATCGAATTTTTACTTTGCTATTCAATATATAAAAATCGAATTTTTATTATACTATTCAATATATAAAAATCAAATTTTTATTATACTATTCAATATATAAAAATCAAATTTTTACTTCGCTATACAATATATAAAAATCGAATTTTTACTGTGCTATTCAATATATAAAAATCAAATTTTTACTTTGCTATTCAATATATAAAAATCGAATTTTTATTATACTATTCAATATATAAAAATCAAATTTTTATTATACTATTCAATATATAAAAATCAAATTTTTACTTTGCTATACAATATATAAAAGTCGAATTTTTATAATGCTATTCAATATATAAAAATCCCATTTCTATCCCGCTATTCTTCATATAAAGATTTCGCCTTTTCAAAAATATAGATTTCGCCTTTTCAAAAATATAGATTTCGCCTTTTCAAAAATATAGATTTCGCCTTTTCAAAAATATGGATTTATCTTTTTATTACTCTACATGAATAAAAATCACATTTTTATTTTTCTACACATATAAAGATGATATTTCTAATATTCCTATCATGTAAAAATTATATTTCTAATTCTTTACATAAACAAAAATCATATTTTTACATCTTCTACATAATAAAGATTATATTTTTAATACTTTAAAAATATAAAAATCATATTGTTGTTTCACTAACTGTATAAAAATCAAAACTTTATATTTTCGAACATCACGTATATTATACTTTATAAATATAAAAATCGAACCTTTTTTATATATTTAAAACCATATTTTTATAAGCTAGAATATCCAATTCGTATTAACTCTAAAAACATAATAAAACAAAGCTTTATAGTGTAAAAAGAAAATACTTACAGTTTTTAGCAAAGGGGGGGGGGGCGGATTTCTGCACTAATCGAAGAGGAGGAGGGCTTCAGGCAGTCGGATCTAGGCTGTGGCGGCGGAGCAAGGGCTCGGGTTCGGATTGGCTGAAGGGGGAGAAGCATCGGAGGAGGAGTTTTTGGGTGGCGCGGCTTCATCAGAGGAAGGGGGCGCGATTTTCTCGAATCGATGGGGGAGGTCTTCTCGTCAGAGAGGGAAGGAGGGAGGGAGAAAGGGGGCGCGGGGAGCGGGGAAGATCGATGGCGAGGTCGATGGCGGGCGGTGACCGTGGGGCACGCGCCACCAGCGGCGGCGGATGGAGCTCCGTCGCCCTCGTCTGTCCTTCTTTTTTTTTCTTTCCTGCGATGAACGAATGAATAAGGGGGGGGCAACGTGATTTAAGGAGGAGGGAGAGGTTTTTTTTTTATAATTCATTTAATTATTTTAATTTCTAAAAAGTTGACTTTTACATACGACCTCAAAACGAGACCCACCGCCTGTCGTCCGTAGCGTTTTACCCCCATTCCGAACACAATGGGATATGTATCGCAAGCTGATTTGATCGTTTCGATCAGTTTCCGTTAAAATCAACATATAACTCTATATATTGAATTTGAACGCACATTTCAATTTACCAGGGTCACATACTAACTCTAAAAATTCCAGAAAAATATTTTCTAACTTCGTATTGACGATACGGTCCTAAAAAAACTAATTTCATCGAATTCTGAGACCGTTGGAAAAATGGCCATTTTCCAGTCGTTTAAAAATCAACTAAAACTGGTCAAACGTGTTTTCCTTTGCCACGCTCACATATTGATTCGAAAAATTATGAAATTTAAAACCTAGCAATAATTTGACATCACGGACCCAACAAAAGTGGTTTCGTCGAAATCCGAGTTCGATTGCAAAATTTCCATTTTTAAGGGCCTGAATTCCATAGCGACTATTCAGAATTTTCAACTGGACATATCTTTTGATTCCCGCTATGAAAATTTGATTTTTCGGATTCGTTGAAAAGATATTATCAATTAGTTCCTAATGTTTTTGGTTTCACTAAAATCCGGATTGTTTTGCACCCGGTACATTCAATTGAAGTTTGAAATCGAATTATCGAACTACCGCGCCATTTTCAATTCTTTTTATAATTATATATAATTATTTATATTCTAACGACGGCGTATATAGTCGAATTATATTCAAATTAAATTTCTCGTCGATATTATTTAAAATAATTCATTTTAAATATTCAAAATTCAATAAAATTGCCCAAAATAAAAATTTTAAACTGGCCCAGATTTTCCGGGTTATTACAATAATATTCAGTAATGGATCAAAATATGATTTTGATGTCCGATTTGGGATGAATACAAAAATATTGAAATATATGGATCCGTGTTGATTAGATTTGCACCATTTTGACGCGAACGATATTTATGTCTATTTTATTCATTTTTATAATGAATATCGAAAAGGAAATTATTCCAAATCTGATATTTTGAAAATATTATCATTTAAATAATATAATGATAAGGAGTATTCAATTTTGATTTAAAATTGAAAATGAAGTTAGAATCATTTTAAAACGAATTTATAAACGATTTATAAAATACATTTTTAATGGAAATCGATGAAATATATCTTATGTATTATATGTATATAATATAATGGCCTGAATAGAACGCGCTGCATCGCAGCCGTTCGCGAATTTCGACCATTGAATTTGAAATGATATTACGGGAGATCCGGCCGTCGAATTCTCCTAAAAGTAGAACCATTGGGTTCGTATCGAAAAGAGCTTTCCAACGAATATAAGAGATTTGAAATCTAACGGTTGGATTTAGAATTATGTCCAAATCAAATTTGGAAAAGGTCGTTGTAAGTGCGCAGTTCGTTGACCGTTTATGGAAATCGATTGAAAGGGCCTTAATAAAATTACTAAAACTATTAATAATTTGTGTAAAATCATAATAAATGATTTGGGAAGAATTGGGATGAAAAATTTCATATTAATTTTTTTTTATCAAAATGAACTAGTTATTAACTGGATTTGAAATCCAATAATTTTTAAATAAAATAAATTGGATTTGTGAATGATTTTAATATAACCAGAATTTCTAGTATATGAATTGGAATGGATTTAAATGGAAATCATCTTTGAAATATTTCGATATTGGATTCCGTGATTATACGGATATTGTTATGGGAAGTTGGAAGGTGTATATATATATCGTTATTCCCAAAACGATATTTGTTGGTTTCAGAATTTGATATTGAATATAAGCCGATATAATTTCTATTCAGAGCCTTGTATCTGATATCAAATTGGATTTTGGGTTTGTTGTGAATCGTGTCTTAAATAACACTGTTTTTAAACCCAGTAGAGGAAAGAATAAATCTTTTAATTAAGATTTAGTGAAGTTTTCCAATTAATTAATATTTAATTGGAATTGAATAAACGAATTGGATTTTGGGTTTATTGTGAATTGTGTTTTTAACGACATTCGTTCTTTAACCCGATTTACAGTGAAATGTGATTTGGAATTTATAAATCTTTTTCTTAAGGTTTAATGGAAATTTTCCAAAGTAAAGTTTTCCAATTTAATACATTAAATTGGAATTGAATGGAATTCGATTTAGTAATAATCGAAGTGAGCTTCTGTGTAGGAAGACTTTTAATATATATGGAATTTAAAAGGCTTGGTCGTTATTCCATTTATATTATTAGTCGGATACGGAAATTGATATCGATTATATATTGATCTGTTTTTCGTGAAGATTCCATAGTTAATGGAATGTGATTTTGGGTTTATCGTGAACTGTGTTTTAAATGACATTAGTTCTTTAACCCAGTTAAAGACAGGATTACATGTCTAACATTGTATTTCGAACTTTATTATTGATCTCTGCTAAATATATATCTGTTTGGTGGCGGAGAATTTATTCTCTTGCTTAACACCCTTCTCTAAGACGTAAGAGCTTAGAGGTTATATATCATCATAAATCAATGGTACGGTATAGATTGTCAATGCGACATGTTTGATTTCCCAAAGTTAAATAATCATTAATGTTGATTTTGGGAAGATTAAAACTAAGTGGAGTTTTAATGAATCTTTAATTATATTAAAATGTGAAGTGATAATTTAAATTATCAAATTTAGGAAATGATCGAGAATGGAGTACCACCAGTTTTACTCCAGGAGATAGTTAAATCTTTAATTAGATTTGAATGTGAGATGGTAAATTTATTAACCGATAACATCGTGATGTTAGATGGAGTATTACCAGTTTTACTCTATGGTATGAATAGGTTGGGATTGGGAAATATAATAAATGATTACTTCGGTAAGGTTCGATAATTCCGACTAGTTTATAAACCTTAATTTGGTTTGAATTGATATCCAAAGGAAGATTAAAGAATAAATTTAAAGAATTTATCTTTGATAAAATTAATGGGAACCTTTCCCTAAAGATGTGAATATTTGAGTAAAAGAATATTCAAAATTGGAATGAGGCGTATGTTGTGTTTTATCGCACTTGATTATAAAATACATGAATTATTCGAAAAGGCCGGGTTTATACCCATTCTGAATAGTTGATTCAACGATTAATCAACGATGAAGATGGTGGTTGAAGACCGGAGGTCTTCACATCGTTTGGATGATTACTGATGTTTTAATTAGGCGGTACACCCAAGATAAGGTAATAAGTGGTGATCATCCAGACATACTCCAGACATACTTGGAGATAGACCGGATATGCGAGGACCTCTCTCCTATATTGGACATATGAGACGAGGAACAAGGTGCCTCCGGTTTCGTTCAGACCCAGAATGAACTTTTGAATGGATATGTGTCCGACATTGGATTTTATTTTGTGTTGATTGATCTCTATTAAATATATATTTGTTTGGTGGCGGAGAATTTATTCTCTTGCTTAACACCCTTCTCTGAGACGTAGGAGCTCAGAGGTTATATATCGATAGACATCAGTCGCATGGCGTGAATTGCCTGTGTGGCATGCTGAGATGCAAATGATCAAGGCTTCTGTTGAAAAGCAGAGCCTTGTGGTTGATGATCAAATCACAGCTTTAAATAGCATACCTTTGTGTAGCGTTAATTCGCGAGCTTCACACCCATATATGAACCAAAAATGGGATAGTGACTGCATGGAAATGGACATATGTTATTTCTAACTACGAGCAACGTCATGGTATGGAGCCCATACTGTTTACTCTTGTGGATGTTGCTTATTATTACTTACTGGATAAAGATGCGCCTCAGATATATCGGTCACTACGGGATCGATGGATACATCAGTCACTACAGGATCGATGGATGATATGGTCGATATACTGACCTAGAGGTTCGATAGACACAGCCAACATCTAGTTTATGGTATAACTAATCATCGACGGATGACCGACCATGAAAATCCAAGGGTTGCCCAGAGTGTGTAGTCCTGAGGCACTTGCTAGTGTGTCTCGAAGCAGTGAGGATGATCCCTTGCCTCGGTTCGTAGATGGAAACCCAATTCCCAATACATGATTTTTCGATTTTAGTTGTAAATATATATTTGGCGACGTAATATATGGGTACCTTCGCCGCCTATGATTGATACATTTATATTCGGAGTTGATTTCTTCACTTATAGTAATAATAAAATATGAAATTTCACATACCAAGCATTTTTGGCTATTAGAAGGGAAAACTCTATACTTCGGCTTGCGTTGCATTGTGTGATGGGACCTGAGTCTTATAATAGCTTCATTTTTCTATTTAGCATTGCGCTGTTTGTTTTATGCGTAGGTATTCTTAGGAGAAAACTCGTTCCGTGTTATACGGCGTGGTCCTTTGATTTACTCTACTGTAAAGTAAAGTTTTAAATAACTGTTTTATTTCTCACACCAGCCACATGACTGACTTGGAGTTTATTGTTTTAACCTAAAATCTGGGTGCCCCTATTTTCCACACGGGCAGCTAGTAGTTTTGGTTTTATAGATATTATATTCACAGGATCCTCGTTTACAGCTAGAGCTATATTCGGAACGCTCCGTATCCGTGTATTTCTTTCAGTTGTGTTATGTATTATTTTTCCACTACATTGTAATTTGTAAATCTCTGATGTTTATCAAATGCATATTATTTATCCATACTTTTTTATATTCTTGTACTCTGACGTAATTATTGTAATTATAATGAAAGGTTCTTCTGTTTGTGTTCTGATTTTTCGTGTTCTCAACTCAATCCAGGCTTTCCCGTAGGGGCGAGTTTGGGTCGTTTCATCGTGGTATCAGAGCTTTGGTTTACAGAGCTTGAGAACAAGACACATTAGAACCGCACGAAAGAATTCATCAGAGATTGGATTAGTAATATCCAATGAGGATGACTCATTAGAGATGGGATCAGTAGTATCCTAGAACGAGTGTGAGGAGTCTTAATTTTAGAATAAAAATGAAAACAAATTTGGTTTTGAAAATTCAAACCTTATAATGTGTATTTGAATATTTATTTTGTATTGAATTTGGACAATCAAGTATATGAAGATTTTGAATATACGTCTGATCCACGTGTATAGGAAGCCTCAAATTTACTGGATAGATATAGAATCACACTCCAGTCGTCCGGAGATAATTCTGATGATAACGATCGCATCATCAGTATTTATGTTCGTGTTTCGAAAGTGGGATATCTATATTTATTTCCAATTGACCGGTGTGAGAACCAAAACTTAGATAGGATTTATTGTTGTGATTTGGCACTAAAAATTGGATTTTTGAGTATATATATTAAACATATATGATTGAAAAGCTAATCAACTAATTGATTGATGATTGTGTTGAGTGATTATTCATTTAAACCAACGTATGAATGAAAGGTAAATTAGCCAAATCGAATCAAGTATTGAAATGAATTGATAATTGATTGAAATTGCATGCATGTACATATATATGTATGAACAGGTCATAGCATGGAAGCTAAGAAGAGGAATAAAATTGTATGCCCGACAAATAGGCACATGTTTACTAATTTATTGGGTTTTGATGATTTTATGAGCCGATTGGCTTTTTCTTTTTCTTTTGGATTGGTGAGGGCCCTGTGCGGCAAGTTGCAGTTTTAAAGGTCTCCCTGTACAAAGGAGATTATGGCGAAATTTTTCAAAAATTTAGGGTGTTAGCCAAATTTTTGAGAAATATGGAAATTCTTAGAAACCAAAAAGTTGAAGAATGAAAGTTGAGTTGGCTAATTAAACAACTTTCAGCTCCGTTCCTTTTTGAGGATGAAAAGATTTTAAGTGGGGGAGATTGTAACAACCCGGATTTTCAGAACCAATTTTTTTATTTTAGCAGTTTTAATGGATTTTGAACATTTAAAATGATTTCTTTTAAATAATAACGACTAAAAATTTATTTAAATTGAAGTTAGAACGTATAAATTTATTTTAATTATAAAACGAGCTTGAAATGGCACGGTAGTTTGAAAATTCGATTTTAAATTTCAAATGAACGTACATGATTCAAAATAAATCGGATTTCAGTAAAACCAGAAATATTTGAATTTGTTTAATTATAACTTTCTAACGAATGTAAAAAATCCATATTTCGTAACGAGAGTATTCAGAATAGTCGCTATGGAATATATATATATTTAGTAATATATAGCCCTTAAAAATAGCCATTTTGAAAACGACCTCTGTTTTCGATGAAACCACTTTTGTTGGATCCGGAATGTCAAATTATTGCTAGATTCCAACTTTCATAATTTTTGGAATCAATATGTAAGCGTGGTGAATTTAAACGTGTTTGGTAATTTTAGTTTGAATTTAATCGACTGGAAAAGGACCGTTTTTCAAACGATCTCCAAATTCGATGAAATTAGTTTTGTTAGGACTGTATAGTCAAAACATAGCTAGATTTATTTTTCTGGAATTTTTGGAGTCAATATGTGGCCCCAGTAAATTAAAATGTACATTAAAATTAATTTTAAACGTTAAATTAATTTATATTTTAATTTAAAGAAAAACTGATCATAACAGTCGAATAGGCTAACGGGACGTATCCCATTGTGTCTGGAATGAGGGTAGTTAGCCAGGGGCGACAGTCGTTAGGTTCGATTTGGGGTTCAAATGAAAAAGTAACTTTTTAAAATTAAATTAAATTATATACATATATATATTTATATAAACTAAGTCAACCCTTTATTCCCTCCACTCTCTCTCCCCCATCGTTACTTTTAAAAAGAAAAAAAACCAAATCGCAAATGACGGAGCCGCTCCTCTTCCTGCCGCGATGCCGCCGCGCAACCCACCTTCTCTGATCCAACTCTTCCACCTTCCCTTCTCTCCCCTCTCTCCAAAGCTCACCCAAAACCTCCAAACCCATTAAAACCCACACCCAAGAAACAGTCACCACCTCCCATAGATCGTCGCCACACCACCAGCAAGGTCGTCCGCCTCCTCCTCTATCCGCGCAACAGGAAACCCCCTTCTTTCCATTTCAATATGCCTATAAGTTTTTATTTTATTTATTTTAAATAACTAGTATAATTTAAATAAAAAGCATTATTGTAAAAAAACAATTTTTTTAATACATAATATCATTATAAAAATATGATTATTATGCATATGGTTTAGATTAAAAATATGATTTTTATGCATATGGTTTAGATTAAAAATATGATTTTTATGCACATGGTTTAGATTAAAAATATGGTTTTTATGCATATGGTTTAGATTAAAAATATGATTTTTATGCATCTTGTTTAGATTAGAAATATGATTTTTATGCATATGGTTTAGATTAAAAATATGATTTTTATGCATATGGTTTAGATTAAAAATATGATTTTTATGCATATGGTTTAGAATAAAAATATGATTTTTATTATATGAATAGCAAAATAAAAATATGATTTTTACTATATGAATAGAAAAATAAAAATTCGATTTTTATGTATATGATAGCAAGATATATGCTTTTTATATATATGATAGCGCTATAAAAATTTGATTTTTTTATATATTATCATAAATTAAATAACAGGATTTTTATTGTATATATGATATGATTTTAGTTATATAAAAATACGATTTTTAGTTATATAAAAATTCAATTTTTTGTTATATAAAAATATGATTTTTAGTAGATAAAAATAGGATTTTTAGTAGATAAAAATATTATTTTTATCGTATGAATGCCGTGAATAAAATAGTCATGCTATGAAATAATTTTTAATTGAATAAAAGTATGATTTTTATAGAGAAAACTAATTTATAAAGATGTGATTTTTATATATAATATAGCGTTATTAAAAAATGTGATTTTTAGTATAAACCGCATGAAACATATTGCGATGGAACTGATTGGAAATAAATCCAAATTCAAACCGTCCAATAAAGAATGACGAAGTGGAAACCAAAGGTGATAACTCCTTCTCACTCTATTTATTTTTCAATTAAAAATATTCTAGGATGTAGGCGGGGCTTAGAAGCCCCCGACACTATTTATTGTACAAACCGTATTATGTGATTTGAATTATATGGAGTTCAACACTTGAATTCACACAATCACATAATTGAAAGCGATGTATGGATATTACCGACACACGGATTTCATACTCCGTGAGTAGCCACTTATGGCATTTGGGGTAGTTGAGTATTTATTTATTTGGATGTTCTACGTGATTTGATTGTGATTGAAAAATTGGCTATGAATTAATTGTCAATTGATTGGAATTGGTTTGTGTATGGTGCGAGCCAGTATTAGGCGAGGGATAAGGCTAGACCTTATTCCGGTTCTAGTATCACGTCGTTATGCTACCGAAATTTTCTAAAAAGTGTTAGAAAAATTTAGTTAGTTGAAAATAGCTTATAACGACGATAAAAAATAATAATATTTGGATAGTAAAAAATAAGTTTACACATCCATTTACATATCAGATGACTTGTTTATGCTCGTTGATTTTTATGATATCTTTTGGGACGATAACTTTTACACATCGCCCAAATGCACAAATAATAGTTATTATTTAATGGTTGAAACTCCACATGGGTATTGGGATGATATTTGACGTTCAGTAATTCCAATTGTTTAATTGCATGTCAATCGATAGGTTGACAGACTATTGTAAGCATCAATTATTGATATTTAATGCTTATGCAGCTGTGTAATGCACTCTGGATGATAGTTGACTGTGTATGATTATTGTTGTGTATATATGTGTATGAAATCCATATAAATAAAATTATATGGTAATTGACTATGTTTGATTCCAATTCAGAAATAACGAATATTTTAAAATAACGAATACTATAAAATAACGAATATTTTAAAATAATATTTAGTAATGGATCAAAATAAGATTTTGATGTCCGATTTGGGATGAACACGAAAATATTGAAATATATGGAGCCGTGTTGACTAGATTTGCGCCATTTTGATGCGAACGATATTTATATCGATTTTATTCATTTTTATAATGAATATCGAAAAGGAATTTATTTCAAAATCTGATATTTTGAAAATATTATCATTTAAATAATATAATGATAAGGAGTATTAAATTTTGATTTAAAATTGAAAATGAAGTTAGAATCATTTTAAAACGAATTTATAAACAATTTATAAAATACGTTTTAAATGGAAATCGATGAAATATATATTATATATATAATATAATGGCCTGAATCGAACGCGCCGCACCGCAGCCTTTCGCGAATTTCGACCATTGATTTTGAATTGATATTACGAGAGATCTGACCGTCGGATTCTCCTAAAACCAAAACCGTTGGGTTTGTATCAAAAAGAGCTTTCCAACGAATTTAAGAGATTTGAAATCTAACGGTTGGATTTGGAATTATGTTCAAATCAAATTTGGTAAAGGTCGTTGTAAATGCAGTTCGATGACCGTTTATAGAAATTGACTAAAAGAGCCTTAATAAAGTTATTAAAAATATTAATAATTTGTGTAAAATCATAATAAATGATTTGGAAAGAATTGGGATGAAAAATTCCATATTTGAAAAGATAAAAATATATTTTTATCAAAATGAATTAGTTATTAACTGGATTTCAAATCCAATAATTTTTAAATAAAATAAATTGGATTTGTGAATGGTTTTAATATAACCAGAATTTCGAATATATGAATTGGAATGGATTTAAATGAAAATCTTCTTCGAAATATATTGATATTGGATTTTGTGATGATACAGATATTTTTATGGGAATTTGGAAGATATATATATATATATATATATATATATATACACACACATATATATATCGTTATTCCCAAAACGATATTTGTTGGTTTCAGAATTTGATATTGAATATAAGCCGATATAATTTCTATTCAGAGCCTTGGATTTGATATCAAATTGGATTTTGGGGTTGTCGTTAATAGTGTCTTAAATAATACTGTTCTTAAACCCAGTAGGAGAAAGAATAAATCTTTTAATTAAGATTTAGCGAAGTTTTCCAATTAATTAATATTTAATTGGAATTGAATAAAAGAATTGGATTTTGGGTTTATTGTGAACTGTGTTTATAATGACATTCATTCTTTAACCCGATTTACAGTGAAATATGATTTGTAATTTATAAATCTTTTTATTAAGGTTTAATGGAAATTTTCCAAAGTAAAGTTTTCCAATTTAATATATTAAATTGGAATTGAATGTAATTCGATTTGGTAATAATCGAAGTGAGCTTCTATGGAGAAAGACTGTTAATATATATGGAATTTAAAAGGCTTGGTCGTTATTCCATTTATATTATTAGTCGGATACGGAAATTGATATCGACTATATATTGATCCGTGAAGATTCCATAATTAATGGAAAGTGATTTTGGGTTTATCGTGAACTGTATTTTAAATGACATTAGTACTTCAACCCAGTTAAAGATAGGATTACATCTCTAACATTGTATTTCAAACTGTATTATTGATCTCTGCAAAATATATATCTGTTTGGTGGTGGAGAATTTATTCTCTTGCTTAACACCCTTCTCTAAGACGTACGAGCTTAGAGGTTACATATCGGCAGAAATCGATGGTACGGTATAGATTGTCGATGCGACATGATTGATTTCCCAAAGTTAAATACTCATTAATATTGATTTTTGGGAAGATTAAAACTAAGTGGAGTTTTAATGAATCTTTAATTAGATTAAAATGTGAATGTGATACTTTAAATTATCAAATTTGGGAAATGTTCGAGAATGGAGTACCACCAGTTTTACTCCAGGCGATATTTAAATCTTTAATTAGATTTGAATGTGAGATGGTAATTAAATTTACTGATAACTCCGTGGTGTTAGATATGGAGTATTACCAGTTTTACTCCATGGGATGAATAGGTTGGGATTGGGAAATATAATAAATGATTACTTCGGTAAGGTTCGATAATCCCGACTAGTTTATAAAACTTAATTTGGTTTGAATTTATATCCAAAGGAAGATTAAAGAATAAATTTAAAGAATTTATCTTTGATAAAATTAATAGGAACCTTTCCCTAAAGAAATGAATATTTGGATAAAAGAATATTCAGAATTGGAATGAGGCGTATGTTGTGTTTTGTTGCACTTGATTATAAAATACATGAATTATTCGAAAAGGCCGGGTTAATACCCATTCTGAATAATAGATTCAACGATAAATCGATGATGAAGACGGTGGTTGAAGACTGGAGGTCTTCACATCGTTTGGATGATTACTGATGTTTTGATTGGGCGGTACACCCAAGACAAGGTAATAAGTGGTGATCGTCCAGATGTACTTGGAGATCGACCAGATATGCGAGGACCTCTCTCCTGTATTGGATATATGCGACCAAGAATAAGGTGCCTCCGGTTTCGTTCATACAAAGAACGAACTTGTAAATGGATGTGTGTCTGGATTTTATTCTATGTTGCTTGATCTCTATTAAATATATATCTATTTGGTGGCAGAGAATTTAGTCTCTTGCTTAACACCCTTATCTAAGACGTACGAGCTCAGAGGTTATATATCGATAGACATCAATCGCATGGCGTGAATTGCCTGTGTGGCATGCTAAGATGCAAATGATCAAGGCTTCTATTGAAAAGCAGATTCTTGTGGTTGATGATCAAAGCTGGGCTTTAAATAGCATAGCTTTGTGTAGCGTTGATTCGTGAGCTTCACACCCAGGTATGAACCAAAAATGGGATAGTGACTGCATGGAAATGGACATATGTTAGTTCTAGCTACGAGTAGCATCATGATATGGAGCCCAGATTGTTTACTCATGTGGATGTTGCTTATTATTACTTACTGGATAGAGAGGCGCCTCAGATATGTCATCACTACGGGATTGATGGATATATCGGTCACTACGGGATTGATGGATGATATGGTCGATATATTGATCTAGAGGTTCGATAGACACGGCTAACATATAGTTTATGGTATAACTAAACATCGATGGATGATCAGCCATAAAGATCCAAGGGTTGCCCAGAGTGTGTAGTACTGAGGCACTTGCTAGTGTGTCTCGAAGCGTTGAGGATGATCCCTTGCCTCGATTCATAGATGGAAACCCAATTTCCAATATGTGATTTTTCAATTTTAGTTGTAAATATATATTTGGCGACATAATATATAGGTACCTAAGCCACTTATGATTGATACATTTATATTTGAAGTTGATTTCTTCACTTATAGTAATAATAAAATATGAAATTTCATGTACCAAGCATTTTTGGCTATTATAAGGGAAAACTCTATCCTTCGGCTTGCGTTGCATTATGTGATGGAACCTGAGTCTTATAATAGCTTCATTTTTCTGTTTAGCATTGTTCTATTTGTTTTATGCACAGGTATTCATGGGAAAAAACCCATTCCGTGTTATACGGCGTGGTCCGTTGATTTACTCTACTTTAAAGTAAAGTTCTAAATAACTGTTTTAGTTCTCACACCAGTCACATGACTGAACTGGGTTTACTGTTTTAACTTAAACTCTGGGTTCCCCTATTTTCCAATGGGCAAGTAGTAGTTTGGTTTTGCAGATATTATGTTCACAGGATCCTGGTTGACAACTGGAGCTATATTCGGAACGCTCTGTATCCGTGTATTTCTTTCAGTTGTGTTATGTATAAATTTTCCGCTGCATTGTAATTTGTAAATCTCTGGTGTTTATCAAATGTAAATTATTTATCCATACTAAGTTATATTCTTGTATCTGATGTAATAGTTGTAATAACAATGAAATGTTCCTCTGTTTATGTTCTGATTTGTCATGTTCTCAAATCAATCCGGGCGAGTTTGGGTCGTTTCAGTAATGCTTAGTGTCCCTGGTGTTTTACTTCATTGAACATTCATCACATACCAAATCAATCATAAAAAAATAAATTTTCATTAACTAATTTTAATCATCAACGAGCTATAATTTACTATTTCTAATCTAAAATATATTTTAAATCGAAGCTCTCACCTGCATGCCTCCAATAATATCTGTAATGACCCGCATTGGCAGAGGTATTATGATTAATTTATTTTATTATATAAATGGTGGTTTAGTGAATTAAATGGCCGTGGAATTTAATTATGATGAATATTTAATTAAAATAATAAGCAACTTTTTATTTGAAGTATTTCGCACCCTGAAATCAACATTTTGAAGTTTCAAAATATGAGTCCACCTACCGGTATTATTACATTTTTGGGATCGTGACACCGAGCTGATCACAACGGTATGGTCATTTCTGTCTATAGCAGTCGTAAACAAAAGAAATTTCACGAAATGAGGTATCCCTAAATAAATAAACATATTCCTTGATACTTAACTGTCCACGTTTCATTCTTCTCAAAACCACTCGTTTTCTTTGGTCCCAAAAGCAACAGACGTGGCCCTTCCTTCACAAAGCAAATTAATTACTATAAATAACCCCACCCTTACCCTTAACCTAATTCAGATCATCATTTCCCTCTTCTAAAACCGGCCGCCACTACTTCCATTCTCTTCAGCGAAAAACTGAATATCCATCTCGTCCAAAAATCAAAATCAATTAAAGTAAATTCCCAAAGATCATATCAGGGATATATTTGCATTCAGAGATCAATCCTCTTTAATCCTATATGATTTTCTCCCTGTTCGAACGCACCTCGAAACGCTGGTTCGTCCACCGATGCCTGGAGACGGATATCCATGGGTAAGTGCGGAGTCGATGGGTTGAGGTCCAAGATGAAGTCCTTAAGGCCACGGGTTCAACGATGAGGTCGGCGCTGGCTCTCGTGGACAAACATGGAGGTGGGGTGAACATCGAGAATACTGGAAATGGGGTTCAAGATGAGGCGTGCGAGATTTCCAGTAGAAGTGAACAAATAAAGTATGGAAGCATGCTATTCAAACTATTTTGGATAAGGATTTCTTACTGTAATTTTTGTTTAAATGATTTAAGGATGAGTTCGAGTGGGTTTTCTTTAGTAATAGTGCTTTGCAGTTCCTGTAGTTGATGAAGAGAGACAGGGGTTGTTTTGTTGAGGGGTTGGTTGGTCCTTGGTTTGAAGTGGTGAAGGAGTGTTACTGCTGGAAAGAATTGTTGGGGAGAAGTAGTTTGAAACGGGAGCGGGACTGTGTGTTTAGTTTGGTGAAGGAAGAATGGTTGAGGGGATAGTCGGTTGTTGTTGTAGTGTTGTATGATGGTGAAGAAGAAGGCAAATATGGTGCGGGTCCGTTATTCTAAATGGTTTGGGGGTTTAAGGTTAACAAAACTAGAACGAACGAGTTACACCAGAATCATATTGGCAAACATAACAACATGGAACAAATCTGGACAGTGCTGGAGATGACTAGAAATGGATAGGAGCTCGATTAAATTTATAGCAAAATGAATCGTATGATCAGAACCATCGACCGTAAATCGTTATTTAACGATTACGGACAATGTGAGTAAATCTCACCAACTCTGAACAGTTTACATTTACATGTTGTATTTTAGAACTGTTAAATATTGACTGATTGACTGTGTGTTGATTGTTTGATTGAACTGCTAGTCAGTTAGTCAAATTTTCTATATTGATTCTGTTTAACAGAATATATCATATAGAACTGAAAGTGATGTTATCTATATTGTTTAACATCTGTGATGCAGGGAAACAGGTTGGAGGAATCCAACTGGATTCCTCAACATTTATTTTACTGTTTTCATATATTGTGATATATGATGTGTTATATAATCTGTTATGGATTATGGGTGTTGGAATGATGTTGATCATTTTTATTTGATATTTTAAATATCATAAAAGACCCTGGGATGTAAAAAGAATTATTTCAATGTATATTGAAATAAAGGGATTTTATAAAATCAACAGATTTTATAAAAGGAAATATTTCGAAAATAAATAAAAGGGAAAAATGTTTTTAAAACGAATAGAGTTTTATAAAAGGGAAATCATTTGTAAAGTGAAGAACTGTTACTAAAAGTAAATCTTTATAAATGAGTAGTTTATTCGGGTAAAATAAAAGGAGTTAATCGATGTTAGTTTAATCGATTAGTGTTAAAGTAAAAGGAGTTAATCGATGTTAGTTTAATCGATTAGTGTTAAAGTAAAAGGAGTTAATCGATGTTAGTTTAATCGATTAGAGTTAAGCAAACGAGTTAATCGATGTTAGTTTAATCGATTAGAGTTAAGCAAAGGAGTTAATCGATGCTAGTTCAATTGATTAGAGTTAGAGAAAAGGAGTTAATCGATGTTAGTTTAATCGATTAGAGTTAAAGAAAAGGAGTTAATCGAATATAGTTTATTCGAATAGAAGCAAATGAGTTAATCGAACATAGTTTATTCGAAGAAGGTAAAAGAAGTTATCGAATATAGTTTATTCGAAAGGAGTTAAGTGAATAGAGTTAATCCAATAGTGTTAGTCCAATAGAGTTAATTGATAAGGGTTAATCGAATAGAGTTAAGTGAAAGGAGTCAATCAAATATAGCTATTCGAAGGAGGGTTAAGTAAGGAAGTTAGTAAAGAAATATAAAGTGAACTTTGTCTATTTCAAAGTTAGAAATGTTGTTCAGTTAAGGTCCGAGAGGTAGTTCTACCCCAACTTGATTGACTTCATTTTTAACTAAGGAATAGTTAAGGTTCGGTAGTAAAGGAAATGGTTTGAGTTGGCATCGCGATGGTTTGTTTAAACATCTGTCTAAGTCCAATGAAGAAAGCTATGGAAATGTTTTCCAAATAAGAAACCGGAAATGTTTTCTAATAAAGAAAACGAGAAATGGAAATGTTTTCCATTGTTAATAACGTATATTTTCCAAATTAGAAAATAGGTAACATTGAATATAGGGAAACAGGAGATAAGTAAATTTATGAACTAAAGAGATAAATGTTGAATGATGTTTGATCGATATAATTTCCATTTGGAAATAATATCATTGTTTGCACACCTGTTCTTATTCGATAGTTAAATCACAGACTATCGAAGTTTTGACCATTTTAACGTTGTTAATATGGAGAGACCGGTTGGATTATTATCCAAAGAACCACTCTGTATTGGCATAAGCGTTGCGAATCATATATGCCAAAGGAAATTGAAGACGGAGTTATGCAAGGGCTATCCTGTTTACAGAATAGTGCCTTCGGTTCATCCTGTTCCTGGGTGACTTGTATGGACGGATGTTTGACAGAGTAATTCCAGACGATCACGTATATTGATTTCTCCAACTGTACCAAGAGTGGAAGCGGAGAAGGAAACTTCTTTTAGCTAACGCATAATGTATGGTTGAGGACGTCGATCGGTGATTTGATGGATTTGAGGATGTGGCATTCAAAGTGAATCTGATGTGATGATAAGCGTAGCTTCTAGCCTCATCATCCGGTAAATGACAGAAATCGGGCAGACAGCATGGCTAAGTCGGTCGCACCGAAGTAGGGTGTATAATCACCTGATCTAGAGTTTCATTTACTTCTAAAAATCTATTGTTGATGCTGTCCCATTCGGGAAACGGTTGCTGATCCCAACTGTTGGTGATATACATTCGATACACTCAAGCGAAATGAGTGGTCGGTCATGTGTGGCCGGGTTGCAAGATGTTCTTTTTGAACCCAGTGTATTCCTCTCTAGAGGTACACGAGCGAAAGGTGTTTCCATACCTTGTCATAGTTGGAAATCCATTACCCAATACGTGCTTGCGGTTTTGATTGTATACTATATATGTAGAACGTGAGATGAAAGCGTTTCTGCTAGATGATTATATATATACTGTGGTTGATAGACATTATTATAATATCAAAAGGTTTTTGATATAAAAGATATTTTGGATTCTCATAAGGGAAAAACCCGTTCCGTTATGCGGCGTGGTCTTATGAGATATCATTTACTTGTTCAACTGTTTTTAAACTGTTTTACTCATACCAGTCCCATGACTGACCCGGAGTTTACTTTGTTGTTTTCCCTAAACTCTTGGGTGCCTAAATTTGTACGGGCAGTCAAGTAGTCGGGATTTTACAGATATACTGGGAGAGCTGGAGCAGGAGGCTTCAGGATCATATAGCTGTAGTTATTTCCGCTGTGTTGTAAGTGCTGTACTTTGATAATGATATGTATATGCAAGTACAGATTTGTATTTCAAAGTTATGTTATGAAATATATTTATTCGTTCCGCTGTGAGGTTCGTGTTACTCTGATGTTGTGTTCTTCTTCTTCTTCTATTCTAAGTTTCTATCTTATCTTTTCTCACCCTCTAATTTCTTTCACTAATTACCAGGATTTTCCAATGTTTGGTTATCGACATCGTGCTTATGTCGATAACCAAAGTCGCTAAAAATCCGGGTCGTTACAATATCCGCGGTCAAGACCCTCATATATCGCAATCAACTCTGGATGATCGTGTACACTCCACGGGTGCCGCTATCGTCACGGGTACACTTCTTCCCGCAAACTCACGTACATGTAAGTTCGCATGCACTTCATCTGACATTCACCGGAAAGCCAAAAGATTATTCCAACGCAAGACTTGAGGTTTGCTTGGTTTTTTTTCGTAAAAAGAGGCGGACAATTTTGCTTTGTTTTTTTTTCCAAATAGAGTCCGACTTCTTTTTGGAAGGGGAGAGCGAAAATGGACTAGGCGGGGAAAGAGTGTCAAAAACTGGACGAAGGGGTGTTGGTCAGTGCAGGAAAATGTGGTGGAGCCAGCTGACTGTGGCGGAGCTGGTACGTGAAAAAGCAGAGTGAGCTGATGCATGCAAACTGAATCGGGAAGACTGACGCTATATTTGAGGGAGAGATGGTTTCGAGATGGTGAAGACAGCAGACTGAGGTGGAGGGTGAGGTGAAAGGAGGACATGGCACAAGGAGGAAGGGGTGTGATTTTTGAGGAGGAGGTAAGCTCGGCGTCTGGCAAGCGAGAGTGGCGGTGGAGATGGGAGGTTTGCTGGTGGTGGTGCTAAGCGTTGCCTGGAGGAGGTGGCTATCGGAGGAAGGGTGCAGTGCAAAGTAAGATGGCGTTGGAGCTGATTGATTGACATAGAAATGTGTTTATTTTATGCTCTTATATCTTATCTTTTGTATATAAATAAATATTACTTGGGTATTGTTTTGTTATTTTTACAGATAGTCCAACCCAGCCCGCATGCAACCAGAAATGTAGAGAAATAGAGTTCAATTTGCTGTGATTTTGCATTTTGAAAAATTGTAGATGAAGATATCACATCTAGTTGCTGTTGGACAAGAAAAGGAGTGATAAAAAGGCTTTGAACATCACAAATCAATGAAGAAATATCAAGGAAGCAAGAGGAAAAAGAGAAAAGGCCCAAATTTGCTTTATTTATCTAAGGCCCATTTATGTTTCTCATTGTAAACAAATTAGTCGTGTAATGACCAGGCCCATTTACCATTAGGGTTAGGGTTAGGGTTTGGCTATCTACCCTATATATACCCTTGTAATAACCTTGTAGCCACCATCCTATATCTCATCTCTTATTCCATTGTTCTAATAAAAGTTCTTCTTTCTCTTTTATTTTCTGCATTTTTTTGTTTTCTTAGCAACTAGTGCTGTCTACACGATTAGATTCGGTAGAACACTATTTGTATTTTGCACTTGTTTGCATTAGTGATTTACCGTCTGATTAGATTCAGCGGAAATCCTAATTTTAATTCTTGTTTGTTATTTCAATTTCTGCAATTTCAATTTCTGCTTTTTATTATTTTCTTAGGTCAAATTGGGTTTGATTAGATTCAAATCTAATTCATAGTTTCATTTGCTTTCCATTGAAATTGTGATTTGATCGTCGGTTCAGTTAGATCTGTTCTGAATCAAATTACAGTTTTAATTTTGTTTTGTTTTGCAAAATCAACCTCCAAAGTTCGTCTAACACGCCCACGAAACATATAAATAATAAAATTTAACTTTCCTCCCTGTGTTCGACCTGTATGCTACACACCTGTATGCTTGCAGAATTTATTACAAATGTCGCGCTTTTCTAATTCATAGACTAGCGCCGATCAAGTTCAATTTTCAATACAATTACTTCTCATTCTTCTTTTACAAGTTCAAAAAATAAAACTTGCCATTTTTCTTTTGTTTCTTTCCTGTTTTCAACCTCTTTCCCCTTTCCCCTTTCTTTCATTTATTTGTTTCCCTCTTGCAAATTCATTCCTACTTTAGACAAATAATAATAATAAAAAAAAATAGAACTTGCCAAATTCTCTTGATTTTTTTTTCCTTTTCATTTTTGTTTTTCCTTTTATATTTCTTTTTTTCTTTCCCTCTTCATCTATTCCTTCTTTCCAATTTTTACTTTATTTTTATTGTTCATTATTGTTGTACATTTAATTTGCCAAATTTTCTTTAATTGGTTTCCATTTATTCCTTCCTTCCTTTTACTTCTTTCAAATTGTCAATACACTGGTTTCCATTCTTTTACAACAATAACCAAAAAAAAAACTTGCATTTTTTAATCGATTGCTTTCTAATTACAATTCTCTCTCACTTCCTCTAAACTTTCTTTCCATCTTTCTACCACCTTGTTGATTTTCACATTTTTCTTTTCTCTTTCCTTTTCTTTTTATTTGTTTCCATCTTTTGTCTACAATTTTCTAAAAAAAAAAAAAACAAATGCAATTTCTTCTCTGCCTACTTTGATTTCTTTCTTGTTTTTGTCTGCTTTTATTTCTTTCCTCAATTTATTCTACCCTTCCTCTCTACTCAAAAAAAACCTTGCTTTTTTCTCTTATTTCCTTCCTCTTTTATTATTTTTTTCCATTTTTGTTTTGCTTTTTCCCACTCATTTCTTTCCCTTTCTTCTTGTTCAAATTTTCATAAAAAAAAACTTGCATTTTTTTTAAATTCTTTCCAATTGCATTTCTCATTAACCTTTTACAATCTCTCTTTCCATTTTTTCATTTATTTCTTTCCTGCTCTCTCCTTCATTAAAAAAAAAACAACTATCAATTTTCCTTTATTCTTTCCATCTTTCCACTTTCTTTCCAATTGTCTACATTCTTTTTCTTTTTGCAAATTTCAAAAAAAAAAAAACGATTCCTCTTTTGCAATTTTTTTTTCCTTTCTTCTTTTGTCTTTCTTGTTCTCAATACATTGATTTCTTTTTTTCTCTTACAAATTTCCTTTCTTTTCAAAAAAAAAAAATCCTCTTTTGATTTCTTTCCTCTTTATTCCTCCTTTCCAATTTTCTATATAATTACTTCACATTCTTCTTTTACAAGTTCAAAAAAAAAAAAATCTTGCCATTTTTCTTTTAATTCTTCCCTATTTTCAACTTCTTTCTCCCTTTAGTTTGTTTCTCCTCTTACTAATATCTCACATCCTTTCTTCTTTTACAATTTGCTGAAGAAAAAAAATCCTTTTATAAATTTCTCTTCTCTGACTTGTAATTAATTTTCTTTCTTTCTCCATTTATTTCTTTCCCTTTTCAAGTTTTTCCTTTCTCATTTTTTTTCTCTCTCTTCTAATTTTACAACAATAAACAAAAGAAAAAATTCTTTCTGTTTTTGTCTTCTCTTTTATTGCTTTCCCTTCTCAATTTCTTTTCCAAATCTTTTACAATTACTTTTCTTTCTTCCTTTACAATTCTCTTTCTTTTCTGAAATCTCTCTTCCCATTTTTTTTTTTTTTTTTTTTTTTTTGTAATTTGTTTCTTTCCTATTTGTCCGCTTTTCAACACTAATAAAAAAAAAAGGCAAGGACATAATTTTTTTTTCCATTATTCTTCCCTGCGTCATTTTTTCCCCTCTGATCAAATACCCCCACACAATACCCCTCTCTCTCACACAATCTCATTTCACCACATTTTTTTTTTCAATCTACACTTCAGCACCATCTTCTTCAATCCCTTCTTCCCACCACACTTCTGCCACAACGCACAAACCAACCCCATCCACAAGCATTCTCTCAAAAAAAAAAATTCCAAACTGTTTTTAACCTACCACAGCCTCATATTTTCTTGTGCTTTTTTTTTTATTTACTTCATTAAAAAAAAACCCAAAAATAAAAAAAAGAGTTTCAAACCAAGGACAAAGTGACTGGAGTTCAAGCAACAAATCAAGAATTCAGAAATCAGAAGAAATTGCAAATAGTGAGATTTCAATCATTGACGCTACTCATTTTTTCTGGATGGACAGCCATACCCCACTGTAAATTTCTTTTAACTCTACAGGTGCTCTGCTGCAAAAATATAGACAATTGTTGTAAAAATTTTCTGCAGGGGCAGCGGCTTGAATGTAAATTTTAATTCTGCAATTTATATTTCTGTGACGGTTCTGTGCTGTGATTATTCTGTGACTATTGTGTTGTTGATATTTCTGAATCTGTGGTGAGGAACGATTTTCCATAACTAATCACTCTCGTCAATTTTCAATTTTAACACGTGATTTTGATTTTCAAAATAATATAATTGAAAAGTGGTGCTTTGTGAAGTTGACTGTCTCGTACAATTGGATCACGGATATATAGTAGTTCAATTTATTGAACTATTAGCAAAAGAGGTTGCATACTACCCGTAAAACGTTGGTCGTATCCCTTAGTTTTATACTATACGTGAACGGCCATAAGACCCTCTTCCTCCTTCCAATTGAGTCAGTTAATTAATAGAGCACAACTCATTATTTTATATTATTTTGAATTGAGAATAATTTCTGTTTTGCCGTGATTTCATTTCAAATGTCTAATTCAAAAAAATCATTGAGAGAAATGTGGGATAATAATCGAAGTAGACGTCCTCTTGAAGAGTATGAGTATGAATTGCAACTCATGAAACAAGATTTTCCAAAATTTCGTGAGCCTAATGTCAACAATTTTCAAAATTTTCCAACTGACCAACATTTTCAAAATCATAGATATAATCGAAATGATGATTTCAATTTATATAATTTCGATTATGGATCACATCCACATCAAAACGGTTTTGAATCGCAACATACCTTTGATCCACATCAATATGGGGTTGGAAACCAATTCGAAAATAATTTTGAAAATGATTTTCAAATCGATCAAAATTTTCAAAACTACAACCCATATCAACATCTTGAAAATAACCAAAATTTCAATTTTCCATCGAATTTCCACAGTTTTGGTTATGACCCTAATTTTCAAAATCAAAATGATTTCCAGTATCATTGTCATTTTTCTGAAGATTCAAACAACCACCACATTGGGAATGATATTTATCATGAAATTGATGTGGACTATAATTTTGAGAATCAAGAAATCCAAAACGAGAGCTTTCAAATCAACGATTCTGAAGAATATCATCTTAACATTCTTAGAGAGAGGGTAGAAAACCAAGATAGACAGCTTGATGAACTTCTTTGCTTAATGAAATCTTTTAAAGAACAACAAGAGCAACAAAATCAAATGAGCATTGAATCAGAAAATAATCCAATTTCTACTGACATTGAAAATTTTCAAATAACGACTTTGGAAATTGAGAATAATCATCTTGATGAAGATTTTCAAAATTCAACAAATGATTTGGACTTCAACTCTTTTCAGAAAAAAGATTTAAGCTTAGATTTTGACCTTCCTCTTTCAGGCTGTGAAAAACTTGAAATTCTAGAAGTTGAACAAAATGATAATGTTGAATTTTTCAAAAACTCAGAGTTGGAGAAGAATTTCAATGAACATGAATTTTTTGGATTGAATGAAGAGGAGTTGCCGAATGAGGATGAAACAGAATTAGGTCACGAATCCATGTTTGAAAATTTTGAGATTTCAAACGAACTTGAAATTGCTAGTGTCAAAAATGCCTTGTCAATTGAGAAAGGTGATCACATAGTGTTGAACAACACTCAGATTTCAAATTTCACTGAATTTATATGCGATCACAATTTTTTGAAAAATTACACTAATAAATTTGTTGAACACATGAACTATTTTTGGAATGTTAGTTTGATTGAAAAACTTCATGTTAGGACGACCTTGAACATTCATTTACTGGACTATAAATCTAGGTTTAAAGATGAGATGGTTTTCAAAAACCTTTGCTTATTAGAAAACACACCTAGACATAGTGGGAATGGGACTCATAGGGCTAGAACCAAGTGTGGGGGGAAAAGTTGGTGGAACTCTTTGCATCGCATACATCGCAAACACATATATCAGTATACATATGATCCATTTCTCCATATAGTTAAACTGCATTTCATTTTACAAATAATTTTGCATTTAATCCATCTCTGGGTACGATCTTTCAAATTTAGAAAAAGATTACAGTGTGGACACTGTTTAGTTCTAGTGTGGGGGGAGTCTGCATTACATCCTTTTATTTTTATTTAAATTTTTTCTTTCTTTTCATATAGGACCATCATGCATTTTAGACTGTAATAACATGCCTTTTTTTTTTTGGAAAATACGACTCATTTTCAATTGATACAACAAAATAAGTTTACAATTTTTAGCCAGTTGATAGTATTTTTCTCTCTCAACTTAGATCGAATAGGAAATATAATGAAAAGTTTAATTTTGAGGGATAATAGTGTAACCGGTACATAGGGAGATTCTTAGGTGATGGCCATGAAATTTATTCTATATTGTAGACTTTGTTTAAATAAGTGGAGGACTTAAAATACTTATAATGGCTTGTCGAATCTTTAAAACTAAGTTGTGTTAAGTTGAATTCGTGTAACTCTCTTTTGTGCTTATATTTTCAATAATAATACTAATCCAAGGGTATCCAACATTGCTTGTATATCGAGCGTTGGTGTGCAAACCCGCCAAGCTCTATCCGACACATTGTTGACAAAGTCAAAGTTGGAATATCTTGGTCTCATTTTATGGGATTGGACACCTAAGGATTACCGACACGTTGTTGAAAAAGTCAAAGTCGGCCTGCACAATCCGCCAAGCTCTTTACCCACTCTCCGTTAGTCCGCGAGGCAGTGCATGGGTGGTAAACCTTGGTCTTTTTAGTTAGGTGTATGTACTTAATCATAAATCTTAAAAATTTAATAGAATAAAGAATAAGCGATGATACCAAACACTTCTTGACCTTATTGATTTGACTAGCCATACATGAGAAAATTAGAATACCACTTTGCAAACTGTGCCAAGCAAACTAAGAATTTATTTCATGGCTGCACTATGTTATCGACCGAACTAACTGGCCAAACTGGAATTTAACATTTGAAAACTTGATTTATATTGAAAATTTGTGACAAGTCGAGGTATCTAAAATAAAATCAACTGACTAGAAATTGTTAACTTAATTTGTTGTACCACTTTCCTGAAATAAGTCGTGTTGTCATTTTTCGTTTTTATTTTTGCATATGTCCATTGCATTCATGTAGTTTCATTAGAATCATAGCATACTGCATGTGGATTTTGTGGGTAGTATCCGCTGAAAACCCTCACGAGACACCACTCGTCCTACTAGGGACACCTAGAGGTTTAACGGCTTGTTGCATACGCTCAATGCAATCGTGTTTCCTACGAAAGTGTGACCTATCTAGTTTAGTTTTTCATTTTTTGTTTTACTCGAGGACGAGTAAAAGATAAGTGTGGGGGTATTTGATTGACATAGAAATGTGTTTATTTTATGCTCTTATATCTTATCTTTTGTATATAAATAAATATTACTTGGGTATTGTTTTGTTATTTTTACAGATAGTCCAACCCAGCCCGCATGCAACCAGAAATGTAGAGAAATAGAGTTCAATTTGCTGTGATTTTGCATTTTGAAAAATTGTAGATGAAGATATCACATCTAGTTGCTGTTGGACAAGAAAAGGAGTGATAAAAAGGCTTTGAACATCACAAATCAATGAAGAAATATCAAGGAAGCAAGAGGAAAAAGAGAAAAGGCCCAAATTTGCTTTATTTATCTAAGGCCCATTTATGTTTCTCATTGTAAACAAATTAGTGGTGTAATGACCAGGCCCATTTACCATTAGGGTTAGGGTTAGGGTTTGGCTATCTACCCTATATATACCCTTGTAATAACCTTGTAGCCACCATCCTATATCTCATCTCTTATTCCATTGTTCTAATAAAAGTTCTTCTTTCTCTTTTATTTTCTGCATTTTTTTGTTTTCTTAGCAACTAGTGCTGTCTACACGATTAGATTCGGTAGAACACTATTTGTATTTTGCACTTGTTTGCATTAGTGATTTACCGTCTGATTAGATTCAGCGGAAATCCTAATTTTAATTCTTGTTTGTTATTTCAATTTCTGCAATTTCAATTTCTGCTTTTTATTATTTTCTTAGGTCAAATTGGGTTTGATTAGATTCAAATCTAATTCATAGTTTCATTTGCTTTCCATTGAAATTGTGATTTGATCGTCGGTTCAGTTAGATTTGTTCTGAATCAAATTACAGTTTTAATTTTGTTTTGTTTTGCAAAATCAACCTCCAAAGTTCGTCTAACACGCCCACGAAACATATGAATAATAAAATTTAACTTTCCTCCCTGTGTTCGACCTGTATGCTACACACCTGTATGCTTGCAGAATTTATTACAAATGTCGCGCTTTTCTAATTCATAGACTAGCGCCGATCACTGATTATTAGGGCCGTGAATGGTTTGGTGGGTGAGAAGGAAGATGTGTGTAGTTTTAAAAGGGAAAGCCAACTATTTGAAAGGAAGTGAAGAAGTATGGGAAAGGCAGTGCGGGTCCGGGGTTCGTTGGTTGGTGCAGCATGCGGCGGAGGGTGGAACTGTGGCTGGAGGAGTAGTAGGAGGTGGCGGAAATAGTTGCTGTTTAGAAGGGAGGATAGCGACTTAAGGAGGGAGGGAAGTGGAGGTGGACTTGTCGGCTGATGGTGGTCCGACATGTTGGGGGGGTAGAGGCATCAGAGAGGAAGGGAGAGAAGCAAAGGCGGAGCCGCGGAGGGTAGAAAATAAACAGTAGATGGAGAGAAAATTTTGGTCCAAAAGAAGGAGAACTTAGATTTGGAGTAAAGATTATGCCTTCTATTTTGCTGAGAGGTAAATATCGTGAGCAAATATTCATTAAGAAGAAACATAAGTAAGGACAAGGCAATGTAGCTTTACAGAAGAAGATAACCACGTGTTGATGTGTTGAATGGATCTGGTGACAAGTGTTCTCTCACGACAAAATTTAACAAGTGTAAATAAGTTAAAATTTTAAATCCTTTTTCCAAGTGTCCTTTTCTATAGGTATAATACAATGCTATATAAACATGATTTCGCTGGGGATATTCTAACTCATACTACCACATATGCAGATCGATTGAAATGAAAACTCGACACCGTACAAAACATATAATTTTGGATCTGATGACACTAGCTTCATCGAATTTCTATATTGTTTACAAAAGTAATATTTCCATATTTACATATTATATGATCCAAATATCGATCGAGTTCCCACTCAATTACTATTATTTACAAGTTTACAAAATAGATTTACACTCAATATTGATTAACTAATCAACCGGAGTTGACTTAGGTTATTGAATCAGTTTTAAAATATTTACATCATTTAATTTAACAAACAACTCAAATTCAAACCTTAAAATTTTAAATTTACATATACAAAATTATTTAAATATATTCTCAAACAATACATAAATATCAATTTGTTTTTGAATCTCACTAAGATTTAGTTTAACAAAATATTTAAATCAAATATAAAAGAAAAAAAATTAATTTATACACACAAAATTAATATATAACCAAAATATAACATATTAGATTTCAAATTTAAAATCACAAATCAAGAATAAACCAAATTTCCGACGCTACACTCTAAAAATTTAAATGCCAAAAATTATGATACGTTACAGACTAGGTAAGTTAGAGCACTGGTTGCATATCAACCCTTGCCTAGACACCCAATTCTTGACACTCACAGATAGATAAGCCTATTCGTCGTCTTATTAGAATTAAGCACAGTAATCATGATATTCAATAAACAAGTTATTAGGAAGTGCACTTATATGACTATTCTAGCTTCAAACACTTTCAAACTTACGTCAATTTAACATACAAGTTAAACAGCCATTTTATTATGATAAGAAATCACTAAGGATGTCAATACAAAGTTTCATACAAAGTATTGAAAACACAACAATTCAAATTGTATCTATAGTGACTATCGTTATAAGTGCACTTTCAAGTTCAAGTCCAAGTACAAGTCCATTCAAGTTCATTCCAATCCATTAACATGGATCACATATGTCGCTTGCTTTTAAAGTAAGATTCAAGTAAACATTTTTAACCTAAGTTACCAACATTCAAGCAACTTTTATTATAGTTAAACACAAGCAAATGGGTTGTATATTTATGTCCAAAGCAGTGAGTTAACTCACCTTAATCCTTAGCAAATCCTAGCTCCAAGAATAAGAACCAAGATCCAAACTAGCAACCTCCTTTCTTTCCTTCCTTTCCTTACTTTCACTTGCTTTTCCTTGCTTCCTCCATGCTTTATAGCTCACGGCCTCTAATGGAATTTGAGAGGGGCTTGGATTTTTCAACTTTTAACTTGCTAGAAGGTCTTGTAGTGGTATAGGAAGGCTTCACTTAAAATTTGACGTGATTTGAAGTTCATTTGAGTGTACTTTGAGAAAGTAAGGAAGGGGAAGAAGATGAAGATAAGCCATTAAAAGCTTCATTTTTTGTAACGACCTGCCTTTTTTACCATTCCAAGTCAGTAATCAAACCAGCTTAAAACGCTCAAAACGACCGGTAGTTATTCAGCTTACAGGGTCTAAATAAAATTAACACACGACAGCAAACAAGCATGCAGGTCAAGTTAACAAACTTTACTATTATAATTTATTTTATTATTGAAGTTACAATTCTTGAACCACATAAATCGTGAGCTGAAACTCACCTTGAACGGCGTTGGCTGAAGCAGGAAGAGGTGCCCACAAAACTGATTTTGATGACAAACGATGGCGGCACGAACAGCGAGGGATGCAAACTCTGATTGGAGATGGTGGCGGTTACGAACGATGGAGTGAAAGAGCTTGACGCGGACAACAGGTGATGACGTTTGGCACTTTAAAAGAGAGGACAGCGAGAGGTCAAGCTCGGTAGCGACTTGGGGATGTGGGGTTTCGGTTTGACGAGGTGGTGATGCGGGGTACGGAGGTTCGAGCAGTCAAAGGAGGCGAAGCAGACTTGAAACACAGCAGCTAGGTTCAAGATGGGTCCTGGCTTCGATGTCGAGATGGTGATGCAACGGAGTCTAGGCAACGGCGATGTTGGGTGAAACGATGGGTGCTCACGGTTTCGAGTGGTGACGGCTTCGGTTGATGCTGAGGAGGCTTCTTCATCGGTGATCAAATTGCGGTGGCCATGATTTAGGGATTTGAGGATATGGGAATAAAAGAGAAACGACTGAAGTAATTATATAAAGGGATCGGTTGACTTAAATAAAACAACAGAGGAAAACAAACAACGAAGACACGCGGTGTACGTTCAAAACAGGGTAAACACACGTAAGGCACTGTCTAAACTTTTAACAAGTGGCAAACTAAAATAAAATAAAATAAAAATTATTTTCAAGGTAATATATCTTTATATTATACCAAAAGTGTAGACAAATAATATAGTTTATTCAAAAATATTTCAAATACAATTCTCAAATTAATTTTAAACCAAATACAATCTAAATAAATTAAATATTTCAAGTTAAATTTCCAAATCATTTATATTCAATTGTTCACACACTAGTTTGATTAGTTTTAAAATATTAATTACGTTAAATTTAACAAACATGTCTAGATTCAAATAAAACTTTAAAATATACAAAATTATTTAAAAAATTCTCAACAATACTTAAATATCAATTAGTTTAACATATCACTAATATTTATATTTAATTTAACAAAATATTTAAATCGAATATAAAATTTAATTTAATTTATATTTACAAAACTTTATTCAAAACTATTATAAATTAGATTAGCTTTTAAATAAGAATCAAATAACAAGTATAAATATGGATTTTCCACACTTAATTAAATTTACTTTAAAATCTTAATTGCCAAAATTTATGGTTCATTACAATCTCCCCACTTAAAGCTTTTCGTCCTCGAAAAGGAGAGACTGTTAAAACCAAAATAATCAACAGGATTCAAAACTTGAAAAACAAAGCATGGAATAATTTCTTGGACCAAAATCCCGATTTTATTTTCAAACCATTCGAAATACTACATTGTTTTCATAGCGAATCATACTTTCTTCGGGATTTTCAAAACAAAAAATCATTATAAAATTTCAAATATTTTACGATAGACGACATAAAACATTTATGTCATAAGTCGAGAGGTTTCTCCCAGTGACAAGGCCATGAGGCACGACCTACGCATGTATCGATATCGAATAATGATGTCCCTCCGGACCCCATAGCAGACCATCATCAATGTTTACACCCACATCATACCTTTCTTTAGTCACGGGTTACTCGAATCTTAGTACAGATCATTTCATTTCATACCCCGAAGTTATAAATCATTTTGAAATAATAATTTACAAATACTTTCGAATAGTATTGTTATCGTTTTTTCAAATATTTCAAAATCTCGGGATTCATGTCGTCGAACTTTCTATATTTATAAATCATTTCATAAACCATTTTAATTTCAAGTCATATTGAATTTCTATAAATAATTTCAGATCATTAATGAAACTGGCTCTCAGATTGATCGATGTGAGGCAAAAGGAAAGGTTCAAGAATACGAACTGGATAGCTGATAATTCAAGCACAAATAGATCAAACGATAAGCGAAAGGTAACGGCAGGTCAAGGGAAAAATTAAACGTGTCAACAAGCAAATGGGCGATTATTTTCAACACATTCATTCTATTTCAATTCTATTTGAATTATTTCTTATTACAACTTAGAATAAAAATAAGTTATAGGATTTTAGGACTTGGAAATTTTTCTAATGCCTTGATTTACGGAAAATTTCGGCAGCATCTCTCTTGCACAGTGCGATCGGGAAAAAATTTCCGTATACAAAAACACAAATATACGTCTCATCTATACGATAAGGCATCCCTAATCAGGGGAAAACAACACAAAAACCCTAATTATGGTACTAAATTTGAGATGTGTACCTTATATTAGCATTTACAAGCATGTTTGCTTAATTTTTAACATATAGCGCAAAAGCGAGCTCTCATGAGAAGCGAACCTCATGTCTTCCTACTAACACACTTAACAAATAACGAGAATCATGTATATAACAAAACTTAATACATAGAGCGTAAACAAGCACGGTACGTATATTTCGGTATACATGAAACAAGATTTATTAACAATGCAAATGGTCCATTTGAATATAAACTTATTTAATTTGTTTTAAACATCTTCATTATCGCCATTCACCCTTATTACACACATGCGCTTACATCAAAAGATCGTCATACAACCATTTACATGTTGATTCTTCCTTATTACATTCACTTACCATCAATATACATTACCGTTCTATTTATATCATTCATATACTTGTTATTCACATTAAATTCGTTTAATGGCTTCTCATTCATCGAATTTTTTCTATATACAATTAATTATTAACATGTAACGATCCAGATTTTCTGGTCGATTTATTTTGAATATTTAATATTATTTTAAATATTGAGCTGATAATATAAATCGATTTTTAAATTGAATTATCGATATAGTTATCGTAATACGAGGATCTTAAGTAATTACATTTGAAATGGAGTAAAAATGATTTATATGAAATTTTTATTTGAATTTAAACGATAATAATATCTTATTATCAAGGAATTTATTTGTTTTTGAATTTAAATTATATCGATTTAATATGATTATTTTATATATATACGTTCGAAATAAATTTCAGAAAATATTCTGTTGAGTTCAGTATAACGCTATAACATTTGAAACGACGGTCGGTACGCTAAAACAGCGGTTTACGATTTTTAATTATGAACCTCGAGATATTTATAATGGATAAGATCAAAATCGAATCGAAGATCAAATCGATATCTGTATAAATTAAAGTGAAAATCTCTATATATCAAATCGTATTAAGTAGTGGTCAAATCAAATTAAATAAAACTGTACTGAACCTACTCACCTATTCCTTACCGCTGAAGTCTCCATCTTTATATATACCGCAAACATACTCCTCTTCTATCCTTTCTATTTGTGATCTTCTTTCTTTTGTCTGCTCCACTCAACAAAATAAAAAGCAAAGCCAAACTCTCTTCCATTTTTACTTTAAATCCATTAAATTCATTTTTATTTTTCCTTAATCTCTTCAGTCTAAAACAAAAAAATGCGCTCCATTTCTAGTCTTCTCAAATGCAATCGTGTTTATCATAAAACCATTCGAGTGATGCGACGACCTCAGATAAAACTAGGAGGCTCGATCTCGAGCAACAGGGTAGTTCGAATGGTGTCACCGCGAGCTAGGGCTTTTGAATTTTTGGGGGAAATCGTTTACCGTAGATCATGATAAGGGATTAAGGTACCGTGATGATTAAGGATCCGGTAATGGGCATCCTCACGACCCGATAATGGGCAGAAAACTGAAGTCGCGATGGTTGGGAAACGGGGGTTCAAGTCCACTGTGTTGAGTCGATGGTTAAGGCGATAAACAACAAAAGCTTCTGATGTTAAGCTCAGTGATTCGGTCGGCCTTAAGATTGATGATGTGATGAAAGAGTTTAAGGTACGATAGAAAGAGGGAAGGTGTTCAGGTTGTTCGAACTGATTTTGATAGGGAAGAAGGGGGTGTTGATTGAGTTGTGCGTGTTAACTCGTGACAAGGAGGAGATGGCGTACAAGGTCGGTTTGGACACTGTGAGGAACTGAGAAAAAGAAGGTAAAAATATGAATTTTAATTTTAGTTTTGGAAACAATGATTTATTTATAAATTTATAATTATTTAAATTCATTTTAGTCGAAAACAATAAATGAAATAAACTTGTAATCTTGTTATACAAGGGAAAATCTATCGGAAGCAATCATGTGCATTTGTAGCTGCGATACAAGAGAAGAACAAAAATGAATCAAAATGGATAACAAATTAAAGACACGGTGAGTAAATCTCACTCACCTTTCATTTAATTTTTTTTATTTGTTAAAAATAATTACTGTTGCTTGTTTGAATGTTGTTTGGTTAAATTAAATATATTAGTTATTTAGGATTGACTATTATATATATTGGGTTGATGATTGGTTTGATTCCCGCAGTCTCATTAGCGGATGCCCGCAGTATCATTAGCGGATGATACTACGCCCACGTATACAAGTGGATCCCCATTTATACCGCGATATCCTGCCACGAAGCAGGATGGGTATTATTTCTGTTGACTAACGTTTGTGGATGCAGGGAAACAGGTTGGAGGGATCCAACTGGATTCCTCAAAAATATATTATTTGTTTGTTTATTTGTTTACATATATACTGCCATGTATGATGAGTTAGAAAAATAAATAATTGGTTGTTTGGTGTTTAAATATCATTGGGCCCAAATATTGACATTTAAAAATATCATGAAAAGGAATTTGGTAGATTCAAAAGGAAATTCTATTTTTCTAAAATAGAATTTGAAATTTCAAGTGAGGTATTCAAATAGAATTTGAAATTTCAAATGAGGAATTCAAATAGAATTTGAATATGAGAATTTCAAATAGAAGTTTGAATACGAGAAATTCAATGGAATTTGAATATAGAAAATGCAAAGAGAATTTTTCAAAAGTAAGATTTTGGTTTTAAATGGATTTCGAAATAGGCTTGTTTAAATAAAACAGGGAAATTTATAAAATAGTGTTGATAAATATAATGAATAAATTATCAAGAGATAAATTGAAGATTTGAATTCAAAGGAATTGAAATAGATTTGAATTCAAAGGAATTGAAATAGATTTGAATTCAAAGGCATTGAAATAGAATTTGAATTCAAAGGAATTGAAATAGATTTGAATAAAGAAAGTTCAAATGAAATTAAAATATAGAATTTGAAAATAGAAGTGAAATGGAGTTAAATATGGAAATTCAAATGTAATTTGAATATAGAATTCAAATTGAATTCAAATGGAATTTAAACAAAGGAAATTCAAATTTTGAATTTGAATGTAGAAATTTAAATGGAATTTGTTTATAGAAATTGAATGGAGTTTGGATATAGAAAATTCAAATATGAATTCAAATATAGAATTTGAATATAGTAATTCAAATGGAATTTGAATATAGAGATTCAAGTAGAATTTGAATAAAGGAAATTCAAATAGAAATTGAATATAGTATTTGAAATAGACTTTGAATATAGATTTGAATAGAGTTAAAATGGAATTTAAATATAGGATTCAAATAGAATTGAAATAGATTTGAATATAGAAATTCAAATGGGATTTGAATATGGATTTGAATATAGAATTCAAATGGAATTTAAAATATATCAGAATGGGGTAGAATTTATTTTAAATAAGGTTTAAGAGTTTATATTTATAAATATAATTAAAATGAACTCGCCACAGCGCTGCAGTTCGTAAATTGGCGTTTCGAACTTCAATTGAGTATACAGAACCCAATTGAAGTCGGAATTCTTGGAAACAAGAAACGTCAGGACCGATTTGATAATAGTTTTATAATGGAGGAGAAAAATCTGGATTTCGTCGTATAGATTTTGAGTTACATCAAAATCAAATTTTCAGAAAAGCAGCGCCATAACCATTTAAAAACCATAATGGTTTATTTAATTTATAAAAGGATTTTAAGCAAATAAAATTCGAATTTCTATTTAGAAAATTTCAGATTTTGAGTTGTAATTATATGTGAACTCAAGTGGAGTAATGAATTGATTTTTGAAACAGAAATCAGATTTTTTTTATTATTGAATAAAATTAACTAATTTGAATAGTAATTAGTTAATGAGATTTTGAATTGATATTGGGATTTGAATAAGTGAATTAGATTTGAAAATTATTCGAAATCGAAAAGAAAATTAGAATTGAAAATTTAATTTGGTTATGAGTAAGTTAAGTATTTTATTTGAACATGTTATGTTCAAACAAAGAAGTGAAATAGGCGAAATAGCTAATTAAAGAACAAATAGGCGAAACTGAATTCAAACGATTGGATTGAGTTGAAATGAATTGAAAACATGTGAGCATGGTTTAGACAGGTATGGAATGAAGTATATGAAGATTTTAAATTGTGTGCCCGACAAAAAGGTACATGTTTAAATTCATATATGAGATTTTATGCGCCGTATCGGCAAGCCGCTTGGCTTTTTCTTTTCTTTTTGAATTGGTGAGGGCCATGGGAGGCTATTTGAAATATCCTGAAGCTCCCGGTACAAGGGAGGTTATGGCGAATTTTTCCGGGAATTTAAGGAGTTAGAATATTTTTAAGAAATTTTGATAGTTAGAAATCAATATATCAATATATATTGAATTCGATAAGGAAACGAAATTTAAAATTGAATATTATAACCATAAAGGGAAATCTATAAATTAGAAATAGAAAAAAAAAAACCATATACCTGTTTTAAAAATGAATAATTGGGTTCTATAGTGTGTTTATTCAAGGTTAGTGGTTTTGCCGTTCTGATGTTGAGGATGTTTTCAGTCAAGGTCTGAGAGGTAATTTTACCCCAACTTGATTGATTTCATTTTTAATTGATAAATAGAAGGATCCAGTCTCGAAGAGAAGTGTTTGAAAAAGAATTAGTTGAATAAAATATTTTGGGTTGTTGTAACGATGTTTTACACAGCAGTCGTTTTAATCCAAGTGATGGAATTACAGTAAATATTCCCTGAGTATAATTAAAGTAGTCGGGAAAGAAATAAGTGATTGAAATATTTTCAACTGCGAATAAAATATATTTTTTAAGTGTAGAAAATAATAGAAGGCGAGATATAGAAATGTTTTTCCAAAGAATGTAAGAGACCGTGATGATAATTGAAAATATTTATTTAACAAATATTGATAAGGAAATGGAAGGGTGATTTAATTAATGAATAGTAATCAAGGGGCCCAGTGAATGTTTGATTGTTTTGAATGGATGTTTGTTTATTTTTCTTCGATAGTTAAATAACCGACTATCGAAGTGTTTGCCAATATCGTTGTCAATATGGAGAGACCGGTTGCATTATTATCCGTGAACCTCTCTGTATTGGCAGTAGCGTTGCGGATCAGATTATATGAAGATAATCGAAGACGGTGTAAAGTGCAAGGGCTTTTTCTATCAATAGAAATTGTGCCTTCGGTTTCGTTCAATCCCAAAACGAATGTATATGGACGAATGTCTGACAGAGTATTTCCAATAATCTAATGTGTTGGTCTGTATAAATATATATGGTTGCAACGGATTTATTCCCTTAGCATAACATCCAGAATATTTGTGCAAATCAACTAGTGATTAACGGATCTGACAATGTGGCATTTAAAGTGATTGTGCTATAAATGAATGTCAAGTGAGCGTAGCCTCAGGCCTCAACAATGTAACAACCCGTAAAATGCGAGCTAGTTTGAAATTTTTATTTTGGCAATTTTAGCGAATTTAGTATATTCAAAATGAAATATTTTAAATAATATCGACGAGAAATTTATTTTGAATATAATTCGAACGTATATATTATACGCGTCGTCGTTAGGATATAAATATTTATAAATAATTATAAATAGAATTGAAAATGGCGCGGTAGTTCGATAATTCGATTTCAAACTTCAATTGAATGTACCGGGTGCAAAACAATCCGGATTTTAGTGAAACCAAAAATAATAGGATCTAATTGTGAATATCTTTCCAACGAATCCAAATAATCGAAATTTCATAGCGGGAGTCAAAAGATATGTCCAGTTGAAAATTCTGAATAGTCGCTATGGAATTCAGGCCCTTAAAAATGGACATTTTGCAAACGACCTCGGATTTCGACGAAACCAGTTTTGTTGGGACCGAAGTGTCAAGTTATTGTTAGGTTTCAAATTTCATAATTTTTCGAATCAATATGTGAACGTGGTAAAGGAAAACGCGTTTGACCAGTTTCAGTTGATTTTAATCGACTGGAAATTGGCCCTTTTTCCAACGGTCTCGGAATTCGACGAAACTAGTTTTGTTATGACCGTATCGTCAATACGAAGCTAGAAAATATTTTTCTAGAATTTTTAGAGTTCGTATGTGGCCCCGGTAATTTGAAATGTACGTTTAAAATTCAATATAGTGATTTAAATGAAAATTCAAAAGGAAACTGATTATAACGATCAAATCAGCTTGCGATACATATCCCATTGGGTTCGGAATGGGGGTGAAACGCTATGGACGACAGGCGGTGGGCCTCGTTTCGAGGTCGTGGGTAAAAGTCAACTTTATGCAATTAAATAAATTAAATAATAATATATATTATATATTTTCCCTCCCTCCCTTTTATTCTTCTTCCTGCCCCCCCCCCCCCCGATTTCATTCTTCAGAAATAAAAAAGAAAAGAAAAGAAGATCGGAGCAGTAGCGACGCTGCCCACCCTCCTCCCTCACCATCGTCGATCGCAACCTCGCGAGATCCCCCTTCCCTCTCTCTCCTCTCCTCCTCCGAATAGAAGCCCTCACCCGAAACCCCAATCCGCCAGCGAGCTTCGCCCTCCTCCGCTATCATCGTGGTTTCCCACCGCTGCGCCCTAGCCTGGAAACCCCCCCCCCCTTTCGCCGACGTGACGACCGCCACCAATCCCCGAGCCCCCCTCGCAGTAGCGGCCGCTCGCGCCTGACAGCCCCCCCGTGAGTTTTTAATGATTTATTTAACTGTTTTTTTTATTTATTTAATTGTATAAACTGGTTTTTATTTTACAATTAAAACTGATTTTTATTTTACTGAAAAAAAAAACTGATTTCGATTTTAAAAGCTTTAAAACTGATTTTTGAAAAGTTAAAAACTGATTTTATTTATTTATTTCTAAAACTGAATTTTCTTTAGTTTAAAAACTGTTTTTTTACTTATGTTGTAAAGTGATAAAAATATAATCTAAAGTATTAAAGATAGGATTTTTATATAATCTAAAGTATTAAAGATAGGATTTTTATATAATCTAAAGTATTAAAGATAGGATTTTTATATTTCTAAAGTATTAAAGATAGGATTTTTATATAATCTAAAGTATTAAAGATAGGATTTTTATATTTTTAAAGTAGTAAAGATAGGATTTTTATATTTTTAAAGTAGTAAAGATAGGATTTTTATATTTTTAAAGTAGTAAAGATAGGATTTTTTATATTTTTAAAGTATTAAAAATATAGTCTTTACTATATGGATGATGAAAAAAATATGATTTTTGGTTAGGTGGGGAATTAAAAATATAATTTTTACCTGATAGGAAGATTAAAAATATCATCTTTATATGTGTAGAAAAATAAAAATGAGATTTTTTATAAAGGCGAAATCTTTAAATTAGAAAAGGTGAAATCTTTAAATTAGAAAAGGCGAAATATTTGAAAAGGCGAGATCTTTATATAGAAAATAGCGAAGTAAAGATATGATTTTTATAAATATTGAATAGAAGTAAAAATTCAATTTTTACATATGTAGTGACTACGGGCAACGAAGATGCGATGAAGATTTCTATCAAAGAAGAGTCAAGATGTTTGGATAGCTATAAGTGAGAACTTCTCACCTTTCAATTTAATTTTTCTAGTTATATATATACTAGGATGTAGACGGTGCTTAGTAGCACCCGACACAATCGTCCACAGACCATGGACTTGTTTGTTTGACTGTTTGGTGATTGATTACGATATTGGTTTGAATGTGGTTTGTGGTGTGAAAAATCGAATCGATAAATTGGTTAGGATTAGACGTGCGCCGTTATAAGGCGAAGGAGTAAGGCTAGGTTAGACTCTTACTCCAAATTTTGTGGTTTGCAAAACGAAATTGATTTGATTGATGGGTGAATGGCGTGGGCCTTCACTAGACCGGGGATAAGGCTAGGCCTCGTCCCGTTTCTAGTATCGTGCCGTTATGCCGCCGAAATTTTCTAAAATAAGTTAGAAAAATAAAAATATCATTTTATTTAAAAAAATGAATTGAATAGAAATTCATAGGTTGAAATAAAATGTTTTATCGTTAAAAATATAATTTTTAACGTGAAGTGAATAAAATAGAATATTCATTTACAAACCAGACGGTTTGTTTATGTACACCTATTTGAATGACATTGATTGGGACGATAAATTTTACACATCGCCCAACAGCACAAATAAAATATGTGTTTGATTGTTTGAAACCCCACACGGGTGTTAGGATGAAATTTGAAGTTCACTCATCCTGATTGATTAAATATGTCAATCGATCGATTGACAGGCTGTTATAAGCGTTAGATATCTATATTTGATGCTTATACAGTGTAGCGCACTTTGGTTGATGGTTGATTATTTTCCATGCTATTATATACATGTGTTGTATGAAAATCCATATAATTAACATTATATGGTAATTGATTGGGCCTCATTCCAATTTGAAAAATAAAGAATATTATAAAATAAAAGTTCATGTGTTGACAGTACTCATCCATTGAGATTGGTCATGTGTTGAACGAAATATTTTAGTAATAAAATTTACATCTTTATCAATATAAAATAAAAGTTCATGTGTTGACAGTACTCATCCATTGAGATTGGTCATTTGTTGAACGAAATATTTTGTTAATAACAACTATTTTGAAAAAGAAATATTTGAAATAGAATATTTGAAAATAAAGGAATATATGAAGCCGTGTTGATTAGATTGACGCCATTTCGACGTGAACGATATTTATATCGATTTTATACGATTTCGAAATGAATTGAATTGAAAACGATTTCGAAATGAATTGAATTGAAAACGATTTCGAAATGAAATGAATTGAAAACGATTTCGAAATGAATCGAATTGAAAACGATTTCGAAATGAATCGAATTGAAAACGATTTCGAAATGAAATGAATTGAAAACGATTTCGAAATGAATTGAATTGAAAACGATTTCGAAATGAATTGAATTGAAAACGATTTCGAAATGAATTGAATTGAAAACGATTTCGAAATGAATTGAATTGAAAACGATTTCGAAATGAATTGAATTGAAAACGATTTCGAAATGAAATGAATTGAAAACGATTTCGAAATGAATTGAATTGAAAACGATTTCGAAATGAATTGAATTGAAAACGATTTCGAAATGAATTTAATTGAAAACGAATTCAAATTGAATTGAAAGCGAATTGAAATGAATTCAAATTGAATTGAAATTTGAATTGAATAGGAATGAATTTTTAAAACGAATTTATAAAGAAGAATTCAATTTTGATTTGAATTGAAATGGAAGTTGAAATTGCTTTTGAAACGAATTTAAAACTATTTATATAATTCGTTTTAAATAGAAATCGACGAAATATATATTATATATATAATATAATGGCCTGAATAGAACGCGCCACGCCGCGGCAGTTCGTGAATTTCGACCATTTATTTCAAACGGACATTACGGGAGATCCGACCGTCGGATTCTCCTAAAACCGGAACCGTTGGGTTCGTATCGAAAAGAGCTTTCTAACGAATATTAGAAATTTGAAATCTAACGGTTGGATTTGGAGATACGTCCAAATCAAATTCGAAAAAGGTCGCTGTAAGTGCAGTTCGATGACCGTTGATGGAAATCGACTGTACAGGCCTTGATAAAATTATTAAAAATAGTAATAATTTGTGTAAAATCATAAGAAATGATTTGGGAAGAATTGGGATGAAAAACTCCATATTTGAAAAGATAAAAATAGATTTTTATCGAAATGAACTAGTTTTGAACTAGAATTATAATTCTATTTATTTTTAAATAAATAAATTGAATTTGAAAAGGGTTTTGAAAATAACCAAAATATCCAATGATTGCATTGGAGTGGATTTGAATCGAAATTGTCTTCGGAATATTTCGATGTTGGAATTCGTGATTATATAGGTGTGGTTATGGAAATTTGAAAGATATATTTATATCGTTATTTCCAATACGACATTTGTTAATCGTAGAATTTGATATTGAATATAGGCCGATATATTTTCTATTCAGAGCCTTGTATTGAATATCGAATGTGATTTGGGTTTGTCGTGAATGGTGTCTTCACTAACACTGTTCTTGAACCCAGTTGAGAAAAGATTAAATCTTTTTATTTAGATTTAATGAAGTGTACCAATTAAATAATATTTAATTGGAATTGAATTGATATTGATTTTTAGGTTTATCGTGAACAGTGTTTTAAATAACACTCGTTCTTTAACCCGATAATTAATGAATGTGACTTTGGGTTTATCGTGAACCGTGTTTTAAATGACACTGATTCTTTAGCCCAGTCAAAGATTAAAACTAAGTGGAGTTTTAATGAATCTTTAATTTGATTGAAATGATCGAAAATGGAGTATCACCAGTTTTGCTCCTGGCGATAGTTAAATCTTTAATTAGATTTGAACGTGAAATGGTAATTGAATTTACCGATAACACTGTGGTGTTAGATATGAAGTATTACCAGTTTTACTTCATGGGATGAATAGGTTGGGATTGGGAAATTAAAACAAATGATTACTTCGGTAAGGTTCGCTAATCCCGACTAGTTTGAATTGATATTCAAAAGTAGATTAAAGAATAAATTCAAGAATTTATCTTTGATAAAATTAATGGGAACCTTTCCCTATGAATGTGAAATTTAGAAACTGACTGTCGGTTAGTCAAACAGAATGGTTTTCTGGATATTGATCTGATGTTGGTTTCGGCCTTCGGGGTTAATATTTGGGGAATTGTTCTCTTGATTAATTTACGGTTAGTGACTAATGAATTGGAATGAGGCGTATGTTGTGTTTGTGTAACACTTATTTAAAATATACGCGAGTTATTCGGGAAGACCGGGTTTATCCCATTCTGAATAACTGATACGACGATAAGTCGAAGATGAAGACGATGGTCGAAGACCGGAGGTCTTCACGTCGTTTGGGTGATAACTGATGATCTTGATTGGGCTGTACACCCAAGAAGATGGAAACAGTTGGTGATCGTCCAGACGTACTTGGAGATCGATGGATATGCGAGGTACTAGGTGCCTCCGGTTTCGTTCAGACCCAGAACGGACTTGTAAATGGACTGTGTGTCTGACATTGGATTTTAGTCCGTGCGATTGATCTCTATTAAATATATATCTGTTTGGCGGCGGAGAATTTATTCTCTTGCTTAACGCCCTTCTCTGAGACGTACGAGCTCAGGGGTTATATATTGATGGATATCAAACGCATGGAGTGAATTGCCTGTGTGGCATGCCTAAGTGGCAATTGATCGAGGCTTCTGTTGAAAAGCAAAGTCTTGTGGTGATGATCAAAGCACGGCCTTTGTGGCGTAGCTTTGTGTAACGTTTGCTTCGCGAGTTTCGCACCCAGTATGAACCAAAAACGGGAGAGGACGTCAGGGAGGGCATGCGTTTCTTTCTAGCTAGAAGTGGCGTCAGTGGTTTTACACGCCCTGACGAGTTTGACTTATGTGGTTGCTGCTGTTGCGAGGCGCCTCGGTTATATCGGTTTCGGCCGAATGCATTCTGGTCGGCTGACGGACCAGACTTACACCCCATAGGGTGGGGAGACGTAGTGTTCAGGCATAATAATCCACATCGGTGGACCGGCCCTGAGGATCTAAAGGCTTGCCTGCGCGCTTGCCTGAGACACGGGCTAGAGCGTCTCGAATCGGTTGAGGACTATCTTTTGCCTCGGTTCATAGATGGAAATCCAATTTCCAAATACGTGACATTTGCGGTTTTATTTGTAAACCTATATATGGCGACATAGTGGGATGGGGCGCTCATGCCGCCTATGATTGATACTTATGATTTGAAGTTGTTTTACACACTATGCACTTATTATAGTATCAAATGATTTGTTTCAAACGTATCAAGCATTCTTTGGCTGTTATAAGGGAAAACCCTATCCTCGGCTGCATTGCATTGTGTGATGGGACCTGGGTCTTATAACAGCTTCATTCTTCTTTATTTAGCATTGCGCTGTTGTTTTATGCACTGGTATTCTTGGGAGGAAACCCGTTCCGTGTTATGCGGCGTGGTCCCTTGATTTACCTAACTTTGAAAATAAAGATTAACTGTTTTAGTTCTCACACCAGTCACATGACTGACCTGGAGATAATTGTTTTAACCTAAACTCTGGGTGCCCTTATTTCGACACGGGCAGCTAGTAGTTTTGGTTTTGCAGATTTATATTCACAGGATCCTGGTTTTCAGCTGGAATGATATCCGGAAAGCTTTGTATCCGTATATCTCTTCTAGTTGTGTATTGAATTATTTTCCGCTGCGATGTATTTAAATGTAATTTAAATCTCTGATTTCTGTGTAATATTCATTTATACTCTGTATATTCTTGTAGTCTGATGCACTGTTGTAATATACAATGAAATGTTCTTTTGTATGCATTCTGATTTGTCGTGTTCTAAAACGATAGGGCGTTTCGAACGGCCTGAATCGGTTTAGCGACTGGTTCGGACCGAGCGAAATTCCTTGCCGTCACAGTTGGTATCAGAGCTTTGGTTTACAGAGCTCGAGAACAAGACACATTAGAACCATACGAAAGAATTCATCAGATATTGAATTAGCAATATCCAATGGAATGACTCGTTAGAGATAGGATCAGTAGTATCCTAGAACGAGTGTGAAGAGTATATTTTTCAAATGAAAACAAATTTGGTTTTAAAAAATCTAAATCAACTATTCGTATTTGATTATTTGTTTATATTGATTTTGGACAATTCAGTATATAAAGAATTTTCATATACGCCTTGCAAACGTATATTCAAAGTTTTAATATATTGGATGGATATAGCATCACACTCTAGTCGCCCGGAGATGATATTGATGATAGCGATCGCATCATCAACATTTATGTTCGAGTTTCGAAGGTGTGATTTTCTATATATTTCCATTAGGCTGGTGTGAGAACCAAAACTAATATAGCTAGAATACATTGTTGTGATTTGGCATCAAAAATCTGATTTTTGACTATGTATCAAAGTTATCAATTTGAAAACTCTAATCCACTAATTGATTGATGATTGTGTTGTTTGTTTAATTGTTTGGGAATTTTGAACCATTATGCCTAATTTGGTCAAATATTGAACTGTACTGAAAATTGGTTGCATTTGCTTGCATATACATATATATCATTGAACAGGTCATAGCAAGGAGGCTAGAGCAGAGAATAAAATTTGTTTGCCCGACAAATAGGTACATGTTTACTACATAATTTCCTGTTTTGTTTGGGTGATGATGATTTTGTGAGCCTATTGGCTAGCCGCTTGGCTTTTTCTTTTTCTTTTTGAGATCTGAAGGACCGGGGAAGCTATTTGAAATTCCCCGATGCTCCCGGTGCAGGGGAGGTTATGGCGAAATTTTTCGAAAATTTAGGGAGTTAGCCAAATTTTTGAAATTTTGAAAATTCTCAGAAACTAAAGAGTTGGAGAAAGAAAGCCCGACCGAACGTAGAGTTGAATTATCAAACCACTTTCGACTTTGTTCCTTTTCGGGGACGAAAAGTTTTAAGTGGGGGAGATTGTAACAACCCGTAAAATGCGAGCCAGTTTGAAATTTTTATTTTGGCAATTTTAGCGAATTTAGTATATTCAAAATGAAATATTTTAAATAATATCGACGAGAAATTTATTTTGAATATAATTCGAACGTATATATTATACGCGTCGTCGTTAGGGTATAAATATTTATAAATAATTATAAATAGAATTGAAAATGGCGCGGTAGTTCGATAATTCGATTTCAAACTTCAATTGAATGTACCGGGTGCAAAACAATCCGGATTTTAGTGAAACCAAAAATAATAGGATCTAATTGTGAATATCTTTCCAACGAATCCGAATAATCGAAATTTCATAGCGGGAGTCAAAAGATATGTCCAGTTGAAAATTCTGAATAGTCGCTATGGAATTCAGGCCCTTAAAAATGGACATTTTGCAAACGACCTCGGATTTTGACGAAACCAGTTTTGTTGGGACCGTAGTGTCAAGTTATTGTTAGGTTTCAAATTTCATAATTTTTCGAATCAATATGTGAGCGTGGCAAAGGAAAACGCGTTTGACCAGTTTCAGTTGATTTTAATCGACTGGAAATTGGCCCTTTTTCCAACGGTCTCGGAATTCGACGAAACTAGTTTTGTTATGACCGTATCGTCAATACGAAGCTAGAAAATATTTTTCTAGAATTTTTAGAGTTCGTATGTGGCCCCGGTAATTTGAAATGTACGTTTAAAATTCAATATAGTGATTTAAATGAAAATTCAAAAGGAAACTGATTATAACGATCAAATCAGCTTGCGATACATATCCCATTGGGTTCGGAATGGGGGTGAAACGCTATGGACGACAGGCGGTGGGCCTCGTTTCGAGGTCGTGGGTAAAAGTCAACTTTATGCAATTAAATAAATTAAATAATAATAATAATATATATTATATATTTTCCCTCCCTCCCTTTTATTCTTCTTCCTGCCCCCCCCCCCCCCCCCCGATTTCATTCTTTAGAAAAAAAAAAAAAAAAGAAGATCGGAGCAATAGCGACGCTGCCCACCCTCCTCCCTCACCATCGTCGATCGCAACCTCGCGAGATCCCCCTTCCCTCTCTCTCCTCTCCTCCTCCGAATAGAAGCCCTCACCCGAAACCCCAATCCGCCAGCGAGCTTCGCCCTCCTCCGCTATCATCGTGGTTTCCCACCACTGCGCCCTAGCCTGGAAACCCCCCCCCTTTCGCCGACGTGACGACCGCCACCAATCCCCGAGCCCCCCTCGCAGTAGCGGCCGCTCGCGCCTGACAGCCCCCCCGTGAGTTTTTAATGATTTATTTAACTGTTTTTTTTATTTATTTAATTGTATAAACTGGTTTTTATTTTACAATTAAAACTGATTTTTATTTTACTGAAAAAAAAAACTGATTTCGATTTTAAAAGCTTTAAAACTGATTTTTGAAAAGTTAAAAACTGATTTTATTTATTTATTTCTAAAACTGAATTTTCTTTAGTTTAAAAACTGTTTTTTTACTTATGTTGTAAAGTGATAAAAATATAATCTAAAGTATTAAAGATAGGATTTTTATATAATCTAAAGTATTAAAGATAGGATTTTTATATAATCTAAAGTATTAAAGATAGGATTTTTATATTTCTAAAGTATTAAAGATAGGATTTTTATATAATCTAAAGTATTAAAGATAGGATTTTTATATTTTTAAAGTAGTAAAGATAGGATTTTTATATTTTTAAAGTAGTAAAGATAGGATTTTTTATATTTTTAAAGTATTAAAAATATAGTCTTTACTATATGGATGATGAAAAAAATATGATTTTTGGTTAGGTGGGGAATTAAAAATATAATTTTTACCTGATAGGAAGATTAAAAATATCATCTTTATATGTATAGAAAAATAAAAATGAGATTTTTTATAAAGGCGAAATCTTTAAATTAGAAAAGGTGAAATCTTTAAATTAGAAAAGGCGAAATATTTGAAAAGGCGAGATCTTTATATAGAAAATAGCGAAGTAAAGATATGATTTTTATAAATATTGAATAGAAGTAAAAATTCAATTTTTACATATGTAGTGACTACGGGCAATGAAGATGCGATGAAGATTTCTATCAAAGAAGAGTCAAGATGTTTGGATAGCTATAAGTGAGAACTTCTCACCTTTCAATTTAATTTTTCTAGTTATATATATACTAGGATGCAGACGGTGCTTAGTAGCACCCGACACAATCGTCCACAGACCATGGACTTGTTTGTTTGACTGTTTGGTGATTGATTACGATATTGGTTTGAATGTGGTTTGTGGTGTGAAAAATCGAATCGATAAATTGGTTAGGATTAGACGTGCGCCGTTATAAGGCGAAGGAGTAAGGCTAGGTTAGACTCTTACTCCAAATTTTGTGGTTTGCAAAACGAAATTGATTTGATTGATGGGTGAATGGCGTGGGCCTTCACTAGACCGGGGATAAGGCTAGGCCTCGTCCCATTTCTAGTATCGTGCCGTTATGCCGCCGAAATTTTCTAAAATAAGTTAGAAAAATAAAAATATCATTTTATTTAAAAAAATGAATTGAATAGAAATTCATAGGTTGAAATAAAATGTTTTATCGTTAAAAATATAATTTTTAACGTGAAGTGAATAAAATAGAATATTCATTTACAAACCAGACGGTTTGTTTATGTACACCTATTTGAATGACATTGATTGGGACGATAAATTTTACACATCGCCCAACAGCACAAATAAAATATGTGTTTTATTGTTTGAAACCCCACACGGGTGTTAGGATGAAATTTGAAGTTCACTCATCCTGATTGATTAAATATGTCGATCGATCGATTGACAGGCTGTTATAAGCGTTAGATATCTATATTTGATGCTTATACAGTGTAGTGCACTTTGGTTGATGGTTGATTATTTTCCATGCTATTATATACATGTGTTGTATGAAAATCCATATAATTAACATTATATGGTAATTGATTGGGCCTCATTCAAATTTGAAAAATAAAGAATATTATAAAATAAAAGTTCATGTGTTGACAGTACTCATCCATTGAGATTGGTCATGTGTTGAACGAAATATTTTAGTAATAAAATTTACATCTTTATCAATATAAAATAAAAGTTCATGTGTTGACAGTACTCATCCATTGAGATTGGTCATTTGTTGAACGAAATATTTTGATAATAACAACTATTTTGAAAAAGAAATATTTGAAATAGAATATTTGAAAATAAAGGAATATATGAAGCCGTGTTGATTAGATTGACGCCATTTCGACGTGAACGATATTTATATCGATTTTATACGATTTCGAAATGAATTGAATTGAAAACGATTTCGAAATGAATTGAATTGAAAACGATTTCGAAATGAAATGAATTGAAAACGATTTCGAAATGAATTGAATTGAAAACGATTTCGAAATGAATTGAATTGAAAACGATTTCGAAATGAAATGAATTGAAAACGATTTCGAAATGAAATGAATTGAAAACGATTTCGAAATGAATTGAATTGAAAACGATTTCGAAATGAATTGAATTGAAAACGATTTCGAAATGAATTGAATTGAAAACGATTTCGAAATGAATTGAATTGAAAACGATTTCGAAATGAAATGAATTGAAAACGATTTCGAAATGAATTGAATTGAAAACGATTTCGAAATGAATTGAATTGAAAACGATTTCGAAATGAATTTAATTGAAAACGAATTCAAATTGAATTGAAAGCGAATTGAAATGAATTCAAATTGAATTGAAATTTGAATTGAATAGGAATGAATTTTTAAAACGAATTTATAAAGAAGAATTCAATTTTGATTTGAATTGAAATGGAAGTTGAAATTGCTTTTGAAACGAATTTAAAACTATTTATATAATTCGTTTTAAATAGAAATCGACGAAATATATATTATATATATAATATAATGGCCTGAATAGAACGCGCCGCGCCGCGGCAGTTCGTGAATTTCGACCATTTATTTCAAACGGACATTACGGGAGATCCGACCGTCGGATTCTCCTAAAACCGGAACCGTTGGGTTCGTATCGAAAAGAGCTTTCTAACGAATATTAGAAATTTGAAATCTAACGGTTGGATTTGGAGATACGTCCAAATCAAATTCGAAAAAGGTCGCTGTAAGTGCAGTTCGATGACCGTTGATGGAAATCGACTGTACAGGCCTTGATAAAATTATTAAAAATAGTAATAATTTGTGTAAAATCATAAGAAATGATTTGGGAAGAATTGGGATGAAAAACTCCATATTTGAAAAGATAAAAATAGATTTTTATCGAAATGAACTAGTTTTGAACTAGAATTATAATTCTATTTATTTTTAAATAAATAAATTGAATTTGAAAAGGGTTTTGAAAATAACCAAAATATCCAATGATTGCATTGGAGTGGATTTGAATCGAAATTGTCTTCGGAATATTTCGATGTTGGAATTCGTGATTATATAGGTGTGGTTATGGAAATTTGAAAGATATATTTATATCGTTATTTCCAATACGACATTTGTTAATCGTAGAATTTGATATTGAATATAGGCCGATATATTTTCTATTCAGAGCCTTGTATTGAATATCGAATGTGATTTGGGTTTGTCGTGAATGGTGTCTTCACTAACACTGTTCTTGAACCCAGTTGAGAAAAGATTAAATCTTTTTATTTAGATTTAATGAAGTGTACCAATTAAATAATATTTAATTGGAATTGAATTGATATTGATTTTTAGGTTTATCGTGAACAGTGTTTTAAATAACACTCGTTCTTTAACCCGATAATTAATGAATGTGACTTTGGGTTTATCGTGAACCGTGTTTTAAATGACACTGATTCTTTAGCCCAGTCAAAGATTAAAACTAAGTGGAGTTTTAATGAATCTTTAATTTGATTGAAATGATCGAAAATGGAGTATCACCAGTTTTGCTCCTGGCGATAGTTAAATCTTTAATTAGATTTGAACGTGAAATGGTAATTGAATTTACCGATAACACTGTGGTGTTAGATATGAAGTATTACCAGTTTTACTTCATGGGATGAATAGGTTGGGATTGGGAAATTAAAACAAATGATTACTTCGGTAAGGTTCGCTAATCCCGACTAGTTTGAATTGATATTCAAAAGTAGATTAAAGAATAAATTCAAGAATTTATCTTTGATAAAATTAATGGGAACCTTTCCCTATGAATGTGAAATTTAGAAACTGACTGTCGGTTAGTCAAACAGAATGGTTTTCTGGATATTGATCTGATGTTGGTTTCGGCCTTCGGGGTTAATATTTGGGGAATTGTTCTCTTGATTAATTTACGGTTAGTGACTAATGAATTGGAATGAGGCATATGTTGTGTTTGTGTAACACTTATTTAAAATATACGCGAGTTATTCGGGAAGACCGGGTTTATCCCATTCTGAATAACTGATACGACGATAAGTCGAAGATGAAGACGATGGTCGAAGACCGGAGGTCTTCACGTCGTTTGGGTGATAACTGATGATCTTGATTGGGCTGTACACCCAAGAAGATGGAAACAGTTGGTGATCGTCCAGACGTACTTGGAGATCGATGGATATGCGAGGTACTAGGTGCCTCCGGTTTCGTTCAGACCCAGAACGGACTTGTAAATGGACTGTGTGTCTGACATTGGATTTTAGTCCGTGCGATTGATCTCTATTAAATATATATCTGTTTGGCGGCGGAGAATTTATTCTCTTGCTTAACGCCCTTCTCTGAGACGTACGAGCTCAGGGGTTATATATTGATGGATATCAAACGCATGGAGTGAATTGCCTGTGTGGCATGCCTAAGTGGCAATTGATCGAGGCTTCTGTTGAAAAGCAAAGTCTTGTGGTGATGATCAAAGCACGGCCTTTGTGGCGTAGCTTTGTGTAACGTTTGCTTCGCGAGTTTCGCACCCAGTATGAACCAAAAACGGGAGAGGACGTCAGGGAGGGCATGCGTTTCTTTCTAGCTAGAAGTGGCGTCAGTGGTTTTACACGCCCTGACGAGTTTGACTTATGTGGTTGTTGCTGTTGCGAGGCGCCTCGGTTATATCGGTTTCGGCCGAATGCATTCTGGTCGGCTGACGGACCAGACTTACACCCCATAGGGTGGGGAGACGTAGTGTTCAGGCATAATAATCCACATCGGTGGACCGGCCCTGAGGATCTAAAGGCTTGCCTGCGCGCTTGCCTGAGACACGGGCTAGAGCGTCTCGAATCGGTTGAGGACTATCTTTTGCCTCGGTTCATAGATGGAAATCCAATTTCCAAATACGTGACATTTGCGGTTTTATTTGTAAACCTATATATGGCGACATAGTGAGATGGGGCGCTCATGCCGCCTACGATTGATACTTATGATTTGAAGTTGTTTTACACACTATGCACTTATTATAGTATCAAATGATTTGTTTCAAACGTATCAAGCATTCTTTGGCTGTTATAAGGGAAAACCCTATCCTCGGCTGCATTGCATTGTGTGATGGGACCTGGGTCTTATAACAGCTTCATTCTTCTTTATTTAGCATTGCGCTGTTGTTTTATGCACTGGTATTCTTGGGAGGAAACCCGTTCCGTGTTATGTGGCGTGGTCCCTTGATTTACCTAACTTTGAAAATAAAGATTAACTGTTTTAGTTCTCACACCAGTCACATGACTGACCTGGAGATAATTGTTTTAACCTAAACTCTGGGTGCCCTTATTTCGACACGGGCAGCTAGTAGTTTTGGTTTTGCAGATTTATATTCACAGGATCCTGGTTTTCAGCTGGAATGATATCCGGAAAGCTTTGTATCCGTATATCTCTTCTAGTTGTGTATTGAATTATTTTCCGCTGCGATGTATTTAAATATAATTTAAATCTCTGATTTCTGTGTAATATTCATTTATACTTTGTATATTCTTGTAGTCTGATGCACTGTTGTAATATACAATGAAATGTTCTTTTGTATGCATTCTGATTTGTCGTGTTCTAAAACGATAGGGCGTTTCGAACGGCCTGAATCGGTTTAGCGACTGGTTCGGACCGAGCGAAATTCCTTGCCGTCACAGTTGGTATCAGAGCTTTGGTTTACAGAGCTCGAGAACAAGACACATTATAACCATACGAAAGAATTCATCAGATATTGAATTAGCAATATCCAATGGAATGACTCGTTAGAGATAGGATCAGTAGTATCCTAGAACGAGTGTGAAGAGTATATTTTTCAAATGAAAACAAATTTGGTTTTAAAAAATCTAAATCAACTATTCGTATTTGATTATTTGTTTATATTGATTTTGGACAATTCAGTATATAAAGAATTTTCATATACGCCTTGCAAACGTATATTCAAAGTTTTAATATATTGGATGGATATAGCATCACACTCTAGTCGCCCGGAGATGATATTGATGATAGCGATCGCATCATCAACATTTATGTTCGAGTTTCGAAGGTGTGATTTTCTATATATTTCCATTAGGCTGGTGTGAGAACCAAAACTAATATAGCTAGAATACATTGTTGTGATTTGGCATCAAAAATCTGATTTTTGACTATGTATCAAAGTTATCAATTTGAAAACTCTAATCCACTAATTGATTGATGATTGTGTTGTTTGTTTAATTGTTTGGGAATTTTGAACCATTATGCCTAATTTGGTCAAATATTGAACTGTACTGAAAATTGGTTGCATTTGCTTGCATATACATATATATCATTGAACAGGTCATAGCAAGGAGGCTAGAGCAGAGAATAAAATTTGTTTGCCCGACAAATAGGTACATGTTTACTACATAATTTCCTGTTTTGTTTGGGTGATGATGATTTTGTGAGCCTATTGGCTAGCCGCTTGGCTTTTTCTTTTTCTTTTTGAGATCTGAAGGACCGGGGAAGCTATTTGAAATTCCCCGATGCTCCCGGTGCAGGGGAGGTTATGGCGAAATTTTTCGAAAATTTAGGGAGTTAGCCAAATTTTTGAAATTTTGAAAATTCTCAGAAACTAAAGAGTTGGAGAAAGAAAGCCCGACCGAACGTAGAGTTGAATTATCAAACCACTTTCGACTTTGTTCCTTTTCGGGGACGAAAAGTTTTAAGTGGGGGAGATTGTAACAACCCGTAAAATGCGAGCCAGTTTGAAATTTTTATTTTGGCAATTTTAGCGAATTTAGTATATTCAAAATGAAATATTTTAAATAATATCGACGAGAAATTTATTTTGAATATAATTCGAACGTATATATTATACGCGTCGTCGTTAGGGTATAAATATTTATAAATAATTATAAATAGAATTGAAAATGGCGCGGTAGTTCGATAATTCGATTTCAAACTTCAATTGAATATACCGGGTGCAAAACAATCCGGATTTTAGTGAAACCAAAAATAATAGGATCTAATTGTGAATATCTTTCCAACGAATCCGAATAATCGAAATTTCATAGCGGGAGTCAAAAGATATGTCCAGTTGAAAATTCTGAATAGTCGCTATGGAATTCAGGCCCTTAAAAATGGACATTTTGCAAACGACCTCGGATTTTGACGAAACCAGTTTTGTTGGGACCGTAGTGTCAAGTTATTGTTAGGTTTCAAATTTCATAATTTTTCGAATCAATATGTGAGCGTGGCAAAGGAAAACGCGTTTGACCAGTTTCAGTTGATTTTAATCGACTGGAAATTGGCCCTTTTTCCAACGGTCTCGGAATTCGACGAAACTAGTTTTGTTATGACCGTATCGTCAATACGAAGCTAGAAAATATTTTTCTAGAATTTTTAGAGTTCGTATGTGGCCCCGGTAATTTGAAATGTACGTTTAAAATTCAATATAGTGATTTAAATGAAAAGTCAAAAGGAAACTGATTATAACGATCAAATCAGCTTGCGATACATATCCCATTGGGTTCGGAATGGGGGTGAAACGCTATGGACGACAGGCGGTGGGCCTCGTTTCGAGGTCGTGGGTAAAAGTCAACTTTATGCAATTAAATAAATTAAATAATAATAATAATATATATTATATATTTTCCCTCCCTCCCTTTTATTCTTCTTCCTGGCCCCCCCCCCCCCCCCGATTTCATTCTTTAGAAAAAAAAAAAAAAAAAGAAGATCGGTGCAATAGCGACGCTGCCCACCCTCCTCCCTCACCATCGTCGATCGCAACCTCGCGAGATCCCCCTTCCCTCTCTCTCCTCTCCTCCTCCGAATAGAAGCCCTCACCCGAAACCCCAATCCGCCAGCGAGCTTCGCCCTCCTCCGCTATCATCGTGGTTTCCCACCGCTGCGCCCTAGCCTGGAAACCCCCCCCTTTCGCCGACGTGACGACCGCCACCAATCCCCGAGCCCCCCTCGCAGTAGCGGCCGCTCGCGCCTGACAGCCCCCCCGTGAGTTTTTAATGATTTATTTAACTGTTTTTTTTATTTATTTAATTGTATAAACTGGTTTTTATTTTACAATTAAAACTGATTTTTATTTTACTGAAAAAAAAAACTGATTTCGATTTTAAAAGCTTTAAAACTGATTTTTGAAAAGTTAAAAACTGATTTTATTTATTTATTTCTAAAACTGAATTTTCTTTAGTTTAAAAACTGTTTTTTTACTTATGTTGTAAAGTGATAAAAATATAATCTAAAGTATTAAAGATAGGATTTTTATATAATCTAAAGTATTAAAGATAGGATTTTTATATAATCTAAAGTATTATAGATAGGATTTTTATATTTCTAAAGTATTAAAGATAGGATTTTTATATAATCTAAAGTATTAAAGATAGGATTTTTATATTTTTAAAGTAGTAAAGATAGGATTTTTATATTTTTAAAGTAGTAAAGATAGGATTTTTTATATTTTTAAAGTATTAAAAATATAGTCTTTACTATATGGATGATGAAAAAAATATGATTTTTGGTTAGGTGGGGAATTAAAAATATAATTTTTACCTGATAGGAAGATTAAAAATATCATCTTTATATGTATAGAAAAATAAAAATGAGATTTTTTATAAAGGCGAAATCTTTAAATTAGAAAAGGTGAAATCTTTAAATTAGAAAAGGCGAAATATTTGAAAAGGCGAGATCTTTATATAGAAAATAGCGAAGTAAAGATATGATTTTTATAAATATTGAATAGAAGTAAAAATTCAATTTTTACATATGTAGTGACTACGGGCAATGAAGATGCGATGAAGATTTCTATCAAAGAAGAGTCAAGATGTTTGGATAGCTATAAGTGAGAACTTCTCACCTTTCAATTTAATTTTTCTAGTTATATATATACTAGGATGCAGACGGTGCTTAGTAGCACCCGACACAATCGTCCACAGACCATGGACTTGTTTGTTTGACTGTTTGGTGATTGATTACGATATTGGTTTGAATGTGGTTTGTGGTGTGAAAAATCGAATCGATAAATTGGTTAGGATTAGACGTGCGCCGTTATAAGGCGAAGGAGTAAGGCTAGGTTAGACTCTTACTCCAAATTTTGTGGTTTGCAAAACGAAATTGATTTGATTGATGGGTGAATGGCGTGGGCCTTCACTAGACCGGGGATAAGGCTAGGCCTCGTCCCGTTTCTAGTATCGTGCCGTTATGCCGCCGAAATTTTCTAAAATAAGTTAGAAAAATAAAAATATCATTTTATTTAAAAAAATGAATTGAATAGAAATTCATAGGTTGAAATAAAATGTTTTATCGTTAAAAATATAATTTTTAACGTGAAGTGAATAAAATAGAATATTCATTTACAAACCAGACGGTTTGTTTATGTACACCTATTTGAATGACATTGATTGGGACGATAAATTTTACACATCGCCCAACAGCACAAATAAAATATGTGTTTTATTGTTTGAAACCCCACACGGGTGTTAGGATGAAATTTGAAGTTCACTCATCCTGATTGATTAAATATGTCGATCGATCGATTGACAGGCTGTTATAAGCGTTAGATATCTATATTTGATGCTTATACAGTGTAGTGCACTTTGGTTGATGGTTGATTATTTTCCATGCTATTATATACATGTGTTGTATGAAAATCCATATAATTAACATTATATGGTAATTGATTGGGCCTCATTCAAATTTGAAAAATAAAGAATATTATAAAATAAAAGTTCATGTGTTGACAGTACTCATCCATTGAGATTGGTCATGTGTTGAACGAAATATTTTAGTAATAAAATTTACATCTTTATCAATATAAAATAAAAGTTCATGTGTTGACAGTACTCATCCATTGAGATTGGTCATTTGTTGAACGAAATATTTTGATAATAACAACTATTTTGAAAAAGAAATATTTGAAATAGAATATTTGAAAATAAAGGAATATATGAAGCCGTGTTGATTAGATTGACGCCATTTCGACGTGAACGATATTTATATCGATTTTATACGATTTCGAAATGAATTGAATTGAAAACGATTTCGAAATGAATTGAATTGAAAACGATTTCGAAATGAAATGAATTGAAAACGATTTCGAAATGAATTGAATTGAAAACGATTTCGAAATGAATTGAATTGAAAACGATTTCGAAATGAAATGAATTGAAAACGATTTCGAAATGAAATGAATTGAAAACGATTTCGAAATGAAATGAATTGAAAACGATTTCGAAATGAATTGAATTGAAAACGATTTCGAAATGAATTGAATTGAAAACGATTTCGAAATGAATTGAATTGAAAACGATTTCGAAATGAAATGAATTGAAAACGATTTCGAAATGAATTGAATTGAAAACGATTTCGAAATGAATTGAATTGAAAACGATTTCGAAATGAATTTAATTGAAAACGAATTCAAATTGAATTGAAAGCGAATTGAAATGAATTCAAATTGAATTGAAATTTGAATTGAATAGGAATGAATTTTTAAAACGAATTTATAAAGAAGAATTCAATTTTGATTTGAATTGAAATGGAAGTTGAAATTGCTTTTGAAACGAATTTAAAACTATTTATATAATTCGTTTTAAATAGAAATCGACGAAATATATATTATATATATAATATAATGGCCTGAATAGAACGCGCCGCGCCGCGGCAGTTCGTGAATTTCGACCATTTATTTCAAACGGACATTACGGGAGATCCGACCGTCGGATTCTCCTAAAACCGGAACCGTTGGGTTCGTATCGAAAAGAGCTTTCTAAAGAATATTAGAAATTTGAAATCTAACGGTTGGATTTGGAGATACGTCCAAATCAAATTCGAAAAAGGTCGCTGTAAGTGCAGTTCGATGACCGTTGATGGAAATCGACTGTACAGGCCTTGATAAAATTATTAAAAATAGTAATAATTTGTGTAAAATCATAAGAAATGATTTGGGAAGAATTGGGATGAAAAACTCCATATTTGAAAAGATAAAAATAGATTTTTATCGAAATGAACTAGTTTTGAACTAGAATTATAATTCTATTTATTTTTAAATAAATAAATTGAATTTGAAAAGGGTTTTGAAAATAACCAAAATATCCAATGATTGCATTGGAGTGGATTTGAATCGAAATTGTCTTCGGAATATTTCGATGTTGGAATTCGTGATTATATAGGTGTGGTTATGGAAATTTGAAAGATATATTTATATCGTTATTTCCAATACGACATTTGTTAATCGTAGAATTTGATATTGAATATAGGCCGATATATTTTCTATTCAGAGCCTTGTATTGAATATCGAATGTGATTTGGGTTTGTCGTGAATGGTGTCTTCACTAACACTGTTCTTGAACCCAGTTGAGAAAAGATTAAATCTTTTTATTTAGATTTAATGAGGTGTACCAATTAAATAATATTTAATTGGAATTGAATTGATATTGATTTTTGGGTTTATCGTGAACAGTGTTTTAAATAACACTCGTTCTTTAACCCGATAATTAATGAATGTGACTTTGGGTTTATCGTGAACCGTGTTTTAAATGACACTGATTCTTTAGCCCAGTCAAAGATTAAAACTAAGTGGAGTTTTAATGAATCTTTAATTAGATTGAAATGATCGAAAATGGAGTATCACCAGTTTTGCTCCTGGCGATAGTTAAATCTTTAATTAGATTTGAACGTGAAATGGTAATTGAATTTACCGATAACACTGTGGTGTTAGATATGAAGTATTACCAGTTTTACTTCATGGGATGAATAGGTTGGGATTGGGAAATTAAAACAAATGATTACTTCGGTAAGGTTCGCTAATCCCGACTAGTTTGAATTGATATTCAAAAGTAGATTAAAGAATAAATTCAAGAATTTATCTTTGATAAAATTAATGGGAACCTTTCCCTATGAATGTGAAATTTAGAAACTGACTGTCGGTTAGTCAAACAGAATGGTTTTCTGGATATTGATCTGATGTTGGTTTCGGCCTTCGGGGTTAATATTTGGGGAATTGTTCTCTTGATTAATTTACGGTTAGTGACTAATGAATTGGAATGAGGCGTATGTTGTGTTTGTGTAACACTTATTTAAAATATACGCGAGTTATTCGGGAAGACCGGGTTTATCCCATTCTGAATAACTGATACGACGATAAGTCGAAGATGAAGACGATGGTCGAAGACCGGAGGTCTTCACGTCGTTTGGGTGATAACTGATGATCTTGATTGGGCTGTACACCCAAGAAGATGGAAACAGTTGGTGATCGTCCAGACGTACTTGGAGATCGATGGATATGCGAGGTACTAGGTGCCTCCGGTTTCGTTCAGACCCAGAACGGACTTGTAAATGGACTGTGTGTCTGACATTGGATTTTAGCCCGTGCGATTGATCTCTATTAAATATATATCTGTTTGGCGGCGGAGAATTTATTCTCTTGCTTAACGCCCTTCTCTGAGACGTACGAGCTCAGGGGTTATATATTGATGGATATCAAACGCATGGAGTGAATTGCCTGTGTGGCATGCCTAAGTGGCAATTGATCGAGGCTTCTGTTGAAAAGCAAATTCTTGTGGTGATGATCAAAGCACGGCCTTTGTGGCGTAGCTTTGTGTAACGTTTGCGTCGCGAGTTTCGCACCCGGTATGAACCAAAAACGGGAGAGGACGTCAGGGAGGGCATGCGTTTCTTTCTAGCTAGAAGTGGCGTCAGTGGTTTTACACGCCCTGACGAGTTTGACTTATGTGGTTGTTGCTGTTGCGAGGCGCCTCGGTTATATCGGTTTCGGCCGAATGCATTCTGGTCGGCTGACGGACCAGACTTACACCCCATAGGGTGGGGAGACGTAGTGTTCAGGCATAATAATCCACATCGGTGGACCGGCCCTGAGGATCTAAAGGCTTGCCTGCGCGCTTGCCTGAGACACGGGCTAGAGCGTCTCGAATCGGTTGAGGACTATCTTTTTCCTCGGTTCATAGATGGAAATCCAATTTCCAAATACGTGACATTTGCGGTTTTATTTGTAAACCTATATATGGCGACATAGTGGGATGGGGCGCTCATGCCGCCTATGATTGATACTTATGATTTGAAGTTGTTTTACACACTATGCACTTATTATAGTATCAAATGATTTGTTTCAAACGTATCAAGCATTCTTTGGCTGTTATAAGGGAAAACCCTATCCTCGGCTGCGTTGCATTGTGTGATGGGACCTGGGTCTTATAACAGCTTCATTCTTCTTTATTTAGCATTGCGCTGTTGTTTTATGCACTGGTATTCTTGGGAGGAAACCCGTTCCGTGTTATGCGGCGTGGTCCCTTGATTTACCTAACTTTGAAAATAAAGATTAACTGTTTTAGTTCTCACACCAGTCACATGACTGACCTGGAGTTTATTGTTTTAACCTAAACTCTGGGTGCCCTTATTTCGACACGGGCAGCTAGTAGTTTTGGTTTTGCAGATTTATATTCACAGGATCCTGGTTTTCAGCTGGAATGATATCCGGAAAGCTTTGTATCCGTATATCTCTTCTAGTTGTGTATTGAATTATTTTCCGCTGCGATGTATTTAAATGTAATTTAAATCTCTGATTTCTGTGTAATATTCATTTATACTCTGTATATTCTTGTAGTCTGATGCACTGTTGTAATATACAATGAAATGTTCTTTTGTATGCATTCTGATTTGTCGTGTTCTAAAACGATAGGGCGTTTCGAACGGCCTGAATCGGTTTAGCGACTGGTTCGGACCGAGCGAAATTCCTTGCCGTCACAAACAACTGGGAAATGACAAAAATCGGGCAAACAGCATGGCTATGTGGGTCGCTCCCATTAGAGTGTATTATCACCTATCTAGAGATTCATTAAATTTCTTATTCTATTCGATGCTGTCCCATTCGGGAAACGGTTGCTGATCCCAACCGTTGGTGATATACATTCGATACACTCAAGCGAAATGAGTGGTCGGTCATGTGTGGGCCAGGTTGCAAGATGTTCTTGTTGAACCCCAGTGTATCGCCTCTAGAGTACACTGATCGGAAGGTGGTTCCATACCTTGTCATGTTGGAATTCCAATCTCCAATAAGAGCCATGCGGTTTTTGATTTTATATTATGTATGTGGAGCGTGTGATGCAAGCATTCCTCTAGATTCTATTTATTTGATGTAGACATTATTATAATATCACTGGATTTTTATATCAAAGTGTTTTGGGTTATAGTAAGGTAAAAACCGTCCATGTTTATGTGTGGGCTGGTCTTACTGTTATCTTTTCTTTTGAAAGGATTGTTAAGTTAAACAAATGGTTGGAGTTTACTCACACCAGTCCCATGATTGACCCAGAGTTGTTTTGTTTTGTTTTTCCTAAACTCTTGGGTGCCCAAATTTGTATGGGCAGTCAAGTGCTTCAGGCTTTTACAGATACACTTAGAGGAGTTGGAAGCAGGAGGCTTCACCAGTTAGCTATAGACTATCATATATTCTGCTGTGAACCATGTTTGTATCTGGAAATAGGTGTTTATAACTGTTCCAGGAATAACTGTTGTGCTCTGATGATGGTATGTATATAAAGTTACTAATTTTTATTTCAAAAGTTATGTTATATAATATATTTTATTCGTTCCACTGTGAGATTTGTCTTCTTTGTTTTCTTCTATTCTAACCTTTCTTTCTTTCTATTTCTCATCCTCTAACTTCTTTCTAATAATGATTCGTATTTCTGTGCAATTTGGGTTGGACGTGTGGTGTTATTAGTCGATTCAGATAGTACGGATTTGCGGGCCTTTACAGTTGGTATCAGAGCTTAGGTTGAGCGAATACCTAGGCTTGTGTGGCATGTGCTCATTAGAGATGGGGTCAGTAGTACCCTAGAATGAGTTGAGTGTATATATACAAGAAAGCGTATTTGTAAATTGAGATAAAAGTTGTTTTATATTGTGTTGGCTAGTCTGTTGAGTGGTTTATGAATTCTGATCGAATTGTGGGACGCCACGAAGTCGATAGGAATTTCCAAATACTCGAACAGAGTAATTTGACACGATATTGATTTAAAGTGGGTAAATGAAATATTTTTACCCAAAATTCTATTTTTGATATAAAAAGAATAATTTTTGAAATTATTATAATATATGGATGTGTTGGTTGTTATTATTATAAACAGATGAGATTATAAAATTGGAATGGTCATATATAACCAAAATTAAATTGTATATGAATGATATATACAATTGAGATGAATTAAAATCGAATTCAAGCCAGAATTTGGAATTTAAATCCTAGGAAGTTTGAAAATATTTTCGAAGTATATTAAAAGAATATAGCTTTGTTTTGAAAAGACCGTTTGAATAAAAATCATATTTGAATGGATTTTGAAATAGATAAAGCACTGAACTCACTTCAGTGGCTGGAAAATAATTCTGATGATGACTGCAGCTTCATCAGTATTCATTTTCGAGTTCTAAGTGACGAATGACTACCTCAGAAATTTTTTTGATGAAATTTGTTTTGAAAGAAAACAAGTGATTTGAAAATTCAAATGTTTTGAATTTGAAATGGTTATAAATATATGTGTATATATTTGTGTGATTTCAAAAGGATTTGAAATGAAAACCCTGGGATTTTGATTCTGGAAGTGGAATCTAACTTAAGCTAGTTAAATGGGTTGAAGTGAATCAATCGACTAGAATCAATTTGAATAGGTTTATTGGAATATAGATTGTATATAGATGGATTGATCATAGATCATTCGAATTAAATGAAGGAAGACCAAAAGTTTTGGTGGAATTAAATTTGTTGAAATATGAGGAGTTGAGTTTCAACATAAGTGAGATTTTGAAAAGTAATGGATTTGTACCATTTTTCCTACTTTAGCAATTTCGAGGACGAAATTATTTTAAGGGGGGAAGAATGAAACGACCCAGATTTTCTGGTCGATTTATTTTGAATATTTAATATTATTTTAAATATTGAGCTGATAATATAAATCGATTTTTATATTGAATTATCGATATAGTTATCGTAATACGAGGATTTTAAGTAATTCAATTTGAAATGGAGTCAAAATGATTTATATGAAAATTTTATTTGAATTTAAACGATAATAATATCTTATTATCAAGGAATTTATTTGTTTTTGAATTTAAATTATATCGATTTAATATGATTATTTTATATATATACGTTCGAAATAAATTTTAGAAAATATTCTGTTGAGTTCAGTATAACGCTATAACATTTGAAACGACGGTCGGTACGCTAAAATAGCGGTTCACGATTTTTAATTATGAACCCCGAGATATTTATAATGGATAAGATCAAAATCGAATCGAAGATCAAATCAATATCTGTATAAATTAAAGTGAAAATCTCTATATATCAAATCTTATTAAGTAGTGGTCAAATCAAATTAAATAAAACTGTACTGAACCTACTCACCTATTCCTTACCGCTGAAGTCTCCATCTTTATATATACCGCGACCATACTCCTCTTCTATCCTTTCTATTTGCGATCTTCTTTCTTTTGTCTGCTCCACTCAACAAAATAAAAAGCAAAGCCAAACTCTCTTACATTTTTACTTCAAATCCATTAAATTCATTTTTATTTTTCCTTAATCGCTTTAGTCTAAAACAAAACAATGTGCTCCTTTTCTAGTCTTCTCAAATGCAATCGTGTTTATCATAAAACCATTCGAGTGATGCGGCGACCTCAGATAAAACTAGGAGGCTCGATCTCGAGCAACAGGGTAGTTCGAATGGTGTCACAGCGAGCTAGGGCTTTTGAATTTTTGGGGGAAATCGTTTACCGTAGATCGTGATAAGGGATTAAGGTACCGTGATAATTAAGGATCCGGTAATGGGCATCCTCACGATCCGATAATGGGCAGAAAACTGAAGTCGCGATGGTTGGGAAACGGGGGTTCAAGTCCACTGTGTTGAGTCGATGCAACAAAAGCTTCTGATGTTAAGCTCTGTGATTCGGTCGGCCTTAAGATTGATGATGTGATGAAAGAGTTTAAGGTACGATAGAAAGAGGGAAGGTGTTCAGGTTGTTCGAACTGATTTTGACAGGGAAGAAGGGGGTGTTGATTGAGTTGTGCGTGTTAACTCATGACAAGGAGGAGATGGCGTACAAGGTCGGTTTGGGCACTGTGAGGAACTGAGAAAAAGAAGGTAAAAATATGAATTTTTATTTAAATTTTGGTAACAATGATTTATTTATAAATTTATAATTATTTCAATTCATTTTAGTCGGAAATAATAAATGAAATAAACTTGTAATCTTGTTATACAAGGGAAAATCTATCGGAAGCAATCATGTGCATTTGTAGCTGCGATACAAGAGAAGAACAAAATTGAATCAAAATGGATAACAAATTAAAGACACGGTGAGTAAATCTCACTCACCTTTCATTTAAATTTTTTTTATTTGTTAAAAATAATTGTTGTTGCTTGTTTGAATGTTGTTTGGTTGATTTAAATATATTAGTTATTTAGGGCTGACTATTATATATATTGGGTTGATGATTGGTTGGATTCCCGCAGTCTCATTAGCGGATGCCCGCAGTATCATTAGCGGATGACACTACGCCCACGTATATAAGTGGATCCCCTTTTATACCACGATATCCTGCCACGAAGCAGGATGGGTATTATTTCTGTTGACTAACGTTTGTGGATGCAGGGAAACAGGTTGGAGGGATCCAACTGGATTCCTCAAAAATATATTATCTGTTTGTTTATTTGTTTGCATATATACTGTCATATATGATGAGTTAGAAAAATAAATAATTGGTTGTTTAGTGTTTAAATATCAATGGGCCTAAATATTGGCATTTAAGAATATCGTGAAAAGGAATTTCGTAGATTCAAAAGGAAATTCTATTTTTCTAAAATAGAATTTGAAATTTCAAGTGAGGAATTCAAATAGAATTTGAAATTTCAAATAAGGAATTCAAATAGAATTTGAATATGAGAAATTCAAATAGAAGTTTGAATACGAGAAATTCAATGGAATTTGAATATAGAAAATGCAAAGAGAAATTTTCAAAAGTAAGATTTTGGTTTTAAATGGATTTCGAAATAGGCTTGTTTAAATAAAACAGGGAAATTTATAAAATAGTGTTGATAAATATAATGAATAAATTATCAAGAGATAAATTGAAGATTTGAATTCAAAGGAATTGAAATAGATTTGAATTCAAAGGCATTGAAATAGAATTTGAATTCAAAGGAATTAAAATAGATTTGAATAAAGAAAGTTCAAATGAAATTTAAATATAGAATTTGAAAATAGAAGTGAAATGGAGTAAAATTTGGAAATTTAAATGTAATTTGAATATAGAATTCAAATAGAATTCAAATGGAATTTAAACAAAGGAAATTCAAATTTTGAATTTGAATGTAGAAATTTAAATGGAATTAGTTTATAGAAATTGAATGGAGTTTGGATATTGAAAAATCAAATATGAATTCAAATATAGAATTTGAATATAGTAATTCAAATGGAATTTGAATATAGAGATTCAAGTAGAATTTGAATAAAGGAAATTCAAATAGAAATTGAATATAGAATTTGAAATAGACTTTGAATATAGATTTGAATAGAGTTAAAATGGAATTTAAATATAGGATTCAAATAGAATTGAAATAGAATTGAATATAGAAATTCAAATGGGATTTGAATATGGAATTTGAATATAGAATTCAAATGGAATTTAAAATATATTAGAATGGGGTAGAATTTGTTTTAAACAAGGTTTAAGAGTTTATATTAATAAATATAATTAAAACGAACTCGCCGCAGTGCTGCAGTTCATAAATTGGTGTTTCGAACTTCAATTGAGTATACAGAACCCAATTGAAGTCAGAATTCTTGGAAACAATAAATGTCGGGACCGATTTGATAATAGTTTTCTAAAGGAGGAGAAAAATCTGGATTTCGTCGTGTAGATTTTGAGTTACATCAAAATCAAATTTTTCAGAAAAGCAGCGCCATAACCATTTAAAAACCATAACGGTTTATTTAATTTATAAAAGGATTTTAAGCAAATAAAATTTGAATTTCTATTTAGAAAATTTCAGATTTTGAGTTGTAATTATATGTGAACTCAAGTGGAGTAATGAATTGATTTTTGAAACAGAAATCAGATTTTTTGATTATTGAATAAAATTAACTAATTTGAATAGTAATTAGTTAATGAGATTTTGAATTGATATTGGGCTTTGAATAAGTGAATTCGATTTGAAAATTATTCGAAATCAAAAAGAAAATTAGAATTGAAAATTTAATTTGGTTATGAGCAAGTTAAGTATTTTATTTGAATATGTTATGTTCAAACAAAGAAGTGAAATAGGCGAAATAGCTAATTGAAGAACAAATAGGCGAAACTGAATTCAAACGATTGGATTGAGTTGAAATGAATTGAAAACATGTGAGCATGGCTTAGACAGGTATGGGATGAAGTATATGAAGATTTTAAATTGTGTGCCCGACAAAAAGGTACATGTTTAAATTCATATATGAGATTTTATGCGCCGTATAGGCAAGCCGCTTGGCTTTTTCTTTTCTTTTTGGATTGGTGAGGGCCATGGGAGGCTATTTGAAATATCCTGAAGCTCCCGGTACAAGGGAGGTTATGGCGAATTTTTCCGGGAATTTAAGGAGTTAGAATATTTTTAAGAAATTTTGATAGTTAGAAATCAATATATCAATATATATTGAATTCGATAAGGAAACGAAATTTAAAATTGAATATTATAACCATAAAGGGAAATCTATAAATTAGAAATAGAAAAAAAAACCATATACATGTTTTAAAAATGAATAATTGGGTTTTATAGTGTGTTTATTAAAGGTTAGTGGTTTTGTCGTTTTGATGTTGAGGATGTTTTCAGTCAAGGTCTGAGAGGTAATTTTACCCCAACTTGATTGATTTCATTTTTAATTGATAAATAGAAGGATCCAGTCTCGAGGAGAAGTGTTTGAAAAAGAATTAGTTGAATAAAATATTTTGGGTTGTTGTAACGATGTTTTACACAGCAGTCGTTTTAATCCAAGTGATGGAATTACAGTAAATATTCCCTGAGTATAATTAAAGTAGTCGGGAAAGAAATAAGTGATTGAAATATTTTCAACTGCGAATAGAATATATTTTCTAAGTATAGAAAATAATAGAAGGCGCGATATAGAAATGTTTTCCAAAGAATGTAAGAGACCGTGATGATAATTGAAAATATTTGTTTAACAAATATTGATAAGTAAATGGAAGGGTGATTTAATTAATGAATAGTAATCAAGGGGCCCAGTGAATGTTTGATTGTTTTGAATGGATGTTTGTTTATTTTTCTTCGACAGTTAAATAACCGACTATCGAAGTGTTTGCCAATATCGTTGTCAATATGGAGAGACCGGTTGCATTATTATCCGTGAACCGCTCTGTATTGGCAGTAGCGTTGCGGATCAGATTATATGAAGATAATCGAAGACGGTGTAAAGTGCAAGGGCTTTTTCTATTAATAGAAATTGTGCCTTCGGTTTCGTTCAATCCCAAAACGAACGTAATTGGATGAATGTCTGACAGAGTATTTCCAATAATCTAATGGGTTGTTCTGTATAAATATATATGGTTGCAACGGATTTATTCCCTTAGCATAACATCCAGAATATTTGTGCAAATCAACTAGTGATTAACGGATTTGACAATGTGGCATTCAAAGTGATTGTGCTATAAATGAATGGCAAGTGAGCGTAGCCTCAGGCCTCAACAACTGGGAAATGACAAAAATCGGGCAGGCAGCATGGCTATGTGGGTCGCTCCCATTAAAGTGTATTATCGCCTATCTAGAGATTCATTAAATTTCTTATTCTATTCGATGTTGTCCCATTCGGGAAACGGTTGCTGATCCCAACCATTGGTGGTATACATTCGATACACTCAAGCGAAATGAGTGGTTGGTCATGTGTGGGCCAGGTTGCAAGATGTTCTTGTTGAACCCCAGTGTATCGCCTCTAGAGTACACTGATCGGAAGGTGGTTCCATACCTTGTAATGTTGGAATTCCAATCTCCAATAAGAGCCATGCGGTTTTTGATTTTATATCATGTATGTGGAGCGTGAGATGCAAGCATTCCGCTAGATTCTATTTATTTGATGTAGACATTATTATAATATCACTGGATTTTTATATCAAAGTGTTTTGGGTTATAGTAAGGTAAAAACCGTCCATGTTTATGTGTGGGCTGGTCTTACTATTATCTTTTCTTTTGAAAGGATTGTTAAGTTAAACAAATGGTTGGAGTTTACTCACACCAGTCCCATGACTGACCCCGAGTTGTTTTGTTTTGTTTTTCCTAAACTCTTGGGTGCCCAAATTTGTACGGGCAGTCAAGTGCTTCAGGCTTGTACAGATACACTTAGAGGAGTTGGAAGCAGGAGGCTTCACCAGTTAGCTATAGACTATCATATATTCCGCTGTGAACCATGTTTGTATCTGGAAACTGGTGTTTATAACTGTTCCAGGAATAACTGTTGTGCACTGATGATGGTATGAATATAAAGTTACTGATTTGTATTTCAAAAGTTATGTTATATAATATATTTTATTCGTTCCGCTGTGAGATTTGTCTTCTTTGTTTTCTTCTATTCTAACTTTTCTTTCTTTCTATTTCTCATCCTCTAACTTCTTTCTAATAATGATTCGTATTTCTGTGCAATTTGGGTTGGACGTGTGGTGTTATTAGTCTACTCAGATAGTATGGATTTGCGGGCCTTTACATAACATCCATTTACAACTTCAGTTCAATCTATTTTCATTTGGATTGATCTCATTCCTATCCATTTAGATTGGTTTTAATCCATAATTCATATTTCTAGTGAACACTGAATTCGTTAGTGGATCTTCTTTTTTTATGTTCGTTCGATTATATAAATTTTACAATTCTCATTTGCTATTAAATTATTTATTAACTATCCAAAATTCATTTGAATGCCACAACTCTTCTTTTTATTTAAACTTCAATTCGATTATAAACAAAACATAAATTTAAACTTGCAATTCTCGTGTTGGAAACTTAGAAAAAGGTATTTTGTTAAAGTTATATAAGTTTTAATTTCAAAGTATTGATTTGTTATTTAAATTTTGAAAATATTTGATAACACGAAGTTTAACAAGTTTATTTTTGTTCTTATAGAAACTTAGGCACACGTGGATCCAACGCATGACTAAAAATCCCCAAGTACTAAGTATATACTTGTCACCACTTCTAGTGAAAATACTTTAAAATCTTTTAGTAAAATAGATATGGAAAGTACTTAACTTCCCCCATGGATTGCAGACATGCGGCAGTTACGCTACTATCTCAGTAGTCTCGCTTGTGCCCATGCGTATTACACCCCTCGAATTTCGCCATGGTTGTTGGCCATAGATCGCAATTACACGGCGGTTGCACCACTATCACAGTGGAATCGCTTGTAACCGTAGGCATCGCGCCCCTTGAATTTCTCTATGGCGTTTAGATCGCAGTTACACGGCGGTTATGCCACTATCCCAGTGGAATCGCAAATAACTATAGGCATCTTGCCCCTCGAATTATGCTAGAAAATAAATCATAATATATAATACATGTCCCCATCGCATGGGCACCGACTTCAATGGAGGTTCCAAACATTGGAGCTCCAATGCAGCTGCAATTTCAATGGACACTCCCACGGAGCTCCAGCGCCTTCGCGACTTTCGATGGAAGGTATTCCTCATATCTGGTTTTGAAAACCTAAGATACAACATAATATAGTACTTCATTTCACGTTTTGATATATCACACTTATATCATTATCAATTTTCATAATATTTCCAAATCATGTTTTCAAACATACGATTCTCATATTTCCTTATATAAGATTTCATTTCAAATCAATCTTCTTCCAAATCAATAGTTTTCGAATTAATCATAATTCTTATATACATTTCCAATATATATAAGGTTCGAAAATTTCATGTTCAAAATCAAAGATTTCAAAATTTCCAATTTCTGTATTAATTAGTTTTTTTCACAATCGAATTGAATTTCAATATCGTTTCAAATCTAGTTCATATATTAATTCATTTCAAATCACATTTACATAAATATCTACTCCTACAAATTTGATTCATTATCGACATTCACATTCAATTTGGATTTCACATTATGATTATTAATATTCGATGAGTCTATACATTCGACTATTTTGGATCTTAATTTGTTCGCATTGGGATATATACGCTTATCAAAATAACTAGGTTGCAAAAAGTAAATTTGGAAAAATAATAGCTTAATGTAAAATTAACTTGAATAAATAGATAAATTCTTTTTTTAAAAAAAGGTTTGAAATAAATAGATAAGTCAACAGATTTGAATAAGTAGATAGCTTTGGAAAATAAGTTAAATGATTATATAAATTTTGCAAATGATTTGAAATAAATAAATAGGTTTTCGGAAGAAAGAAAAAAAAGTTTCAAAACAATAATATCTAGGCATGTAACAAGATAATTTAAATAATATAAATAAATCTAATACCATAATTTCAAATAAAATAGATTTATAATGAATATTATTTTCAAAAATAATCTAACCCGAATCAATTATCCAAAATTCAAATTTCTTAATGATTATCGATTCCCATTTCGAGATTAAATTCAATTTAACTTCAAATTCAATTCATTTACATTTCTAGTTGGACCAAAGGTTCAAATTAGCTCAATACTTGAGTTTCCATTTCATTTTCGATTTCAATTAAGTTTGAACTTAAATTTCAATTTCAGTTTTATTCTACGTCGAACTAATTTTTCAAATTCTCATTCATATTCAATTTCCATTAAGCTTATAAAGATATAACTCAATATTTTAAATTTCACTTGAGATAATCAAATTTATTGAACAACTCAAAATATTGAACTTCTACTCAATTCATTGGAAATTTAAATTCGATCGTTTTCATATTATATTTCTCAATACAATAGGATTTTATTATTCAACTCATACCAATTCCGAACTATATTTCTTTTTACCAAGTATTCCAAATATATATACTGTGATAACCCCAAACTCCCGTAGTACGAAAGCAAGGATAATCATTGGAATATAACATATTTACAACAACAACAGATCTCAGATAACAACATAACATATAAATCATAGCAGCGGAAAATAGAAATGTCATCAACATCACAACATCAGAACATCAGAGTGGCATAGTTACAAGATACAACTTAGCATATAGAAAGTCTCAGCGAATAGAAATAAGTATAAAACACCATCAAGTACAATATGGATAAATGATGTCTAAAATGTCTCAAAGTAGAAATAAAAGACAAAAATGATCTTCATCTTTTGTCCATAAGCATACTCCAATCCAGCATATGCCCAAAATAACCTGAACCTATCACTTGGTTGCTCGTGTGAAAAAGAGCATCCGAGTTTGCAAAGTGAAACAAACTACGAGTCATTCATGGGACTGGTATGAGAAATTCTTCCTAACTTATCTAACAATATGGTAAATCACAGGACCACGCTGCTAATTCGGAATGGGTTTACCCCATTGGATTGCCAGTGCATAAATTAAATAAATTTTTTATTCAAAAACAACGCAATGCTTTTAAGAAAATGAAATCATTATAAGACTCAAGTCCCATCACACAATGCAACACAAACCAGAGGATAGAGTTTTACCTTATATTGATCAAACATGCTTGATATGTATAAAATAATATTTAATATTATTATTGGTGTCTAATCAATTTTAAAATACTGTCAAAGTAAACGTAACAATCCTAGACGGCATAGCTACCATATACTATGTCGCCATATATAGATTTACAATCAAAACCGTAATGTCGTATTGGAGATTGGATTTCCATCATGATTCAAGGCTAGAGACGGTCTCCTTACTAATTCGAGACACCCTATCAAATGTCTCAGGATTCCCCGTAGTGAACCCTTGGATCCTGCAGGGCCGGTCCATAAATATACCTTAGTGGATTGGCAATTCTTGAACACACGTTTACGGTCCTATTGAACTTATCATTTGGTCACTATCGACCAATATATCTGAGGTACCTCACAATCTATCATCCACATAAGTAAAAAGATCTGGGCTCTATACCATGACACCACTTCTAGCTAGAAAGAAACGTGTGCACTCCCTGCGTTCCCTTATCTCATTTTTGACTCTTACCGGGGTGTGAGGCTTGCGAATTAACGCTATAGAGAAAGCTATTTCGAAATAAGCTATGCTTTGATCATCAACAACGAGGCTCTTCTTTTCAATAAAAGCCTTGATGGCATGCCACATTGACAATCCACGCCATGCGATCGATAACTACCAATATATAACCTCTGAGCTCGTGCGTCTCAGAGAAGGGTGTTAAGAAAGAGAATAAATTCTCTACCGCCAAACAGATATATATTAAATAAAAATCAATTTACATGGAATGAAATCCAATGTTAGACACACATCCATTTTCAAGTCCGTTCTGGGTCGAAACCGGAGACACCTTATTTCTCGTCCCGTATGTCCAATACGGAAGAGAGGTGCTCGCTTACCCGGACAATCAACAAGTACATCCGGACAACTACCACTTTAACCCTTTACTAGGAGCTACCCAATGTCGGGCATCAGTAGTCGTCCATTCGATGTGAAGATCGCCGGTCTTCAATCACCGTCTTCAGTATCTTTGATTTAAATCGTCTTATAATTATTTGAAATGAGATTGAACTCAGTCTTTTCAAATAATTCTTGCATATATATAATTTAAATCATTTTATATCGTTAATATTTTTTTATAACGATTTGTAAACATTTTTATTTATATAAAAACAGCCCAATTTAATTTAACGATGCTTCGGGACAATAGGCCGCCCTAACGCTGTTTTTATCCAAATTTGATTTACACATTTCTCGAAATCTAACTGTTGGATTTTAACAAAATTTATATCGTTGGAAAGATCTACCCAAAGCGGCCCTAACGGTTTCAGTTTTGTGAAAATCCGACGGTTGGATCTTTTGGTATAATCGTTTAACGTTACGATTTCGAAACGCGAACTACCCCGCGTGATTCGTTTAATTTTAATTTATATATATATATATATATATATATATATATATAAATTACCCGACGATTCCACTAACGTGTTTAACACGCCAAAAGAATGTTTTATTTACATAACATATATATATGTCTATATTGTCAAATAAAAATGTATTTTATTTGCATTCATTTCTGCATGTTTCTAATGTCAAATAAAATGTAATTTATTTTCATAACAATTTCTACATTCCTAATGTCGAATAAAATGTAATCTATTTACATGACATTGTTGCTAATGACAAATAAAAAGATAATTTTTATTATCATTATTTTTATGCAATTTCCCTTTTTAACTTTAACAAATAAAAAGAAATACTTTTATTTGCATATAGTTTCAATGTATAACATAACTCATAAAAATGTTTATTTTAATTTGCATACAAATTCTAATGTATAACTTAACAATAAAAATGTCTCTTTAATTTGCATACAAATTCTAATGTGTAATTTAACAATGAAAATGTCTCTTTAATTTGCATACAAATTCTAATGTATAATTTAACAATAAAAATGTCACTTTCATTTGTACACAAATTCTATTTTATAATTTGACAATAAAAATGTCACTTTCATTTGTACAAAAATCCTATTATATAATTTGACAATAAAAATGTCACTTTCATTTGTACACAAATCCTTTTATATAATTTGACAATAAAAATGTCTCTTTTATTTGTACACAAATTCTGTTATATAATTTGACAATAAAAATGTCACTTCCATTTGTACACAAACCCTATTATATAATTTGACAATAAAAATGTCACTTTAACTTGCATACAAATTCATTCTAATTCTAACAATAATTGATATTTTTATTTTGTCGACCATTCTATTTCAATAACACAAATAAAAATGATATTTCTATTTTGTTGTAAATTCCATTTCAACAAAATAAATAAAAGTGATGACTTCATTTTTCTAACAATTCTACTTTAACAAAATTAATATTTTTGGTGTAACACAAATCTATTTAACAAAAATGTCATTTGTGTCTTAACTATTTAATTTCAACAAAAATGATATTCTATTTTGACAAGTTTTATTTTGACAAAAATGTAAATTTTGTTTCAACTAATTTATTTTGACAAAAATGAAAAATTTGTTTCAACTAATTTATGTTGAAAAAAATGACAAATTTGTTTCAACTAATTTATTTTGACAAAAATGACAAATTTGTTTCAAATAATTTATTTTGACAAAAATGACAAATTTGTTTCAGCTAATTTATTTTGACAAAAATGACAAATTTGTTTTCAACTAATTTATTTTGACAAAAATGACAAATTTGTTTCAGCTAATTTATTTTGACAAAAATGACAAATTTGTTTCAACAAATTTATTTTGAAAAAAATGACAAATCTGTTTCAACTAATTTATTTTGACAAAAATGACAAATCTGTTTCAACTAATTTATTTTGACATAAATGAGAAATTTGTTTCAAATAATTTATTTTGACAAAAATGACAAATTTGTTTCAACTAATTTACTTTGACAACAAAAATGATAAATTTGTTTCAACTAATTTATTTTGACAAAAATGACAAATTTGTTTTCAACTAATTTATTTTGACAAAAATGACAAATTTGTTTCAACTAATTTACTATGACAAAAATGACAAATTTGTTTTCAACTAATTTATTTTGACAAAAATAAAAAATTTGTTTCAACTAATTTATTTTGACAAAAATGACAAATTTGTTTCAACTAATTTATTTAACACAACAATCATCAAATCAATAGATCTACATAACAACATCAATCCCAGATCAAATCACGTATAACAACAAATAGAATTTAACAACGTATTGGTAATAACACAATCATAATTTATTAATTTTAATTATATATAAAAGAATAGAATTCTCACAGTGATTCAAATTCTGTATAAATCAGAATTGAAATTTGTCCAAAATCCGAATTTCTCCAAATTCGTCCTAGTCTGTCCAGGAATGTAGAACTTGGATTCACAATCCCAACGGTTCTGAAATCGTCCAATTCTGAACTCGTTTGATTAAGTTATGAATTTATTTAAGTTGATAATATTTTAAATTAATTAATTAAATATTTAAAAATAGAATTATACCTTCTTCTTCTTATCAGAAACACAGGCTGTGTTTTTCCTATCTCGTTCGATCTTAGGGTTGCAAATCCACGTAATTCAAGGCGTTTGCTGACGATCAGAAATTTCCACCTCGACGGCCTCTGTGTGCCTTGCCTACGCCCCCATTCCTGGTGAACGCGATCGCACCCTAGCGCCTGAAAGTCGCTCGAAGCGGCGGCGCTTCCTCCCCAAATTCTGAGCAAAATACCCCACTCCACGAGATCCAACCTTATGGATTGATAGAGTTCGAGAGGCTCTACAAAATTTTCTTAAGGACTTTGTGTAATAACCCGAAAAATACGAGCCAATTTAAAATTTTTAAATTGGTTATTTCAAAGGAATTTGAACAATTGAAATAGAATATTTCAATAAAATAGTGAATTAGAAATAGTGGGTCAGTTTAAAAATTCGAATTCAAACTTTGACCGACTATGTAGGATGGAAAATATAACGGATTTTAGAAAAACCAAAAATATTTAAATCTGTTAGTCAATACCTTTCTAACGAATCTGAGAAATCGAAGTTTCATAATGGGAATCAAAAGTTATGGCCGAACGAATTTTCAGAAGGGTCGGTATATGGAATATATAGCCCTGGAAAATTGATATTTTGCATATGACCTCGGAATTCGACGAAACCACTTTTGTTGGGTCCGGGATGTCAAACTATTGCTAGGTTTCAAATTTCATAATTTTTGAAGCTAGTATGTGAGCGTGGCAAAAGAAAATGTGTTTGGTCGATTTCTGTTAAATTGGATCGACCAGAAAATGGCCATTTTTCAAACAACCTCAGAATTTGACGAAACTAGTTTTGTTGGGACCGTAGCGTCAAAACATAGCTAGATTTATTTTTCTGGAATTTTTCGAATTAGTTTGTGGCCTTGGCAAATTGAAATGTGCGTTCAGAGTTAAAAATTAAATGTTTTATACTTTAATTTGAAAAATAACTGATAGTAACAGTCGAATTGGCCTACGAAACATATCCCATTGTGTCCGGAATGGGGGTATTTAGCTAGGGGCGACAGTCGTTGGGTTTAAAAAGGAGTTCGTTTGAGAAAACACTATTTAAAAATTTAATATAGTCCTCGGCCAATCATATCTCTCCATTCATAAATAAAAAAAAAAATCAGAACCCCCCCCCCCCGACCCCGACATCGACGACGGAAAAGCTTCCCCCCTTCCCTGGCGATTTCCGATCGCCACAGCCCGAATTAGCTCCTCCCCCAGTTCAACTTTTTGTAGTTCTCCTTCCCCTCTTCAAATCCATATAAGGAGCTCCCCCTATCGTTGCTTCTACGTCGAGATATCCCCTTCCAAAGTTCCGACCTTTAAACCGACGTCGCCGCCGATCTGGACCACCGAACGCCACCAAACCGCCATGCGCCTGTAGCCCTCTCGAAGCTCTTCCACGTCCAATTCCCTGATCGTCCCCTCGTGCCCCGGTTCTCGCAAAAACCGCAAACCTAGTTTTGAACCATCGTGAAAGGTGAGTTCTTTTTTATCTTTACACTTTGAAAAATCATATCTTTTTGGTGTGTTGACGAAATTCGATGAAACAGGAAACATCGGGACCGCAAGGAAGTTCTCTACCCAATAGAAGAAGCCGCGGATTTTTCTGACATCGCATCGATTTTTAGCGCTCCGAAAACCAATGTGAGAAATCTAAATTAACGTGAAATTGAATGGAAAATGTCGTGTATAATTTATATAAGCGAAATATAAATTACATACGTGTTGTATACCTCATGTACATGCGTAGTGTAAGCTATATAAGCGAAGTATGAATTTTTACATGCATGGAATAAGTGATATATGTGTTGAAATGCTAGTGAAATATAGCAAATATATATATTATATATATATATATATATATATACTCCCCTCGTCCACAAACCATGGACGGTATTTATTGTGGTAAATTGGTGTGAAATATTGGATGAAAAATACGAATGGTTGAATAATTGTTTGTGGTTGATATTGTTTGGTTGTGGTTGAAAAATACCCATTGGTGATTGAAATGAATTGGAAATATTTGTGGAAATAAAAATAAACATGCCGCCTGCGTGCGAATTAGATGCATGAATCCCCATTGTCAAAAACCGCGAGGTTTTAAGGTAGAGCGAGGAGCCGTACTAGGGACGGTGCCGGTTTTAACTACCCTGCCGTTATGCTGCCGAAATTTTGAATAATCTTTGTGTGTTAGAATTATTTTCATATGTTGAAATTATCTTCTTGCGTTGAAATTAAAGCCATATGTTGAAACTATGTCCATGTGTGGAAATATTCATGTGTTGAAAAGTGTTGTATGAAAATTAAATTCATTTGTGAATGAATGAAGTGTTTAAAAAATAAAAATCACATTTTTATATATATATGAAGTATGAAAAATATTCGCCTTATATAAATAATTTCAACAATAAAAATCCCATCTTTCTAATATAAACAACATAAATAAAATGTCCATGTGTGGAGATACTCATTTGTTGAGAAGTGTGTGTAGTGGAAAAGTTCATGTGTTGAATAAAAAGATCGAACAATAAAAATTACATTTTTATTGAAACTATGAAGTGTTGAAACATCTATTTGTCGAATAAATATGTTAAGTGATAAAAATATCATTTTTATCATATGTGTGATATGCTAAAGGTATGCGGACGTTGAAATAAATATTTGTGATAGAAATATTATTTTTAATATGCATAGGAACTAAATAAAATAGTCATGTGTTGAAATCTATTTTAGTTCGCCAAAATTATCATCTTTGAAATGTGAAGTGTTAAAAATAGCCACTTGTTCAAATAAACGTGCATGAGTTGAAATATACATTAACTAGCTAATGATATGATTTTAGCCTATGCATGCAACATTAGAATGAATGGTGTTTTTAAACCAAAGCAAATCAAATATGAAATTGAATGGAAAATGATAAATGTTAGAAATTGTATATATGTACATGCATATCTATTGAACAGGTTAAAGCAAAAGGGGCTAGAGAAGAGAAATAGAATTTTGTGCCCGACAAATAGGTACACATTTACCGCTTTGTTTGGGTGATGATTTTATGAGCATGTTGGCTAGCCGCTTGGCTTTTTCTTTTTCTTTTTGATATGAGACGCCCGTGTGGCTATTTGGGAATTTTCCCAGACCCTCCCGTACAAAGGAGGTTATGGCGAAATTTTCCAAAAATTAAAGGCGTTAGTGAAATAATTGAAGTGGAAACGATATAGGAATTTTTGAATGAACTATATTTATATAAATATATAAATATAAATAGAATTAAAACGAAACGTGGCCGTGCAGTTCATGTTTTGAAACCATGATTTCAAACGACTAGTGCGGAAGATCCGACTATTGGATTTTCCCGAAACCTCAACCGTTGGGTTCGCCTTGGAAATATCCTTCCAACGGCACCAACTTTGTGAAGATCCGACGGTTGGATTGTCTGGAATGTTTAATTCAAAACTGAAGAAAAACAGCGCCAGAAACGATTATATTTATATATATATAAATATAATTAAATTAAATCGAATAACGACGCTGCAGTTTGTAAATTGAAATCGTAACTTCAAATGGTTAGTGTGGAAGATCCGACCGTCGGATTTTCCCAAAACTGAAACCGTTGGATTCGTTTTGAAATGACCTTCCTAATGATGTAAAATTTGTGAAGATCCAACGGTTAGATTTTCATATTTGTGTAAAAAAAATTTAATGAAAAGCAGCGCCAGTGCATCGACACGACCTGAAACGTCGTTTAATTAAATATGGCCGTTTTAAATTAAATAAAGATGGCGATATATCGTTATAAAGTACTATAGACGATATAGAGTGAAAATAAACCAATTTTGTTGTGTTTGCTTGATATGTGATGGTTGAATGTATTTGACATGAAAATTATAACTAAATAACTGAAATGTGAATTTTGAATAGTCCAACCATGTGATTAATTGATTTGAAAGTCTAAATATACGTGGGTTATTTGAAAAGGCCGAGTTTAACTCATTTCAAATAATCGATCGACGTTGAGAAGTCGAAGAGTCGAAGACGACTGAAGACCGACGATCTCCACATTGGATGGATGGGCGCTACTGATGCTCGTGATTGGAGTAGCTACCATGAAGGAATTGAAGTACTAGCCGTCCAAACATACTGTTGATTGTACGGATATGCGAGGAATTGGTGCCTCTGGTTTCGTTCAGACCCAGAACGGACTTGTAAATGGACTGTGTGTCTGACATTGGATTTTGTTCTGTGTTGATTGATCTCTATTAAATATATATCTGTTTGGCGGCGGAGAGTTTATTCTCTTGCTTAACGCCCTTCTCTGAGACGTACGAGCTCAGAGGTTATGTATTGATAGAAATCAGTCGCATAGAGTGGATTGCCTGTGTGGCACGCCTAAGTGGCATATGATCAAGGCTTCTGTTGCAAAGCAAAGTCTTGTGGTTGATGATCAAAGCATGGTCTGTGTGACGTAGCTTTGTGTATAACGTGAATTCGCGGGCCTCACACCTCGGTATGAGTCAAAAACGGGAGAGTGACTGCAGGGAGAGCACGACGTTTCTTTCTAGCTAAGGTGGTGTCAGTGACCTACCAGCCCTGACATTATATATACTTTTCACCTGTGTGGTTGTTGGAATGCGAGGCGCCTTGATATAGGTCTGTAAGGACTGGGAAACGTGTGTTCAGGAATAACTAATCCTCAAAAGTAAGAGAGGACTGGCCCTGAAGATCCAAGGATCATAGTGGGGTCCTGGGACATTTGCTATAGTGTCTCGAATCGGAGAGGAGCTTGCCCCTTGCCTCGACTCATGAAGGAATCCAATTTCCAATACGAAATATGCGAATGTGATTGTATTACTAGTATGGCGACATAGTAGATGGTAGCTATGCCGCCTAGGATTGATATTTATCATTGAATTGCTTTTGAAACATATATGCACTAGTAATAATATCGAACACCCTTGTTTTATTCGTATGAAGCATCTTTGGCCATTATAAGGTAAAAACTCTATCCTCCGGCTTGCGTTGCATTGTGTGATGGGACCTGAGTCTTATAATGGCTTCATTTTATAAAAAGCATTGCGTTGATTTAATCATTTATTTTATTTCATGCACTAGCACTCATTGGAGTAAACCCGTTCCGCGAAAGTGGCGTGGTCCTTTGATTTGCCTTATTATTGTTGTTAATAAGTTGAGTAGATTTCTCATACCAGTCCCATGACTGACTCGTAGTTTGTTTCACCTTGCAAACTCGGGTGCCCTCATTTTCACACGGGCAGCCTAGTTACAGGTTTCTGACGCACCTTTTGGCTCATGGCGAGGCTTGACTACACTGTGCTGACTTGGATTTTCTCTGCCATTATTGTATCTATATTATGATTCCGCCATTGGCGATGTAGACTGATATTCCTTTTGTGTACTCTTCATGTATGATTCCGCCTCAGGCGATGGTGACTGGTTATGTATCATTATGCACTAAGTTGTATCCTGTACGGTGCTTCTCCGATGTGATGATATCTATATGATTCCGCTGTCATATGTGTGTAAATTATTCTATTTTCTGTTTATGCTATTATCTGTGATCTGCTAATGATGATTAATGTGTTATATTCCAATGATTATCCTTAACACCGTGTCACGGGGTTTTGGGTTCGTCACAGCTGGTATCAGAGCTTTGGTTAACCTTAGTTCTGGAGTCTAACACATTAAACACTTCGTCAAAATAGGATCTGTAGTATTCTAAGGCAAGTCGCTCATTAGAGATAGGACTAGTAAGGTCCTAGAATGAGCTGAGCAGAATAGCAAAAACAATTGATCAGTCCATCGTTATCTTTCCGTAGAAATTTTCTGCTTAACTATGAAATAGACTATCATTTCTGTTAGCTGACTTTTTCGTTGCTTATACAGAATTTGAAAAATGGCTACCAGAGCAGCCGCCGCTAGAGGAGGCCATGCCGGTCGAGGCCGAGGAAGGGGACAAATCCCAGCTCAAGAAGGACCTTTGATACAACCTCCGGCAGCTCAATACTTCGAGCTTGACCGCTTAGCTAAGAGATATAAGAACTTAGGAGGCAAGACCTTCTCGGGAACTGGCACCGTAATAGAGGCCCTTGCATGGCTCAAAACATGCGAGAAAATTCTTGAAGGCCTAAGGCTTGGAGACGAAGACAAAGCTATTATGGGCGCCTGGCTTATGCAGGAACAAGCTGAATTATGGTGGGAATCTCTTACCGCCGGGAATAGAGAAGCTGGAAGAACATGGGATGGATTTAAAGAACTCTTCAAGGAGAAATATGTCCCAGAACAAGCTCTAGAAAGAATGCACGATGACTTCGCCAATCTCCAGCAAGGGGATCTTTCCGTGCAAGATTATCTGAACAAATTTACAATGTTGTCGCCCTATGCTCCAGAGCTCGTCGCCACCGCGAAATCCAAAAATAAGAGGTTTATCCTTGGGCTAAGACGACAATATCATGATAGGGCCATGGCCCATGTCAAGTTGGAATTCAACGAGCTGGTGGAAATGACATGCAACTATGAAGACCTTGATCAAAGGCATCTGGATCAGGATCGCGCTAGAAGCGAAGCCGGAAACAAGCGCAAGCCTGCTGTAAATCAGGGCGAGTCAAGCCAAGCAGCATCTTCAAAGCCTCAGACTGGCAAGCCGCCAAGAGGAAATTGCTTTAACTGTGGTAAGCCGGGGCACTACTCAAACGTCTGCACAGCTCCGAAGAGGCAGAAGACGAATTCTCAAGGCTCAAGCCAAGGCTCTCAGAACCCTCGCTCGTGCTTCAATTGTCGCAAGACCGATCATCTGGTCAAAGACTGTCCTTTGCTGAAGAAAGCTACAGTAGCTCATGTCTATGACGGGTCGAGCCCGCCAGCTGCTTCCGATGGAGCAGGTAAACCCGATGTTTTGGGAGGTACCCTTACAATTAAAAATATTCCTGTTTCTGTATTATTTGACACAGGTGCATCGCGTAGTTTTATTGCTAGAAACACAGTGCACAAATTAAAGTTAAAACAGCGAAAGCTCAATGAATAGGTTGAAGTTCATAACCCGATAGGGGGTCCTATTACTCTCGGTTCATATTGTAGGGTGCCAGTCTCTTATTCTTCCTACAAGTTTCCTTTCAATTTAATCGTTATGGATTTTCCCGAATTCGATATTATTCTCGGGCTGGATTGGTTAACGAAATATGAAGCCGAAGTGAATTGTGCGGAAAGAATCGTTAAAATTCGAACGAAGCTTGGATATATTACGGTTCCCTGTCAGGGTTCGAATCCGAATAGAGAAGAATTTTGGTCAGCATTAGAACTTATCCCCACTTCCATGGAAAAGATTCCGATTGTTAGAAACTATGCGGATGTGTTTGAAGAAGTTGAAAACTTACCTCCGCAAAGAGAAATAGAATTCCGAATCGATCTAATTCCCAATGCCAGACCAGTGGTGCATCCAATTCGTAGAATGACTCCGAAAGAAAAAGAAGAATTAGGCGATCAAACTCGTCAACTGTTGTGGAAGGGTCTAATCAGACCTAGTTTTCCTAATTGGGGTGCAGCCGTTGTGTTTGTCCCGAAGTCAGACGGTACTCTTAGATTATGTGTTGATTACCGAGACCTCAACAAACAGACGCTTAAAAATAAATATCCATTACCCCGCATTGATGATTTTCTAGACCAATTGAATGGGGCGAAAGTATTTTCCCGAATGGACCTAGCTACAGGTTTTCATCAATTGAGAATAGCAGAAGAGTGTGTTCCTTTGACCGCTTTCAGAGGTCCAGACATATTTTATGAATGGTTAGTAATGCCATTTGGCCTATGCAACGCTCCAACATACTTTGTCGATCTAATGAATAGAGTGTTCAGGGGAGTTCTAAATAAATTTGTCCTCGTATTCATCGATGATATTTTAATCTACTCCAAATCAAAACCCGAGCATGAAAACCACTTAGAACAAGTATTGGAGATTCTAAGGAAGAACGTCTTCAAAGCCAAATTCTCTAAATGTGTCTTCTGGCAAGAAGAAGTTAAATTTCTTGGCCATGTCGTGTCAGAGAAAGGAATTTCTGCTGACCCAAGCAAAATAAGCGATTCAAGACTGGAAACAACCCACTACTCCCACAGAAGTTAGAAGTTTTATGGGGTTGGCTAGTTATTATCGAAAGTTCGTTAAGGATTTTTCGAAGATATCCGGTCCGTTAACGAAGCTCACAAAGAAACATGAGAAGTTTAAGTGGACTTCCGACTGCGAAGAAGCTTTCCAGGAATTGAAATTGAAGTTGACCACCGCTCCAGTGTTAACAATTATTGATGGCAATCAGGATTTAACGGTTTGGACAGATGCTTCTATTAGAGGTCTTGGTGCAGTGTTAATGCAGAGAGACCAAGTAGTCGCTTATGCAAGCCGCCAATTGAAACCGCATGAGAAGAATTATGTAACTCATGATCTTGAGCTGCTAGCTATCGTTTTTGCTTTGAAAATCTGGAGGCATTACTTGTTGGGCGAGAAATTTATACTGTACACAGATCATCAATCATTGAAGTATTTATATACCCAGAAAGATCTGAATCTGAGACAGCAGTGTTGGCTAGAATTTCTTGCAGCGTATGATCTTGATATCCTGTATACGCCGGGGAAAGCTAACGTAGTAGCGGATGCGCTTAGTAGAAAGACCGCAATCGTTGCCCATCTTATAATTACACCTGGGTTGATTGATAGGATTTCAGCCCTTCAAAAAGACGATGAATTCATTCAGAGAATCAGTCAGAGAGTCAAGGAAGGTGAAACCACGAGTTTCCGTATTGACAATAGGGGGGTTCTCAGGTTAAATAATAGGATTTGCATCCCGAATATTCCAGGCTTTCGAAGAGAAGTGCTGGACGAATGCCATAAATCCAAATTTTGCATCCATCCTGGGGTGAGTAAAATGTACAACGATATCAAACGCACTTTCTGGTGGAAGGCAATGAAAAGAGATATTTCTTTGTATGTTAGCAGACGCCCTACTTGTCAATTGGTCAAGAGTGACCAACAGAAGCTAGCTGGACTGTTGCAACCGTTGGAAGTCCCAGGCTGGAAATGGGAACAGATTTCCATGGATTTCATAGATGGTTTGCCGCGAACCAAGAAAGGTAATGACAGCATTTGGGTAATCGTAGATCGCTTCACGAAGACTGCCCATTTTATACCTGTCAGGTCCAATAGAACTGCCCAAAGTCTAGCACAGATATATTTCAAAGAAATTGTTAACCTGCATGGAATTCCCATCAGCATAGTCAGTGATAGAGATCCCCTATTTACTAGCAAGTTCTGGGAGGCTTTCCAGACAGAATTGGGGACAAAACTGAATATGAGCACCGCTTATCACCCTCAAACAGATGGCCAAACTGAGCGGGTGAATAGAATTCTAGAAGATTTATTGCGGGCTTGTATCATCGATTTTGGTGGGTCATGGGAAGATCATTTGCATTTGGCAGAATTCTCATATAACAATAGCTATCAAGCAAGTTTGAGAATGTCACCATTTGAAGCATTATATGGCAAACCCTGCAGATCTCCTGCATGTTGGGTAGAACCTGGAAACAGACTTGTACTAGGACCCGATATGATTAGAGAAGCATCTGATAAAGTGGACTTCATCAAGAAGCGATTGAAAACCGCCCAAAGCAGACAGAAAAGTTATGCAGACTCTAGAAGGAGAGATTTGACATTTACTGTTGGTGATCATGTTTATTTAAAGGTTTCTCCGATGAGAGGAGTAATCAAATTTGGAAAGACTGGGAAGTTGGCACCGAGATTTATTGGTCCCTTTCCTATACTTGAGCGAATTGGAACTCTTGCTTATAGGGTTCAATTACCAGATTGGTTGCTTGGAGTGCATAATGTTTTTCACGTATCTCAACTTAGGAGACATGTGCATGATCCGGATCTTGTTGTAGAAGAAGCAGCGCAACGGGATGTGGAGATAACTCCAGAATTAGCACTCAAAAGAGAGCCATTAAAGATTGTTGGCAAAGAAACTAGAGAACTCATAAGCAGTTAAAGTGCAGTGGAGCAGTGATCCTAGAGACTGTACTTGGGAGACTGAGGAAAGCATTAAACAAGCTTACCCCAAATGCAGAGTGGATGTCTCTGACTAACTCCGGTGCAAGGTACCTTTACAATACTTTGCATTTACATTTTATTTCCTACTTTACTGTTGTTTCCTTTTCGAGGATGAAAAGTTTTAAGTAGGGGAGATTGTAATAACCCGGAAAATACGAGCCAATTTAAAAATTTTAAATTGGTTATTTCAAAGGAATTTGAACAATTGAAATAGAATATTTCAATAAAATAGTGAATTAGAAATAGTGGGTCAGTTTGAAAATTCGAATTCAAACTTTGACCGACTATGCAGGATGGAAAATATAACGGATTTTAGCGAAACCAAAAATATTTAAATCTGTTAGTCAATACCTTTCTAACGAATCTGAGAAATCGAAGTTTCATAACGGGAATCAAAAGTTATGGCCGAATGAATTTTCAGAAGGGTCGGTATATGGAATATATAGCCCTGGAAAATTGATATTTTGCATACGACCTCGGAATTCGACGAAACCACTTTTGTTGGGTCCGGGATGTCAAACTATTGCTAGGTTTCAAATTTCATAATTTTTGAAGCTAGTATGTGAGCGTGGCAAAAGAAAATGTGTTTGGTCGATTTCTGTTAAATTGGATCGACCAGAAAATGGCCATTTTTCAAACGACCTCAGAATTCGACGAAACTAGTTTTGTTGGGACCGTAGCGTCAAAACATAGCTAGATTTATTTTTCTGGAATTTTTCGAATTAGTTTGTGGCACTGGCAAATTGAAATGTGCGTTCAGAGTTAAAAATTAAATGTTTTATACTTTAATTTGAAAAATAACTGACTGTAACAGTCGAATTGGCCTACGAAACATATCCCATTGTGTCCGGAATGGGGGTATTTAGCTAGGGGCGACAGTCGTTGGGTTTAAAAAGGAGTTCGTTTGAGAAAACACTATTTAAAAATTTAATATAGTCCTCGGCCAATCATATCTCTCCATTCATAAATAAATAAAAAATTATCAGAACCCCCCTCCCCCCCCCCCCCCCCGACCCCGACATCGACGACGGAAAAGCTTCCTCCCTTCCCTGGCGGTTTCTGATCGCCACAGCCCGAATTAGCTCCTCCCCCAGTTCAACTTTCTGTAGTTCTCCTTCCCCTCTTCAAATCCATATAAGGAGCTCCCCCTATCGTTGCTTCTACGTTGAGATATCCCCTTCCAAAGTTCTGACCTTTAAACCGCCGCCGCCGCCGATCTGGACCACCGAACGCCACCAAACCGCCGCGCGCCTGTAGCCCTCTCGAAGCTCTTCCACGTCCAACTCCCTGATCGTCCCCTCGTGCCCCGGTTCTCGCGAAACCCGCAAACCTAGTTTTGAACCATCGTGAAAGGTGAGTTCTTTTTGATCTTTACACTTTGAAAAATCATATCTTTTTGGTGTGTTGACGAAATTCGATGAAACAGGAAACATCGGGACCGCAAGGAAGCTCTCTACCCAATAGAAGAAGCCGCGGATTTTTCTGACATCGCATCGATTTTTAGCGCTCCGAAAACCAATGTGAGAAATCTAAATTAACGTGAAATTGAATGGAAAATGTCGTGTATAATTTATATAAGCGAAATATAAATTACATACGTGTTGTATACCTCATGTACATGCGTAGTGTAAGCTATATAAGCGAAGTATGAATTTTTACATGCATGGAATAAGTGATATATGTGTTGAAATGCTAGTGAAATATAGCAAATATATATTATATTATATATATATACTCCCCTCGTCCACAAACCATGGACGATATTTATTGTGGTAAATTGGTGTGAAGTATTGGATGAAAAATACGAATGGTTGAATAATTGTTTGTGGTTGATATTGTTTGGTTGTGGTAGAAAATACCCATTGGTGATTGAAATGAATTGGAAATATTTGTGGAAATAAAAATAAACATGCCGCCTGCGTGCGAATTAGATGCATGAATCCCCATTGTCAAAAACCGCGAGGTTTTAAGGTAGAGCGAGGAGCCGTACTAGGGACGGTGCCGGTTTTAACTACCCTGCCGTTATGCTGCCGAAATTTTGAATAATCTTTGTGTGTTAGAATTATTTTCATATGTTGAAATTATCTTCTTGCGTTGAAATTAAAGCCATATGTTGAAACTATGTCCATGTGTGGAAATATTCATGTGTTGAAAAGTGTTGTATGAAAATTAAATTCATTTGTGAATGAATGAAGTGTTTAAACAATAAAAATCACATTTTTATATATATATGAAGTATGAAAAATATTCGCCTTATATAAATAATTTCAACAATAAAAATCCCATCTTTCTAATATAAACAACATAAATAAAATGTCCATGTGTGGAGATACTCATTTGTTGAGAAGTGTGTGTAGTGGAAAAGTTCATGTGTTGAATAAAAAGATCGAACAATAAAAATTACATTTTTATTGAAACTATGAAGTGTTGAAACATCTATTTGTCGAATAAATATGTTAAGTGATAAAAATATCATTTTTATCATATGTGTGATATGCTAAAGGTATGCGGACGTTGAAATAAATATTTGTGATAGAAATATTATTTTTAATATGCATAGGAACTAAATAAAATAGTCATGTGTTGAAATCTATTTTAGTTCGCCAAAATTATCATCTTTGAAATGTGAAGTGTTAAAAATAGCCACTTGTTCAAATAAACGTGCATGAGTTGAAATATACATTAACTAGCTAATGATATGATTTTAGCCTATGCATGCAACATTAGAATGAATGGTGTTTTTAAACCAAAGCAAATCAAATATGAAATTGAATGGAAAATGATAAATGTTAGAAATTGTATATATGTACATGCATATCTATTGAACAGGTTAAAGCAAAAGGGGCTAGAGAAGAGAAATATAATTTTGTGCCCGACAAATAGGTACACATTTACCGCTTTGTTTGGGTGATGATTTTATGAGCCTGTTGGCTAGCCGCTTGGCTTTTTCTTTTTCTTTTTGATATGAGATGCCCGTGTGGCTATTTGGGAATTTTCCCAGACCCTCCCGTACAATGGAGGTTATGGCGAAATTTTCCAAAAATTAAAGGCGTTAGTGAAATAATTGAAGTGGAAACGATATAGGAATTTTTAAATAAACTATATTTATATAAATATATAAATATAAATAGAATTAAAACGAAACGTGGCCGTGCAGTTCATGTTTTGAAGCTGTGATTTCAAACGACTAGTGCAGAAGATCCGACTATTGGATTTTCCCGAAACCTCAACCGTTGGGTTCGCCTTGGAAATATCTTTCCAGCGGCACCAACTTTGTGAAGATCCGACGGTTGGATTGTTTGGAATGTTTAATTCAAAACTGAAGAAAAACAGCGCCAGAAACGATTATATTTATATATATATATATATATATAATTAAATTAAATCGAATAACGACGCTGCAGTTCGTAAATTGAAATCGTAACTTCAAATGGTTAGTGTGGAAGATCCGACCGTCGGATTTTCCCAAAACTGAAACCGTTGGATTCGTTTTGAAATGACCTTCCTAATGATGTAAAATTTGTGAAGATCCAACGGTTAGATTTTCATATTTGTGTAAAACAAAATTAATGAAAAGCAGCGCCAGTGCATCGACACGACCTGAAACGTCGTTTAATTAAATATGGCCGTTTTAAATTAAATAAAGATGGCGATATATCGTTATAAAGTACTATAGACGATATAGAGTGAAAATAAACCAATTTTGTTGTGTTTGCTTGATATGTGATGGTTGAATGTATTTGACATGAAAATTATAACTAAATAACTGAAATGTGAATGTTGAATAGTCCAACCATGTGATTAATTGATTTGAAAGTCTAAATATACGTGGGTTATTTGAAAAGGCCGAGTTTAACTCATTTCAAATAATCGATCGACGTTGAGAAGTCAAAGAGTCGAAGACGACTGAAGATCGACGATCTCCACATTGGATGGATGGGCGCTATTGATGCTCGTGATTGGAGTAGCTACCATGAAGGAATTGAAGTAGTAGCCGTCCAAACATACTGTTGATTGTACGGATATGCGAGGAATTGGTGCCTCTGGTTTTGTTCAGACCCAGAACGGACTTGTAAATGGACTGTGTGTCTGACATTGGATTTTGTTCTGTGTTGATTGATCTCTGTTAAATATATATCTGTTTGGCGGCGGAGAGTTTATTCTCTTGCTTAACGCCCTTCTCTGAGACGTACGAGCTCAGAGGTTATGTATTGACAGAAATCAGTCGCATGGAGTGGATTGCCTGTGTGGCACGCCTAAGTGGCATATGATCAAGGCTTCTGTTGCAAAGCAAAGTCTTGTGGTTGATGATCAAAGCATGGTCTGTGTGACGTAGCTTTGTGTATAACGTGAATTCGCGAGCCTCACACCTCTGTATGAGTCAAAAACGGGAGAGTGACTGCAGAGAGAGCACGACGTTTCTTTCTAGCTAAGGTGGTATCAGTGACCTACCAGCCCTGACATTATATATACTTTTCACCTGTGTGGTTGTTGGAATGCGAGGCGCCTCGATATAGGTCTGTAAGGACCGGGAAACGTGTGTTCAGGAATAACTAATCCTCAAAAGTAAGAGAGGACCGGCCCTGAAGATCCAAGGATCATAGTGGGGTCCTGGGACATTTGCTAGAGTGTCTCGAATCGGAGAGGAGCTTGCCCCTTGCCTCGACTCATGAAGGAATCCAATTTCCAATACGAAATATGCGAATGTGATTGTATTACTAGTATGGCGACATAGTAGATGGTAGCTATGCCACCTAGGATTGATATTTATGATTGAATTGCTTTTGAAACATATATGCACTAGTAATAATATCGAACACCCTTGTTTTATTCGTATGAAGCATCTTTGGCCATTATAAGGTAAAAACTCTATCCTCCGGCTTCCGTTGCATTATGTGATGGGACCTGAGTCTTATAATGGCTTCATTTTATAAAAAGCATTGCGTTGATTTAATCATTTATTTTATTTCATGCACTAGCACTCATTGGAGTAAACCCGTTCCGCGAAAGTGGCATGGTCCTTTGATTTGCCTTATTATTGTTGTTAATAAGTTGAGTAGATTTCTCATACCAGTCCCATGACTGACTCGTAGTTTGTTTCACCTTGCAAACTCGGGTGCCCTCATTTTCACACGGGCAGCCTAGTTACAGGTTTCTGACGCACCTTTTGGCTCATGGCGAGGCTTGACTACACTGTGCTGACTTGGATTTTCTCCGCCATTATTGTATCTATATTATGATTCCGCCATTGGCGATGTAGACTGATATTCCTTTTGTGTACTCTTCATGTATGATTCCGCCTCAGGCGATGGTGACTGGTTATGTATCATTATGCACTGAGTTGTATCCTGTACTGTGCTTCTCTGATGTGATGATATCTATATGATTCCGCTGTCATATGTGTGTAAATTATTCTATTTTCTGTTTATGCTATTATCTGTGATCTGCTAATGATGATTAATGTGTTATATTCCAATGATTATCCTTAACACCGTGTCACGGGGTTTTGGGTTCGTCACACTTTGTTTTGATTTGAGGTAGATTAGGAGAAAGTAATGAAGATTAATCAGAGTGAATCGGCCATAGAATGAAGATGGTGGCGGCTTAGTTCTGAATTAGGGGTTTGTTATTTGATATTTATAACTAAATATTATTAAATCTCTTAATTATTAATTTTAAGCCTATTAACCCTTTACAGCTCCAAATTCAGCCCAACGAGAGTTATTCCTACCCAAATGCCCCCGTTCCGGACACAATGGGCTAGGTCCCGTCAGCCCAATCGATCGTTTCTAGTTTGTTTTCTTCAATTTAAAATATAAATCATTTATTTATTTAATTTCATTGTACATTTAAATTTACCCGGGCCACATACGAACTCCAAAAATTCCCGAAAAATTAATCTAGCTATGTTTTGACGATACGGTCCTAACAAAATTAATTTCGTCGAATTTGGAGACCGTTTAAAAAATGACCCTTTTAATGGTCGATTAAATTCGATAGAAATTATCGAACACAGTTTTATTTACCACGCTCACATATGAATTCTAAAACTTATGGAAAATTAAACTTAGCAATAATTTGACATTCTGGATCCGACAAAAATGATTTCGTCGAAAACGGAGGTCGTTTATAAAACGAGTATTTTTAATAGCTTTAATATTATTTAAAAATGGGAGCTACCTAATGCCGGGCATCAGTAGTCGTCCATTCGATGTGAAGATCATCGGTCTTCAATCACCGTCTTTAATATATTCGATTTAAATCGTCGTATAATTATTTGAAATGAGATTGAACTCGGTCTTTTCAAATAATTCTCACATATATATAATTTAAATCATTTTATATCGTTAATATTATTTTATAACGATTTGTCGCTATTTTTATTTATATAAAAATAGCCCAATTTAATTTAACGACGCTTCAGGTCAATAGGCGGCTCTGGCGCTGTGTTATCCAAATTTGATTTGCACATTTCTCAAAATCTAAATGTTGGATTTTAACCAAATTTATATCGTTGGAAAGATCTTCCCAAAGCGTCCTAATGGTTTCAGTTTCAGGAAAATCAGACGGTCAGATCTTTCGGTATAATCGTTTAAAGTTACGATTCTGAAACGCAAACTACCCCGCGCGATTCGTTTAATTTTAATTTTTTTATATATATATATATATATATAATTATATATAAATATAAATTACTCGATGATTCCACTAACGTGTTTAACACGCCAAATAAAAGAATGCTTTATTTACATAACATATCTACATGTCTATATTGTCAAATAAAAATGTGTTTTATTTGCATTCATTTCTGCATGTTTCTAAAGTGAAATAAAATGTAATTATTTTCATAACAATTTCTACACTCCTAATGTTAAATAAAATGTAATCTATTTACATGACATTGTTGCTAATGACAAATAAAAAGATAATTTTTATCATCATTATTTGTATGCAATTTCCTTTTTTAACTTTAACAATTAAAAAGAAATATTTTTATTTGTACATAGTTTCAATGTCTAACATAACTCATAAAAATGTTTATTTTAATTTACATACAAATTCTAATGTATAACTTAACAATGAAAATGTCCCTTTAATTTGCATAAAATTCTAATGTATAATTTAACAATGAAAATGTCTCTTTAATTTGCAAACAAATTCTAATGTATAATTTAACAATAAAAATGTCACTTTCATTTGTACACAAATTCTATTGTATAATTTGACAATAAAAATGTCACTTTCATTTGTACACAAATCCTATTATATAATTTGACAATAAAAATGTCACTTTCATTTGTACACAAATCCTATTATATAATTTGACAATAAAAATGTCACTTTTATTTGTACACAAATCATATTATATAATTTGACAATAAAAATGTCACTTTAACTTGCATACAAATTCACCTAATTCTAGCAATGATTGATATTTTTATTTTGTCAACCATTCTATTTCAACAACACAAATAAAAATTATATTTCTATTTTTTTGTCAATTCTATTCCAACAAAATAAATAAAATTGACAACATCATTTTGTTAACAATTCTATTTTGACAAAATGAATATTTTTGTTGTAACACAAATCTATTTAACAAAAATGTCATTTGCGTTTTAACTATTTAATTTCAACGAAAATGATATTCTTGTTTGGCAAGTTTTATTTTGACAAAAATGTAAATTTTGTTTCAACTAATTTATTTTGACAAAAATGACAAATTAATTTGTTTCAACTAATTTATTTTGACAAAAATGACAAATTTGTTTCAACTAATTTATTTTGACAAAAATGAAAAATTTGTTTTCAACTATTTTATTTTGACAAAAATGACAAATTTGTTTCAACTATTTTATTTTGACGAAAATGACAAATTTGTTTCACCTAATTTATTTTGAGAAAAATGACAAATTTGTTTCAGCTAATTTATTTTGACAAAAATGACAAATTTGTTTCAGCTAATTTATTTTGACAAAAATGTAAAATTTGTTTCAACTAATTTATTTTGACAAAAATGACAAATTTGTTTCAACTAATTTATTTTGACAAAAATGACAAATTTGTTTCAACTAATTTATTTTGATAAAAATGAAAAATTTGTTTTCAACTAATTTATTTTGACAAAAATGAAAAATTTGTTTCAACTAATTTATTTTTGTCTTATTTTGACAAAAATGACAAATTTTTTTTCAACTATTTTATTTTGACAAAAATGACAAATTTGTTTTAACTAATTTATTTTGATAAAAATGACAAATTTGTTTTCAACTATTTTATTTTGACAAAAATGACAAATTTGTTTCAACTAATTTACTTTGACAACAAAAATGATAAATTTGTTTCAACTAATTTATTTTGACAAAAATGACAAATTTGTTTTCAACTAATTTATTTTAACAAAAATGACAAATTTGTTTCAACTAATTTACTATGACAAAAATGACAAATTTGTTTTCAACTAATTTATTTTTACAAAAATAAAAAAATTGTTTCAACTAATTTATTTTGTCAAAAATGACAAATTTGTTTCAACTAATTTATTTAACACAACAATCATCAAATCAATAGATCTACATAACAACATCAATCCCAGATCAAATCACGTATAACAACCAATAGAATTTAACAACGTATTGGTAATAACACAATCATAATTTATTAATTTTAATTATATATATAAAAATAGAATTCTCACAGTGATTCAAATTCTGTATAAATCAGAATCGAAATTTGTCCAAAATCCGATTTGCTCCGAATTCGTCCTAGTCTGTCCAGGAATGTAGAACTTGGATTCACAATCCCAACGGTTCTGAAATCGTCCAATTCTGAACTTGTTTGATTAAGTTATGAATTTATTTAAGTTGATAATATTTTAAAATAATTAATTAAATATTGAAAAATAGAATTATACCTTCTTCTTCTTATCAGAAACACAGGCCGTGTTTTTCCTATCTCGTTCGATCTTAGGGTTGCAAATCCACGTAATTCAAGGCGTTTGCTGACGATCAGAAATTTCCACCTCGACGGCCTCCGTGTGCCATGCCTACGCCCCCCCTTCCTGGTGAACGCGATCGCACCCTGGCTCCTGAAAGTCGCTCGAAGCGACGGCGCTTCCTCCCCAAATTCTGAGCAAAATACCCCACTCCACGAGATCCAACCTTATGGATTGATAGAGTTCGAGAGGCTCTACAAAATTCTCTTAAGGACTTTGTTTTGATTTGAGGTAGATTAGGAGAAAGTAACGAAGATTAATCGGAGTGAATCGGCCATAGAATGAAGATGGTGGCGGAATAGTTCTGAATTAGGGGATTGTTAATTGATATTTATAACAAAATATTATTAAATCTCTTAATTATTAATTTTAAGCCCGTTAACCCTTTACAGCTCAAAATTCATCCCAACGAGAGTTATTCCTACCCAAATGCCCCCGTTCCGGACACAATGGGCTAGGTCCCGTCAGCCCAATCGATCGTTTTTAGTTTGTTTTCTTCAATTTAAAATATAAATCATTTATTTAATTTCATTGTACATTTAAATTTACCCGGGCCACATACGGGCTCCAAAAATTCCCGAAAAATTAATCTAGCTATGTTTTGATGATACGGTCCTAACAAAATTAATTTCAGCGAATTTGGAGACCGTTTGAAAAATGACCCTTTTAATGGTCGATTAAATTCGATAGAAATTATCGAACACAGTTTTATTTACCACGCTCACATATTAATTCTAAAACTTATGGAAAATTAAACTTAGCAATAATTTGACATTCTAGATCCGACAAAAATGATTTCGTCGAAAACGGAAGTCGTTTATAAAACGAGTATTTTTAATAGCTTTAATATTATTTAAAAATGGAATTTTTTAAATTCTGGCACATTTTATAACAAAATTCCGTAAAATAAAATTTTTTAATTGGTTCTGATTTTCCGGGTTGTTACAATCTCACCCACTTAAAACTTTTCGTCCTCGAAAAGGAAACAACAGTAAAGTAGGAAACAAAACGGAAAATGCAAAATATTGTAAGTGTACCTTAAAACAAGAGCTACTCGGAGATATCCACTCTGCACTTGGGATAAGCCTGTTTGATGCTATCCTCAGTCTCCCATGCACAGTCTCTAGGATTCCCACTCCACTGCACTTTGACTAAGTGGATCCTCTTGTTCCTCAGAACTCGGGTCTCTTTGCCAACAATTTTCACTGGCTCCCTTCTTACTGTAAAGCTCGGGGTAATCTCCAAATCTTATTGTGTTGCTTCCTCCACAATCAAGTCTGGATCATGTACATGCTTCCGGAGTTGAGACACATGGAATACATCATGCACCCCTGGCAACCAGTCAGGCAACCGCACCCTATAAGCGAGAGTTCCAATCCTTTCGAGAATAGGAAATGGACCAATGAATCTCGGCGCCAACTACCCAGTCTTCCCAAAACGAACTACACCTCTCAGTGGGGAAACCCTCAAGTACACATAATCGCCAACAAAGATTTCTAAATCCCTTCTTCATGAGTCTGCATAGCTCTTCTGTCGGCTCTGAGCAGTCATAAGTCGCTTCTTATTGAAATTGACTTTGTCCGATGCTTCACGAATCATGTCGGGACCCAATACTAACCGATTTCCTGGTTCTACCCAACATGCGGGAGATCTGCATGGCCTGCCATATAATGCTTCAAATGGCGACATATGCAAGCTTACTTTGTAACTGTTATTATAAGAGAACTCAACCAAGTGCAAGTGATCTTCCCATGACCCGCCAAAGTCAAGAATGCATGCTCGCAACAAGTCTTCAAGGATACGGTTCACCCTCTCAGTCTGGCCATCTGTCTGAAGATGATAAGCGGTGCTCAAATTCAACTTTGTCACTAGCTCTTCTTGGAATGCTTCCCAGAATTTACTAGCGAATATCAGACCACGATCACTAACAATGCTACTGGGAACTCCATGTAGTCTAACAATCTCTCAGAAATAAAGTTGCGCCAGACTTCGAGCAGTTCTATTAGATCCGGCAGGAATAAAATCAGCGGTCTTCGTGAAACAATCTACAATCACCCATATACTGTAATTGTCTTTTCTGGTTCGGGGAAAGCCATCAATGAAATCCATAGAAATTTGGTCCAACTTCCAACTTGGAACCTCTAGCGGTTGCAACAATCCTGCAAGCTTCTGTTGATCGCTTTTGACTTGTTGGCAAATGGTACATCTGCTAATGTATTTGGAAATGTCTCTCTTCATAGATCTCCACCAAAATGTGCGCTTGAGGTCATAATACATCTTGCTCACCCCTGGATGAATACTAGGCTTAGATTTGTGACATTCATCCATTACTTCCTTTCTGAGCTCAGGAATGTTCGGAACAAAAATTCGGCCTAACAGCCTCAGAACCTCTTTGTTGTCAATCTGGAAACTCGTGGGTTCGCCTTCTCGAACTCTTTTGCTAATTCTCTGAATAAATTCATGATTCTTCTGAAGAGCATAGATCTTATCAATCAAGGAAGGTGTAATGGTAAGACTGGCGATGATAAGTGTAACAACCCTGAATTTTGGGCCAATTTAAAATTTATTTTAAGTGATTTTTAATGAGTTTTGATATTTAAAATAATCTATTTTAAATCATAATATCACAAATTTGATTCAAATCGAAGTTAGAATGAATAATTCAATTTTAATTATAAAAAAAGAGTTAGAAATAGCGCGGTAGTTTGAAAAATCAAACATGAACTTTGACTGACCGTACAGGATGCAAGATTTAACGGATTTTAGTGAAACCAAAAATATTAGAATCTATTTAAAAATATCTTTTCAACGAATCTGAAAAATCGAAATTTCATAGCGGAAATCAAAAGTTATGGCCAATTCAATTTTTAGAGGGTCGCTATGAAATTTATAAGGGTCAAAATTGCTACTTTTCACATATGAAGGAATTTCGACTCGAAACCACTTCCATTGAGTTCGAAATGATGTTTCTGCATTGAAAAACAGTAAACACTTATATATTTTGAGTTTCATAAATTATTTGTTTAAAAATGTATTTTTAATATTAAATATACTGGCCTTAAAAATAGTCATTTTTCAAACAGTCTCAGAATTCAACGAAAATAATTTTGTTGGGTTCGTATCGTCAAAACAAAGCTAAAAATGATTTTTTTTGTAATTTTTAGAATTAAAATATAATTATAATTGATTTTTCAGTATAAACGGGCAAATTTTTGACTTTAAAAATTCATTAAAAATTCATACGAGCTCAGAATTTAGCGAAATTAATTTTCATAGGTCCACAGCATCAAAACATAGCTAAATATATTTTTCGAGAATTTTTGAAGTTAATTTGTGACCTCGGTGAATTTTCACGTACGGTATACATTAAAATATTAATAAAATAATATAATTATTCCAAAACTCATAATAAATTTCGGAATTGGGTCCTGTAATATGTTCCATTGTGTTCATAAGGCCTCAAAACCTTAAGAACGACAGTAAGCAGGCCTAAATTGGAGTTCGGACCAAAACGGGCCTTAACGGGCTAATTACATAATTAGTTAACCCTAATATAATATTATAATATTCGGAATTACTGTTCATCGTTCTTCCCCGATTAGAAACAGCCGCACAAACCCATCAGCTCCGAAACTTCTCTCTTCCATAACTCTCTCATTTCTCAATGAAATCCATCGCCGTAGTACAACTTTTCGAAGGATTTTTCGAGCTCTTCGATCCTAAACAAATTTCATTCGATTTCGTCGACCGCAGCTCCCGCAATCAGGCCACGATCGCGCGCTGTTCTTTGCTCCGCCCCGCCTCGTTTTCAGCGCCGCACCTCACCACCTTCAGGCCGATCAAATATCTCTCGTAGCCGGTCCTTCTCCAACAAACGGCTCGTCGTTTCGTCAACTACAACTCCAGAAAATCGCAATCAAAGTTTTGAACGTTCTAAGGTAATTTTCGCTTCAGATTTCCCCATGCTTTTAAGTGTTACACAGCCAGTTGTTAAAAGCCTGAATTTGATTTTTCATATGAATTTTTATTCGAATCATTCCAGATCTGAAATCAAATTGAATACGAACACCGGATCTGATTGAACCCGAGTCATCTTTTCAGACTAGACCACTGTGAGAATTTTATTTTTATTTAATTTAATTTATTTTATTATTATTTTTATGATTATTAACAGTAGAACCGATACGACATGATATTTAAACATAGATCTAAACCGATTATAACATATGACGTGAAATCGGAATTGTCTATAATGCTATGTGATTAGATCTGAAATTTCAGGTTTAAATCTGAATTATAAATTAATTAAAATTATTTATATGTTCTTTATTTAATTACACCGTGTTGATTTTACTAATGCCCAGTTATAACATCACCTTGTAATCACCTGGATGCTAGTTATTGGATTTGGATTTGTGGTTATGTTTGGATGTGTGGTCATGCGATGTGATGAAAATTTACAATTTATTTGATGCAAATAAATTAAGAATGCTACTTGTGATGAATGCTACTTGTGATGAGATTTATATTCTCTTCTTATGTAAAATTGAAATGGGGAAAAAGTAGCATTATTTTGATATTAATAATAAGTAACTTACGTTGTTGAGAGATTAACATCATTTTTGATGTTAATAAGAAGCATTTGCAATGCATGAAGATTAACATTATTTTTTTTAAAATGTTAATAAAATGTAAAGTTCACCACATTTGTAAATCAACATTTGTAATGTTAACGTTATAAAACTCACCACTTATGTAAATTAACATTTTTAATATTAATATTATAAAAATTACAACGTGGGATGAAATTAATATTTTTAATGTTAATGATAAGTAATTCAACGTATGATAAAATTAACATTATTTAATGTTAATAATAAGAATATTTACAACGTATGAAAATTTACATTATTTATTTTTAATGTTAGTATATAAAAAGTAATTTAACCTTATGATGGCATTAACATTTTAATGTTAATATTAAAAAGTAATTTAACCGCATGTATGAAAATTATTACATAGGACAAAATTAACATTTTATTTTATGTTAATAATGAGTAATTTCACCGCATGTATGAATTTACATTATTGTCAATGTAAATTAAATAGTGAATTTAACCGTAGGGAATGAACATTATTTTAATGTTAATATAAAGGGAATTTCACTTTATGACAAAATTTATATTTTTTTTTTATGTAAACAAAATAGGAATTCACTATTTGACATAAAATTTACATTTTATTTTGTAAATTAAAAGTAGAATTTGGCGTTGACATAAATTTTACATTTTATTATGTAAATAAAAGTTAGAATGTTGTAATGACATAAATTTTACATTTTATTTTGTAAATAAAGTTAGAATCGTGCGTTGACATAGAATTTACATTTTTATTTGTAAATTATAGTTAGAATGTTACGTTGATATAAAATTGACATTTTATTATGTAAATTAAAGCTACAATTGTGCGATGATATAAAATTTACATTTATTTATGTAAATTAAAGTTAAAATTTTGCATTGACTTGAATATACATTTTTATTTTGTAAATTCAATATTAGGATTGACGATGACATGAATTTACATTTAATTTTGTAAATTCAATATCAGAAATTGCGATGACATGAAATTTTCTTTTTTATTATGTAAATAGAGTATTTTCGCCGCATGTATGAATTTACATCATTTTAATGTAAATTAAATAGTGAGTTAAACTATAGAAATTGTTAACATTATTCTTAATGTTAACATATGAAATTTTGACCGTAGAAATTGTCAACATTATTTTTAATGTTGATATATGTAAATTTAACCGTAGGATTTGTTAACTTTATTTCTAATGCTAATATAAAAAAAAATTCACCGTAGGAAGATTTACATTAATTTTAATGTACTAAAAAGAATGGACTTTACAATGTGTTTAAAGAGTAAATTTTACATTGTGAAGAAGAATGGATTTTATATTGTAACTTGAGAATAGAAGTTTACATTTTGTTGAATGCAAATTCAAGAAAATGTGACAAGAATGAGAATTTACATTTTTCTTAATGTGAATATATAGAAATTTCACCGTATGTAAAATTTACATTTTTCTTAATGTAAATATACATGAATTTCACCGTATGTCCATTTTACATTATTTTTAATGTAAATTATATAGTAATCACAACATAGGATAATTTTGCATTATTTTATAATGTAAATAAGAAGGGGATTTACACTGTAGGAAATTAACATTATTTATAAGGTTAAGATAAAAGAATGATATCGTAGGATAAGTGACATTATTTATGATATTAATAAAAAGAAAATTTACCGTAGTATAAGTGACATTATTTATGATGTTAATAAAAAGAAAATTTACCGTAGGATAAGTTACATTATTTTATAATGTAATTTAAAGAAATTCAGACTGCATGAAATGAAATACATTTTTTATATGTATTTTATGAAGGAATTAAGACCTCATGAAATAAAATACATTTGTATATGCATTTTATGAATGAGTTAAGATCGCATGAAATAAATTACATTTTATTTTATGAATGAAATTAGTCCACATAAAGTAAATTACATTTTTACATGTAATTTATGAATGAATTTTCATCATATGAAATAGATTACATATTATTATGTAAATTTTGAATGAATTTAACCCGCATGAATGAAATTTCATTTTATTCTATGAAATGAATGTATGGATTTACATTGTAAACAAAGATTACATCTTTATAATGTAAATAAAAAAGTAGGATTTACATTTGTAAATAAAATTTATATTTTTATATGTACTTAAGGACGATGAAATAAAATTTACATTTTACCGTAAATTAAAGAAATTAAAGGAATTAAAAAGGAAGAATTCACCATTCAAGTATGATTTACAATTTACTATATAAAAAGGAATAAAAGGATGAAGATTGGGAGTATTCATTATAATAAAGATTTAAACGGTTTATGTTTATATATTTATATATAAATGTAATTAAAACTAAACGAATAGGGCGTGGTAGTTCGCGTTTTGAAATCGTACTTTTAAACGACTATACAAGAAGATCCGACCGTCGGATTTCCTTGAAACTAAAACCGTTAGGACCGTCTTGGAAAAATCTTTCCAACGATGTATATTACGTTAAGATCCAACGGTTAGATTCTGAGAAATGTAAAAATCAAAATTGGTTGAATTCAGCGCCATAGTCGCCCATGGACTTAAGGCGTCGTTATATAAAAATTTAATTATTTTAAATAATTAAAATAGGAATGAAGCGTTAATAAAAATAATTATTAATGTGTAAGAAAGATTTTAAATATATATATATATGTATGTATATATACGAGGATTATTTGGAAAGCCCGAGTTCATCTCATTCCAAATAATTAAACGACGTTAATAATCCAAGATTGGAAGACGGCGATAGAAGACCGTCAAATCTCCACATCGAATGGACGATGATGACTGTTGCATTAGAATGGATCGCTACCATGATAAGGTAATAGTAGGAGTTGCCCGTACGTAGTGTTGATTTGTACGGGTTTGGCTTTCGCTCAGACCCAGAGCATAAGCTTATAAATGGATCGTGTGTCTGACATCGTACTCCATTATATATCATGTTATTAATCTTCTGTCAAATGTATGGATGTTTGGTGGCGGAGAATTTATTCTTTTGCTTAACACACGTTCATATATTTCGGCAAAGGATTGGTAGTGTGATATGGAGTGATGATGTGGCATGCTAAGATGCAATGATCAAGGCTTTGTTGAAAAGCAGGCCTTGTGGATGTTGATCAAAGCATAGTCTGTTTAGGCATAGCTTTGTGTATATCGTGACTTCGCGAGCCTCACACCCCGGTATGAGTCAAAAACGGGATATGGACCGTAGGGAGTGCACACGTTTCTTTCTAGCTAGAGTGGTGTCAGTGACCTACCAGCCCTGACATTTTACTTATGTGGATGATGGATTTTGAGGCGCCTCGTTTTTTATAGGCCGTTGGTGGTCATACTATAGGTCCAAAGGGACCGGGAAACGTGTGTTCAGGCATAACTAATCCACTTCCCATAGGCGGGGACCGGCCCTACCGCATCCAAGGGTTCACTGCGGGGAAACCTGAGGCATTTGCTAGAGTGTCTCGAATCGGAGAGGAGCTTGTCCCTAGCCTCGACTCATGATGGAAATCCAATTTCCAATACGACCTTGCGGTTTTGATTGTAGAACTAGTATTGGCGACATGATATATGGTACCCATGCCGTCTAGGATTGATACTTATGATTGAAATGTTTTTATTTAAAACATATACACACTAATAATACTATCGTTTTTTTTACGTATCAAGCATCTTTGAACTTTGTAAGGTAAAACCCTATCCTCTGGTGTGCGTTGCATTGTGTGATGGGACTTGGGTCTTATAATGGTTTCATTTTTCCAAAAAGACATTGCGTTGTTTAACGATTTACTTTATTATGCACGGCAATCCATTGGAGTAAACCCGTTCCGCGTTAGCGGCGTGGTCCTTGGATTTGCCTTATTACTATTAGTTAAACTAGTTAAGAATTCTCACATCAGTCCTTGTTGCTGGCTATGGAGCTGGTTAAGCATGATAGGGGGTTCTCGCCATGTTGTTTGGTGGCGAACAGTGGGCTCTTACCCCTACATGTCCCTTATTTTTTAGGGTTGGTTATTGCAGTCGAGAGGCTGGCCGTAAAACAAGGTGTCTGGGGGATCATCTGTAAGCCACGGTGGGAGTTTAGCCCAAGCCGGGTCCAGAATATTGATGGCCTTCCGCTGAGATTAGTTCCGCTGCAATGTATTTAATTTAATTTAAATGTTTCTTCCGCTGTATTATTTATCGATGTACTCTGATATATTCTATACTCTGATGTAACATTTATTATTGATGTTATAAAAGTCTGTGTTTTTGTTCTGTTGTGTTGTATGCCCAAAGTTAAAGTATTAGTAGATTTTCTCCTTTTGGGTCAGACCTGTGTGGTTTATGGTCGATTCAAAGGGTGGGGATTTGCGGGTCGTTACAGTTGGTATCAGAGCTTTGGTTAGCTAAAATCTTTGGGGTACAACTCATTAGAATTGAACGAAAGACTCATCAGAGATTGGATTAGTAATATCCAATAAGAATACTCATTAGAGATAGGATCAGCAGTATCCTAGAATGAGAAAACTCATTAGAGATAGGGTTAGTAATGCCCTAGAATGAGTTGGGAGTAGCAAGCCTATAATATACGTATTTGTGATTAATTATACTCTATTTTGGAAAATATGATTTTGAATATATAAAAAGTTATATATTTGAAAGTTAGTCAACTAATGAGATTATTTAAACCAATGGGGAGAATATATACATAAATTAGTTAATTAATTAATCAACTTTTAGCTTCGTTCCTTTTCGAGGACGAAAAGTTTTTAAGTGGGGGAGACTGTAACAACCCTGAATTTTGGGCCAATTTAAAATTTATTTTAAGTGATTTTTAATGAGTTTTGATATTTAAAATAATCTATTTTAAATAATAATGATCACAAATTTGATTCAAATCGAAGTTAGAATGAATAATTCAATTTTAATTATAAAAAAAGAGTTAGAAATAGCGCGGTAGTTTGAAAAGTCAAACATGAACTTTGACTGACCGTACAGGATGCAAGATTTAACGGATTTTAGTGAAACCAAAAATATTAGAATCTATTTAAAAATATCTTTTCAACGAATCTGAAAAATCGAAATTTCATAGCGGAAATCAAAAGTTATGGCCAATTCAATTTTTAGAGGGTCGCTATGAAATTTATAAGGGTCAAAATTGCTACTTTTCACATATGAAGGAATTTCGACTCGAAACCACTTCCATTGAGTTCGAAATGATGTTTCTGCATTGAAAAACAGTAACCACTTATATATTTTGAGTTTCAGAAATTATTTGTTTAAAAATGTATTTTTAATATTAAATATACTGGCCTTAAAAATATCATCTTTCAAACAGTCTCAGAATTCGACGAAAATAATTTTGTTGGGTTCGTATCGTCAAAACAAAGCTAAACATGATTTTTTTTGTAATTTTTAGAATTAAAATATAATTATAATTGATTTTTCAGTATAAACAGGCAAATTTTTGACTTTAAAAATTCATTAAAAATTCATACGAGCTCAGAATTTAGCGAAATTAATTTTCATAGGTCCACAGCATCAAAACATAGCTAAATATATTTTTCGAGAATTTTTGAAGTTAATTTGTGACCTCGGTGAATTTTCACGTACGGTATACATTAAAATATTAATAAAATAATATAATTATTCCAAAACTCATAATAAATTTCGGAATTGGGTCCTGTAATATGTTCCATTGTGTTCAGAAGGCCTCAAAACCTTAAGAACGACAGTAAGCAGGCCTAAATCGGAGTTCGGACCAAAACGGGCCTTAACGGGCTAATTACATAATTAGTTAACCCTAATATAATATTATAATATTCGGAATTACTGTTCATCGTTCTTCCCCGATTAGAAACAGCCGCACAAACCCATCAGCTCTGAAACTTCTCTCTTCCATAACTCTCTCATTTCTCAATGAAATCCATCGCCGTAGTACAACTTTTCGAAGGATTTTTCGAGCTCTTCGATCCTAAACAAGTTTCATTCGATTTCGTCGACCGTAGCTCCCGCAATCAGGCCACGATCGCGCGCTGTTCTTTGCTCCGCCCCGCCTCGTTTTCAGCGCCGCACCTCACCACCTTCAGGCCGATCAAAGATCTCTCGTAGCCGGTCCTTCTCCAACAAACGGCTCGTCGTTTCGTCAACTACAACTCCAGAAAATCGCAATCAAAGTTTTGAACGTTCTAAGGTAATAATTTTCGCTTCAGATTTCCCCACGCTTTTAAGTGTTACACAGCCAGTTGTTAAAAGCCTGAATTTGATTTTTCATATGAATTTTTATTCGAATCATTCCAGATCTGAAATCAAATTGAATACGAACACCGGATCTGATTGAACCCGAGTCATCTTTTCAGACTGGACCACTGTGAGAATTTTATTTTTATTTAATTTAATTTATTTTATTATTATTTTTATGATTATTAACAGTAGAACCGATACGACATGATATTTAAACATAGATCTAAACCGATTATAACATATGACGTGAAATCGGAATTGTCTATAATGCTATGTGATTAGATCTGAAATTTCAGGTTTAAATCTGAATTATAAATTAATTAAAATTATTTATATGTTCTTTATTTAATTACACCGTGTTGATTTTACTAATGCCCAGTTATAACATCACCTTGTAATCACCTGGATGCTAGTTATTGGATTTGGATTTGTGGTTATGTTTGGATGTGTGGTCATGCGATGTGATGAAAATTTACAATTTATTTGATGCAAATAAATTAAGAATGCTACTTGTGATGAATGCTACTTGTGATGAGATTTATATTCTCTTCTTATGTAAAATTGAAATGGGGAAAAAGTAACATTATTTTGATATTAATAATAAGTAACTTACATTGTTGAGAGATTAACATCATTTTTGATGTTAATAAGAAGCATTTGCAATGCATGAAGATTAACATTATTTTTTTTTAAAATGTTAATAAAATGTAAAGTTCACCACATATGTAAATCAACATTTGTAATGTTAACGTTATAAAACTCACCACTTATGTAAATTAACATTTTTAATATTAATATTATAAAAATTACAACGTGGGATGAAATTAATATTTTTAATGTTAATGATAAGTAATTCAACGTATGATAAAATTAACATTATTTAATGTTAATAATAAGAATATTTACAACGTATGAAAATTTACATTATTTATTTTTAATGTTAGTATATAAAAAGTAATTTAACCTTATGATGGCATTAACATTTTAATGTTAATATTAAAAAGTAATTTAACCGCATGTATGAAAATTATTACATAGGACAAAATTAACATTTTATTTAATGTTAATAATGAGTAATTTCACCGCATGTATGAATTTACATTATTGTCAATGTAAATTACATAGTGAATTTAACCGTAGGGAATGAACATTATTTTAATGTTAATATAAAGGGAATTTCACTTTATGACAAAATTTATATTTTTTTTTTATGTAAACAAAATAGGAATTCACTATTTGGCATAAAATTTACATTTTATTTTGTAAATTAAAAGTGGAATTTGGCGTTGACATAAATTTTACATTTTATTATGTAAATAAAAGTTAGAATGTTGTAATGACATAAATTTTACATTTTATTTTGTAAATAAAGTTAGAATCGTGCGTTGACATAGAATTTATATTTTTATTTGTAAATTATAGTTAGAATGTTACGTTGATATAAAATTGACATTTTATTATGTAAATTAAAGCTACAATTGTGCGATGATATAAAATTTACATTTATTTATGTAAATTAAAGTTAAAATTTTGCATTGACTTGAATATACATTTTTATTTTGTAAATTCAATATTAGGATTGACGATGACATGAATTTACATTTAATTTTGTAAATTCAATATCAGAAATTGCGATGACATGAAATTTTCATTTTTATTATGTAAATAGAGTATTTTCGCCGCATGTATGAATTTACATCATTTTAATGTAAATTAAATAGTGAGTTAAACTATAGAAATTGTTAACATTATTCTTAATGTTAACATATGAAATTTTGACCGTAGAAATTGTCAACATTATTTTTAATGTTGATATATGTAAATTTAACCGTAGGATTTGTTAACTTTATTTCTAATGCTAATATAAAAAAAAAAGATCACCGTAGGAAGATTTACATTAATTTTAATGTACTAAAAAGAATGGACTTTACATTGTGTTTAAAAAGTAAATTTTACATTGTGAAGAAGAATGGATTTTATATTGTAACTTGAGAATAGAAGTTTACATTTTGTTGAATGCAAATTCAAGAAAATGTGACAAGAATGAGAATTTACATTTTTCTTAATGTGAATATATAGAAATTTCACCGTATGTAAAATTTACATTTTTCTTAATGTAAATATACATGAATTTCACCGTATGTCCATTTTACATTATTTTTAATGTAAATTATATAGTAATCACAACATAGGATAATTTTGCATTATTTTATAATGTAAATAAGAAGGGGATTTACACTGTAGGAAATTAACATTATTTATAAGGTTAAGATAAAAGAATGATATCGTAGGATAAGTGACATTATTTATGATATTAATAAAAAGAAAATTTACCGTAGTATAAGTGACATTATTTATGATGTTAATAAAAAGAAAATTTACCGTAGGATAAGTTACATTATTTTATAATGTAATTTAAAGAAATTCAGACTGCATGAAATGAAATACATTTTTTGTATGTATTTTATGAAGGAATTAAGACCTCATGAAATAAAATACATTTGTATATGCATTTTATGAATGAGTTAAGATCGCATGAAATAAATTACATTTCATTTTATGAATGAAATTAGTCCACATAAAGTAAATTACATTTTTACATGTAATTTATGAATGAATTTTCATCATATGAAATAGATTACATATTATTATGTAAATTTTGAATGAATTTAACCCGCATGAATGAAATTTCATTTTATTCTATGAAATGAATGTATGGATTTACATTGTAAACAAAGATTACATCTTTATAATGTAAATAAAAAAGTAGGATTTACATTTGTAAATAAAATTTATATTTTTATATGTACTTAAGGACAATGAAATAAAATTTACATTTTACCGTAAATTAAAGAAATTAAAGGAATTAAAAAGGAAGAATTCACCATTCAAGTATGATTTACAATTTACTATATAAAAAGGAATAAAATGATGAAGATTGGGAATATTCATTATAATAAAGATTTAAACGGTTTATGTTTATATATTTATATATAAATGTAATTAAAACTAAACGAATAGGACGTGGTAGTTCGCGTTTTGAAATCGTACTTTTAAACGACTATACAAGAAGATCCGACCGTCGGATTTCCTTGAAACTGAAACCGTTAGGACCGTCTTGGAAAAATCTTTCCAACGATATATATTACGTTAAGATCCAACGGTTAGATTTTGAGAAATGTAAAAATCAAAATTGGTTGAATTCAGCGCCATAGTCGCCAATGGACTTAAGGCGTCATTATATAAAAATTTAATTATTTTAAATAATTAAAATAGGAATGAAGCGTTAATAAAAATAATTATTAATGTGTAAGAAAGATTTTAAATATATATATATATATATATGTATATATACGAGGATTATTTGGAAAGCCCGAGTTCATCTCATTCCAAATAATTAAACGACGTTAATAATCCAAGATTGGAAGACGGCGATAGAAGACCGTCAAATCTCCACATCGAATGGACGATGATGACTGTTGCATTAGAATGGCTCGCTACCATGATAAGGTAATAGTAGGAGTTTCCCGTACGTAGTGTTGATTTGTACGAGTTTAGCTTTCGCTCAGACCCAGAGCATAAGCTTATAAATGGATCGTGTGTCTGACATCGTACTCCATTATATATCATGTTATTAATCTTCTGTCAAATGTATGGATGTTTGGTGGCGGAGAATTTATTCTTTTGCTTAACACACGTTCATATATTTCGGCAAAGGATTGGTAGTGTGATATGGAGTGATGATGTGGCATGCTAAGATGCAATGATCAAGGCTTTGTTGAAAAGCAGGCCTTGTGGATGATGATCAAAGCATAGTCTGTTTAGGCATAGCTTTGTGTATATCGTGACTTCGCGAGCCTCACACCCCGGTATGAGTCAAAAACGGGATATGGACCGTAGGGAGTGCACACGTTTCTTTCTAGCTAGAGTGGTGTCAGTGACCTACCAGCCCTGACATTTTACTTATATGGATGATGGATTTTGAGGCGCCTCGTTTTTTATAGGCCGTTGGTGGTCATACTATAGGTCCAAAGGGACCGGGAAACGTGTGTTCAGGCATAACTAATCCACTTCCCATAGGCGGGGACCGGCCCTACCGCATCCAAGGTTTCACTGCGGGGAATCCTGAGGCATTTGCTAGAGTGTCTCGAATCGGAGAGGAGCTTGCCCCTAGCCTCGACTCATGATGGAAATCCAATTTCCAATACGACCTTGCGGTTTTGATTGTAGAACTAGTATTGGCGACATGATATATGGTACCCATGCCGTCTAGGATTGATACTTATGATTGAAATGTTTTTATTTAAAACATATACACACTAATAATACTATCGTTTTTTTTACGTATCAAGCATCTTTGACCTTTGTAAGGTAAAACCCTATCCTCTGGTGTGCGTTGCATTGTGTGATGGGACTTGGGTCTTATAATGGTTTCATTTTTCCAAAAAAGACATTCCGTTGTTTAACGATTTACTTTATTATGCACGGCAATCCATTGGAGTAAACCCGTTCCGCGTTAGCGGCGTGGTCCTTGGATTTGCCTTATTACTATTAGTTAAACTAGTTAAGAATTCTCACACCAGTCCCACGACTGACCTGTAGTTTGTTTCACTTTGCAAACTCGGGTGCCCTCTTTCCACACGGGCAGTCGAGTAGCTTTTTGCAGATATAGTTAAGCAGGATCCTGGATTGAAGTCTGAAGCCGGGTCCAGAATATTGATGGCCTTCCGCTGAGATTAGTTCCGCTGCAATGTATTTAATTTAATTTAAATGTTTCTTCCGCTGTATTATTTATCGATGTACTCTGATATATTCTGTACTCTGATGTAACATTTATTATTGATGTTATAAAAGTCTGTGTTTTTGTTCTGTTGTGTTGTATGCCCAAAGTTAAAGTATTCATAGATTTTCACCTTTTGGGTCAGACCTGTGTGGTTTATGGTCGATTCAAAGGGTGGGGATTTGCGGGTCGTTACAATAAGATTGGCGTTGGCCGCATTCTTTCTTCTATGTGCATCCGCCATAATATTAGCTTTTCCGGGAGTATACAAGATGTCCAGATCATAGGCCGCAAGAAATTCTAACCAACATTGCTGCCTCAAATTCAAGTCCCTTTGGATGAACAGATACTTCAAGGATTTATGATCTGTATATAATTCGAACTTCTCACCCAAAAGATAGTGCCTCCATATCTTTAAAGCAAACACGATGGCCATCAACTCAAGATCATGAGTGGGGTATCTCTTCTCATGCAGTGTCAACTGACGACTAACATAAGCAACTACTTTGCCTCTTTCCATTAACACCGCACCAATGCCTTCAATAGAAGCATCAGTATAGACTGTCAAATCTTGATTGCCATCAATAATGGTCAACACGGGAGCAGTGGTCAACCTCAATTTCATCTCTTGGAAAGCTGCCTCGCATTCGGGTATCCAATTAAACTTTATATGCTTCTTGGTCAGTTTCGTCAATGGACAAGATTTCTTCAAAAATTCTTCAACGAATTTCCGATAATAGCCAGGAAATCCTAAGAAACTTCTGACTTCTATAGGAGTGCTCGGCTGCATCCAATCTTGGATGGCTGAGATCTTGCCTGGGTTTACTGAAATGCCTTTCTTCAATACAATATGACCGAGGAACTTCACTTCTTCTTGCCAAAATATGCATTTAGAGAATTTGGCTTTCAACACATTCCTTCTCAGAATTTCCAAAACTTCTTTCAGATGCTTTTCATGATCAACAGTGGATTTAGAGAAGATTAAGATGTCGTCGATGAAAACCAGCATAAATTTATTCAAGACATCGCGGAATATTCTGTTCATCAGATCGACAAAGTAGGCAGGAGCATTACATAAGCCGAACGGCATTACTAGCCATTCATAGAATAAGTCTGGACCTCTAAAAGCTGTCAAAGGAACACATTCTTTGGCAATGCGCAATTTATGGAAACCTGTAGCTAGGTCCATTCTAAAGAATACTTGCGCTCCATTCAAGCGGTCTAATAGATCATCAATACGCGGCAATGGGTATTTGTTTTTCATCGTTTGTTTATTGAGGTCACGGTAATCCACACATAGTCTAAGAGTGCCGTCTGACTTTGGGATAAACACCACAATGCACCCCAATTTGAGAAGCTAGGCCTGATCAGACCTTTCCACAAAAGCTATTTGGTTTGATTGCTCAACTACTCTTTTTCTTTCAGTGTCATTCTCCGAATAGAATGCACAACGGGCCTTGCATTCGGAACTAAGTCAATCCTGAAGTCAATTTCTCTTCGCGGAGGTAAGCTATCAACTTCTTCAAACACATCCGCATAATCTTTGACAACGGGAATATTCTCAATAGAAGTAGGAATGACTTCTGGAGAAGACCTGAATTCTTTCCTATCAGTTGCTGAGCCGTGGCATGGTACCACAATAATATCTCCAAATTTGATTTTAATTTTGACTATTCTTTCAGCGCATAGTACCTCAACCTAATAATTTGTTAGCCAATCCATTCCAAGTGTGATATCATATCCGGAAAAACTCATAACGATCAAGTCAATAGGGAACTGGAAATAAGAATAAGAAACAGGCACTCTACAATATAGATCGAGAATAAGAGAACCTCCTATCGGACTATTGGCTCTAATCAATTCTTTAAGATTTCTCAGTTTGAGTTTTAACTTTTTAATTGAGTCACTAGAAATGAAACTTTGCCATGCACCAGTGTCAAACAAAACTGTAACAGGAATGTTCTTAATAGTAAGGGTACCTCCTAAGACATCTGGTTTACCTGTTCCTTCGGAAGAAGCCGCTGCAGCCGCTTCATCATATACATGAGCCACTTGAGAATTCTTCAGCAACGGGAAGTTTTTTTTATGTGCCCCTTGTTATGACAGTTGTAGCACTCCCTCTGATCATGAGAACACTGACTAGGCCCAGACTCATTACTCCTTGGCTTCTTTGGAGCTCGGCATTTGTAATCAATGTGTCCTATCTTCTGGCAGTTAAAGCATCTCACCTTGGCCTTTTACTTCCTTGAGGCTTGGTGACTGAAGAGTTGCTCGCCTCTGGCTTCTTGTCAGATTGCTTCCTCTTGTTGTTATTTTGATTCTTCTCCCGATCTTGCTGAGAATTCTTGTCATTTTCTTCATATCGACAAGCCATATCGACCACCTCATTAAATGGAAGCTTAATATATGTTGTCACTCTGTTAAGATACTTCCTTGAAAGGCCATTAATGAATATCTTATTCTTCTGAAATGGGTCCTGAATTAATTCAGGAGCATATCGTGAAATCTCTTCAAACTTCCGCACATACTCAGAAACAATCTTATCTCCTTGTTGCAAATTAGCAAACTGATCATGAAGACGCTCGACTTCTTGCCGAGGAATGAATTTCTCATTAAAGAGCTCCTTGAATTTTGTCCAAGACATATCGGTATCAGATACTCCAATTGTAACAGTCTCCCACCAATTTTGAGCTTCATCCTTCAGTAGCCATGATGCCATGAAATGCTTATGACGTTCTTCAAGTTCCAAGCCTCCAAATATCTTCTCACATGTCTTGAGCCATGCCTGAGCTTCCATCACTGACTCTCAGCCTGTGAATGACACGCCACCCAAATTCCTGAACTTCTTAGCTACCTTGTCCAGGTCAAAAGGCTGTGGGGGGGGGGGGGGGGAGGTGGTGGGGGTGCTACAGCCTCGGGATTGAGCTGATCCTGAACAGTGGGGGTTTCACCCCTTGTTGGTCCTCTGGCTCCGCCTCTGCCTCGAGATCTCGCTCTAGTACTCATTTTCAGTTAGTTCTGTATCATCAAGGAAAGAGTCAGACCAACAGAAATGATAATTTTAAAGGAAAGGTAAAAGTAAGGACATATGGAAAGACGATGATGTAATGACTGATTAATATGTGCTATTCTTCTGTGCTCATTCTAGGACATTACTAATCCTATCTCTAATGAGCTACTCGCCTTACAATACTGCTGATTCTATCTAGACGAATTGTTTTGAATATGTTATACTCCGAAGCTAAGATTAACCATTAGCTCTGATACCAACTGTGATAACCTCAAACTCCTGTAGTACGAAAGATAGGATAATCATTGGAATATAACATATTTATAACAACAGCAGATCTCAGATAACAGCATAACACATAAATCATAGCAGCGGAAAATAGAAATGTCATCAACATCACAACATCAGAATAGCAGAGTGCAATAGTTACAGGATACAACTTAGCATATAGAAAGTCTCAGCGAATAGAAATAAGTCTAAAGCACCATCAAGTACAATATGGATAAATGATGTCTAAAATGTCTCAAAGTAGAAATAAAAGATAAAAATGATCTTCGTCTTCTGTCCATAAGAATACTCTAATCCATCACATGTCCAAAATAACCTGAACCTGTCACTTGGCTGCCCTTGTGAAAAAGTGGGCACCCGAGTTTGCAAAGTGAAACAAACTACGAGTCAGTCATGGGACTGGTATGAGAAATCCTTCCTAACTTATCTAACAATATGGCTAATCACAGGACCACGCCGCTAATGCGGAACGGGTTTACTCCATTGGATTGCCAGTGCATAAATTAAATAAATTTTTTATTCAAAAACAACGCAATGCTTTTTAGAAAATGAAATCATTATAAGACTCAAGTCCCATCACACAATGCAATGCAAACCGGAGGATAGAATTTTACCATATAATGATCAAACATGCTTGATACATATAAAATAATTTTTAATATTATCATTTGTGTCTAATCAGTTTTAAAATACTGTCAAAGTAAATGTAACAATCCTAGACGACATAGCTACCATATACTATGTCGCCATATATAGGTTTACAATCAAAACTATAATGTCGTATTGGAGATTGGGTTTCCATCACGAGTCAAGACTAAGGACGATCTCCTTACTGATTCGAGACACTCTAGCAAATGTCTCAGGATTCCCCGCAGTGAAACCTTGGATCCTGTAGGGCCGGTCCACAAATATACCTTGGTGGATTGGCAATTCCAGAACACACATTTCCTGGTCCTATTGAACCTATCATTTGGTCACTATCGACCAATATATCCGGGGTACCGCATAATCCATCATCCACATAAGTAAAAATGTCTAGGCTCCATACCATGGCACCACTTCTGGCTAGATAGAAACGTATGCACTCCCTAGCATGCCACATTAACAATAAGCTATACACAAAGCTATGCCGAAATAACGTTATACACAAAGCTATGCCAAAATAAGCTATGCTTTGATCATTAACCACAAGGCTCTACTTTTCAAAAAAAGCCTTGGTCATTTACCTCTTGGCATGCCACATTGACAATCCACGCCAGGCAATCGATAACTACCAATATATAACCTCTGAGCTCATGCGTCTCAGAGAAGGGTGTTAAGCAAGAGAATAAATTCTCTGCCACCAAACAGATATATATTAAATAGAAATCAATTTACATGAAATGAAATCCAATGTCAGACACACATCCATTTACAAGTCCATTCTGGGTTTGAACGAAACCGGAGCCACCTTATTCCTCGTCCGGTATGTCCAATACGGAAGAGAGGTGCTCACTTTCCCAGACAATCAACAAGTACGTCCGGACAACTGCCACTTTAACCCTCTACTGGGAGCTGCCTAATGTCGGGCATCAGTAGTCGTCCATTCGATGTGAAGATCGTCGGTCTTCAATCACCGTCTTTAATATCTTCGATTTAAATCGTCCTATAATTATTTGAAATGAGATTGAACTCGGTCTTTTCAAATAATTCTCACATATATATAATTTAAATCATTTTATATCATTAATATTATTTTATAACGATTTGTCGCTATTTTTATTTATATAAAAATAGCCCAATTTAATTTAACGACGCTTCAGGTCAATAGGCAGCTCTGGCGCTGTATTATCCAAATTTGATATCCAAATTTGATTTGCACATTTCTCAAAATCTAACTGTTGGATTTTAACCAAATTTATATCATTGGAAAGATCTTCCCAAATCGTCCTAATGGTTTCAGTTTCAGGAAAATCCGACGGTCAGATCTTTCGGTATAATCGTTTAAAGTTACGATTCTGAAACACAAACTACTCCGTGCGATTCGTTTAATTTTAATTTATATATATATATATATATATATATATATATATATATATATAAATTACTCGACGATTCCACTAACGTGTTTAACACGCCAAATAAAAGAATGCTTTATTTACATAACATATCAACATGTCTATATTGTCAAATAAAAATGTGTTTTATTTGCATTCATTTCTGCATGTTTCTAAAGTGAAATAAAATGTAATTATTTTCATAACAATTTCTACACTCCTAATGTTAAATAAAATGTAATCTATTTACATGACATTGTTGCTAATGACAAATAAAAAGATAATTTTTATCATCATTATTTGTATGCAATTTCCTTTTTTAACTTTAACAATTAAAAAGAAATATTTTTATTTGTACATAGTTTCAATGTCTAACATAACTCATAAAAATGTTTATTTTAATTTACATACAAATTCTAATGTATAACTTAACAATGAAAATGTCCCTTTAATTTGCATAAAATTCTAATGTATAATTTAACAATGAAAATGTCTCTTTAATTTGCAAACAAATTCTAATGTATAATTTAACAATAAAAATGTCACTTTCATTTGTACACAAATTCTATTTTATAATTTGACAATAAAAATGTCACTTTCATTCGTACACAAATCCTATTATATAATTTGACAATAAAAATGTCACTTTCATTTGTACACAAATCCTATTATATAATTTGACAATAAAAATGTCACTTTCATTTGTACACAAATCATATTATATAATTTGACAATAAAAATGTCACTTTAACTTGCATACAAATTCACCTAATTCTAGCAATGATTGATATTTTTATTTTGTCAACCATTCTATTTCAACAACACAAATAAAAATTATATTTCTATTTTGTTGTCAATTCCATTTCAACAAAATAAATAAAAGTGACAACATCATTTTGTTAACAATTCTATTTTGACAAAATGAATATTTTTGTTGTAACACAAATCTATTTAACAAAAATGTCATTTGGAGTTTTAACTATTTAATTTCAACGAAAATGATATTCTTGTTTGGCAAGTTTTATTTTGACAAAAATGTAAATTTTGTTTCAACTAATTTATTTTGACAAAAATGACAAATTAATTTGTTTCAACTAATTTATTTTGACAAAAATGACAAATTTGTTTCAACTAATTTATTTTGACAAAAATGACAAATTTGTTTTCAACTATTTTATTTTGACAAAAATGACAAATTTGTTTCAACTATTTTATTTTGACGAAAATGACAAATTTGTTTCACCTAATTTATTTTGACAAAAATGACAAATTTGTTTCAGCTAATTTATTTTGACAAAAATGACAAATTTGTTTCAGCTAATTTATTTTGAAAAAAATGTAAAATTTGTTTCAGCTAATTTATTTTGACAAAAATGACAAATTTGTTTCAACTAATTTATTTTGACAAAAATGACAAATTTGTTTCAACTAATTTATTTTGTCAAAAATGACAAATTTGTTTTCAACTAATTTATTTTGACAAAAATGACAAATTTGTTTCAGCTAATTTATTTTGACAAAAATGGCAAATTTGTTTTCAACTATTTTATTTTGACAAAAATGACAAATTTGTTTTAACTAATTTATTTTGATAAAAATGACAAATTTGTTTTCAACTATTTTATTTTGACAAAAATGACAAATTTGTTTCAACTAATTTATTTTGACAAAAATGACAAATTTGTTTCAACTAATTTATTTTGACAAAAATGACAAATTTGTTTCAACTAATTTATTTAACACAACAATCCTCGAATCAATAGATCTACATAATAATATCAATTCCCAGATCAAATCACGTATAACAACCAATAGAATTTAACAACGTATTTGTAATAACACAATCATAATTGATTAATTTTAATTATACATAAAAAAATAGAATTCTCACAATGATTCAAATTCTGTATAAATCAGAATTGAAATTTTCCAAAATCCGATTTGCTCCGAATTCGTCCCAGTCTTTCCAGGAATGTAGATCTTGGATTCACGATCCCAACGGTTTTGAAATCGTCGAATTCTGAATTCGTTTGAGTAAGTTATTAAATTATATAGGTTGATAATATTTTTAATTAATTAATTAAATATTTAAAAATAGAATTATACCTTCTTCTTCTTATCAGAAACGCAGACCGTGTTTTTCCAATCTCATTCGATCCTAGGGTTTCAAATCGCACGTAATTCAAGGTGTTTGTTGACGATCCTAAACTTCCACCTCGACGGCCTCCGTGTGCCGCGCCTACGTCCCCCTTCCTGGTGAACTCGATCGCGCCCTGGCGCCTGCAAGTCGCTTGAAATGGCGGCGCTGCCTCCCTAATTTCTGAGAAAAATACCCCACTCCACGAGATCCAACCGTATGGATTGATAGAGTTCGAGAGGCTCTACAAAATTCTCTTAAGAACTTTGGCTTGATTTAAGGTAGATTATGAGAAATTAACGAAGATCAATCGAAGTGAATCGACCATAGAATGAAGATGGTGGCGGCTTAGTTCTGAATTAGGGTTTTGTTATTTGATATTTATAATAAAATATTATTAAATCTCTTAATTATTAGTTTTAAGCCTGTTAACCCTTTACAGCTCCAAATTCAGCCCAACGAGAGTTGTTCCTACCCAAATGCCCCCATTCAGGACACAATGGGCTAGGTATTGTCAGCCCAATCGATCGTTTTCAGTCTATTTTCTTCAATTTAAAATACAAATCATTTATTTATTTAATTTGATCGTACATTTAAATTTACCAGGGCCCCATACAGACTCCAAAAATTCCCGAAAAATAAATCTAGCTATGTTTTGACGATACGGTCCTAACAAAATTAATTTCGTTGAATTTGGAGATTTTTTGAAAAATGACCCTTTTAAGGTCGATTAAATTCAACAGAAATTATCAAACACAGTTTAATTTACCACGCTCACATATTAATTCCAAAAATTATGGAAAATTAAATTAGCAATAATTTGACATTCCGGATCCGACAAAAATGATTTCATCGAAAACGGAGGTGGTTTATAAAATGACTGTTTTTAATAGCTTTAATATTATTTTAAAATGGAATTTTTTAAATTCTGGCACATTTTATAACAAAATTCCTTAAAATAAAATTTTTAAATTGGTTCTGATTTTCCGGGTTGTTACATATACATATTCATATATTCAAAATATTTCAGAAACAAATACTCATTTGAGAATATTACATTATTCAAATAGTCAGAAAAATATCTCTTGATACAAATTATTTCAAGAATATTTTCACACTTCGATTCGCTACTTGGATCTAGAATATACATATCTCAACAGTTTGTTTCCAAATACAAATTCTAAATATTAGAAATCGATTTGAAAATTTGGAAACCAAATTCTCAGTTTACATATTTTTCAAAATTCGACTTATCCAGAAATTTATCGAAGCAAGACAAAATGAGGGTTTAGGAACAAGGTTTGACAGTTTCAAGATTCAAGCACAATAATCGAATAGGTAGCAAAAGGTGACGATAGGTCAAGGGAGGCAAACATATCAACGAGCGAAGGGATTTTTTTTGTATTTTCAACACATTCATTGCTTGTCAAATTTTATTCAAATTCTTCCTAGTTTCATCTTAATTCGTTTACAATTCAATTTATACACTACAAACAACGAATTTGTCTCTTATTTAAATTTCACTTATCTTTTCCATTTCATATTTATTTATCAAAATATTTTTCTTTTCTATTCCAGCAATTTCAATCACTTATGTAAATGGTTTCAAGTATTTCTCGATGTTTAAATCGGAACCATACAGTCATCCCATTTTCGAAACTCAAAAATAAATTTCTGATCATATTGCAATCATCACCCAAATTTTCTTCAAGCGACTGGAATGCGATTCTATATCTGTCTAGTATGCATAAGACTTTGTACATACGCTAGCCAGGCATATATTCAAAACCCATACATACTTGACACTCCAACTTTGACGTCGATAAAATACTCAAACTCTTATCAAAAATTATATTTCAAAAACAATTACATTTTCAAAATGATTTTTTTTATTTCAAAAATATTTATATTTTCAACATACGCTCTCTCGACCATGATTCTTGTGTCAGTTCCACTCATTCTAGAGTATTGCTACTTTATCTCTAATGAGTTTTTAAACCCAATAAGCTAAGCTTTGTCAAACTGAACCTCCAATACCAACTGTAACGACGTGCCTTTTTGACAGTTCTAAGTCGGTAATTAAACCAGCTTAGAACGCTCAAAATGATGGGTAGTTATTCAGCTTATAGGGTTTAAATAAAATTAACACACGGCATCAAACAAGCATGCAGGTCAAGTTAACAAACTTTATTCTTATAATTTAATTTATTGTTGAAGTTACGATTCTTTAACCATATAAATCGTGAGCTATAAACCCACCTTGAATGGCGTTGGCTGAAAAAGGAAGCGGTGCCCGCAAAACTGATTTTGATGACGAACGATGGCGGTGCGAACAGCGAGGGCTGCAAACTACGATTGGAGACGGTGGCGGCTACGAACGATAGAGTGAAAGATCTTGACGCATACAATAGGTGATGGCGCTTGGCTCTTTAAAAGAGAGGACAGCGAGAGGTCAAGCCCGGTAGCAACTTGGGGATGCGAGGTTTCGGTTTGACGAGGTGGTGACGAGGGGTGTGATGGTTTGAGCAGTCAAAGTAGGCGAAGCGGACTGGAAACACAGCAGCTAGGTTTGAGATGGGTTCCGGCTTCGGTGTCGAAAAGGTGACACAACGGGGACCAGGCAACGACGATGGTGGGTGAAGCGATGGGTGCTCACGGTTTTGAGTGGTGACGGCTTCGGTTGATGCGGAGGAGGCTTTTTCACCGGTGATCAAATTGCGGTGGCCATGATTTAGGGATTTGAGGATTTGGGAACAAAAGAGAAATGACTAAAGTAATTAAATAAAGGGATCGGTTGACTTAAATAAAATAACGGTGGAAAACAAACAACGAAGACACGCGGTGTACATTCAGAACAGGGTAAACACGCGTAAGGCACTGTCTAAACTTTTAACAAGTGGCAAACTAAAATAAAATAAAAATTAGTTTTAAGGTAATATATCTTTATATTATACCAATAGTGTAGACAAATAAAATAGTGTATTCAAAAATATTTCAAATACAATTCTCAAATTAATTTTAAACCAAATAAAATCTAAATAAATTAAATATTTCAAGTTAAATTTCCAAATCATTTATATGCAATTGTTCACACACTAGTTTGATTAGTTTTAAAATATTAATTAGGTTAAATTTAACAAACATGTCTAGATTCAAATAAAACTTAAATTATTTAAACAAATTCTCAACAATACTTAAATATCAATTAGTTTAACATATCACTAATATTTATATTTAATTTAACAAAATATTTAAATCGAATATAAAATAAAATTTTAATTTATATATACAAAAGTTTATTCAAAACTAGTATAAAATAGATTAGCTTTTAAATAAGAATCAAATAACAAGTATAAATATGGATTTTCAACACTTAATTAAATTTACTTTAAAATCTTAATTGCCAAAATTTCTGGTTCGTTACATTTTTGCTTAGGAATTTTGGATAAGAAAAGAGAAGGCATACCCCTCCTTATATAGGAAAAGGAAGGTGAATGGGAAAAGACCAAAATGCCCTTAAATCCCTAATAGTAATTATGATAGATGGGATGGTGTGTAAGGTGAAGTGAAAGGTGTGTAAGATGATGGTAAGTTTGCTTTTTCAAAGCTTAAAGATTAAGCATCCATTTGTATACATATAAGAAGCTTATGTACATACACTTAGGATATTTTATAAACCTTTGATGTGACTAATTATGCATACGTTTATATGTGTATATGCATGTATGTACATATATAGAAATGTATCAAGTAACGTTGCGTTGACATGAAACAAATTTTATTCAAAGATAGGTTGTAAATCTGAAAGTTGAACCTCAATCATGTCTTTAGTCCTTTATCAAATGATTTACTTAAGTAAGAAAAACTTGGAAATAAATTCATTAACTTATTTAAACAATTAAAACAATCATATTAAAATTATAAAACCATTATTTGAATATTTAAGTATCCAAATACAAAAAACTTTCCTTAAATGCTCATTTTTGAAAATGATGGCATCATCAATATAGTTAACCATAAATATGATGAATATTTTTATTTGCTAATTACTTTTCTAATGATTAATCATGCATTCATTTAAATTTTCAATAATTTTATTGAGAAAATATCTGTACATTGATAAAACGGTTTTCGTCACATTTTCGACATTTTTCCAAACAATATATTTTTTAGAATATTTTTCTGAAATGATTCCAAGATCATTAGTTATCAATTAAATGATGTTAAAAAGGTTGTAAAATCGTATTTATAACATTTAACAACCTTACAAATTGTTACGATATTCAAAGATTAAGTGTTTGATTTTCCGGGTCTTTACAGGATCCCTATCGTTTGAAGTCTACTTTATTGATAAAATGTTTTCGTCCATTTTATAAACATTTTCCTTAAGTAAATATTTCCTTAAATAGTTTCATAAATTGAATCCATTATCATTATTCACTACTTTAAACTTGATTATTAGTTAGAAATAATCCATTTTTGAATATTCAGAATAATTCAAATATCCTTAATTAAAGTGATCAAATTTCAGGTTGTTGCATTCTCCTCTCCTTTAAAGGATTTTTCCTTCTAAATCACAACAAAACAAACCTAAGGTAGTTTCATAAAAATTATATTTTTCATACTCCTATAGAATGTAAATACACCATTCGTGCACAATATTTGATTCGTTCCTTTATTCGAATTCATAACTTTACTTTCTGAATTGGTATCGATAATTTGAACCTTTAGTGCACATTTCGATTAGGTTCTTTGATCATAAAATTTTTGCTTTATTTGCGTAGCTTTCAATTATAAAAGATAACTCAAGTATTCAATCATAAACCCTCATCAACATCTGTTGTCAAGAATTGAGAGATAAATTCTCATTTAGATTGGTGTAAACACCTTAGAATTCCATACTCAAATCTAAATCAAGATGCGAATAAAATAATTTGTGTACAACTTACATATTATACTATCAATTTCCTAACTACTGATATATTTTTCATGCTAAAATAGCGTGTCATTTATTAAAGTTTATACATATTTTATAATTTAAGTTTATACTTGTATAATACTCCATTTCGTCCTACGATTATAAACAGCCATCAAGTTACTTTCCTAGCAAGTTTGTTAAACAAAATTTTATAACTTGTTATCTTCTTGGTTCAAGTATTATATAAACATGACTTTATATTTTCACAAATGCTTTAACATTAAGTTCCATATCAATTTCAAGGTTTTCAACTATCTAAAATCGTCGAAAATCTAGGTTCATTTAATCGTTAGAATGAGCCAAATTTTATTTTAAGACAGTGAATGTCATACATATTCTCTTATTCAATTTTGATATTTCTTGCAAAGATGAAGTTTTATCTTTATTTAACTCAATTGATTACCATTTTAAATTCTTATATATTAAAAAATATTTTACCTTTATTATAGTATATTTCCTTTCAGTTCTATTATAAACATCTTATAATCAAACTATAAAGTTCTAATCATAAGATGTTTATCATTTATAGTTTTGACTATTATCAATAGTAATTGTACTTTACAAAGATATTTTTATTCTGGAAATAAATCCCAGGTAAAGTTTGTTCTTTACCAAATTTCAAAAAGGAAATTATTGATAGTTAAAATACGTACTTATATATATGTTACTCTTAACTCATTTTAGGGTATTACAATCTCATTCCTCGATGATTCTTTTACCGAGATCAAGCTTAAGTATCCGCTCAACACAAACTCCATTACCAATTGAAACGACATGCTTCCTCAACCCTTCGAAGTCGATACTAATACGTCTACGGTACACGTGCCGCAAAACTGAATGTTTGAGAAGCAAATCATTTGTGATAAGAAAATAATAAGAATAAAATATTGCATAATGGATATATATATATCAGTGTCATAGCAGTAGCCCAGCGGTTAAGGACTTTATGCCATGGTAACAGCGGCACGGGTTCGAAACCAGAAATGACATGCTAAGAGATTACCATGTGCATACGCTAAGATCAGCCACTTATGTCGTGCTCGCGGCGTAACAACTCGTATTTTTAGAACCAATTTTAAAATTATTTTTAATTGATTTTGGTAGAAATTAAATATTTTAATCAATTTATTTTGAGAATTAATGACGAGAAATTTATTTAAAGCTAAGTTAGAACTTATAAATTTATTTTAATTATAAAACAAGCTTGAAATGGCGCGGTAGTTTGAAAATTTAATTGTAAACTTTGAATGAATATATAGAATTCAATATAAATCAGAATTTGATAAAACAACAAACGTTAGGATCTATTTAGTTATATCTTTCTAACGAGTGTAAGAAACTGAGATTTCACTTTATAAATAGTAAGTTATGTCCAGTTTAAATTTCAAAATATTCGCTATAGAATTTATATATATTTAAATTATATTTAAGCCCTCAAAAATAAACATTTTGCAAATGACATTCGTTTTCTACGAAACACTTTTGTTGGATCCAGAACATCAAATTATTATTAGATTTAAAATTTCAAGTCATTTGGAATCTGTATGTGAGCATAGTAAATTTCAACGCGTTTTCAATTTTAGTTTCAATTTAATAAGCTAATAAAAATGCCTTTTCAAACGGTCTCCAAATTAGATGAAATTAATTTTGTTAGGATCGTATCGTCAAAATATAGCGAGATTTCAATTTTCATAATTTTTGGAGTCAGTATGTGGCCCCCATAAATTAAAATGTATGTTGGAATTCAATACTAAACATTATATTAATTTATATTTTAAATTTGATAAAATCTGATCGAAACAGCCGAGTTGGCTTGCGAACATATCCCATTATGTTCGGAATGGGGGTATTTTGTTAGGAATGACAGTCGTTGAGTTTGATTTGGAGTTCGAAAGCAGAATTTCACTTTTACGAATTAAAATAATATTAAATATATTAGTATAAAAGGGCCTTAACCCTAGACCCTAGCTCATTAATGAGCAGCCACCGCCACTAGCAGTTCAAGGGCTGAAATCGTCCAAAATTTTGATCCTTAAATTCTTTAAATCAATGTTTTAATTTGAATAACCTTCTGAATGAAAATTGGAGAACTAAATGAGATGAACAAAACCAACAGTGGTGATTGCTTATGGTGTATTCGTTCGGGAGAAAATGCAGCACTAAGGGCTCACGTTCGAGTGCGGATTTGTCGGAGGTGGGGCCACCGAGTGGCACGCCACCGCTGGCGGAGGAAGGAGGTGCTCCGACGCTCCCTGTGGTGGTCGGGGATTGAGGTCCGGCGCCTCGTAGTGCGTGTCGCGGTGGGTTTTGCCTTCTGAGCTGATGGGTCCCAGGTTACAGGAGTTAGAACGAGAGAGGGAGAGAGGACTAGGGAAAGTAATCAAATTATAATTATTATATAATTATATAAATATGTCATTATGTAACGACCCGTATTTTTGGCAGTCAAATATTTAATTTAATTTATTATTTTAAATAGTTTATTTGGAATATTAATGGATTTTAATATTAGATTCGTTCTTAAAACAAAATTTGAACGTTATATATTTATATAATTATAAAACGAGCTCGAAATGGCGCGGCAGTTCGTAATATGGAGTTTTGAACTTCAACTGGATATACAGAATCCGATATAAGTCGGATTTCTGTGAAACAAGAAATGTAGGAACCGTATTGATGATAATTTTCATATGAAAGAGAAAAATCCAAATTTCGTGTTACAGATTGTTAGTTATGGCCAAATCAAATTTGGAAATAGTCGCTATGGAAATCGTTATTTAAATATAGCCTTTAAAATAGCGATTTTGCAAACGGACTCCGTTTTCGATGAAACCAGTTTCATTGGAACCGTAACATTAAATTATTATACAATGTTAAATTGTGTGGCAAACCGATGTCGTATGTGACCACGGTAACCGCAAACGCCCATTCAATTTCTATAGCGCGTAATTAAATTAATTTAATTCAATAGAGAGATATTTGAGTGTAACTTGAGCAGATGATCGAATTTAGCCATGAAACACATTCTGTTGAGTTCGTAGTGTCGATTATAGTCAGAATAGGCATATAGTTTGTTATTTTTGAAGGCCGGGTAATTTGGTGTCCAAAATGGCATTGCGGTGCGTGTAAAAATAGCGTACAGGGAAACATTCTAGGAATGTGACGAAACTGTGCCGTTGGGTTCGTATTAATTAAGCATAGTAGAATTTTCAATTTTCGTTTCAATTGGACTTACCATGTGACCGTGGCAACGATAAATGCCCAAATCAATTATATTATTTGGTCAATTAAAACAGGGGTAACTTTAAACGAATAAACGACTGGCCAAATGGACTCCGATTTGGACGAAACAAGTTTCATTGGATCCATTAGAAAAAGGTCTAGTGAAATTTCAAGGCCTCAGATTTATTGGATTTTTTCTGTAGTTATAAGAATTTTAAACGCTGGATTTTTCATCGATATTTATAAAGGACTTTTCACAAACGACCACGGATTTCGACGAAACCTGTCCCATTGGGTTCGGAATATTTTTTTTATGCTAAGATTACATTGTTTTGTCAAAGATAGAGATTGTATGTTGTGATTTTTTGCGGGTTACTTGACTGCAAAGTTTCACTAAATAATTTAATTAAATTGGCATCCTATATATATACCCCTTAACAACATTCTCTCCGCAATCCTAATATGCGTGGTCAACAGGTTTGACCGCCTCCACAAATAAATTGAATGGCTTGAAAACCGATCCTCTTCCTCTTCTAAATCATGTAATCCTCTCATCAAATCTATATATTCCCAAAAGCAAACTCGCTCAGCTCATCGAGCTCTCCTATTTCAATGGTTAAGATGAATTTTCTCGTCGTGTGGAGGCCGGGGTTCCTCTTGGAATCGATGTTGTTCGAACTGAGGCGGGGGGTGACGAGTGCGATAGGAATTGTCAGAGTTGGTGGCGCAGCACACTAGCATTGAGCCGGAGAAGGTGGCGGATCGGAGACCGGGTGGTTCAGATGGATGTCGCTGTGGGTTTGGGCATCCGAACTATAGATGTATGCCTGGAGCAACGATGAAGGTGAAGTCCAGATAGGAACAAAACGTGAACTGTTATCCAAGGAATTAGGATTAACCGTTAAATTAAGATCGTTAGTTAATTTCCTGTTTTGTATCCAGGTCAGGAGTAACGATGAGTGAAGGAATTAGTTTGGGCAGATGGTTTTTCTCCAGAAGATTTAAACTGATGGTTTTGGGATTTCAAACAAACAAAGATAATAAAAGTAGCCTGCTAAGTGGGAGATCAAAGAAATAGGATCGGCTCTCTTTGTTCCTGTAACGACCCGGATTTTCAGCCGTTGAATTCTGGATATTTAAATTGGTTTAAATATTTTATTGGAATTATATATAGGAATTTATTTAAACGTATAATTTATAATATAATTTAAAATGAGTTTAAAATGGCGCGGTAGTTTGAATATTCGATTTCAAATTTCAAATGAATGTACAGGATTCAAAATAAATCGGATTTTAGCGAAACAAGAAATATTTGAATCTGTTTGAAAATATCTTTCCAATGAATGTGAAAAATTCAGATTTCATAGTGGGAATAAAAAGTTATGTCCAAATCAAATTTTCAGAAAGTCGCTGTGAAATCGTATATAAGCCATAACGATTTAGTTAATATAACTAGAGAATGGTTAGGAATTTGGGCAAGGTTCTTTTGAGGCGTAATTATAATTTAATTTTTAGAATTTTACTGAAATTTTTAATTAATTAAATATGCAACTTTTTATTTGAAGTATTTTGCACCCTATATCAATATTTTGTGGTTTCATAATATAAGTTAAACTACCGATATTATTATATTTTTGGGATCATGACACCTTGTTGGGCACGATCGCATTCTTTCTTCTGTCCGTAATGGCTCGGACATGAACGTAATGTTAGACAACGAAGTTCGAAAGTTCTTTTTACAAACTACTTGGCCAAACCCACTTTCCTTTAAAATACTGATGGCCGCACTTTGTTTTTCAGACCGACGAAAAACAAACATTCTCACAAAGTTTTAAACTGTGTGAACACTACAGTCTACCGTGCATTGCAAGCTATTATTCCGTTCCTAGCAAGGCATTTTAATTCTGTGATTTCCAAGCTTTGTGAAACCGTGGCAGTCAAGCCATCTCAAAACCGTGCTACGCACGCTACTCAAATCTCTATAAAAAGAGAACAACCGACCTTTTTCTTTTACTCTTCCTTCAGCAAACCAAAACGAGAATTCATCCTCCTCAAAAATATTTTAAAAATCAAATACTTCATGAAATTCGATAATTTCTAGTCCGGTGAACTCACGCAATCAAAGACTCCAAACCCATAATTCTTTTGTAAAGCTCGACGATTGTACTGGAGCCGAGGTTCTCAAACGCGGCAGCTAGGGTTCATGTAATTGGAAAATTCAAGCATCGATGGGTAACTCGAATATTGTATTTGGGTTTGTGGGTTTATGTGGCACCTACGTGAAAAAAATTGAGGGTTTCTATGCATAATTTGTTCGATCATTGCACTGTCTATGTGCGTTGAGGCCGAAGTCGGGATTTTGGAGAGGCCAACGAGTTGATGAAAGTGGTGTTGGACTTGGAGAGCTCGAGAAGAGGTGGAGTTCGGTTCTTTCAGTTCATGAAACGGTGGTTGGAGTGGGGTGCTGCGATTGGTTTGTGTAAATGAGAGGGACGAAAGGATTGTTTTGGGAAGGAGCTCGCTGGGTGATAAGGAGTTGAAAGTATATTGTGTGATGGTAATAGCGTTGACGGCTTTATGCGAAATGGGTTACTGTTAGGCTTTAGGAATGTAGGAATTGAGTTGAAGAGGTAGTGAAGTGGGAGAGAACGTTGATGGGGGGTTCGGTGGTATGTCTATTTGTGGGTTTGCCGTAGGAGTGATTTGTTTTGGTGAGAATCTATAGTGTTGGAATGCAGATGGGAGGAGCAAGTGGTATGGATAAGGAGGAACGGGTATTAGAAGAGGGGATGGAGGATTTAGGAGGGTAATTACCGGTTTGTTTTAACTGCCTAAGTCTTTAGATGTTGGAGTTTTTCTAGAGTGCAGACCGTCCTTTGGTTTGTTATTTGTTGTTACTGAACTTGGTAAAGGCGTTCAACAGCCAAAAGGGAGTTTTTAAAAGGGTCATGATATTCTGTCTATTTTGGGAAAGAGTGCTGATAGGGTATTTAAGCTCCGGCCTTGTTGAATAGTTTTTTGGAAATGGACCAGCAGGGCTCCGATGATGGGGATGTCTTTGTTTAAGGTGGTGGTTGAAAAGGGATAGATGGAGGAAGTCAACTTAAGGGTAAATAGCATGGTTTGTTGTTCAGCTGGACAGAGGAAGTATTCGGATTCGGGTTCATGTGTTTTGAAACACTAGATCTACAAAGGGAGAAGTTTGAATTTAGCTTATATATCTTCAAGATTATCACTAGGAGATAGACAAATTGCAGAAAACTTTCATGAAATTCCTGTCGGTCGGTTCAGAGTAACACAAATGTAATAACCATTAACCATTTTAATTAGAAAAAAATAATAATAATTTATTTATTTCAATCACATAATTATAATGGTTATCGTATGGTCATACGTGAAGATAATTCAACATAACTGGTCGCATTGGAACCGTAACGACGGAGTCTATATTATGGAACTAACGAAGCTGAGAACTGAGCTACCGGGATTTCGTGATAAAATCAAATGCTTGTTTGATTTTAAAAAGGAAATGAAAGCAGAACCGTCAACTGCAAAACAAGGTGAGTAAACTCACTAACTCTGACTCGTTTATATTTATATAAACGAGTTTTAACTTATTTCTAGTAATTTTATACTGTGTGATGGTTGTTTGAATGAATGGTTGATAAAATTGATTGAAAGGTTGATATGGTTATATAGTTGATCGATAATTATTTTCTGATGACTAACATCTGTGGATGCAGGGAAACAGGTTGGAGGGACCCAACTGGGTTCCTCAATAATTTTATTACTGTTTGATTTTGATGTGTGGTGTGATATATATAGTCGGTGATTAACTTTTTTGTGGTTGAGCTACCCTAATCTAGAATTTTGGTATTCAAATACCATAAAATATATTTCAAATATAGAAAAGGAAATTTGTGTATTAAAAAGGAATTTTATTTTCAAAAATAGAAATTTAAATTTTGAATAGAGTTGAAAATAGAAAACCTGTTCGAATGAATGAATCAAGAATTGGTTATGAATGAGAATATATATTGAATTATTTATTGTTGGATACATTGATTTTGCATAGCGATATGGAAATGGGTTTTGAAACCAATATTTGAAATGAGATTTAAAACTTAGCTATTATCAAGGGAACGTTAAATGAAATTTTAAAAGATTAAAATAAAAAGAAATGAGACTTATGTGAGAAATTTTGAATAGAAGTTATAACTAAAAATTTGGTTTAAGATTGTATTTTTAAATACGAATCAAATGGTATATGAAGGAAATATATTCACGATTTAAGTAAATGGTTTAAAAGGAATATTTTGCAAGTGAAATATCTATAAATGAATTTAGATCTGAAATATGAATCCACATTGGATCTTGAATGGGAAAGGGAAACGGAAAATTGTTTAAAATGGAAACGATGAGTTTTTATTCCAAAATTTAGGATATAAAAATAAAGTGTGAAAGTGTTTCATAGACTGAAATGGTTATAAAGGAATTGGTTAATGTTCTGGAAATCGAAACATCGATTCTAACGCTATGTTATAATAAATGTTTTGTAAATTGTAAACAGCGATTTTAGCGCTGTCATTAGAACATATGTCTTGTAAATCTAAACAGCAATTTTTAACGCTGTTGTTATAATAAATGGTTTGTAAATTCTAAACATCGATTTTGACGCTGTTGTTATAATAAATGGTTTGAAAATTCTAGATAGCGATTTTTAACGTTGCTGTTATAATAAATGGTTTGTAAATCTAAACAACGATCTTAACGCTATTGCTATAATAAATGTTCTATAGTTCTAGACAACGGTTGTAACGCTGTGGTTAAAAGCATTGTTTTATAAATCAAATATTTGGAAATAGAGATTATAACGCTACCGTTATAATCAATATTTTTCTGTAAAGGAAGTGTGTTCTTAGATCGAATCCGAGAGTCGTGAAAGTGATGTTTTGGTTAAAGTTGTGAGCTTTGACTATTTCGAAGTTAAGAGTGTCGTTCAGTTAAGGTCTGAGAGGTAATTATACCCCAACTTGACTGACGTCATGATTGACGGAGGAATGATTAAGGTTCGGTAGAAAGAATTGGTTAGTAATACCGTTAGTTAACAAATGATTAGTGGTTGGAGTTATTATAACGATGTTTTATAACATCGCATTAATTTAAAAGAATTTGAAATGTTTCCCCCTAATAAAATGAGAGATATTTTCAATGCGTAGAAAATGAAATGAATTGTCAACGAGGAATTAAGAAAGGAAATTCGGAAATATTCTTTAATATTAATAATGTATATTTTCTGAATATAGAAAAATAAGGATTTCGTGAATACATAGAAATGTTTTCTAAATGGGGAAAAGAGATATTTTCTCGAATAAAGGAATTAATTTTTGGAAATGTTTCCAAAGAATCGAAAAGGGAAATCGAGCTTCAAAAGAGATACGAAAGATAGGGAAACAGGAATTTGAAATAAAACATCAGGAATTGATAAAAAGGGGCCCAGTGTTGTTGATGTTTGATCTGTTAAATTTCCAATTGGAAATAGGACCGTTGATCATATGGATGCTTCTTTGATAGTTAAATCACCGACTATCAAAGTTTGATTTATTTTATACCTCCGTTGTCAATATAGAGAGACCGGGATCAGATTTAATATCTGAAAACCACTCCGTATTGGCATAAGCGATACGAACCAACTTTTGTTGAAGAGATTATGAAGACGGAGAAAAATACAAGGGTTGTTCGGTTAATTCAAACCTCAAGCCTCACAACCGGGATTTGACAAAAATCGGGCAGGCAGCATGGCTATGTGGGTCGCTCCCATTAGGATGTATTATCACCTATCTAGATATTCATTTAATTTCTTATTCTATTTGATGTTGTCCCAATCAGGAAATGGTTGCTGATCCCAACCGTTGGTGATATACATTCGATACACTCAAGGGAAATGAGTGGTCGGTCATGTGAGGGCCGGGTTGCAAGATGTTCTTGTTGAACCCAGTGTATTCGCCTCTAGAGTTACACTATCGGCAGGTGGTCCCATACCTTGTCATGTTGGAAATCCAATCTCCAATAAGTGCACCTGCGGTTTTTGATTTTATATTATATATGGAGCGTAAGATGCAAGCGTTCCGCTAGATTCTATTTATTTGATTTAGACGCTATTATAATATCACCAGATTTTGATATCAAAATGTTTTGGGTCATCGCAAGGTAAAAACCATCCGTGTTTATGTGTGGATCGGTCTTACGATTACCATTCTTTTGAAAGGATTTCGAAAGTTAAACAAATGGTTGGAGTTTACTCACACCAGTCCCATGACTGACCCAGATTTTATTTTGTATGTTTTCCCGAAACTCTTGGGTGCCCAAATTTGTACGGGCAGTCAAGTAGTCGGGATTTTACAGATTCACTAGGAGGATTTGAAAGCTTTACCAGTAGCTATAGACTATCATATTTTCCGCTGTGTACTATATTGTAACAGGAAGCAGGTGTTTATAACTGTTCCAGAGATAGCTGTTGTGCTCTGATAATGGTATGTATATAAAGCTACTGATTTGTATTTCAAAAGTTATGTTATATAATATATTTCACTCGTTCCGCTATGAGATTTGTCTTCTTTGTTTTCTCCTATTCTAATATTTCCTTCTTTCTATTTGTCATCCTCTAACTTCTTTCTAAAAATATTCGTATTTCTGTGCAATTTAGGTTGGACGTGTGGTATGATTAGTCGACTCAAAGGGTACGGATTTGCGGGTCGTTTCGTTTGGTATTAGAGCTGAAGGTTGAGTAGTAACCTTGGCTCTGTGGTGTGATTCAATAGAGATGGGGTTAGTAATACCCTAGATTTAATTTGAGTGTATATATGTGAGAGCGTATTTGTGGATTTGATATAAAATTGTTTTATATTGTGTTGGCTGGTTTGTTGAGTGGTTTATGAATTCTGGTCGATACAGTAAGTACAACTATATCGATAGGTGTTTCTAAACTCTCGAACAAAGCAATTCGATACAGTATTGTTTTAAAAAGTGGGTAAATGAAATAATTTTACCCAAAATTGTATTTTGATATAAAAAGAAATAATTTTCTCAAATTCTTATAATATATAGGTGTGTTGATTTTTATTACAATCAAATGAAGTAGATTTGGTAATATATAAACAAATATGATTTGTATATGGAAAAAATATACAAATGAGAAAATTGAAATTGAATCCATACCAGAATATGGAATTTGAATCCCAGGAGTTAAAGAATATTTCTGAAGTGTTTTGAAAATAATAAAGAGGTATTTTGAAAGGATTTGAATAAAATTGTTTTAAATGGATTTTGAAAATTTTAAAGCACTATAATCACTTCAGTCGCTAGAAAATAATTCAGATGATGATGGCCACATCATTTGTATCTATTATCGAGTTTCTAAGTGATGAAATGCTACCATAGGAGGGTTTTTAACGGAATTAGGTTGAGAAACGAATTTCTTTGAGAATTCAAAAGTTTTGAATTATAATGGTTGTAAATATGTATAGATATGTATTGATTTCAAACTTATTGGAAATAAAATCCGGGAATTTGAATTCTGAAATTAAAATTTACTTGTATAAGATGAATAGATTAAAATGGTAAAATGTATCAAATGAATTGAAATTTAACCTGAATTAAGTCAAACAAAATTGGGTTTGGATTAGAGTTGTTGAGACTCGAATTATTAAGACGAATTTATAAGCAAGTTAAATATATGTTGGATATTGTTATTTATTGGAATTAGGACTTAAGCAGAATAAGTGAAATGATTTTGGAGTGGAAATCAAGTTTGAATTACCGAATGGAAGCGAACTAATCAAGAATTGATGAGTGGAATGGGAACTAAAGAGTTGGATTAATTTGGAAATCTTTTGGAATGGATGGATATATGTTGAGCATGTTTTGAATGGAAGAAAATGCAAGAGATATAATTATGCCCGACAAAAAGGTACATGTTTACCATATTACTTGGGTTTGATGATTTTATGAGCCTGTCGGGCAAGCTGCTTGGCTTTTTGATTTTCTTTTGGATTGGAGAAGGCCTAGAAAGGTGAGTTGTGGTTGTACCAATTGAGCCGTGCAGAAGAGATGCTACCGAAATTTTTTAGAATTTAAAGTGTCAGAAATTTTCAGCATTTTTGAAAATTTTCGTCAATAAGAATAAATTAATTGAAATAAATTGGTCTAGTTAAACGGAAGTTAAGGAGTGAACAAAAAGGATTTTTAGACCTAGTTAATAGGGTATGTAGCATTTTTCCTACCTTAGCAATTTCGAGGATGAAATTATTTTAAGGGGGAAGGAATGTAACGACCCGGATTTTCAGCCGTTGAATTCTGGATATTTAAATTGGTTTAAATATTTTATTGGAATTATATATAGGAATTTATTTAAACATATAATTTATAATATAATTTAAAACGAGTTTAAAATGGCATAGTAGTTTGAATATTCGATTTCAAATTTCAAATGAATGTACAGGATTTAAAATGAATCGGATTTTAGCGAAACAAGAAATATTTGAATCTGTTTGAAAATATCTTTACAATGAATGTGAAAAATTCAGATTTCATAGCGGGAATAAAAAGTTATGTCCAAATCAAATTTTCAGAAACTCGATGTGAAATCGTATATAAGCCATAACGGTTTAGTTAATATAACTAGAGAATGGTTACGAATTTAGGCAAGGTTCTTTTGAGGCGTAATTATAATTTAATTTTTAGAATTTTACTGAAATTTTTAATTAATTAAATATGCAACTTTTTATTTGAAGTATTTTGCACCCTATATCAGTATTTTGGGGTTTCATAATATAAGTTAGACTACCGATATTATTATATTTTTGGGATCGTGACACCTCGTTGGGCACGATCGCATTCTTACTTCTGTCCGTAATGGCTCGGACATGAATGTAAGGTTAGACAACGAAGTTCGAAAGTTCTTTTTACAAACTACTTGGCCAAACCCTCTTTCCTTTAAAATACTGATGGCCGCACTTTATTTTTCAGACCGACGAAAAACAAACATTCTCACAAAGTTATAAACTGTGTGAACACTACAGCCTACCGTGCATTGCAAGCTGTTATTCCGTGCCTATCAAGATATGGTTTGAAAACTTGGAACATTTCAAACAAGAGCATAAAGAAGACGGCTTGAAATGTTTTGCCCAATCAACGTAATTAGTTAATTTAGTGTAATAACCCGGAAATCCGAGCCAATTTAAAATTTTTATTTTGGCAATTTTAGTGAATTTTGAATATTTAAAATGAATTATATTAAATAATAACGACGAGAAATTTATTTTGAATAGAATTAGAACGTATAAATTTATATAGATCATCGTTAGAATATAAATAATTATTTATAATTATAAAAGGAATTGAAAATGGCGCGGTAGTTCGAAATTTCAATTTCAAAGTTCAAATGAACGTACAGGATTCAAAATAAACCGGATTTTAGCGAAACCAAAAATAATAGAATCTAATTGAGAATATATTTCCAACGAATCCGAAAAATTGAAATTTCATAGTGGGGATAAAAAGTTACGCCCAGTTGAAAATTCAGAATAGTCGCTATGGAATTCTGGCCCTTAAAAATGGAAATTTTGCAAACGACCTCGATTTTCGACTAAACCACTTTTGTTGGATCCGTGATGTCTATATATTGCTAGATTCCAAAATTCGTAATTTTTAGAATCAATATGTGAGCGTGGCGAAGTTAAACGCGTTTGGCCAGTTTTAGTTGATTTTAATCGACTGGAAAATGGCCATTTTTCAAACGGTCTCAGAATTTGATGAAAATAGTTTTGTTAGGAACCTATCGTCGATACGAAGCGAGAAGCTATTTTTCGGGAATTTTTAGAGTCAATATGTGGCCCCGATAAATTGAAATGTGCGTTCAAATTGAGTATATAGAATTATATTTAAAATTCAACGAAAACTGATCGTAACAGCCAAATTGGCTTACGAAACATATCCCATTGTGTTTGAAATGTGGGTAATTAGCTAAGGACGATAGTCGTTGAGTCTCGTTTGGGGTTTGTATATGAAGTCAACTTTATCGAGGAGAAAAATAATAATAAAATAAATAAATTATAAAACTTTATATAGTACCCCCCCTCTTTTCTTCTCCTTTATTCAACCCCTCCCGTCCAGTTTAATAAATCGAAATAAAATAAAAGGGGGCGCCTTTCTGCTCCTCCTCGTCGCAGCAACGCGCCGCCGCACCGGGTCCTCCGCTTACCTCGCGCCCCTCCATGCGCCGCCACAACCATCGTTCAGGTCCCCATCCTCTCCTCCTCCGGTCAAGAACCCCAAACCTTATTTTCCGCCGCCACCGATCTCCCCTAGGCCCGCCGACCACCTGCAGCTCCCCCCCATGCGCGCCTTCTTCTCCGACACCCACCCTCCTCCAACGATGGTACACTAGCAACCTCCTCTATAAGGATCAAATAAAAGTGAGTCTTTATTTTTATTTTTTATTTTTAAATTCATTTATATATGTAAAGAAATGGCTGATCTTTATATGAATAACCACCATATAAAGCTGAGATTTTTTTTTTTAAAAAAAAACTGAAGTTTATATGATTTTAAAACTGTGTTTATATGATTTTAAAAACTGAAATTAGAATTGTTTTTGAAAATATATATACATCGTATTAAAAGGTTTGGTTTTTAATTTATAAAAGCTATGATTTTTATGTGGCGAAAGATATGGTTTTTAATAACGTGAAGATAGGGTTTTTAATTATATAAAAATATGATTTTTATATAAAGGGGCATATTAAAAATATAATTTTTATAAGATAAAGAAGATAAGAATACGATTTTTATATATGTTGTACCAAAATAAAAATGCGATTTTTAGTTATATAGTGGCGTTATAAAAATGGGATTTTTATCTCTATAGTATTGAATAAAATTGTGATTTTTAATGTGCACAGCGTGGTAAGGACTGCATTGGAATTTCGAAAAAATCCAAACCATTCATAAATAAGGAATGAAGGAGTGGAACCCTCGATGATAACTCCTCACCTTTAATTTAATTCTAGTTTGAAATATATACTAGGATGCAGACGATGTTTAGTAGCACCCGACACCCGTCGTCCACAGACCATGGACGGCTTGTATGCTTGTTTGTTTGATTTTGATGTGTAGTTGATTGTGTAATGTGAAATGAAATAAAATATTTATATAGTTAAAAATATTTTATAGTTGAAAATAGAATTTTTAACGTGTATTTAAAATGAAATAAATATAAACAAATCGGACGATTTGTTTATATACACACATTTGACTGATATTGATTAGGACGATAAATTTTACACATTGCCTAACTGCACAAATAAAATCTATGTTTGATTGATTGAAACCCCACACGGGTATTGGGATGATATATGACATACACTAATCCCAATAATTAATTGTATGTCGATTGATTGATTGATTGACAGGATGTCATAAGCGTTAAATATTTATATTTAATGCTTATGCAGTGGTGTGGTGCAATCTGGATGATGGTTGATTATTTATCGTTGTTATTTTATACATGTGCTGTAGAAAATCCATATAATTAACATTATGTAACGATCACGGTTTTGCCCGACCTTAATCGATCGTAAAATCGATCAAGACCGTTCAAAACTCGAATACGTTAACTTTGGGAATACAGCACATCAGAACAATAACAGCAGACTTTTACAACATCAATAATAAGTGTTACATCAGAGTACAGAATATCAGAGTACATCGATTTAAATTACAGCGGAAGATAAATTAAATTAAATTACAATATACAGCGGAAGACTATCAACTCTGGACACAGCTTTAGGCTTCGATCCAGAATCCTGCTTAAAAGAAATATCTGCAAAACAAGCTACTCGACTGCCCGTGTGGAAAAGAGGGCACCCGAGTTTGCAAGTGAAACAAACTACAGGTCAGTCGTGGGACTGGTATGAGAATTCTTAACTAATATAATTACTAGTAATAGGGCCAATCCAAGGACCACGCCGCTAACGCGGAACGGGTTTACTCCAATGGACTGCCGTGCATAACTTAAAATAAATCGTTAAACAACGCAATGCTTTTTAGAAAAATGAAATCACCATAAGACTCAGGTCCCATCACACAATGCAACGCACACCAGAGGATAGAGTTTTACCTTATGGTGATTAAAAGATGATAAATACGTAAAAACGATATTATTATTAGTGTATATATGTTTAAATAAAACATTTCAACCATAATATCAATCCTAGGAAGCATAGGTACCATATATTATGCCTCCGTACTAGTAATACAATCAAAACCGCATGGGGTCGGATTGGAAGTTGGATTTCCATCATGATGGCTTCTGATTCGAAAGATCTATCACGAAGTGCAATATGCACATCCGTACTTTTGGGCAATCAAGTAACACAGCGGCTTACGTCCCAGCGAGAGAAAACACCGCTTACTCTATATCCCTCTATATGGGAATCAGGAGTTTAAGCCCTATCCCTCTGAGCGTGGAGCGACCACACCCAGCTAATCCCGGTCGACCGAATCCATACAAATATCTAAAGTATACTGATCAAACCATCAGTTCACCATCATACCGGGGTGTGAGGCTCGCGAGGTATCGTCCTAACCACAAGGCTTGCTTTTCAACAAAAGCCTTGATCCATGCATCTTAGCATGCCCCGTTGTCAATCCCTATCATTGATTTCTGCTAATATATAACCTCTGAGCTCGTACGTCTCAGAGAAGGGTGTTAAACACCAAACAGATATATACTAGCACAAATCAACGAATAAAGTGTAATGGAATACAACGTCAGACATACCGTCCATTTACAAGTCCGTTCTGGGTTTGAACGAAACCGGAGTCATCTTATTTCGGGGGAAATCAAGGCACTCGCAAATTCGAACAATCAACAAGAACGTCCGGACGATCACTACCATCAACCCATTAAGGTAGCTACTCCCATCAAGGCCAACAATAGCAATACAACCGTCCGCCTTAAAGATCGTCGGTCTTCGACCGTCGTCTTCGACTCTTCAATTAAAATCGTTGCGTAATCATTTGAAATGAGATTTAACTCGGTCTTTTCAAATGATCATCGTATATGTATATAATTTGAAATCATTTCATATCGTTATTAATAATTGATAACGACGCTTCGGGTCAATGGGCGACCCTGGCGCTGTTTTCAACCAAATTTGATTTACACATGTCTTGAAATCTAACCGTTGGATTTTGACGAAGTCTATATCGTTGGAAAGATATTCCCAAAGCGGTCCTAATGGTTCCAGTTTTGGGAAAATCCGACGGTCGGATCTTTCGGTATAACCGTTTGAAGTTAAGAATGTCGATACGCGAACTACCGCGCGCGATTCGTTAAATTTATAATTTATATTTATATAAATATAAATATAAGTCATTTGGCGATTTCAATTTCAAAAGTCTATTCTTTTTATCGCATCTAAAATGACGATAAAAATATCACTTTTAATATCTCTGTTTTATTTACACTAAATGTAAATAAATTATATTCATTTTCTTATCCTATTTATTTACCTAAATGTAAATAAATATATTCTTATCCTTTTGCCTATTTATTTACCTAAATGTAATTAAATGTTATACTTTTGCTATATTTAATTACATTAATTGTAAATAAATGTATCTAATTTCTTACTCATATTTATTTACACTATTTGTAAATAAATAGTTTCAATTTCCTTTGCCAATCCTATTTACATAGTAAATGTAAATAATTGTATTTCTTTAATTCCTTTCTAATATTCCTTTTTAACATAAAAAGAATATCTTAAGTTAATTCTTTTCTAACTTTTCTTTTTATTATTTACATAAGAAAATGTAAATAATTACCATTTACAAATTGGTTCTTTTTATTTACATAGGAAAATGTAAATAAATCCTATTCATATAATTATTCTTTTAATCCTTTTTATTTACATAAGAAAATGTCAATAAAAACTTATTCACATAAGAGAATGTAAATAAATACTTATTCACATAACTATTATTTTTATCCTTATAATCTTAATTACATAAAAATGTAATTTTATTCCTTACAGTGTAAAACATATTCTTTTAATTACATATAAAAATCTAATTTATTTGATCTCTTATTTATATAATGTAAATAAATGTTTTTCTTTTTCTTTCTTTGTTTTATTTTATTTACACTAAATATTTTGAAGAAATTTACATATATGAAATGTAAATTCAGAAAATTAGAATATGCTTTAACCTCTCACATTGGATAGGTATTGTTGTGATTACTGGACAGCCGGGCGGGTCCGGGCAGGTTTACATCACAACTCAATCCAACCTCGGGTTTACGCATATTATTTTCTCATTTATCGGAAAATAATGTCATTTATTCTTTTCTCTTTACATAAAGAAATATGAATGGTTTCTTTTTATTTTTCTTTACATTAGAAAAATAATATTTTCTATTCTATTTTTCTTTTCCTAGAAAAATGATGTAACTCTTTTATTTTACTTTACATTAGAAAAATGTATCTTTTTCCTTTACTTTTCTTTACATTAGAAAAATGTAACTTTTTATTTTACCTTTTATACATTGAAATAGATGTAAATGTCTTTTATTTCCTATACATTTAAATAAATGTTTTCTATAGGTTATGTAAATATTTTTCCTAGTGTCAGCATTTCTAAATAACTATATTTCTAATGCCATTATTTGATCCATTTCAATTATATAATATGACGACGAAATATGTGTCACAATACTCAAATTATCACATCGGTGGTTTTGGTGTCATAATATTCAAACCAAAACAACTATGAAATATGTGATACAATACTCAATTTAACACCACGGCGGTTTTAGTGTCATATAACTCAAATTAACACAATGATGTTTTTGGTGTCATAATGTTCAATTTAACACAACAATGTTTTTGGTGTCATCTCAGTCTATATTAACACAGATATGATTTGGTGCAGCTTTGATGAATCAAAATAAGGGCCTCATCTTTATTTTATTTGTAAATAAAAATAAGGATTAAAACTTACATTTTATTTTATAAAGAGAGATTCGACTTGCATTTATAAAATAAAGATAAAAAAATGGGTATTTTAATTTGTAGACAAGACAAAGATAAAAATTGTCCTTTTATTTGTTTTGACAAAATGAACCCAAAATTTGTTCTTTTACTTTGTTGACAAAATTAACATAAAATTTGTCCCCTTACTTTGTTTACAAAATTAACATAAAATTTGTCTTTTAATTTACAAAGAAAATATCATGTCAAAATTGTCTTTTAATCTACAAAGGAAATAACATGTCAAAATTGCCCTTTTTAATTTACAAAGAAAATAACATGAAATAATTCCTTTTTGTTTTGTTAACAAAATTTCGTCTTTTTCTTATGTAAACAAAATAACATAGAATAATTCCCTTTTTTATTTTGTTAACACACAACATAAACAAAACAAGATTAAATGTTTTAACTTTATAAAAATTTAAGTAAAAACTGTCATCTATTTTGTAAACGAAATTCATACAAAAATATTGTTCTTTTATTTTACAAACAAAATGAATGACAAAAATTGTCTATAAAATTTGTTAACAAAATTATGATCCAAACCTTTTCATTTATTATGTTTGAGAATCAAATTAAAACTCTCAATTTCATTCTTATTTAACAAAACAAGGTTCCATTTCATAAACACAAAAATGAGGATAAAAATAAAGACGAGGGCCTTTAGAGATTACATCAAAATTAATAGATCTAAACATGTCTACAACACGACATACAACACATCTCAACCACAGTTCAAGATCACAACAGCACAGATTATAATACAAGTGTATACAGTCATGACTTCACAATTTTCATTCATTTAAAATTATTAAAAATAGATCAGAATTCTCACAGTTTTGCGATTTGTCAAAATTTTCAACAATCCAGAATGGTTCCGTTTCAGTACAGCAATGTAGATCTCAGTCGTATGATCACCACATCGTTGAAATCATCGAATTCTGAATTGAAATAAGTTAGATATGATTATTTGAAGTTACAAAGAAATTTCTATTTTAATTAATTAAATAATTAAGGGGAAATTGGTCCTTTCTTCCTACCAGAAATTCGGCCGTGACTATCCACTTTTGTTCAGAAATTCACCTCCGATTTTCAGGAGCTAGGAGGCACGAAACGAGAAGCCGTCAGCTGGAGGTGGTGCGGCCAGGAGAGGCGCACGTGCGCCTGGGCGGAGGGGCAGCTCGGTGGGGCCCAGGTGGAGCACGACGGGGTTTTTCGCGGCGGGTTTGGGTGACTGGTGCGGGCTCTACAGGCGACGAGGTGGGCGGATACTGGTATGGTTGGGAAGAGGGAAGAAAGCTCTTCAAAACGAGCTATGGTTTGGGTGCTAACTCTTGGAGAGGAGTGAGAAAAAAGAGGATGAAGTTTTGAACCCAAAAGAGGGTGGCGGCGGCCTTGAACGAAGATGAACAGTACAATGGATTTAGGGTTTTAATTTCTTGTTTTTTATAATCTTTAAAATGTAATTTTATAATTAAATCCAAACCTTTCAAATTAAGCCAATTCCAGTCCGACTGAAGCCCACCCTACCAAACAGACCCTATTCCGGATCCAACGGGCTAGGTCCCGTCAGCCCAAGAGTTCGTCTCGACCCCCGTTTCTTAGTTTGAATTATAATTCCTTTAATTTTAAATTTAACCGTCTAAAAAAAAAAAAAAATCACCGGGGCCACATACGGACCCGGAAAAATCCAGAAAAAATATTTTTGGCTTTGTTATGATGATACGGTCCTAATGAAACTAATTTCGTCGAATTTTGAGATTGTTTGAAAAATGGTCATTTTTAAGCTGATTAAATTTGACTGAAATGGCTAAAACACATTTCCTTTTGCCACGCTCACATATTAATTCGAAAAATTCTGGAAAATTAAACTTAACAATAATTCGACATACTGGTTCCAACAAAAGTGGTTTCGTCGAAAACCGAGGTCGTTTGAAAATTGACTATTTTCAAGGCCATATATTTAATTAAAAATATATATAAATTCTACAGCGACTTTTCTAAATTTTAAACTGGACATAACTTTTAATTTTTAAAACAAAATTTCAGTTTTTCATATTCGTTAGAAAAATATGATTAAACAGATTTAAATATTTCTGATTCATTTTGAATCCTGTAGTTAGTCAAAGTTCAAATTCAAAATTTCAAACTACAGCGCTGTTTTAAACTCCTTTTATAATTAAATTAAATTTATTCGTTTTAAAATAAATTCCTAGTCGTTATTATTTAAAATAAATCATTTTAAATATTAAATTTCCTTTAAAATTTCTAAAATAAAAATTTTAAATTGGCCCCAAATTCCGGGTTGTTACAATCTCCCCCACTTAAAATCTTTTCGTCCTCGAAAAGGAACTAAGTTAAAAGTTGTTCAATTATCCTACTCAATTTTCACTATTTTAATCATGGCTTAAGTTTTCCAGCTTCTCAGTTTCTGAAAACCTTTCAAATTCTTCAACTTGGTTCAGCCTTTTTTCTTACCTTAATTATATTCTAAAATACCAATACAGTTTAAAAAAAAAAAACGTAATTGCGTTCATGTAAGCATCATACACGTACATACATGTATCCAAAACGCTAGTTGATTACATTAAAACCCAACTTTCTAAGAAGTCGTGCCTTCTTCTTGCGTAATTTCCAAAGTTGATAGCTCCTTTCCCTTGGATTACTTATCACCCTTCCTTAACGGGCAATCTCGGGCTAGATGCCCTACTTCTTTTCATCTAAAGCATTTCTTTTCCTTCTCTAGATTTGCGGGTTTCTTCTTTACCTTCGGACACTTATGTATAAAATGTCCGATCTCTTTGCATTTGAAACAGACTATGTCGGGCCTTATCAGTTTCTCTTTGCTCTTCTTTCTCTCCGGGCACTGAACGGCATAATGCCCTTCTTCTCTACATATACGACAATAAACACCCACGTATGTTCCTAAGTTCAACTCTCTTTCTTTATCAGTTTTCTGGTGAGCTTTCCTTGCTTGTTTCGGAGTCATCCAGAATTCAGTACGAGCTAAGCCATAGTCGTCCATATCCTATATAATATTTTATGATTTTGTCAAGAGAGATAATATTATTTTTCACTAAACAAATATCTTGATTTGTGTTTTATTTACCCTTTGTTCTCATATTGGTTACATTAATTATCCTTCCACTATTTTAATTAGTTAAACTAAACATCACAACCAGCAATCAATTAGGTGATTAATTTTTCAAACATATATAACTTTTATAATATAATCAAAAATCATATTTTTAGTGCAAATCACATTAATGTGTCCTAACTAAGTGTTGATTCTCATACCAGTCAGTGGAAATATATAGATATACCACCTTCGAAGCTCGAACATAAACTCTGATGATGGGGCCCCATCATCAGAATCATCTCCGGGCGACTAGAGTGTGATTCTATATCTATCCAGTATATTAAAACTTCGAATATCCGTTAATTACTCGTATATTCGAAATCTTTATATACTCGATTGTCCACATTAAAATATAATATACTTCAAATACGTATAATAAGATTTAAATTTCAAAACAGAATTTATTTTATATTTTAAAGAAAATAATACTCTTCACACTCGTTCTAGGATACTGCTGATCCCATCTCTAACGAGTTATTCTTATTGGATATTATTAATCCAATCTCTGATGAGTCTTTTGTTCCGTTCTAATGAGTTGTACCCCAAAGATTTGAGCTAACCAGAGCTCTGATACCAACTGTAACGATCACGGTTTTGCCCGACCTTAATCGATCGTAAAATCGATCAAGACCGTTCAAAACTCGAATACGTTAACTTTGGGAATACAGCACATCAGAACAATAACAGCAGACTTTTATAACATCAATAATAAGTGTTACATCAGAGTACAGAATATCAGAGTACATCGATTTAAATTACAGCGGAAGATAAATTAAATTAAATTACAATATACAGCGGAAGACTATCAACTCTGGACACAGCTTTAGGCTTCGATCCAGAATCCTGCTTAAAAGAAATATCTGCAAAACAAGCTACTCGACTGCCCGTGTGGAAAAGAGGGCACCCGAGTTTGCAAGTGAAACAAACTACAGGTCAGTCGTGGGACTGGTATGAGAATTCTTAACTAATATAATTACTAGTAATAGGGCCAATCCAAGGACCACGCCGCTAACGCGGAACGGGTTTACTCCAATGGACTGCCGTGCATAACTTAAAATAAATCGTTAAACAACGCAATGCTTTTTAGAAAAATGAAATCACCATAAGACTCAGGTCCCATCACACAATGCAACGCACACCAGAGGATAGAGTTTTACCTTATGGTGATTAAAAGATGATAAATACGTAAAAACGATATTATTATTAGTGTATATATGTTTAAATAAAACATTTCAATCATAATATCAATCCTAGGAAGCATAGGTACCATATATTATGCCTCCGTACTAGTAATACAATCAAAACCGCATGGGGTCGGATTGGAAGTTGGATTTCCATCATGATGGCTTCTGATTCGAAAGATCTATCACGAAGTGCAATATGCACATCCGTACTTTTGGGCAATCAAGTAACACAGCGGCTTACGTCCCAGCGAGAGAAAACACCGCTTACTCTATATCCCTCTATATGGGAATCAGGAGTTTAAGCCCTATCCCTCTGAGCGTGGAGCGACCACACCCAGCTAATCCCGGTCGACCGAATCCATACAAATATCTAAAGTATACTGATCAAACCATCAGTTCACCATCATACCGGGGTGTGAGGCTCGCGAGGTATCGTCCTAACCACAAGGCCTGCTTTTCAACAAAAGCCTTGATCCATGCATCTTAGCATGCCCCGTTGTCAATCCCTATCATTGATTTCTGCTAATATATAACCTCTGAGCTCGTACGTCTCAGAGAAGGGTGTTAAACACCAAACAGATATATACTAGCACAAATCAACGAATAAAGTGTAATGGAATACAACGTCAGACATACCGTCCATTTACAAGTCCGTTCTGGGTTTGAACGAAACCGGAGTCATCTTATTTCGGGGGAAATCAAGACACTCGCAAATTCGAACAATCAACAAGAACGTCCGGACGATCACTACCATCAACCCATTAAGGTAGCTACTCCCATCAAGGCCAACAATAGCAATACAACCGTCCGCCTTAAAGATCGTCGGTCTTCGACCGTCGTCTTCGACTCTTCAATTAAAATCGTCGCGTAATCATTTGAAATGAGATTTAACTCGGTCTTTTCAAATGATCATCGTATATGTATATAATTTGAAATCATTTCATATCGTTATTAATAATTGATAACGACCTATTGCTATTTTTATTTATATAAAAATAGCTTGAATTCATTTTAACGACGCTTCGGGTCAATGGGCGACCCTAGCGCTGTTTTCAACCAAATTTGATTTACACATGTCTTGAAATCTAACCGTTGGATTTTGACGAAGTTTATATCATTGGAAAGATATTCCCAAAGCGGTCCTAACGGTTCCAGTTTTGGGAAAATCCGACGGTCGGATCTTTCGGTATAACCGTTTGAAGTTAAGAATGTCGATACGCGAACTACCGCGCGCGATTCGTTAAATTTATAATTTATATTTATATAAATATAAATATAAGTCATTTGGCGATTTCAATTTCAAAAGTCTATTCTTTTTATCGCATCTAAAATGACGATAAAAATATCACTTTTAATATCTCTGTTTTATTTACACTAAATGTAAATAAATTATATTCATTTTCTTATCCTATTTATTTACCTAAATGTAAATAAATATATTCTTATCCTTTTGCCTATTTATTTACCTAAATGTAATTAAATGTTATACTTTTGCTATATTTAATTACATTAATTGTAAATAAATGTATCTAATTTCTTACTCATATTTATTTACACTATTTGTAAATAAATAGTTTCAATTTCCTTTGCCAATCCTATTTACATAGTAAATGTAAATAATTGTATTTCTTTAATTCCTTTCTAATATTCCTTTTTAACATAAAAAGAATATCTTAAGTTAATTCTTTTCTAACTTTTCTTTTTATTATTTACATAAGAAAATGTAAATAATTACCATTTACAAATTGGTTCTTTTTATTTACATAGGAAAATGTAAATAAATCCTATTCATATAATTATTCTTTAAATCCTTTTTATTTACATAAGAAAATGTCAATAAATACTTATTCACATAAGAGAATGTAAATAAATACTTATTCACATAACTATTATTTTTATCCTTATAATCTTAATTACATAAAAATGTAATTTTATTCCTTACAGTGTAAAACATATTCTTTTAATTACATATAAAAATCTAATTTATTTGATCTCTTATTTATATAATGTAAATAAATGTTTTTCTTTTTCTTTCTATGTTTTATTTTATTTACACTAAATATTTTGAAGAAATTTACATATATGAAATGTAAATTCAGAAAATTAGAATATGCTTTAACCTCTCACATTGGATAGGTATTGTTGTGATTACTGGACAGCCGGGCGGGTCCGGGCAGGTTTACATCACAACTCAATCCAACCTCGGGTTTACGCATATTATTTTCTCATTTATCGGAAAATAATGTCATTTATTCTTTTCTCTTTACATAAAGAAATATGAATGGTTTCTTTTTATTTTTCTTTACATTAGAAAAATAATATTTTCTATTCTATTTTTCTTTTCCTAGAAAAATGATGTAACTCTTTTATTTTACTTTACATTAGAAAAATGTATCTTTTTCCTTTACTTTTCTTTACATTAGAAAAATGTAACTTTTTATTTTACCTTTTATACATTGAAATAGATGTAAATGTCTTTTATTTCCTATACATTTAAATAAATGTTTTCTATAGGTTATGTAAATATTTTTCCTAGTGTCAGCATTTCTAAATAACTATATTTCTAATGCCATTATTTGATCCATTTCAATTATATAATATGACGACGAAATATGTGTCACAATACTCAAATTATCACATCGGTGGTTTTGGTGTCATAATATTCAAACCAAAACAACTATGAAATATGTGATACAATACTCAATTTAACACCACGGCGGTTTTAGTGTCATATAACTCAAATTAACACAATGATGTTTTTGGTGTCATAATGTTCAATTTAACACAACAATGTTTTTGGTGTCATCTCAGTCTATATTAACACAGATATGATTTGGTGCAGCTTTGATGAATCAAAATAAGGGCCTCATCTTTATTTTATTTGTAAATAAAAATAAGGATTAAAACTTACATTTTATTTTATAAAGAGAGATTCGACTTGCATTTATAAAATAAAGATAAAAAAATGGGTATTTTAATTTGTAGACAAGACAAAGATAAAAATTGTCCTTTTATTTGTTTTGACAAAATGAACCCAAAATTTGTTCTTTTACTTTGTTGACAAAATTAACATAAAATTTGTCCCCTTACTTTGTTTACAAAATTAACATAAAATTTGTCTTTTAATTTACAAAGAAAATATCATGTCAAAATTGTCTTTTAATCTACAAAGGAAATAACATGTCAAAATTGCCCTTTTTAATTTACAAAGAAAATAACATGAAATAATTCCTTTTTGTTTTGTTAACAAAATTTCGTCTTTTTCTTATGTAAACAAAATAACATAGAATAATTCCCTTTTTTATTTTGTTAACACACAACATAAACAAAACAAGATTAAATGTTTTAACTTTATAAAAATTTAAGTAAAAACTGTCATCTATTTTGTAAACGAAATTCATACAAAAATATTGTTCTTTTATTTTACAAACAAAATGTATGACAAAAATTGTCTATAAAATTTGTTAACAAAATTATGATCCAAACCTTTTCATTTATTATGTTTGAGAATCAAATTAAAACTCTCAATTTCATTCTTATTTAACAAAACAAGGTTCCATTTCATAAACACAAAAATGAGGATAAAAATAAAGACGAGGGCCTTTAGAGATTACATCAAAATTAATAGATCTAAACATGTCTACAACACGACATACAACACATCTCAACCACAGTTCAAGATCACAACAGCACAGATTATAATACAAGTGTATACAGTCATGACTTCACAATTTTCATTCATTTAAAATTATTAAAAATAGATCAGAATTCTCACAGTTTTGCGATTTGTCAAAATTTTCAACAATCCAGAATGGTTCCGTTTCAGTACAGCAATGTAGATCTCAGTCGTATGATCACCACATCGTTGAAATCATCGAATTCTGAATTGAAATAAGTTAGATATGATTATTTGAAGTTACAAAGCAATTTCTATTTTAATTAATTAAATAATTAAGGGGAAATTGGTCCTTTCTTCCTACCAGAAATTCGGCCGTGACTATCCACTTTTGTTCAGAAATTCACCTACGATTTTCAGGAGCTAGGAGGCACGAAACGAGAAGCCGTCAGCTGGAGGTGGTGCGGCCAGGAGAGGCGCACGTGCGCCTGGGCGGAGGGGCAGCTCGGTGGGGCCCAGGTGGAGCATGACGGGGTTTTTCGCGGCGGGTTTGGGTGACTGGTGCGGGCTCTACAGGCGACGAGGTGGGCGGATACTGGTATGGTTGGGAAGAGGGAAGAAAGCTCTTCAAAACGAGCTATGGTTTGGGTGCTAACTCTTGGAGAGGAGTGAGAAAAAGGAGGATGAAGTTTTGAACCCAAAAGAGGGTGGCGGCGGCCTTGAACGAAGATGAACAGTACAATGGATTTAGGGTTTTAATTTCTTGTTTTTTATAATCTTTAAAATATAATTTTATAATTAAATCCAAACCTTTCAAATTAAGCCAATTCCAGTCCGACTGAAGCCCACCCTACCAAACAGACCCTATTCCGGATCCAACGGGCTAGGTCCCGTCAGCCCAAGAGTTCGTCTCGACCCCCGTTTCTTAGTTTGAATTATAATTCCTTTAATTTTAAATTTAACCGTCTAAAAAAAAAAAAAAAAATCACCGGGGCCACATACGGACCCGGAAAAATCCAGAAAAAATATTTTTGGCTTTATTACGATGATACGGTCCTAATGAAACTAATTTCGTCGAATTTTGAGATTGTTTGAAAAATGGTCATTTTTAAGCTGATTAAATTTGACTGAAATGGCTAAAACACATTTCCTTTTGCCATGCTCACATATTAATTCGAAAAATTCTGGAAAATTAAACTTAACAATAATTCGACATACTGGTTCCAACAAAAGTGGTTTCGTCGAAAACCGAGGTCGTTTGAAAATTGACTATTTTCAAGGCCATATATTTAATTAAAAATATATATAAATTCTACAGCGACTTTTCTAAATTTTAAACTGGACATAACTTTTAATTTTTAAAACAAAATTTCAGTTTTTCATATTTGTTAGAAAAATATGATTAAACAGATTTAAATATTTCTGATTCATTTTGAATCCTGTAGTCAGTCAAAGTTCAAATTCAAAATTTCAAACTACAGCGCTGTTTTAAACTCCTTTTATAATTAAATTAAATTTATTCGTTTTAAAATAATTTCCTAGTCGTTATTATTTAAAATAAATCATTTTAAAAATTAAATTTCCTTTAAAATTTCTAAAATAAAAATTTTAAATTGGCCCCAAATTCCGGGTTGTTACACATTATATGGTAATTGATTGGGCCTCAATCCAGTTTTGAATAGAAATATTTGAAAAAGAAATATTTGAAATAGAATATTTGAAAATAGAAATATATGAAGCAGTGTTGATTAGATTGACGCCATTTTGACGTGAACGATATTTATATCGATTTTATTCATTTTTCAATGAATATTGAAAGTGATTTCGAAATTCGAATTAAATTGAATAGATTTGAAATTCGAATTAAATTGAATTGAATTGAAATACGAATTAAATTGAAATTGAAATCCGAATTAAATTGAAATTGAATTGAAATCGATTTGAAATGAAATTAAAACGAATTTATATTGAAAAATTCAATCTTGATAAGAATTTGAAAAGGAAGTTGAAACCGTTTTGAAAACGAATTTAAAACGATTTATAAA